>JAAOZV010000002.1:1971271-2628362 GCA_023653515.1 Trichoderma orchidacearum
AAAAAGACGTCTCTACATATAGTACCTAGGCACTCTATATCTTTCTTTATAGAATTGTAAAAGCTAGTAGGCTGTATTTTGTATCAATAGCCTCGGTATCGACCCTAGTCCATTTCATCACTTCCTCCTTATATATGGTACTGACGAATGACATCAAAAGAAATTGAAGGAGAAAAAAAACAAAAAACTCCAAATTCTTACATCTTTCAGCCATGCTGACCCTTTCGTGTGTTCCCTAAGTTTTTGTTATTACATGAGTATCCGAATAGTTAAAAAAAAAAAAAATCGCATTCTCTTTCGCTCATAATCTATGCCCATTTCGCCAGCATTCGTAAACAAGACAAGGTCTCTTCTGACAACGGTGAAAACGTATAGCATTTCGGCCTCGCAAGTGTGAGCTTGCAGAAACTCATGTTGTTCAAACGTGAATAGTAAAGTACGATGTACTCAGTGCTGCGGCTGATGTATCGCGCGGGACCCTGGTGGTGCAAGGGCAGCCTTATAGATTCTTAATAGCGTACTTCTTGCGTAGCGATTCTCCATGCTTGAGGAAGAGCCACGCAGCAGGGATCATGGCCAAGCCGATGAAGCCGAGGATGCTGTTGCCCCAACCCATGCCCAGTTTGTTGTACATGGGCAAGCTCGCAAGAGGTAGGACGGATCCGGCGACAGAGCGTACGACTGCATTGGCTGCTAGGGCGGAGGCGGCGTAGATAGTGAAGGTATCAACGAGGTACATTTGCAGAGACTAGGAGCGTCATGTCGGTCAGCCTTGTGTTGGTGGAGACACACAGGCGAAGAAATAGAAGGGGAAAAGAAGGCTTACCATGAAGACGATCAGGTCACCAATGCCGATCACAACTGTGCCAATGATGGGCGCAATCCAGTGGACACGATACTCGGCAGTCCATCCGTAAATGAAGAAACCGATAGGCATGACAACAGCACCCACGCTTAGGGGCGAGAGCCGATATTCGGGCTTCATGCCTTCTGGTGTTCGCCCTTCTGCCGCTGCCGCTGCCGCCTCTTCCGCCGCTTTCTTCTTTATGTTCCTGTCACTAGTGGTGGAGAAGAAGGCGACGCCAATCATGCTGCCAACACCCAGGCCAAGGAATGCGAGACCGGCGTAGCTGGTCTGAAATTGGTATATTTCCATAAACAGCGGCGTTATACTGCTGAAGAGCAGGTAAAGATAGGCGTAGGCGAGGCCGACATATACTCCGCAAATGATACTGATTGGAGATAACACGAGTATCTTGAAGGGTCGTACGATACCACGCTTAATGTATGCCAGGTTTGATAGCCCAGGGTCAAGCTTGGACCGCAGAAGAGGGTTGCCCGTTTCCTTCCTCAGTCGACAGGCCTTGCGTCGCAGCAACACTGACGCATAGGTTTCGCGGGCAAAGATGAAGTAGAGCAGCGCCAGGGCACCGGCAAGCATTGCCATGATCCAGAATACCCAACGCCAGTCTAAGTACTGGGTTATGAAACCTCCTATCACAGGACCAATGACAGGCCCCAGCAAAGGCCCGATGGCAAAACATGCCATGGCAGCACCTCTTTTTTCCTGGACGATCATATCGGCTATGGTGCCGCCTCCATTTGTGATGGGACAGGATCCGAATATGCCACTGAAGAAGCGAAATACGATGAGAGCCTTCATTGATGGAGCTTTCGCGCAGGCGATAACGAAGACTTAAGGGCGGAATATGTCAGCCGCGCCGCGTGATCTAACAGGCCAATGAGTCCCTAGCAACGAGGAGGAAGACGCTTACCGATGAAGCCCGTATTGGTGATGTGGTAAATGAGGGTGCGGCCGTATATTTCCGACAATGGCGCAAAAAGCATCGGCCCGGCAGCGAAACCCAGAACATAGACAGAAACGCAAAAAGAAGCCAGCGTCTCGCTGGTTGTGTGGAATTCTTCCATGAGATCGGGGACACCAGGGGCGAACATGGCTATTTACGTGTTAGAGGCAAGATCAGCCATGGGAAGACAGGGACGAGAGGAGAGAGGTAAAGAGAATGCATAGCATGGTGAGGATATTTCATACATGAGGCTAAGGGCGTGATGAAAGTAAGCGAGCTGATGAGTGCACAGTTGAGAGCTTTGCGCCAAGCAGGCCAGTTGTAGGGATTTTCGGGATCGGTATCTGAATCCCACCAGACGATGTTCTCGTCATCGCTTGAGTCTACATCTTGGACTAGATACGCCTGTTTCTCAGGATCGTTTGTGGTAGGGGTGGTGCGGGCGGCCTCGTCAGATTCGCGCATTTCTCTGGAGATGGTGGTAGAACTGCGCTCAAGGTCGTGGTTTTTGACAATGGAGGGACTCTGGGCTCCTTGCTTCCTTTCAAGCTCAGACGACTCCTCTGTGTATGACTTGGAGGCCATTATGGCCGTTGGTGTGCTTGTTTACCGAGTTAGCCAGGCATGCTTGTGTTTGTAAGCTGAGTGTGTGTGTGAAATGTGTAATGGCGATGTGGAGCTGAACGACAAGTATGTCGAGATCGGGGACACCATTATTTTCGGATTTGCTTTTTTTCTCGGTTTTAATTTTCAAATTAGGATAGAATAGAGAGGTACGGCAAGCGTGAATTAATTGGGTGCAGAAAACAAGCAAGGGATCGGGCATAAGCAAGCGGGCTCGGTATTATGAAGCCAATCTTTGGGATGGCTTACAGCCACAACCGCACCACGGGCGAAGGCGCATAATTGGAGGGGGCCTAGACGGGTTCTTACCTAGAACGCTAAGCTCGATAGGCCGCGCCAGCTTTCGACTCGTCGACTAAGCAGCGAATAAGCATCAGGCGGGTGAGGAGAGCGCGGGTTGTTGGTTGTCCAGGTTGTTGGTTTTGACCGATACCAGGGCACTGGGTCGTGTCTTTTTCAGCTTTGTGGTGGGTTATCCTTGTCCTGCCCTACGGAATAAATTCACGAAAGAGAGATGGACGTAGAGGGTCGTAGATCGTAGGGCATAACAAGATAGAAGCCTGACAGACAGAGGGTCGAGAGAGGGGGGAGGGAAAAGGAGAAAGAATCCTCAAAGAGGGGAAAAAAAAGAACAGGAATCGCGGTAGCAATATGACTTTGACTGAATAAGAAGGCCTTGCAAGGTAGCGCTGGAATGGAACAGGGAGTGGCCATGTCATCAGCGGAACTGCACTACCGGGCGGACAATCTGTCGATTCGATCCCCAGCCAGCGCGCCCACACAAGCATGGAGCAGCGTAGCCGTGCCGTACAAGGAGCATCATGGGCACCATGTACTCCGTGCTTGTACCACACGCGACTCGTCTAGCAAGGCGGGAGAGGGCCCGAAGAGGGCTCAAGGGGAGAGGCGGATTCGCTGTCGAGTCTGACACCCAGTTATAATTAGCAGTAGGACGGAGAACGGAGTAGCAGTAAATTGATCGCCAGAGGACTGCTCCAGAACTGGGGCATCTCCACATGCCCCAAGATTAACCTCCCTGCGCTAGCCCCGAAGGCTGAACACACAGACCTGAGAGGAGGGGGGAAGTCGATGGATGGAGTGGTGGTGATCCTCAGTCGGCCGCTCTCAGCGCCGAGTTGTCTCTCTGTGTTCCCTCTCGTACGAGACACGGCGAGGGCTGGAGCACAGGGCGTTGCCGGGAGAGCGCTAAGCGGTAAAGGACAGCATTGACGGGACGCCTCCTGAATTTAAAATTTAGGACAAAGATTGCCGGGCGCCCTCGAGACTTAGCAAGCTTTCCTCGTCGCCCAAAGCAACATTAGCACCGTTGCCGCGATGCGGTTCCCTGCTAGCAAGAAGCACGAGTAATCGGTACTTGTGTGCCTGGCAGGGGCACCTCCCTGGCGGTGGCTTAGCGGCGGTGCGTGATTGGTGGTTTTAGCATTGATCCAGCCAAACGAGCGCCAGCATCTGCCGAGAGCCTTTCTGTGAGCCGAACATGAAGGCATCTTGTTGGGGCCTTGCACCCGACCTTCATTTGAACCGTTCATGACAGACCGTTCATGACGTCGGGTTCTCTCGGCAGCTACTGCTCGTATGACGGGGGGAAGTGCTTGATATTTGAGGTACCTTATGTTAGCACTAATACTATACGTACCAGGTAAGGTACTACTAGAGGTAAGGTAGTGGTTATCATGAGTCGCAGCTGCCTCTGCCCAGTGAGAAGGCAGGACGTTCAAGGTGTGAATCCGGAAGGAGCGTCTGGATATATTAGACCGATCATCGCTAGGGCATCAAGTCCTTCTGGCTTTATGCGATCAACAGAGCGTCTCCCGGCTGTCGCTCGTAAAGCCCCGGATTTTCTGCAGCATCCTGTGCCCGTTTTCCTGCACCTGTACGGAACAAAACGTGCGAAGAGCCTGTAACATGTTTGCTTTTGGCAGTTATTAAGGCCACATGCGGCTTGTCCTATCCTCGCCCGCACACTTGCACGTTGTTACTTGCCCAGCGACCCTTGCGGAGTAGTCGACAAGATCCTCCCCTGGCAAAAAGCACCAGCTCAACGGTGTCTCCGTCACACTTGCAACAGCATCTCACCCATCATATTCGCCCCATTAGCACGCAGCAGATTGCTGAGACGCCGTCCAACATGTACGTACTTGTAGCGACTCGGGTGATGCACCCGTGGGACAGCGGCTGACAGAAACTCCGAAGCCTCCCTCCTCAGCGGCCCACGTGTTTTGACGGGACATTCTTATTACATGCCGCTCTGTCTTGCTGATTGGCTGCAAGTCAAATACTGGCATTGCAACATGGGAATCCTTCCTCGTTCGATATTCCGCGCCTCACCCTTTATGGATGTGGTATTTCAAGGACAGGAGCTTGCGACGGTGGCGTCTGCATGTCTCACAGATAAAATTTCGTGACGCTAATAGCGATGCTTCGTACAAGCAGGCGACGACGATCCCATACCACTTACGGCCCCGAGCACGTCTTTGACTGTCAAATGGGTTGCACAATTCCCGAGTGCAGAAGTTGTGCAGCTTGAAGAGGGTCGATGAGGAGCATACTCGTTCTGCTAGAGAATGTCACCTAAACAACGTCCAACTGAACAGAAGCTCAGCCCTCTTATGTTTGCGTAGATGGCAACGTCTCTGATCTTGGTATTGTCGATGCACCAAGGAAGCCAATAAATGAGACGACACGTCTTTCGTTAAATTCACCTTCTTCTGCTGGGTTAGAGCATAGCAACGTCATGTTGCACTGCATGTGTGAGTCTTCTGGACCTTTTGCAAGTTCTCTGTAGCCCCTCTAACGTGGCAATTTCCATGAATCAAGATATCTCATAGTACTGGCAGACACACGAACATCCTTGTGCGTCCATTGCATAAGCCAGACTGCAGTCCAGTGGCCTCATAAATCGTTGCCCGTCGCTTAAAGTCGCACCTTGCTGGATTCACTGTGACCTCAAGATTGCCGCTCTGAAAATGGATCTAAGTCAGTTGGTCGTATGGAAAAATCTTGGGTCGATCGTTTATGAGACGAGATATTCCTCATACTCTTTGTGCTGCCGATAACCAGCGGAAAGAAAGTGGAGGTGCCCTGGAGAAGGTTTCTTGCCACCTTGGCGTTCGTTCTCTGGCTTGAACTGAGTGAATCAGGTATTCGGAAGCGTTACTCGAAGTTTGGCAGATTCATTTGTTAGGCTTCCACTATATCAGGTGCCTTCATATTCGATTTGCAAGTACCCTTTGACCAAATGCCAATTGAAAGACAGGATAGCCCTTTCTGATGTAGGGTAACTTGGCCACCAGGTCCAACGTTGGTGCAAGCAGATGTACATGATTCTATAGTAGAGGTCGCATGATGCTGGGCATGGCATGGTAGACGAGGCCTTCTAAAGTCATCTGCAAATCGTATTCATCGCCTACACTGGTCGGTATATACCTACTCTCGCTTGTTGCCTTGGGGCGTGGTGATTCGATATCGTGAAGAGCATCCGCATTCAACGGACCATCCGCCCCGTACATGGCGCTAGATCGGTCCCGCGAAGACGGCAGAGGCCGTTATTGGTGCATCTAAGCACCCAGGGCGATTTACCTTTTGCTAAACGAAAATCTAACGAGGCGCCCGGTTGACGAACGGTCTGAAAGAAAGTCGTTCGCCATCGGTCCACTAAGTCGCATAAGAACGATTGATGGGCTCAGCTGCGGTCGAAGTAAATGTACCTCGTGCCTCTATCTAGGTGTACCTAAAGATTGCCCTCTCCAAAGGTACAGATACGCCCCCAAGTCCTAAGATACTGCGGGGGACAGCTGCAGCTGGTACATGTATCGAATCCCCAGGTGGGGACCTTCCTCGAGGTCCTGCAGGACTGACGTAGGCAGCTCGCCATTGACTCCTTCGCGCCACCGCATCCTCAGGACCCTTCTAGCACGGTCCAGAAACTTCGCCTCTTCAACTATTTATTGTTCCTCGCAGCCCTGCGCGTTCGCGGCCGCTCGCCATGCTCGTCGTCTTTTGGACGACAGACATCCATAGCGAGTCGCTATGTCGTTGATCCCCTACCAGTCCCAAGAGGGGCGTGAGATTGTGCTGTACGCTGTTCGCGACGTCTTTGCTTCGCCTGCTTACCTGCTAAATTTGCGGCGCATGACAAGATGAAAATGGGCCTATGTTGACTGACAGCTTTGTAGACGGCATCGCAATGCCATTGTTGTTCGCGATCCCACGTCGCATCGTCTAGAGATCCGTGGCAACGCCTCGGAGTGTCCTACGTGCCACCGTCCGCTGGGATCCCCGACCTCGGATCATTCGTTTGACCACCAGTATGGAGTCGACCCGGAATCCTACGTCGACCCTGGATACTTTCGCATGCTGCATGCCGGCAACGCCGAGCCGGCATTCGACCGCACTCCCTCAAGTCTCATTCGCAGGCTATTTAGATCGACGCCGGGCACCGGTAGTCCGGCGCGTAGCTCGCCGTCCGTCGACGACGACGCCGAATTCATCTCCAGCACCCCGGGCGTTTCGCAGTCTGAGGGAAGCAGAATCAAGAGAGAGGCTTTCAGTCCAAACTACTTCAAAACCTTCTTTGTCGAAGAAAAGGTCTTGGGCAAGGGGGGCAAGGGAATAGTCTTGTTAGTGCGGCACGAGATCGACGGCTGTCACCTGGGCCATTTCGCCTGCAAGCGCGTGCCGGTTGGCGATGACCATGCTTGGCTTGAGAAGGTCTTGATAGAGGTTGAGCTTCTCGCCAAGCTCTCGCATCCCAACCTGGTCTCGTACCGGCATGTCTGGCTGGAGGATGTCAGACTCACCATGTTTGGTCCTAGCGTCGCTTGCGCCTTCATCCTCCAACAGTACTGCAACGGTGGCGACCTTCATCAGTACGTCATTGGCGGCGTACCCAAGGAAGCTACCAAGGAGGAGCTCAAAGAGCGCATACGTCGACGCTCGAGGGGCCAAGTCGAGACATCGCAAGATTTCATGCAGGGCAGACCCAGACTGTCGGTGGAAGAGATTTACTCCTTGTTCAAAGACATCACCTCCGGCGTCGCATACCTACATGCGGCAAACTATATCCACCGGGATCTCAAGCCGAATAACTGCCTCCTGCATCGAGAAGGTAGCAAGTTACGATGTCTCATAAGCGACTTTGGTGAAGTACAGCCGGAACACGTGGTGCGAAAGTCAACAGGCACGACGGGTACGATCTCGTATTGCGCACCCGAGGTCCTTCGTATGGACGAGGCCGGCCATTATGGAAACTTTACGACCAAATCCGACATTTTCTCTCTTGGTATGATTCTCTACTTCATGTGCTTTGGAAGGCTGCCTTATGAGGCCGCCAATGCCGTTCAAGAGGAGCTGGAAGATGTAGACCAACTCAGAGCCGAAATTGCCGACTGGGCCGGTTTCCAAGACGAAAGACGTGAGAGACCCGATCTGCCACCCAAGCTTTACAAGCTGCTGAAGAAGCTGCTTGCGGTGGATCCCGCCGAACGACCGAGTGCCAACGAGGTGTTGAATGCCATGAGGAGCGAAACATACTTTGACGGAATTACGAGAGATCGAAGCTCTAGCCCAGCCGTCGGACTGCGAGGGAACCGTGTCCAAAACCTCGATTCCCCGGCTGGGCCTAGCACCCCAGTACCAGGTGAGTTCAGCCCAATCTACAACGCCGATAGCACTTGATCTTATAGCGAAACAGATTCGAGGCGAGGCCAACATTCTCGCAGTCAAAGCGTGCCGCAAAATGATGCCGCCTCCTGGACAGCTCCCGCTCCTGTCGCCATGGATGAGGTGGCTCTGCGGAACGGCCCCGCCTTCAACCAGAGCGCGGCTGATTCCTCCGTTGCGATAGTCCAAGGCCGTAATCAAAGTGGCACCCATCATCAGCGCGACCTACAGCCTGCTGATCAACGTAATCCTCCCATGCAGCCAGACGGCCATGCATTCCCTGATGGACCCCTTCTTCTAGCGCCGCCGCCTCCGCAAGATCTTGCGACCATACCGCGCGGCGCGGGGCTTGCTTTTATGTGGCTCTGTAGGTCCATAGGCGTTGCTCCAGACACTGTAAGATATTTCGGGCGTCTGTCTCTGTTTCTGATCAAGCTCGCCACCCTGGTTCGGCCCTGCTGGCCGTACATGACCAGTCTCGAGGTGAGCGTGCCGCTTGTGCTGCTTGCTATACTGGACTTGGGGCTTCCAGCTAGCCCTAGCTATCCCTTTACTCGGCGTCCCAGCAATGGGGAGCTCATCACGAGCCTGTTTCGTCAGACTGGCCTGGGGACGAGACTCTTGTTTCTCGCACTGCATCTGGCAGTGGTCTGGATGGCCAGTCGCTGGGAAGCTCTTTGTGTTGATATACCTCACGATGAATGGGCTAGCTGGTAAGCCTATCCTTTTTTTTTTTTTTCCCTTTTCTCTGCATAAAATGGGCGAAAATGTTCACAGGGTAAGACACAAACACACAAACACACACACACACGCACAAAAAAGATACCAAACAAAAGATTAGACCATGGGTAGGCATGGAAAAGGAGGCATGCACAAAATGTATAAATATCGAAAATGTAACCCGGGCATACATCGTCACAAGGAGGCATTATACTTTCATCGCCGTCTTTGCTCCAAACATCCTCCTTCTGTCCATTTCCACATTAGCCAGCGTACCAACAATTGACTTATTATTACTCTCTTTGACTCTGATGACTGTAGCCTCAAGCTTCTTCCCACCAGTGATGCTCCCGAAGCCAAAGTCGGGATGCCCTCCCAGACTGCCAAAGATGTCGCCAACGTAATTCGCAGGGATGATTCCCTTTTCAAAGGTGCAGTTCCAGTTCGTCAGGATGCCCTTGACAATTTCGATCCCGGCGTTGTATATGTTGGAGATGGCGATGTGGAAGCCATTTTGATCGGTGCGCGTGAGGTGTTCCCAGTCGGAGCGAGAGGGAGGGGGGCGGTCGAAGTTGGAACCTGAAATTGTGGTTAAGTCGATTTATATGTATACGTATATATATATATATATATATATATATATATATATACAAGGGTGTGAAAAAGGGGAGGCAGGTCATGATTCTTGACATACCGCCACGCATGGCAATGATTCTACTAAAGTCGACCAGATCCTCAATAGCGGCTCGGACGAGCACTTCCAAAATCGCATTGTCTTCCTGTGCGCTCATGCAATACACTCCCGTGCCGTTGGTCCACAAGGAAGTCGTGTTCTCAAAGGCCTGAGCGAGTCTCCCGCCGGAATAGTAAACGTCGCTCGTGGCGCTGTCGCATTTCACTACGCTGGGCGGCTGCACAGCCATGCTGTATGTGCTGCCCGAGTCGGCATAGAGACGGCGGTATCTGCGCGGCTCGTCGTCGTCTCGCAGCTCGGCCTGCTGGGCGAAGCGGTAGGCAGCGTCGCGGAGGTTGGCGTTGAGCTCGAAGACTTCGGTGCCGTAGGTGATGCAGGGGTACTGCAGCGGGTATTGTCGTCCGTAGGAGATGTATCCCGTGGGCCAGTCCTCGGGGAGGGAGCGCGGATCAATCTCGTACTGGAGGGCGACTTGGACGGCATACCGGGCGAGGGCCACGCTGCCGATGGTTGCGTGGCGAGGGTTGACGCCTGCAATGCCGGCGAGGAGGAAGTATGTCTGCGAGAAGTCGAAGCGGCGGGAGAGGACGAGGGCCGTCATGGAGGCGGCCGAGTTGATTTCGCCTTCGCCCACGGTGAGCTGGCAGACCGTACCGGATTGAGTGCAGAAGATGCGAGGGAAGAGCATGGAGAGGCCGGGTGTGGTGATGGCTTGGGAGGTGAGATCCCCGAGCCCAGACTGCGGGAAGCGGTCGTGCCATACTTGGGCTTCGGGCTCAAACTGGATGAAAGAGAATAATTCACAGGTCAGCGAGGTGTCAGAGACAAGGGTGGAGGAGTCTGAGACGAGAGGAAGTGACAAACCATGGATATGATGATGACTTTTGGGGAGATGATGCTGGGTAGAGGAGACTTAGCATGGACGGCGGGAATATGGACCATCATCAGGATAATCATGGAGGTGATGAGAGTGAGAAGCATCTTTGCGGCCATGATGCTATTTCTGGTCGTCGGAGCATAGCCAGCCAGATGGGCGGGGATTCATAATTTGGGAGCATCTCAAGGGATGGAATATATATCTGTCGTCCTAATTTATATGGGAGTCAAGCGTCCAAGGTTCCGATTCTTCATGCAATCAGTGATGTAGAGACTGTCTGTCTTGTGTAATGACACTTTCTAGGATGCCGTTTTTGGCCCGTGAAGGCGTTAAAATCCATTAAGCTTGGTACAAGTCCCGAGTAGCCGGCACGCGACGGATACAGGCAGCAGATCGGGCTCATCTGATTATTTGCCAAAGGACCTGAAACACTGTGGGTAAAGCTTTAATAATACCATGCTTCTTTACGAGCTGCCTCCATTGTCTAATGGAACTTGAAACTTCTAAGAAGGCAAGCTGATGGCCTCGAAAAGTACGCCGGATTGCCCCAGTCCGTAGATCGACTGAGTACTATAGGCATCTTTGGTCACGGCCTGTCTCACACAGGCTTATTATAACGAGAAAGTTCTCACAAAGATGGCAATCCTGCCCGAAGATACTCGTCGTAGGGAGCTACTGAGACAGCCTTATATAGACACTCAGGCGATCAAAGGTCGAATTTGACTCGGATAGATCCCGGAAAGAAGCCTACTAGCTGAGATGAGCCCTTGGCTATCAGTGTGGCTGATTCATCGCGCTCGCTTGAGCAGATGAGCTTATAATAGTCATGGCTTGCACATAGACATGTCGTCGCAATTGCAGTCTTGGACGCGAATGTGGGGAGACGGCAAAGAAAAGGGTTTGTTTGCCGCTCTCTGTGCAACGGCAGAGTGCGTAATCTAGCGACTGTCTCGGAGAAAGAGGCGACTTGAGCATCCAGCGAAAGACGGGCATGCAAGGCATACGCCAATTGGTCAGATAGACGAGGTTCAATCATTACTGGTCTCGGACAGAGATAATCAGTGGCCTTTGCTCGAACAGCTGGACGAGAGATGAAATGGAAGCTATGTTGCTTGTAGCCTCACCGCGTACTATCAGGCTATCGGCCGTAAGGTATTCGAAGCATTGTCTATGCTTGGTATATCTTGTTTTGTCGAGTGACACTGCATCATCGCGGCTATTTCTTCACGTCGGTATGTTACAAACGGTCACGGAGCACTATCCATGTATGATATACTAGGTATACGAGAAAGACGCATGTTCAAGACTGAACAGTGGTGGGTTGCTCGCTCTCTCGGGTGGCGTCACGTATCATAACCTAGACCCATACCATTGTCGAGTCTACATGGGCGCCTTCTTGTTCTTCATTGAGAGGTCAATTACGGGCCAGGTCCACTCGTAGTCGATTCTGTTTCTTTCTTTAGCAGAAACAATAAAAGGCGCGGGAATCGCTTCCAAATCATAGAAGCATACGCCAATGACTATCCAACCCAAGCACTTGCGATAGACGTAAGACCGGTGAAGCGCTATTAAATTGATAGAAAAGACTGTTCCTGAGGTCACATGGAGGGATTGCAAAGTGGAAACTGGCCATCGAAAAGCTCTACCCACAAGTTGATTTGCTAGGGAGTAGCCAGTAGCAAGAGGCCGAGAAATGAACATAATGTGGCGGAACAAAGGGCCACATGCAATGACACTAGAGAAGATAAATTCGCAAGTACACTTGACATGTCGTATTCCGCACATGGCCATCTATCGGCTCCAGAGCACTCTGTACTCATGTGTACATGGTGCCAAGGATCGTCTGCATGTAAGCGCCAAGCCCGCTTGGCTTTGGACTGGTGCTGTCGTCTGCTTCTAACTTCTGGCCCTGGAGATTGGCTTGCAATGATTTGAAGAGGCGTCAACGATGAAAGTCGTAATTGTTGAAAAGGCTCAAACGGTAAACTGCTCTCTGAAGACGCACAGGAGCAATCTCTTCTGCTCAGCCACGAAAGAATCGTTTTTGCTACTACAGTCCCGCCAGCAAGAGTCCCGGCTGGAGGGTAGGATGGCGGTGGCGGCACGGCTGGACTGCTAGTTGAATGTTGGTGTATTCTAACCTCATTCTAGGGCTGATTTCAATCTCTGAGTGTGGGTGCCACCGACCGAGAAGAGGGAAGAAAGGAATTAAAAATCGCATGGCGCCACCTTTGGCTTGAGGAACTGGCGTTTGTGGGGATGTCGGCCCTACCGACAAGCCTCGTAGAAACGTGAAGGGGTAACTCCACGGCAGTGCCATTGCGCCCCCTTTCGAGAGGACTAGGCTGCAGGTAGGTTGGTGAAACCCCAAATGAAGCTTAAAGCTGAGATTTCGATGTGCCAACGAGCCGTCAGCCAAGGAGATGTCGGCGGATCCGCTCATGACGCATCTCGGAGTTGCAAAAGCCACTAATTATGCCAAGTTCCTTTGCACAAGCCAAGACGGTTAAACCGGCGAGACTTGCCTCTGCCGGCTGGATCTAGTGACACGAATAAGCTTCTTGTTACTGTCACATGGGACAGAAGCAATGTTTCGTGAGCGATGCGGAGAGCCCTGTGCCGAAGAAAGACATGGCTAAAAGGCTGGATGACTGAGCGAGTTGTTGCCTGTCTTGTGCTTTTATAGGCCTTAGACAAACTCTGGACGTTCGAACTGCTTTGACATGGTCAGGGCTTGCCTATCTAAAACATCAGTTCACTCCGGGTGATAAACCAGAGAGCAGAAAAGTCTGGAACAAGGTTAAGAGAATCTCTCAGGAGGTTGGCCGATCTCAGCAGCCAAGCCGCAACTCTGGAGTCTAGACTAATGAGGATAGACATTGGCTCCTAGACCCAGTTTTCCTCTTTCGCTGGATGGAATTGGATCATGAATGGCTTGCCAAGACTGGAGCGTAGCGCGAGCCACCGGACGCGTTCTCTATGTGCCCATCTTGGTCGGTGTTGGGGGAATGGGGGTGCCATTCTGCCCCAAGGTCGAAACCCTCGCCTTTGGTTGGAGACTGCTTCTATGCGTGGTTGGCTGGTATCCGTCCTGTACGGAGCATCTTCTGAGAGCCGCATGATTCAATAAGCTTGCTTGATGGAGACTGAAGGCGGGGGAGCAAGCAAGGGGGGGGGAACAGGACATGGATGAGGGGGAAATAGGTAGAGAGAGATGGAGGCCACTTGCATCAAAGCTTTCCTGGAGCGGATTGCCCTGCTCTTGCTTTACTTAGGCACAGGTACCTTCTTGGCCCATCTTTAACAGCACAAGAACTCTGTGGCACCCTCAGCGGCCTGTCACTTGCTGCTTTTAGCGGCTCCAGGCGCCACTCGCGCCTAGCTGGTTTAAGCTTGGGCGGCTTTGGCTTCAAAGTTCCCGGCACTGGAGCCTCAAGCGCTGTAAATCCCCCCTCTCCGCCGCATCATCCAGTGGGGCCGGGACGGTTATCAATTGAAAGGAAAAAAGAAAAAAAAAAAGAGCACAGGCGCATAGCACGGCTTTAGTGAGCGCCTCAGGTACTTGCATGCCTGGTACCTTCTGAGCCGGCGTATGCACTTTGCGCTGTGCTCCTGCAGTTCTTTTCGGTTCCTCTTCCTCCTCCCATCGACATGTCATGACTTTTCGCACACCGGGTTTCGCCCACATCAGCCCGCGAGCAGAGAAAGCATCAAGCTTTCTGACGTCCGTCCACTGCTCTCGCAGATGCTTCCCTCGCAGCCGGGCCTAGCACCGGGGCCGCCTCCAAGATGGACGAAATCACGCCTGCCGACTCGATTACGCGCCGTCATGTCGAAGCCGGAAAGCAGGCTGCGGCCCTTCTATCCGAGCTGCAGGCAGAGGAGCCGCTGCCCGCCAACAGCTTCGCCTTTACTCCCTCTCAGCTGCACAAGCTCCTGAATCAGAGGAGCCTTGCCGCTCTCAATGTCTTTGGTGGGCTCCGCGGCCTTGTGCTGGGCCTCCGTTCCGACCTCACAGCCGGCCTCAGCGCCGACGAATCGAACCTCGACGGCACAATCACCTTTGACGAGGCCGTTGCGGCCGCACGCGAGAACCGGACGCCGGCCTTGTCCCCCCTCGAGGCTCCCCCCGCCCGTCCGAGCCTGGCATTCCAGATCGGCGGCGAGCCGGACGTCCCTTTCATCGATCGGAAGCGGATATTCGGTGCCAACCGGCTGCCCCGACGCCGGCAAAAGTCTTTCCTCAGGCTCATGTGGATTGCCTTCAACGACAAGCTCATGATTCTGCTCACAATCACAGCATCCATATCATTAGCAATTGGCCTTTATCAGGCCCTCACCGCTCATGAGGACGAGTCGAATATCGAGTGGGTTGACGGCGTCACTGTTGTTGGAGCCATCATCGTCATCGTCCTAGCCAGCGCGGCTACGGATTGGCAGAAGAACCACCGCTTCGAGAAGCTCAACGAGCGACAGCAGCAGCGCGATGTGACGGTATTACGCTCAGGAAGAATCCAGCAGGTCTCCGTGTACGACATCATGGTGGGAGACGTCATGCACATAGAAGCTGGCGATGTCGTGGCTGCTGACGGTATCCTCATTCAAGCCTCAAGCCTATACATCGACGAGTCGTCCATCTCCGGAGAAAGCCAGTTGGTCCGCAAGACGGTCCCGGGAGATCAAGGCCGCTTTCGTACCTCTCTGGTCGACGATCCCTTCATCTTCAGTGGTACAACCGTCTGCCGTGGCGTCGGCCGATTTCTTGTCCTCTCTGTTGGAGAAAACTCGGCCTACGGCAGGATGCTCATGTCCTTGCGGGAGGATGTAGAAGAAACACCCCTCCAGGCGAAGCTGGGGAGGTTAGGGAAGCAACTGATAATGTTTGGAGCAGCCGCCGGTTCCATTTACTTTGTCATCCTATTCATTCGCTTCTTAGTGCGGCTGCCGCGGTATAAGCACAAAAACCCAACCCAGAAAGCTGAAGCCTTTCTCCACATCGTCATGCTCGCTGTCACCATTGTGGTCATCACCATCCCCGAGGGCCTTGCTCTGAATGTGACCGTCGCACTCGCATTTGCCACCACGAGAATGCTCAAGGATCACAACCTAGTCCGTCTCATCCGATCTTGCGAGATTATGGGCAACGCCACCTCCATTTGCTCCGACAAGACGGGAACTCTCACCCAGAACAAGATGGCCGTGGTTGCAGGCCGCGTCGGCCTCGAGTGCGGCTTTGAGGATTGCGAGATTCCCGTCACTAGCTCTAGCTTGGGCAGTTCGTCGGTTTCGAAGCTCCCGTCTTCAAAGCATTTCATGTCGACGGTCTCCAGGGAAGTGAAGAGCTTGATCAAAGATAGCATCGCGCTCAACTCCACTGCCTTTGAGAAGGACAATTCTGCGGGGGCCGACTTCGTCGGATCTAGCACCGAGACCGCTCTGCTCAAGTTTGGCCGAGATCACCTAGGGATGGGCACGCTCAGAGAAGAGCGAGCCAACAGCCCCGTTGTTGCCATGTTGCCTTTTGATTCTGCCCGAAAATGGATGGCTGTTTTGCTTAGGCTTCCTAACGGCAGATATCGACTGCTGGTCAAAGGAGCTGCCGAAATCGTCTTCGAGTATTGCGCCTACATCATTGCGGATCCCACCTTTCGCTTCACCACCGCCCGGCTCGAGGAAGTAGACAGGGCGAGTTTCCGTAGGACGATTCATGAGTATGCGGGAAGCATGCTCCGACCGGTAGCCATAAGCTTTAGAGACTTTGATGAGAACGAAGTGTTAGAAAATCCGGAGGATGATCCGTCTTCCGTAAACTTGGAATGGCTCGCCTCGGGCATGGTGTTTATCGGCTTCTTTGGCATCCGCGACCCTCTTCGACCGGAAGTGGTTGATTCTGTGCGCATATGCCAAGAAGCTGGCGTCTTTGTCCGCATGGTCACCGGAGACAATTTCCTCACGGCAAAGGCTGTGGCGTCGGAATGTGGCATATACACTCCTGGTGGTGTTGCCATGGACGGCCCGACATTTCGAAAGTTGACGCCGTCACAGCGTGATGCCATCATTCCACGCTTGCAGGTGCTGGCGAGATCCAGTCCCGAGGATAAGCTGCTGCTCGTCACACGCTTAAGAGAGATGAAAGAGACCGTGGCCGTCACCGGCGACGGAACAAATGATGCGCTTGCTTTGAAGGCCGCTGACGTCGGCTTTGCTATGGGCATACAGGGCACCGAAGTGGCCAAAGAAGCTGCTTCCATCATTCTTCTTGACGATAATTTTGCGTCCATTGTCAAGGCCTTGAGTTGGGGCCGGACAGTGCTCGACGCAGTCAAGAAGTTTATTCAAGTGAGTACCTTTCCTTATATTCCTCACATTTAGTGCAGAGCCCGTTGTTCTTATCAGCCAAGCCACGCGGAAGCTAATCAGTCGCGCAGTTTCAGTTCACCATCAATATCACAGCCGGTATCACAACAGTCGTCTCAGAGCTCGTGGGCGACTCTATCTTCACAGTCGTTCAGCTGCTTTGGCTCGACCTCATCATGGACATCTTCGCCTCTCTTGCTTTTGCGACTGACCACCCTTCACCGGATTTTCTGCTGCGGAAACCTGAGCCCCGCAATAGGACGATTATAAGCATCACCATGTGGAAGATGATTATCGGCCAATCGATCTACCAGCTTTTGGTCGTTTTCCTAGTGCACTACGTCGGCTGGAACATATTCAACCCTGGCACTCAACATGAGATTGACAAGCTGCAAACGCTAGTCTTCAACATTTACGTGTGGATGCAATTCTTCAACCAGCACAATTGCCGCAGAGTGGACAATAAACTTGACATCTGGTATCAAGGTATTCTGACGAATCCATGGTTCATCGGTGTACAGCTCGCCACCATTCTAGGACAGTTCCTCATCGTATTCAAAGGCGGCGAGGCCTTCGACACGAAACCGCTGACAGGTGCTCAATGGGGATGGAGCATGCTTTTCGGCAGCCTCACCATTCCGCTTGGAGCCTTGATCCGCCAGGTGCCAGACAGCTACGTCGAGGAACTCTTCCATGCCCTGAAGAGGCTCTTTCTGTTTATCATCACTCCCTTTCGAAACGCTTTTGCAAAGATGCGGAGAAGGGAGCAAGAGAAACTTGGGGATGGCCCGCAACAAGAGTTGGCAGCCGTGGAGAATTTAAGTATTCCATCTGGCCAGAACCTCCCGAATTCGCCTACTTTGCAGTCTGCCAATCCCCCTTTTGGCCGGGCAAGCCCGGTCGCTTCGGGAAGCAAAACGCGGATTACGAGCAGCATAGCTGAGAGCTCCGCCATGGGCTCTGCTATGGGCTCCGCTATGAATTGCATCTCACCATCCGCCGATACCGTGGTTGAAAAACAAGAGATCGATCTGCAGGCATTGATCGAAGCTGCCAAATTGGATAGGCTTGCAGACAAGGAGATGCTGGAGATTCATCCTCGCACAGTTAAGAACGACCCCATTCTGACGCCACGATCGAACTCAGACATCCCACCTAGCCAAGATCCTGCTATTATACGATTTTTCACTCGATATCGGAGAAACGATGCTCGTGTTCCAGGGAGGAGCTTGCCTCGGAGGCCTGCCGCCACTGTTCCAGCTCGAGCCACCTGGGTCGCACCAAGGCGGCCGCCCCCTGCGCGAGCGAGGCAGCAGCAGAATCGAAGAGATTGGCTATCATGGGAGGGGTGGCTGAGAACGAGGCGGCGCTGAAACTTGGAGAATCAATTCTGAGAGTCAGCGGCCATCTCTAGCCCGTTGTCATCATCTTTCTTCTTTATCTTTGGTTTTTTATTTTTCTTATTTGCTTAGCTGGGACTTGGTACTATATAAGCCGTATTCCTGCTTGGATAAAGAAATATGGGGTTAACACATAGCGTTTTTTGGGGAATCTCATGGGCGTACACCAACATACATATGCACATTTACACGACGGCACACACATACTAACGCATAATCATATACCCCTCGATTCAAATACGGATAATCATGCATATACCTGTCAACATTCCTATAGCATTTGCTAGACAAGGACTGGGATGACCATAGCACATGCTTGTGATGCATTATATGAGGTGGCATGGCTATAGCGGGCGCTACATTGGGGATATACTTTACGATGAACGACTCAAATAGAGCTCAGTAGGAATATTTAATGATGCGTACAAGAGCCACTCTTGTTATTTTATATAACTGGTGTTCGAACTTCATGAGATCCATTCAGCAAGGTGCAATGTTATTACAAATTGGTTGCTTGTCTTTTTTTTTTTTTTTTTTCAACTTTCATTGTGCCATTCTCCCCTGCTTATCAGATGTCTAAAAGGACCCTTGGCCTTCATCAGCTCTTCATAGCTACCTTCTTCCACTTTGACGCCGCCGTCAATCATGATGATCTTGTCGCAAATCTGCATCATATCGGGGCTATGCGTCACCATGACGATGGCCATCTCGCCGTTGTCCCCTTTAGCCTGCTCTATAAGATTGCTGATTGTCTCTCGGATCATGCCTGAGCACTCCGCGTCGAGAGCGCTCGTTGGCTCGTCGAGGACGAGAAGCTTCGGCTGGCGGACAAGCGCTCGCGCAATGCTGAGACGTTGAGCCTGGCCGCCTGACAGGGAGATTCCACCGTCCCCGACGAGTGTGGCGTAGCTTTGTGGTAGGGAGACGATGAAGTCGTGGATGCCGGCTGCCTGAGCGGCGGCATAAACGTTCAGGCTGCTTCTAAGTGGGGAATCTTTGGGGAGGCCGTAGACAATGTTGTCGAGGATGCTGGCGGGGAAGAGATACGGTGTTTGAGAGACGTAGGCCATTGTCAACCAGAGGCGCTGTATATCAATGTGAGAAAATGACACATTGGCGTAGGTGAGTGATGCTGCGTCTTTCAACGGGCGGTAGAGACCCATGATGAGCGATATGACGGTGGATTTGCCGGAGCCCGAGGGGCCGACAATTGCGGTGCAGGTGTCACGCTCAATGTTGAAAGACACTCCACGAAGGACACGAGAGTCGGGGGCCTGAGGATAGGCAAATTGCATGTCTCTGGCCTTGATGGGCAAGGGAGTCGTGATCTCGATGCCTTTTTGATCTTCTCCATCGGATTCTAATGGCATAGACGCGTAGGCAAGTAACTGCGTTGCCGTTGCTTGTGCCATGGTAAGCTGAGGCATGCTACTCAAAGCGTCGGTCGAAGTTCCGATGCTAAAGAGCAGTAGGTTGATTACCTGTACCACCTGGGTAGCATTGACGCCATCGCCTTTGACCAGCAGAACGGTAGCATAATAGAAGACCAGCGCGGTCAGCGGATAACTCATGGACTGGTAGAGTCCAAAGAATCCACAGGTATAGCCTGCCCTCCTCAAGCCCATGCTGAAAGTTTGAGACGTTCGTTTCTGATACTTTGTGCCAAAATATTTCTCGAGAGCTAATGCCCGCACTACCCGGATATTGATGAGAATGTCGATGAAGGTTGCGCTTGCGTCTTCGGCTGACTGGTTGCATTTGGTCTCCCACTTGTTGCTAACGACGGCGTAACCTTTGACGACTGCAATGATAAGCGGCAGAGGTGAGAGAGCAACGAGTGTCAGTTTCCAGGATGTTATAAGAGCCCAAACTATCGAAATGACAACCATGCCGGTGACAGTCGTGATGATGGGAATGAACCGTCCTACGAGATTGCGAGTCTCCTCTGAGTTTCTGTCGAGACATTCGTTGATTCGACTAGCTGAGTTTTTCTCTTTATCAAACCAAGACTTTGGCTGCCGCAGAATTCTCCCCAAAGCCTCAATGCGAAGCGTATTCACCCACGACTGCCCTACTCTTTCAAGCATATAATGGCCGCAACCAGTGGCGGTGCCATCGATGATTGCAGTGATGGCGAGATAGATTGCCCATTTCTTACCCTCAGCCGCTCTATTGCTGGGTAGCCACAACACCCCGAGAAGCTTTGTGAGGCAGAATGAGAACAGTGGCGTAGCCGCTGCACTAAGGAGACACATTGCCACACCAAGAGTGAAGGTTGCTCGCCCCTGTGGTGTAAGCGACGGCCAGACAGTACCCAGCGTTGATATTAATGTGCTCGATTTCAATGTCGGTCTGGTAATTGGACTCTTGTTTGTTGCTGGCAGCTGCTCACGAACGGATGCTAGTCGCAGATTGGTAATATCACTTCGGCGATCTGCCTTTCCAAACAAGAATAGCGGATCATCTGTGGTATATCCCGAATCATAACAGCAGTCAATCCCATGGTTGTCTAGCGCAGACGGTGCACTGCATCTGCGAGGCGCTTCAAAGTATTCTTCGAATGAGCTAAATGACCTCCTCTTTTCAGTTTCGTAGTGCGAGGAGAATCTGCCGCTTGGTAAAGGTCTTCTAGACTCAGTGTTTTCCCATATCTGCTCCCTTCTCATTTTCCAGGCAAAGGCTGTGCCGGCTCCTAGAGTCATCTGCTGAGATAGTCGGTTGCGCACGGAATCTGTCTTGTGGCCGTCCAACTCATTAAGAATGAACTCTGACATAGTTGACACTTTGCTCGGCGGCAGCTCTGTGATTGTTGAGGTGCTACGGTTGATTAAAGCCGACGGCGTAGCGAATTCGACTTCAAATGGTGTGGAGGGAGGGGATTCGATAGTAGTCAAACGAGCCATAGTCGCGAATGAACCCGTTGGAAGGCGAGCTAGATCCCTGCGTAGCCCTTGCTGAACTAAAGAAGCATCTTCCATGACGTAGACGAACTCGTCTTCTTCTATCTGGCTGATATCATGGGTGATGATAATAGTAGTCTTTTCACGCCGCCACTCTCTAATGGCATCCATCATCAAGCTTCGATTTATTGGATCTAGGCTGCTCGTCACTTCGTCAAGGATAAGCACGGCAGGGTCTCGAATTCTTGCTCGAGCTAGCGCAATCCTTTGCCTTTGCCCACCACTCAATTTGTGACCATTTGCTCCAATGACGGTTTCAAGGCCTTGTGGGAGGCTACTGATTGTCGACTGCAGGAGCGCAAATTCACAGGCAGAAATAACTGCTTCCCTCGTTACTGTCTCAGGGTCTCCAAGGGCGACAGCTATGTTATTGAACACGTCGTCTTCAAATACTACGCTCAGCTGCTGAATCAGAGCGACGTTTGATCTGACCCAGTCCCGATCAAGGTTCCTCACAGGCTGTCCGTCCAAACAGACAAGACCAGAAAGAGGATCATAGAACTGAGCGACGATATTTCCAATCGTACTCTTCCCCGATCCGCTTTTGCCGACAATAAACGTAAGTTGGCCGGCGGGGAATGAGAAAGACGCCCTATTCAAAGCCATCTTCGTGGGGTTAGATGGGTACGCAAATTGAACCTGGCGCAGAGCATTAGCTATTGCGGGGGGGGAGAAGTTAGATGCTTATGTATACATACATCTATCAATTCCACATTTCCAACGCAAGTTTCAGGCTTAATTGATCCGCTGCTTGTCCTTAGCGATGTGCCATGTGTTATAGACGAGATGGATGATAGGAAAGCCCCTGCGGACATGCCTTTAGACAAGACTAGCCAGTGCGGGAGCAGAGCCTCAATGCCCTGCAATGCAGTGAGAACGGCAAAGAACGTGGTCAGGATATGGCCGGGATCTAGTCCGCCATCGACAAGGACGGACCCGTACCAGAATCCCATTACAAACATTCCTATAACCCAGAAGGCCATGTAGCCCATCTGGAGGGAGTTGCACTGGGCTTGTATCAGATACCGCTTGCCCGCCAACTTGATTGCTTCATAGTATTGCTGAAGTTCCCGATCGAGTCCATTGAATAATTTGACGATCTCAATAGCTTTAATCGACGCGGTGGCCAGCTTCGATGCAGTTTCCAGATCATGCTTCTGGGCCTGAATAGCTGGCTCTAGTCGCCGAGTTGCCAAAGACATTAACAGAATTGAAATTGGTATGGTTGCAAGCAGAACCAAGGTAAGCTTCCAGGAATAGTAGAAGGCCAGTACAAGGGAAGCGATGGCAGCGATTGAATCAGATATCAGTAAGCCGAGCACTTGGGACGTCGCGAGTTGAAGTTCTCGAGTCTGCCTATTGTCTGGTCAGTCCTTGGCGATGTGCTTCATAGGAAAGAAGATGGCGTGAACTTGCGTCTGGATTCTCACTAGTAGACTTGATATTCCTTGATCTAGCGAATCAAACCACGCCATCTCCTTCGACAACAGGCTCTCAAAGACATCTTGTCTAGCAGCATTGGCTTGTAATTCTCCAAAGATGATCCATAGCGACAGAAACGCTGCATTGGCAAGACAGTTGATGAATCCGAGAGCTAATAGTATCAAGGTCCATTCAGATATCCTGCTTAGTGTTTCGCTACCTGAGCGCTGGCCGTTGCCCAACTGTGCGACGACATCAAATATTCGACCTAGGATCACCGAAAGCGTGGCTTTAACGGCAGCAGAAGCGGCTGATGCAAAGAGCGCCGCGACAAGCGGTCCCGTATGCTTCCATTTCGTAAAGACAAACAGATGCTTAAAGGATACACGAAGAACCTTGGCCGTAGGGGTCTGCAGATCGGGAGAGGAAGTGGCATCAAGGTCCAAGGCTAAATCATCCGTTGAAGACGGTAGAGACACCATCTCCTTACCGTCTGAAGCCATCGCACCCGACTCTTTGGCGTAATTGGATGAAGAAACATTCAATCACCCTCAGGGCCCAGAGTTTGGGGGGGGGGGGGGGCATCACCGGGAGTTAAGAGAGCCATGGTCGCAATCACCAATGAAGATGCACTTGTCTGACGCTGGACAGGGAAGCCCAAAGAGGAAATGACTAGGAATGCATTTGCCCGCAAGAGAACAATGCTAGACTGTTAAGAATATGGGTTCGGGAGGTGGGCTGTGCCATATGCATTGTTCCATCACCAGCTTACTATTGTTCGCGAGCAGTAGCTTGAAGACCAACGCATTGGGCAAATCTGCCACCACATGGCCAATAATATGAGACGAAGCTGAGTATTATAATTGTGCAGCCGTAAACAAGTCTTGATTCCAGCATCGATTGCTCACTTGAGCCTCGTTTCCTTGACATGACCGCATGCATAACATTGTCACTACTTTGGATGATTTGAAGTCACTAGAATGCGTTAGATGCTCGCTCGATCCTAGGCCAGACGAAACGGCCAAAGCGCGGAATGACGATACCTTGGCGTTTATCTGATTCGACACTTATTGGTTCACAAGATGGAAAAGACCAGAAGAAAAGGATTGATGGAAGTTCTTCGCGAGTATGACTGACTTCTTCTCTGCCCTTCTTGTATGGAAATGGAAGGAGAAAGAAGGCGTCACAGTGAAAATATGTACAGTATTAGCGGTCGCAGGCACGGTGTCGTGACTTCATCGTTTTGCCCCTCCAAAAACCAACTTGCAGCCCCACGGTACGAGATTTTGCGATAGCAACATCGAACCATTCTTCTAATATTGTTACGTCGAGGATACCGAAATAGCTTCAACACCGCGCAGTAGCAAAAATCAAGCCGAAATGGATCCCTTAGAAGCTCTTTCCGCCGGGGGCCCTATCCCCAAGGACTTCAATGCCGAGGAGGCGGGCAACATGGAGGATGTGCGTTTCCAGCTCTAGCCAAGCTTCGAAGCGAAGACTTTTTGAGTGCGCTAGCTAACCTCGTTGCTCTTTTAGATGGAGAAGCAGTTTGCCGTCAAAGGTACAGGATCTATCATACAGGATTTAGCTTCCTCCACGTCGTATTGCAAAGGCTTACAAAGATATGATATGCAGTCGTCCAGCACATGTCCACGTATTGGTCCATTCTCGAAAAGGTCAAGGGCTCACAGTTGCGCCTCACCAAGATCGACGACGAGATCTACGAGCACCTCAAGGAGGCTTTCCCCGAGTTCGACCCCGCCGCCACAATCGACGAGGACGAGATGAAGAGCAAGACCGGCAAGGAGCGGTGGCGCGCCTTTATGATGAAGTACGAGAAGCTGGTCGACGACTACAACTTTGGCACAATGGTGCGGAACAACCCCAAGGCGGAGTACGAGCAGGACACGACCATCTTTGGTGGGTTTGCCATTCCGTCTTCTGGCAGTAGGCTGTTATGTGATCTGACCTCTTTCGACAGTGCCTCGCATGCAGTTCTATGCTATTGAGATTGCAAGGAACCGCCACGGTCTAAACGACTGGATCTATGAAAAAGCACAGCAGGAAAAGGCACAGGAAGGAAAGGCAAAAGAGGAACAAAAGAGCTCCAACTAAAAAATACCCCAAAATACACAGACAGAGCCAACGTAATCCCACAACAGGTACTTCTATCGACTCAGTGTGACACGTCTCATCAGCACGTTTCTACTGCCTCTACATGGCATGGGAACCCAGACTCATGAAGGGAGGAGTAAGAGTAAATAGGATAAGAGTCTAAACTGAATTGCGTATATCTCGGTAGCAGACGCTCAATACCACAAGCATTAATCAAGACTACTAGGGCCACATCATATCGCGATCGGCGTTATGGAAAGATCACATCCTGAAGACGGATAGGCTGCCGTTTGCATTGTGTCAGCTACCTAGTGACTGAATAACTCGCCAAGTGGCAGCTCTTTGCCCAGCTGGCAACGCGTGCCATCAAAGGTGAGCCATAAGTGACAGCCGTCAAACATAAAAGCCCCCAAATTTACCATCACATCTTCATTTTTTGCAAAGCAAACCACAAAGAGCTTCATAACAAAACCACACGTGAAGATTACAAACCTCAAAAATGGACCAAACTTCTACGCTAGACGGTCCAGCAGAAACCTCCAGCCCGTCAACATCACCACCATCATCTCCTCGTAAGTCAGACTTCTAAATCCAAGTGCTAGCCATAGCACAACTGCAAAGAAAATGTACTCACATCACAATCTAGCAATCAGCCCACGAAAGCTCACCCGCCCAAAATCCATCATCGAGCGCGCCGGCAGTAGAGCCTCCGAATACTCCATCTCTCCCAACACCTCGCGCAGCGAGGACCAACTCCTCGGTCGATCTGGCCTACCGCCGTGGGATCGCACCGTGGATATTGTCTATCACAAGTACAAGCACGGAGACGCCACACCTTGCAAACTCACGGCATGGAAGGCATCAGTTGACAAATTTTTCTCCTTCCACGAGAGACAGAGGTCGAAGACGAGTGATGCTGCCTTTCAGGGATTTGCCTAGCATGATTTCCCTGAAGATGTTCGCTTTCTGATCCTTGAGAATCTCGTGGCATCTCACGAGCTGGGTTTCAAGCCCGTCAGCCTCAACAGGTTCTGTTTCGACCAGGACTGCTGGGAACCATCAGATTTCACACCTCTCCACGAGATACTCACCGTCTTCCAGCCCTACTTGAGCGTCTCATTTGACTTTTACGCCGAATTCTTCGTTATGGTCTTGTCAGAGTACACGTTCCACGTAACTTTCTCTCCTTTCATCGCACCGAGACTCAGCCCCCTGGCCACCAAGTGGCTCAACAAATACGGCCCCTTCATGCAGTCGCTCATCATTGAAGTCGATTTGTCACGTCTCGGCCTTGGTCCGACTCCCGATGCTGCGAAGCTCCTTCCTGGCATCAGCAACCTACATAGTCTGCTCTACAAATTCAGCACATCTCAACTTGAAAGATCCCCAGACGCGCCTCTCAATACCTTGATTCTCGCATGTCGTCGCTTCCATGGTCATCGAGAGGAGATATCGGAAGAGCCTTCCCCTGAAGCCCAGGACAACGACGACTCTAACCGGGCTGGTGCCAGCCCCCAAAGCCAGCCATTAGTTGTCGACGGTTCAAGTAGATATCCCCTCTCCGACACGTCCAGTAGTACCACCAGGATACTCTCACCAGAGCCTCAACTGTACCTCGAGTTAGATCCTGATTCTGGTGGCGAGGACCCCGAGTCTAGCTCCGATCCCGACTCAGACGAGGAAGAAGACGTCTCCTTCGAAAGCGACGACGTTTCCTATCTTGAATACTCTAGCTCAGAAGACTACTCATCCTCCGACCCGGACATAAGTGAAGCCCCATCATCTCCTCGCCAGGAAGACAAGTCACTCTACTGTTCAGACAAACACCTCTCCATATGCAACCATCTCGTCCGCCTCCGCAACAACGTCAGCTCTCTCCGCATAGTTGGCTTCAGCGACTCATACGCCCACGCCTTCATTACAAGTATATTCCCCGAAGCAAAATCTCTGCCACCAAACCAACACTCTTATCGCGTCGCTCCGTCCACATTCTGGCCTCGCCTGCGCGGTCAAAAGTCTTGGGTTGACAGCGGTCAGGGAGCGCTGATGCTGGATGACCACGACATTACACCGGACGCATGCATATTTCCCGAGGGTCCTATTCAGCTGCCGCCACCGATTGTCTATAATTCAGGTTCGGCCTCCTTACAGTTGTGGTGCCCCGAGCCGACGCACCGGCCAAGAAACAATACTGGGGGCTCTGGCTCAAGCTGGCCACCCCGGAGAAGTTTAGAGAGCAGTGACGAAGCAAACATATCTAAGGCCTCACGAGCTAGTGACGAAAAGCCCAGGATGCAGAAACTGATAGACAGATACTCCAAGGAGAAATCAAGACGGAGGCCGAGACCAATTTCCGCCCCATAAAGAGGCCCATGTAACTTCTGCCTATTGAATAACCAAAGACTTATGTGTTAAATACTGGCATTTCATGTTATCAAGAATTAAACAATATATAAGAATCTATCGCAAAGTGAAGATGTGTGTACATGTAATGAAACGCTAATCTAACAGCGCTGCTTCATAACTCAATAGCACATTGCTTCATTATCATTGAATAACGTAATCGTAACGTCGCCTCCATATGCTTTGGCCTAGGACCCCGCGAGACATTCCGTCCTCTAGTGTTTATCCAAAAAGTTTCTTTCTAGCGTGTTTTTGACAAAGACTTCGACATATGTTAGTACGTGCGTATGTGAGTAGACGGAAAAGTAAGAGACCTACTATGGCGACTTTGCTGTTTGCGCGAATCTTTTCTCCGAAGAAGAGCAGCACCCAGGGAATAACAGTCAGTCCCATTGCGATACCTCCAAGCATGCCACCAGCGCCCTTGAGACCAAGGTTCGTAAACATTGCGCTCGTTATCAAGGGGAAGCAGCCGCCCAGCACATTCCGGCAGAAACTCTGTGCAGCCAAGGCCGATGACGCATAGATATGATAGGTATCGGCAAGGTAATTAAAGGTAGCAAGGTAGACGGAGTATATACCCCAAGTGGCCAGCCCTAGTCCTACGGCTTGTGAATAGCCCTTGGTGCCTCCGCTCAGAAAAGCGATGAAGAGTCCAATAGGTAGGAGTAAAGCGGTGATGCAGGTAAAATACAATCTCGCCTCCGGTGCTTCGGCCGGGAATCTCTTGCGCATAAAGGCCCAGAATCTGGATTTGGAATACAGAAACCCTTCCTCTTGGCGTTTCCATTGCGAATGTTTCAGGAGATGTTCTTGGTATATGCCCACAATTGTTGCTGCCGCAGACGCTATCATCATGGCCACATAGACTCGGCTCGACATGTCGAAGTTGGCTCCATATAGGAAGGGGACGACCGAGAAGGAGAGATAGAGAACGCCCCACGAGAAGGCAGCCCACAGGGAGAAACAAAAGATGACTGGCTCTGTGAATAGCAGATGGAACGGCCGCCTGATGGATGTTGCGATTATCTGCCCCACGGAGGCACGCTGCTCGTCCGCTTTGACTAACCAGCGGATCCGTTGTAAGCGACGTATAGAGGATGCGTTACTGCCGTTCAAATTTGTCGCAATGGTTGATTGACTTGAAGTCGCAGACGCCATCATGGCCAACTCGCCGCTTATCCACAGCCCGTATACGCCATGCTCCTCTAGCTTGATGTACCATTCGTTCAGCTTCTTCGCCTTCCTGGATAGTAGGACAGAGGCTCTGCTTTCTTTGAAGAACAGTATCAAAGCAAGCACAAGAACGCCATCTAGGATGACCTGGACCCAAAAGGACCACTTCCAAGCGCGACTGTTGCTGCCCAAAGATTCGATCAAAGCAGCAGAAACAAGTGGTCCGGCCCCAGTGCCTGCCAAGACAGCGCCACTGAACAACGCCATCGGTGTATTCCGCTCCTCCTTCTCCCACAAGTCAGCCAGAACACCTCCGACCACAGCGCTGAAGACTGAGGCACCGGCGCCAATCATAAAGCGCGACACCAGCATGCCGGCAACATCAGGCATGACAGAGCAGACGGCTTGAAAGATGACGAAAACGATGCCAGCTATGACAAATATGGGATATCGGCCCCAGATCTCAGACATGGGCGCAAGGGCCATCGGTGCAAACGCGAAGCCCATACAGAAGGTTGTGATGCCCACGAGCACAACGAGTCGAGTCGTGCCAAAATCTTGTGCCATGATATTCGCAGGAGGCGAGTAAGCCCCAGCCGTAAAGGCTGTCAGGAAGGTAGCCAAGCATGATAGAATAAGGAGTACGCTTTTGCGTGTACTACCCCACGTTAATGGAGAAGTGTAGGCGCTGAGGTCTGGACACGGCGGTGGCTCTCGACCATCGAGACTGGGCTGCTGCAGTATCGGGGGACACGGTAGAGCGGTGTCGAACGAGAGGTATAGATAGGATATCGGGCTACTGCTATCCAGTGTTGTTGTTGTCTCGGACAGTCCTCTCTGCGGCTTCTCGCTCGATGAAGCTTCTTTTTCGTTCTGTGAGGGGCCGCCGGAGGAAGAAGCATTGCCGCTCCGAGCAATCTTTATATCCTCCGGCGCCTGCGAGTCAAACCGCCCCTTTTCCTCGACAGCCATCCTGGCTAGTCCCAATACGAAGAGCAATATAGTCTCCGGATATTGGATTTAAGCCATCGAGAGCTGGTGGCGCGAACACCCAAGAGTTTCGCCAAAATCACCGCGCTGAACCAGAGATGATTCGAAGGAAAGACTCACTTTGACTCCGAAGGGCGGCGGCGAAGCCTGTTTATCGAAGCCCCGACGGCGTAAGTGGAGCTAAGGATTTTCTCGACGGGAATAACCAGGACGTTCTTGCACACCGTTTGAATCTACTCCACAGTAGGATCTGCTCTCGCACAGCCATGGCCCCCACGCGGCTGATGAAATGGCAATGTGAACTAGTATTTCCTCGGAGAACCAGGTTTCAAGCCCAGAAAGAGTTCATTCATTCTTATACAATGAAATATCTGCGGCAAGGCAAAGAAGACTCAGGATATGCAGGATACATGATTAATGCTCGTAGTAGCGTGAAACGACCGAATCTAGAAGGACATCCCGCCAAGGTAGCAGCGAGCGATATCAGCAAGACTTGGTAGGGTTAAGGGTGTCCACCAGTTTTCCTTTGCGTGCTAGTAACCTTGCTCACGGGAATAAACAGCGGAAATTCTGGTAAGCCAAGACTCTTCCCCACAAAGTTGCTTGGGCTAGTTCCCCAGTCCAACCCGTTCTTGCAAAGCTTCTGGTCCTAGACGGGAAACGGATATCGAAGGCAGCTAGTTTGAAGTCAAAACAGTAACAACGTATGGCTGCCGGAGTTGAGAACCGATTCCCGGGTTTCAGTCGGGAGGAATCCTGTATGCAGCCCGAGTCAGGCCAATGAGGCGCCCACAAAAAGAAGATAGAGTGGACCTCAAGAGGCAGAAGATCTCAGCGTTTACCCAATGAGATTTGGAAAGCGTTATTCCCGACTAGGGCCGCCGGTTATTGTAAGATCAAAGATCAACGCGATTGGAGGACGGAGGCGCTTGGCTTTTGCGTTGCCGAAGGATTGGTTTCTATTACGGAGCAATAAGCTACGCCGACTTCGACCCGATGCCGTACTAAGGAAAAATTGCTCCTTCAAGAATGATTACGCCCCACTGGAGCTCGTCAGCATTGTTGCCCTCCAAGAGATGTCTTCAATCACCAACGGCGCATGTCGAGTTTTACAGTACTCGGTACTGTGTTAGTCCAAGTGCTACTATCACAAGAGGCACGATGCGATACGTCGTCGGGGCCGACGCCGCACTGTATCGCCTGGCCCAACTTTCTCCATAATAAACACCAGTATCCAATAGGAGATTGTTCTAAGTACTTCCTTTGACTTCTGCAGGTACCATCTGATATGGATCTGCAGCAGCCTCAACTGGCGCCTCATTGATAGTAATGTGATCTGCTCTCGGCGCATAAGCTATGTCTGCTGTGCATCGTTGTGTGTCTGCGGGGAGCTCCCTCAACACCACTGGTTTGTTTTCTAACTCAACCGGAAACTGCGCGGCTGACAGGCCATCGGGTTGCTTTCGGGTATCTTGCCGGCTCCAATCATCTTCTATTAGCCGCCTTGAGCCGCGATTCATTCCTCGTTTACGTAGGAAGAGAAATGCCAGCGCCGAGATGACTGCTAGAAGCCCTAAGCAACTTCCAACTGCAATCCCAGCGATGGCTCCGTGGCTTAGAGCGGAAGCCGCCTGTTTTGGTGGCGGAGGTAATACAAAGGATGAGGAATAGTGTCCATTCGTCGATGCGACTGATGAAGGGGATATAAAGCTTGTGACAATGAATGGGTTTCTCGTAGTCGTTGGCGTGGCTGTTGGAAAGTTGTCTGTTGATGTTGGCATTCGGGTGGGGATACCAGGCGGAAAGCGCTCGGTGGTTCTCACAATCAGATCCGCGCTTCTCCAGCGAATCTCAAAGGCCGGAGCGGACAAGATGGTGCCATCATAATTGGACACGGCATATTTCTGATCTTTAGTCGCATCGTTGCAATCGTAGCCCCTTTTGCATCTCGGCTTTAGCCTCTCTTCTTGGAATAAGTTGATGCTTTGACTTACAAGGGGATACATCTGACGGCTGTTTCCCCCTTCTGGATTGGCCAGCCATTGCTCACCGCCGATATCTGAGTGCACATGGCACGATACCCGACAAAGCACTCCCCTGGTGAGTAGAATCCCCCGTTTGCCCAAAGCTCGACACCGCCGGGGATTCGACAGCTATCGAAATCGTCTTGTAGAATGGGCCCAGGACACGGAATGGCCTGGATAGTCATTGGCATATACGGCACTACTTTGGTACCGCTTGAGAGGGTGCTGGCAGCCATTGTGGAGAGGCCCGGCTGAGTTTTGGGTCGAATTCTGGTAGTACCACCAAGCCCTATACAAGGAGCTGCAGGTTTGGATCTAACAGCTTCAGACGTCGTCGTCGTCGCAATCTACCCTATTCAACGATATGCTAGGATGTAATAGTATGAGTCGGACGGACTAAGGTGAGGTTAAATTCGCAGTCTGGGTTGTAGGGGAGAGGATTCAATTCTTTGCGAGACGGGTTGAGTCCAGTACGCACAGAAAAAGCTTTTTGCTCGATGTTTGTCATACCTTCCACATCTCGCAGAATCGCTCCTTCCACTGTTTGGTGTCCAGACTCATGTATCACCATCGGCTAAAAGGGGCGTGAATCGCTACAGAGCAAAGTACTTGTACTTGAGCTCATTCTCTGGCACCTGTAGGTACCTACCTGTCTCTGCTATCAAATACGGTAGCTGTGCAACTCCCAAATACGTGTACCAACGATCAAATGAATGCCGTAGGTACATGTAAGCCCATGAAACTCCAAAGCTGTGATGTTTGCCAGGCAGAAGGATATGCGGTGAGGGGATCCATCACGGGAGTGATATGGTACTCAGCTTTATTCTATAAAAGCAGATACACAGTTCGTGTTTTAACTCATTGATCCGTGTATTTTTAATGTCCTAGTGGCCATAACCCGGCACGTCTATCTCATTCCAGCCCTTTGATGATCATGTCTATCTAGAGAAAAGAAAAGAGAAAAGGAAAAGGAAAAAAAATTGAGAAGAAAAGAAATGAAAAAAAGGCCCTTCCCGCTCGTCTAATCTACGTCGCCTTCATGCGTCTCTGCCTCCCCATCATCAAGACGGAGCCGATCTGCCGCCTCTTCAAGATGCCCTTGATCGTCTTGATGTCCATTTCCAGTGCTATTATCCTTACCATTAGATTTGCCATTGACACTGTCACTGACCTGGCCATTTGTCTTACCGTTAATGTTGCCGTTACCAGTGACCTTGTCATTGTCCCTTCCACAGGGATGAATTTTGGCCTCTTCGGGTGTCTTGATGCTCCCGTCCTCGTGGACGCACTCCTCGAGGTACAGCGCAAAGGTGACCACCAAGTACACATCACCAGTTGTCTTGTTCCTCAAGACATATCTTAGCTGATGTGAGAGCCTCCCATCATTCCTATATCATTGTCAGTCAGTACAATTTTGCCCCAGTGTAAAAGAAGTTTCAACGCATGTCAAACATACCTCAAGGCCTCGGCACCCAGATACCTCGCCACCGACAGCTGAAACCCCGGCAATCGCAAGGCCAGATTTGCAAAGTCAAGATATGGATTGAAAAAGTCAATACCATAGCTCTTCCCATACTCCCAAATCCACTTTTCCTTGTTCGCATCCGACAGCGCCCACTTCATTCTCGCTTTGCTATCCTTGGGCACGCCGTTCAGCTCACGCGTCTTCAAGCCAGCCTCGTCTCCCCCCTCCTCAAACCACAGTCCACCTTTTGACTCGTCGTACGTCCCGGCACCGGCAGACACGACGTTGAATGAGCTCAAGGCAGGGCCATAGAGATATGGCTTGTCCGCGTACGCATCACCCTCAAGCCCCGGATCGATCCACCATTTGACAATGTTCATTGCGGTGTTGAATCCCGGAGGGAGCTTATCCCGGATGGGACGATCAAAGTCATTGCCAAACTGCAGGTCAGTTGCCTTGATCCCAACGTCCTCCTCTACCTCGTCATCATCCGCCGAATCCTCGTCCTCCGACCTCGACGGCTTCAGGGGCGTGAAGCGAAACGCGATGCTGTACTGGTCCTGATTGTAGGCATGCGGCTCTGTGGAAAAGTAAGAAGAGGTTGAAGGCGAGCCTCGCGGTAATCCGTTATACCCCTGTATCCTCACGTTGAGCTCTATATCCGCCACATCGCTCTTGATGTGAACAGGCTCGGGTCTGTTCACCGGCACCTCCACGTGTGTACTCTCATCGTAGCTCGGACCCGCCGTCACACGAAGAATATATTTCTCTACCATTTTGCTTTTTTCCCTCTTTGTATCGCAAAACAGTGAGGAGGGCAGCTGATGTGTGAAATGAAGCTGCAAAAATATATAGTCGGGCAAGGTCAAATTGATAACCCGAGTCGGAGCAGGCAATCAGGCCTATTCTGTGGCTTAAGCTTTTACGGCGTGTTTTCAATAAGATTCTTAAAACTCAAGTTGCAGGTGCTATAAATAACCAACAGCTGGGAATTCCTAATGGTGGCGCGTTTCGACGGTGTGGGGTGGCGAAAAAACGAAGCAATCTATGCGTCAACCATGTGTCTACCCTGGAGCCAACACACTGTCGAACCGGGCTTTTTTGTTGAAGCGAAGTCGGAACGTCTTGCAAGTTTCAACGCCGTCTCACGTTGGATAGCTCTTCTGTCTCGGTTAGCGAATGTATGAGCGGCAGAATAGAAGGGATGCGATCGTCGCAATAGCTTCCGTCCTACCTAATCTGTAGCCCGGCGGGAGGGCCCCAAAAGGAGAAGTGGACCATTAGACGTCTCGATCCAAAAGCTGGCGTCTCAGGCTGGTTTCAAGTGTTGGTATTGACCAAGCGCGTTAGAAGTAATCATCGTTACTGTTCATCAACGCGTGCAGCTTTTCTTCTTTCCCCTACCTACATGATGCTCCCTATATAAGAACCCAACTGAGGTAGCTGTTCCAAGAAGAGACGATCGACGGCTCTCAGCAATTTATTGCTCCGAGACATACATGTAACAGCTCGTCTTGACAGAATGGATCCAAGTCCCCATGCTACGAAGCTCAAATTCAAATGTAATTTGCAGATTCAATATTGCTTGAATTCATCCCCTATTGCTATATCCCCTTTAAATCTTCCAAGATGTCGGGTCGCACCTGCACCTAATGATAATAGTAGACAGGTAGATACGTATACACTATAGCGCAACTATTGACGTCATGGCCAATCAAGTTGAGATTTCTCATGGACCGCAACCCCCCAATCATTCTGCAGCTTCTTGGGCAGGCCTAATCGAGCCTCACCATATCCCACTCTTTCTATCATGCTGGAAGCGAGCAAAAGTTTAAAGAAACTCAACCTAATCCCCCTGCCGCCTCTCCGTGTGACACGCTGTAGATTTTGTTTGACAGGCTCCACGGAAGGTCGCTTCGTGGCGTCCTTGCGCCAATAGTGCTTACGAAAAAAGGGAGGATGATAAACCATTCATTTGGAGGCTGGATCGCCATCCGTCTGTCAATCCTCTTCTTCCGCTACACGCCGCTCATTTACACCGTCGTTCTGTTGACCGCGTATCTCTGGCAAGGCTGGGAATTTGCACGTCATGTCCTTGTCATCAAAGTCTTATGGGGCCTGCTATGCTCCGAAGCCCTCTTTTTCTGCTTCATCTACCTACCATATATGCGCCAGCTGAAGCGTAAAGCCGTGCATCCTCACCCTTTGACATCAGAAGAGCGATGGGCTCTCTTTAATCAGTGTATGGAAAATGTTCAGTCCATGGAGCTCTACTTGCGATGGTGGTTCCTCGGCGCGGAATTGGACGACATCCGCCGTGACAACGTGCGTGATTTCTTGCTCTGGGGCTTCTTTGATCAGGCGTGGGAGGAAGTTGAAGAGAACGGAGGGTACCCCGAAGCTACGGCACAAGAGCTTGAAGAATTCATCATGAGAATCGAGCAGAGGTTGGGCCGGCCTCTCCGCAACGGGCGGGGAAGCGCAAAGTGTATTCGACTGACTTTGGATGATGTCGAGACGACTTATCGGGGGCTGGCGTGGTACATCATCATATATCTGGTAGACCAAGCTGCACACCTAGCCCTTTCATGGCACGGCTTTGAATTCTACGCCAGGCAGCCTGCCACCGCATTCACGACATTTCCACCTCGCCCGCAGGAGATCTTCACGAGCCGCCGCTCGCGGGCTCCTCAGCTCAGCTACTGGCACCACCCTCACTCATCCACCGACTGTAACCCAGTTATATTCTTCCACGGTATCGGCGTCGGGCTTTGGTCGTACATCAGCTTCCTGACGGACATACATGCAGCTAAATCAAGTAGTGGAGGCCAGAACATCGGGGTGATTGCTGTGGAGATCCTCCCCGTCTCGTTCCGCCTCACTTCCCCGCCTTTGGGCAAAGCTGAGTTCTTGCGTCAGATGGCGAGAATACTGGAATATCACCAGTGGGACAGGTTCACGGTCACGTCGCACTCGTATGGATCTATCCAGACGACGCACATGCTCCACTCCCCCTCTCTAGGGCATATGATCACATCGGTAGTCCTCATCGATCCGGTGACGGTCATGCTTCATCTCCCTGATGTAGCTTACAACTTCACCCGCAGGAAGCCCCGAGGTGCCAACGAGTGGATGTTGTGGTATTTCGCAAGCACTGATCCTGGGGTGGCAAATTGTCTCGGCCGGCACTTCTTCTGGAGAGAGAACATCATATGGAAGGAAGACTTGCTGGCTCGTAAAGGCGCCGAGCCGAGGGATCAGCGGAAGGTTGCCGTCTGCTTAGCCGGCAGGGATATACTCGTTGACACCTCCAGCGTCGCGCAGTATTTGACCGACGATGGAGCGGCAGGAGGAAGCCAAGGTGAGGGCGATCGGACGGCCGAAGTGGAGGTCCTCATGTTCCCGACGTTGGATCATGCGCAGATATTCGACAGCCAACCAGACTGCCAGCGGGTGGTTCGGCTTATCAGGTCGTACTGCGGCGCGTGATTGGCGGGATGCGGCAAATATATGAAGTTGCAATAGTTGAACGTGATGCGGCGGCTCGGGCAGCCAAGCCAATACCAATAGACGAATCATTCGATAGTCTTGATCTCCTCACCTCCCCAGTCACTCAAGATGGCTCCCACAGGCCGTGGACCGCTTTGCGTGATGACCCAAACAAGATCCTGGTCCGTATCGTTCCGAGCTTGGTGCTCCGTCCATGCGGGAACGAAGGCAAAGTCTCCAGGTTGAAGCTCGTGATGTCGCAATTCGCCCCCAAAGCCCTCCTTCACAACAAGTGTGCCGGTACCGGAGGCTGCATAGATGATGGCGTCTTTGATCGTTTTTACGACGTTGTCAGAGACCAAGCCAGCGAAGTCAAGCGGATAGGAGGCCAGAGGCCCAGGAGAGGGCCATGTGGGATGTGGCACCTACCTTGCTCGCTGTTGTGGTGTATGCGGGACGCAGAATGCGGAGGGGTTCTTAGAACTGTGCAAAGAGAGAGTTACAACGCAGCTTTGGGCACGCTTCAGGACAAAGAAGGAACTCACCCGAAGCGCACATCTTGTCACTCTTACCAACAATGGCCGAGTCCCGGATGGAGCGCCCTTCATTATCTGGAATGGGCTTGAGCTGGTCTGCGCGGGTCACCTCAGTGGTGGTCGGCAGGACCATGGGCAGGATCTCTGAGATGAGCGGAATCAAGGACGACATGACCCAAGACATTCAGCAATGGGGCTCAGTTGTTACTCTTGGCGGGCATGGGCAAGTGAAAGTGCCAATGTCGGGATTTCTTAGCGTCACGAACCGGTAGAACTTGTCTCGAGTCGCTTCTGCCCGCAGCGTGTGCTTCGTTTAGGCTTGGGGGGGCGGCCAATGCAACGAGAATACACAAGGGGATAGACGAAGCCCAACTAGGAAGGCGAGCGAGTGATGCGATGCGAAGAGGATACAGTCCTATAATACCGGCAAAGAAGCGAACAGATTGCGGGATGGCTAGTCAGATCTTCGGTCAAGCTAAAGAACCCCCCCGGCGCAGAGATACTAATGTTTGGCGCGCATTAATCGGATCGGCCATGTACCTAGTAGCCTGGGGCGCTTTGAGGAACGGCCAAGGCAGGAAGATGTGACGTGTCGTTGTCGCGATGAGGCCGAAGCCAAAGCTGCAGTTATGGAGTGATACCCAACAATTGTAGTGTTCAGGAGGCAAGCCAGCCAAACAAGGTAAACAACAACAAGCGGCTGCCAAGGAACCGGCTATTTTAGTGCGTATTCTATTTACAATGTCGGCGGCGAATTTGTTTTTCCGCCCACGCTCGCCTAAAGGTACCTTACCTTCAATGCTATTGTGCCGTACATGCGTTTCTCGAATAACTGAATGTAGGCTGACAACTCTCAAAGATAACCTACCAGAGACAACGGCAGAGCAACGGAAGCCATCATGGAGTTGAATATCATACTAACCCTAGGATCCGAAGGCAGAGCAGACGTGAACCAAGTGCCATAATGGCTATCCCGTAAGCATGTGCAGTTGGCTGACAGATACAGAGTATTTTTGCCCTAAAGCGCGGCGGACCAGGTCCATCATGATTTCCCCCTCGCTAAGGAATCTTTGGATCGCAGAAGGGCTACGGGACAGGGAACAAGATCTATGTCGTATTGGAACTTGTTGTACCCGCTTAGCGCTTGTACTGTACTGGTGGTGCTGAGCGGCATCCCGCTGCTTGCCCTGCTCTGCTCTGCTCATCCGCTGTCCAACCAAAAAGCGCGAAAGGTGTGCAGACGGCAAGCCCCAGGGCTCCCTCCAAGGATCATGGCACCCCCCGCACAAAAAGGCAGCGAAAGCTCCAGCACGTGCATCCCGCCCGCTGTTCGTTTCGTACCGCTTGAACACAGCATAACATAGCGCATAACACAGCGCATAACAGTTCAAGTGAGCATCTCTCAAACTGCTACAGTCGCTGCTGGGGTTCAATTTGATGTTTGGGAGATCAGCGCCGGACCCCACTATGAGCGCTGTCCAGCTACCTATAACAGCCGTCGCCACTTTGCACTGTCAACGATACCACGGTAAATCTCGACGGCAAGCCGCTGCTTTCTGGAAATGGAGGAACTTTCGCTGCTGATGCCGACAAAGATCCTTTTTTTTTCTCGCTCAGAGGAAGAAGTACCGCCGAGCGGTCCCATACCGTAGGCAGGGAGAAATATGATGAGACTATTCCAGAAGCAGCGGCGTGAACTGGAGTCGCTGTCGGTGACCGAATCGCCTTCAATGTTGTCCCGACGGCAAGTTGAGCGACAGCAAAAGTGATCGAATACTTGCAAGGCTCTTTTTCACCTCGTCGAGTGCGTGCGTCATAGCCTGTATTGTACTTTGGAACAAGTACAGACTACTGCCCCCCTCTCCCCATATCACGGACTTCCGATATATCGCCGCGACATGGGGCCCCTTGATGGGGTGTTGTCGGATCTTGCCAGCCGAATCCCTCTTTCGGCCGTCTGGCTTGATTGACCGTTGCATTGTCGAATGGGGGGTCTGAGCCAAAGCATTTAGACTATGCCCAGGTTCTACAGGCAAACCCCCCATTCCAACCGTTACAACGGTAATGTTACCTACTCGTATAGGGAGGTCGACTCGGGCATTTGTCAGGCCCCCCCGGCAAAGCCAAGCCGTCGCAAGAGCACCACCGCCATGCACACTCTTGCTTCCGGCTGCGTGGTTGGTCCGCAGGCGTTTCCTTCGAACCCTCGCCTTGGGCGGCCAATGCCTGCTGGCACATGGAAAGTCTCCTGTATGTATGGAGGAGGTATGTACCTTTACACACTGACGCTGTCGCGGCTAGCGCACGATCCCGCTGGAACGGGAAGCTGGGTTAGGCTCAGAAGAGCAGGTCGAGCGTTCAGCAACGCATGCCTGCTTTTTCATCTGACCCAGTGCTTGGTTCCTCCCAAAGGAGATGCTGCGCGTCTAGAAGGGACAAGTTTTGATGCTCGGCTCCGAGCAGGCACTGGCACAACCAGTGCTACTCTACCGCTTCGAGATTCGCCGACGACATTTGGTCCAGTGGGTGCGAGGTGAAACAGTGGGCAGGATGTTTTAGAGTGTCGATCCAGATCTGGAGGCGCTCATCCATCGTGTTACATACGGTAGGTAGGCGAGAAGTGGGCAAAGCCGGAAGGACAGCACGGTACAGATGTAGTTTCGCGTTTCAGCGTCAGCCTACGTTGGTTGCTCCGTGAGGCCGGAGCACGGGTATAACTGCGAGAGACTCCGGACGGCTTAGGGAGTTCCAAATAAGGATTTGAAGCCGACGGAGACGAAACTGCTCGCAAACTGTTGCCCATTGCTGCTATCTGCTATCTTTTAACAAGGATAGATCTTGCCTGGATAATTGACCCGTCGCTCTCCTAGGGCGTCAAAAATGGAGCTTTCTTGGTCTTGGCCTTGCCGGGGGGGATATCTTAGCTTGGATGATGGCTATCGTAGCTGGAGAATACTTGATACGCGACGCTCCCCGGGTGCTTTCTCAACATCAGATCAGTAATTGGTCTAAGACTAAGACTGCAAGCCACCCGAGAAGGCTCGTTTAGGCGCTTGGCGCGTCTGGGAATGTCGGCCCTGGTGATATTGGACGTTGGACTACTGGAAGTTGGGTTAAACTGATTGACGGCAAATCCTCCCCCCTTCGGTTACGTGCCCCCCCCCCCTTGTAGTCAACCTTACCACCCCCTTCTTCCCAAGAACATCGCAAGGGCTCGGACCGGAAGAGCACGCCGGAGAGGCAGATGCTACGGCGGCGAACGGCGGAGCGTGTGGAGAAGGAGCTGGGATCCCATCACCGTCAGCTACTTACCCAGTGCCGGCTCAAGTCGACGGCTATTCTTGGAGGGTGTGTAGCACGAGCAGTCAGTTCAGTCAACCTGTCACTGGCAACGAAAACAGGGAGACGCCAAGGGCCTTGTATAGGTATGTAGACACCAGCAAAGAGCATATAGCTCTAGGGAAACCTAGACACGGGCCGAGCGAGCGAGCATCAGATGCCGGGACATGCGGTCCCATATGAGAAAGGTGTGGCCTCCTTTTTGGGGATGGGCAACACTGCCGCTTTATTATTTTGCCGTCTGACACATGCCTCTACCTTATCCGATGTTGCAAAGAGGCGATCCCAAGGTAAAGGTAGATAGATAACTACCCAGATATTGGACGATTTTCAGGCAGCCACGATTGTTCGGTGTATGCATGTATCTCACCGTTGGCACCCTTCTTGGCCATTCATTTAGAGGTTGCGCATCCTGCCATCCCACGAGATTCCTTCATTGTCACCTATCAGCATAAACGCCTCCCGTGTCCACATTCTAGCGGTAGCCATCCGGAACCCGAGCCTGGCCGTATGACGGGAATAGATATAATCGAACCATAGCCCAATGGTTCCATCCTCTTATTTAGACTCTGGCTCTTTCCCCTGGTGAAATACCGCTTCGACCCTTCTTGCCCTTGGCCCGCGACAAAGCGCATTCCTTGTCCGATCCGTGGCGGCAACCCTCGTCTTGTTACATTGTTGCTACTCGGCGTCTCTCCCGCTGCTATTCATAGACGTCCCACGTCGAACGATCTAACAGCACAGCACGAGCACAAAAAAAGTTCCTGATTGTTGCGTCAAAAAAGTCATCTCCAGGCCCGCTGCCATTTCGTTGGTCCACGGCGGGAACGAAAACCGGAGTTCCATCAGCAGCATTTGATCCTTCCAAGTTCCCACTAATATTGTGGACGCCGGTGGGGGGGAGCCTCGAATCTACAGGGGGGTGAATCAGAGGCGTTGCCGCTATGGGGTACCTGTAACCATTGCGAAGCTCGAGTGCATGTGCTCTAAAAAGCATCAACTGGGAGCATCAAAATTCATATTTACATGGACAGAGCTTTCCACCCAAGCCCACCCAACTCGTGACTTCTTATAATACTGCAAAACAAGACAAAAAAAAAGAAAAGAACTCATCCATCTTCCCGAGCTCTTCGTCCTCTGCGACATGATCTCCGAGCCAGCCAGCGGCAGGGCTCCGGAACATCCAGACTTGGCCTGCGGCGCCCACTTCGCAGCGGCAGCTTCGTCATCGCCGCCGTCTCACGAAAACGAGCCCGCAACCCCAGCGTCTGGCGACGACTCGCCCATCATCTACGGCAAGTACGACGCCGAAGACGAAAACAACCTGGAGCTTCTCGACAGCGTTCATGAAGACGATGCTGCTTGGACGTGCGGCGGAAAAGTGACGAGACCACCTGCCAGCTCGGCTCAGCCCGGCGGCTCCCACGACAGCAGCGCCGCCGCCCGACAGCATCGTGACGCTATCATGCAAGGTACTTGCAACCCCATCCCACCACCCAAATCTTGCTTCCTTGCCAGCCACACCAGAGCACGGGGATTTTTTGTTTAATTTTTTTTTTGTGCTATAATCTATTGGACCCTTTCCAGCGGTTTTCAATGCACCCTCTTTGTTTCTATTCTTGGGGCTAATAGCGCTGTGAAGACACAACCATCCCAAGCGGCGGCTCAGACCAGCCCTTGCTTGTAGGCGAGGGTGCTGCACCGTCACACCATCTAGCCAGGACCTCAAATAATGCTATTCCGCTGCTCGCGATCCCCCCAGAGCTCATCGATACCATTCTCTCTCACCTTTCAGCCTACGATCTTGCTGCCGTTTCAGCCACGTGTCATGCTCTGCGCAGACATGCGCTCTCCGACCTGCATTGGCAGCCCCTTGTTCAACAAAACGTCCCCGGGACGAAAGTCACCACTCCTGGCCCGTGTGCGAGCTACCGGGAGCTGTATGTGGCTCACGATCGGCTATGGTTCCTCCCAAGATACAAAATCTGGTTTTGCGACCGAGATCTGACGGGCAAGCTTATTCTGGTGCGGTACGATGCTAGGCGCGGCTGCATCGAAGGCTACCAGCTAGTCGCCGTAAGCCACGAGTCGTCCTTTGAGCAGTGGTCGGAAGACCACGACGTGATAATCCATGGTTTCGAGCCCGTGGTGAAGCTCCACCTTGACAAACCCGTCCTGCAGTTCCGCGTCCGAGACAGGCAGGAGGATGGCGGCTTCTCCAAAAGATCCGGTGCTAACCGCTTCGCCGACGAGATCCCCATGGCCCTGGACGAACGCCTGGGGGGCATGTACAGCAATTTTATGCTCACAAGGCCCTTGGACTCTGAGGAAGCAGAACAAAAGATCCATTCTCCCTATCCCTACGGCAACGTGTGGCCGCCGCCGGTCATCCCAGCGAACCATCATGTGGCGGGTGCCCAGTCAGGCCGGGGGGTGACTGATCTGTATCCCAAGGACCGGCCTCGTCGCAGATCCCAAGTCTCGGACCAGACTTTTCGCATCCGACAATGGATGGAGCTGACGGGAACTCCCAGTCCTCTCCGTTTTTTGGGGCAGGGTGGTCTTGCTGGCGCTCTCCAGGCCTTGGTCGAGGAGATGATTGAGGAAGAAGCGGCCAGCGCCGGCGCCCTGGGTGTGCATATCGGCGAGGAGCTCATCACGTACTCTACTCTTGACCCGGCCCTGTACACGCCCACTCCCACCAAGCCATGGAGAGGCATATGGGTGGGCGATTACAGCGGACACGGCTGCGAATTCCTTCTCATCAACCAACCTGACGACCCGCCCGCGACCGACGCCGAATTGGGCGTTTTTCGCGACGAGGGCGACAGCGACCAAGCATGGGAGCAGAAGAGGCTGGATGCTCGAGTATACAGAGGCCGCTTGGAAGGCATCAAGCTGACGGGTGATCCCAACGTCCCGAGGGGAGAATACACGTTTGTCGCCGACGATTTGGGGCCGGCGGGCTTCGTCGGGACGGCCCAAGACGCTCCCTTTTCGGGCGCGAGGATAGTGAAGAGCAGGGGGCACATCGCCGCAACTGGCTTCCTCAGAGGTAAGCGAAAGCTCCATTCCGCCAGTCTTGCCTGTTGTCGTGGATGAAGTTGACCGTATAATGATCAGATAAGTTCGTTGAGAGCCAGCTGATACTGGTCAGTCCAGATAGGCTTGCGCAGCACTGGGTAGGGTTCGGACACATTAGCTACTTGGAAAGAGTAAACATTGACCGGTTCCTTGAGCCTTGAAAGTGAAAAGGCCTCAAGACGATGACAACAAATTACGAGAATAAACATTTTATTGCACACAATATCATAAACTCAAGATATACAGTGCCATAACCTCTCGCAACATCCATCATAGAAGGAAGTTACTCTGCTTCTCGCCCTGTAAATAGCTTCAAAGCTTGGATGGGATACAAATGGATACTGCGGTGCACCAATGGATACGAAGGTGCAGCAATGCAAAGATGGCAACGGCCAAATACTCAAGTTGAAACTACCACAACGCACATGTAGAAATACATGGAAATCATAACACAAATTCCATCACTACCTCAAGTTCAAGAGATTTGACGCAGAGTACCTATATTTTGTATCATTTATCAAAAGATACTAAAGCTATGCCCACAAGGCCCATATAACATTACCACCGCAGAAGAGAAATTGAGAGTGGACTAGTTTTATATTCAGGATCCATGACTTCATACATATCCAATCAATCCAATGTTTTTCTTGACAACATACAATGAGCGTGAGTGCTCAAGCTCGAGACATTGCAGCCAAGCCGCGTATATCTGACTTAACCAATCACAGGTTGGCAGAGAACATCTTGTCCGGCCTGGAAATATCATTAGCAACATGAACAGAGCATAATGTAGCATGGGTTGGAGCTATCTTACAACTGGAAGGACGCAGCAAACAGCCTCCTGGCCATCTTTGGCGCAAATGTTCTTGAAGTCGCTGCCGCTGTGGGGTTCAGAGGTGGCTATATTTCGTCATCAGTGGTGAAAAACTTGTGGTGAACAACTATACGGAAGACTTACGAGAGCTGCAGTCAAGGCCCACCAGGCCGAGGACGACGGTGCTACAGCACTGAGGATTCGAAAAGAGACCAGTAGGGCAGACATAGGCTGCATTGCCGCCGCCGTTGGGGGGGTTGCCGCCAGACGGCGGCTTTCCACCAGAAGGAGGGTTTCCGCCAGACGGGGGGTTTCCGCCAGACGGGGGGTTGCCTCCATAAGGGGGCTTCCCGCCAGAGGGAGGATTGCCTCCAGAAGGGGGATTTCCACCGGAAGGAGGGTTGCCGCCAGAAGGCGGAAGAGTATAGCTGGGAGGAGGAGGGGGAGGAGGAGGATAGTTGGAATCCGTCGGGGCGGCCATGACGGCGGCAACGAGGAGAGTAGCAACAGTCAGGAACTTCATTTTCAGGAATGAATAAAGTGTCTAGGAGACTTTTGTGATTTGGAAGTAAGCGAGAGAGGGAAGTCTGTTGAGAAAGAGTGGTGGTGTTTGCTTGAGTTGCTGTTGTAAGTGATGAGGAGAGATGATGTTGGACCAGAGAGAGGATATCAGCACATATTTATATTTTGCTTGAGAGCAGCGAATGGTTCTTGCAATCTCATTCTCTATACGCACCCGTTCAGCCATCTGTTTACCAAAACTCTCCCGTGTACTTCCATCACGTTCTGTGCTGTCCGTCGAGGGAGAGAGAGAGAGAGAGAGAGGGCCGCCTCGCGGGCCCCCGATTTGCCATCCGCCGGCGCCCTTGCTCTGCTCGAAGCCGCCCCTGCGCCTATACCCGCACGTCTAGCCACCCAAGATAATCCCCAACAAGCCTAGAGGCTACACCAAAAGCACGCCCGCCTGCAAAGTGCTCGGCGCTAAGCTCACCGGTTACTCCATCTTCATCTTGATTTTCGCAACCGGCAAATCTTGTCATCTGAGACATGATATCTGCCATGTTTAGAGTCCGAAAGGAAGCTAGGTGAGGCCCCGTATGGCCCTGTTCCCTGATGGAAAAAAGGATTCTTGTGCTCCCATGCAAGGTTCGTCTCTCTCCTGGAACTGGGCAGATGTGATTGTCCTGGTAACTTGGTCTTTTGGTGTTGCTGACGTCTGGCGAGTTGGGCCTCAGGTACTCAATGACGAACACGGAGCAATTCGTCCGTGGCTTGCCTCAGGATGGATAATGATGCCTGTATCAATGTATTGTACTACAATTGTATAAAGCATTATACGGTGTGTTATACTGACATACTCAGGGTACTTAGATACTACCTATATTTGGCAGAGCAAACGGGAGCTGAGCAGAGACACGACCCACGCCCTTTCCTTCCTCTAGTAGTTGTTCCTTCCAAGTGTTCAAGGTCGTGCGCACTTGCCTCCAGCACTCCATGGACCCGGGTACAATCTGGCACATCTATGTCTGTACCTTTGTGCCTGATCTGTATGCGGCTGTACCCCCCCCCCCCCTCCCTGCTTTGCGTGGGTAGGATTCATCAGTCTCTCGTGCCTTCCCTGCTTGGCTGCCATAGCCTCATGTGCTAAGTCCATGCATGTCTCAGCCGCATTTCTCGTGAGATAGCGTCTTAGTAAGGTCAGGTACAGTAATGGACTCTTCTCCTCTGACGACAAAAACACGAGTTATTGTCATTGACTTGTCATCATTTTTGACAACAAAAAAAAAAAACAACTGCAAAGCACCAGCCTCTTCTTCCTACGGGCTCACTTTGGCCCCAGCCCAGCCAACCAGTTCTCGTTCTGCGGCCGTGTAATATCACTGTGCATACAGCCACATGCAGTCACCTACATACAGACTGCGGAAGAGTGGAAATAGTCCCATAAACTGGATATTGCTCCTTCAGGGGTAATTGATTCGCAGTGGCAAATATGCATAATGCCGTGCCCGAGGACATCATTCCGTGACTACACAAAGTTACTACCCATGCTTCTATTAGGCACCATCCCAACAACACTTTTTGTCCGAGCGTCCCGTCGAGATCGATGATCGGAAGCAGGATGAAATTGCCCATCGCTCACCGGACGCCATCGTACGAGCCGTCCGCCCCCCCTAATCAAGCAGGGGTCGAGTATGCATATACCGCTACCAAAGCAAGAATATGCCGGGACAGATGCGCCTTTCCGGCATCGAACCGTGATCATCCTTGTACCTGCGGCAAAATTTTCCTCCCTTGATCCTCGCATCCTGGTTCATGGCTTCTTCTAATCGCAGCCTTTGGTAGGCAGTGGAGAAAGACACGTCAAGAGTCTAGACTCTTTGGAACAAAACGATGTCTGGGCAAAGTGACAGTTCACTGCTACGAACGGTCAAGCTTCTAGTCTTGATAACTTTTTTTTTCTTTTTACCAAAACTGCTCTTACTTCAAGGAAAGAGCAGTCATGATTTACATCGAAGCCAGCACGCTAAGCGCTCCCTTGACCAGCGGGGAATACGGGAAGCTTGGCTTTAAGAGCAAGCTAGCTCTAGCCAGGGGGGAACCACGATCCTAGCTTTGTCCAGCTGCATCGACTAGCAGTCGACAGATCGCTCCTATTCAAAGCGAATGAAATAGCCAGGACCTTTGGTGCAGCTTTGCTCCCTGCAGCGTGACGCAGTTGAAAAAGTCGACACGTCCGTTGAGCCGCCTCGGTACCATGTGCGCCCTACAATGCGGCTTTGTCAAAAAGAACAAAAGGCATTACTGTCGATCAACGTGTTCCAGGTACCAAGTGAGGCATTGGGAAAGACAGCATCGATTAGAATGTAGAGATGTAGCCAATGGCGGCGAGAGTTACCTGCTTGCATACGGAGTACATACACACGCAACTTCCACAAGACTGCTCAAGGATGAAGGAGACAGGATCGCCGTATCGCCGGCCCGAACACCGCTCAGCTGTCATATTTGGGCTCACTACTCCACTTCCGATGAGTTGCATTAGTGCAGAGCGCCAAGCTTACTTTATGAGTAGGCTTAGATTAAAAACTCGGCCTGAGAAGCCGACCCCTTCAGCACATCTCCCGGTTCGAATGACCAATGGCAAGTGGCAGCTGAGACTCCCTTGGCCCAGATGCTATTTATACGTTCAAGTAATTTTGTCACATCTATCATACCACGCAGCTGCAGTTTGGTCTCAAGCTATACCATGCAACATCCTAGTAACAGTCCCACATTGGATCGCCCTCGAATATTACGTCCACGAGTATATTACGCTCATGAGTATATTACGTCCTACCGGCATTGATGACGAATTGGCTCTCTCCTTTCGAGCAAGAAGGGCGCCGGATATATCCTCTTCCGGGAAGGCTCTGGATCTCTGCAGCCGTAAATTACTGCTGCTGGTGCCGCAGCAGTCCACTTACGGCATGCCCAGAGCTTCGGATACACGACACGGTCCACTTCTCGTTCTGAGAGCAAACAATATGTGGGAATACCACAAGTCCCCCTTGCAGAGTTGTCACAAGAGATTTGCCATGGCCTTCAAAGCCAAGAGATCCAGCGGTCTTGTGTTAGTAGCCTTCAATACGCAAGGGGCTTTGGCGTGAGAGACGAAGCCTCCGTCAAGCCAAGACAAACGCTGCTCAGTCTCTAGAAACTGCCGCATTCTTACATTGTACTTTGGACTGAAAAATTCCCAAGCGTTTCTTTAGCAAGAATACTTCGACTGAGTGCTTCGACCAAGTCCAGACGATGGCATCCTCGGACGAGAGGTTGTCTGTCACACTAGGGCAGCTTGCTGCAGTGGAAAGTAGTCATTTCCCTAATCTCGTATAAGATGTTGTGCTGCATGCCAAATCTGGAGCTGAGGTTCGCCCCTTTCGAGACCTAATGTGCTGATTACCATGTAGTACGAAGTCTCTAGCAATTACAATGACCAGCAGGCCTTGCCACAATCAGGCACCCATTGCTCCCAAGCTTCTGGGACATGAGGTGTCAAGGCACGTCTGCAAGGAACACTTTAGAGTATTTCTTCGAGACAACAGATCCTCTGTGAATCAGCACGCTTTTCTAAAACACTGACTGAGCTTTGTTGACCGGACTGCGTACGCGGATGCAGGGCCTGCTTTGCAAGAACTTTCAAACACGAGGGAAGGGAGAGTATTCCCAAAAATAGCTAGAGCTGGTCAGCATGAAGGTGATATGCATGTTTCTCGTTTCTCAGCTGACTGTGAACCATGGTTCTTCTACTAAAGAGAAAGGATCTAATCGTACATACCGAAACTCCGCTATTCTTTGCAACTTGTACATACACGCCTGCTTCGCTAATGACTGGCATACAGCGTCTCTCTGAAGTACACCTTAGGAGAATTTATTAAATCTTAAGCCTTTGCAGTAGGTAAGTCTAGGGAGAAGATGCATACTTGGCACATTAATCATATAGAAGCCGCCGATTAACAATGAAGCAGTTTGTTTGCAATCATACCACTCGCTGCCTGCAAGTCTCACTTACTACGCACTAGCCGCCCCAATGTGCGCTTCCGATCCTGCGTCGACGAAAACAACCAACAGCCACTGTCGACTGGATCAAGCATATGTGATAGATCTCACAGATTTGGGTTTTAGCAAGCCATGTCTTGATACTGGCGGTGTTAACACACCGCCTATACCTACAGTATCTTCGCCAGCACAATTTACGGCTGAATACAGATATCGATATGTTTACCAAAAGCCGACGATGCAGTAGACTCTCCTATTCGCTCGCTATTGACAAGCTAGCTTGGCTTGTATGATTGAACCAACGTGTTATATGGCGATCCTTGGTCCAATTAGGTGCTCCTGACTGATGCTTTGGTTCACTTAGAACGACGCTACATCTTTTTAGCTTCACTCGTATTCTACTGGTGAGATCTTTAGACGAGACGGTGAAGAGGATCCATGAAAATGACAGCTACTTGTTGGCCTGTTTGAAATTAGGAGGTAGTGCCGCTAAAACGGCAGTTTCATAAGGGTTGTGCTAGAAATACCAGGGTCGATACGACCTTGTGCCATAACGTACATGTATATTACGGCGATACGATCTGGCTTAGAATCATATGTGTATGATACATGGCAGCCTATGGTGTAGCGTATCCTCAGGCAAGCAGCGGCGGTCAAAGTCTCTCTTGCAATTAGACATTGGGGAAATGGTCCCTGGTTGTTGGGGCATTCTGAGGTCACGATCTGGCTTGAGTGTTACGATGAGTAGTCCACTGGGTAGAATGTAGAATGTCTGTGAGCTTCATATAAAACATTTGCAGTGCATCTAATGGGCTGTAAGGCCAAGGACGTGATGTGAATGCACTTTTACCATGTCTATGATCCAAGGCAAGGTCGTCGTTCGGTACGAGTATAATTTGCTGTAGGACCTTAAGACTGGATTCTATGCTGCTTAGACTTTATGTCCTTTTTTTCTCCAAGCTTCCCATGAAATTTGACTTTGAGGTATCTTCACCATTCCGACTTGAGGAAAGCGCATGGATGATGACATGCCCATTGCCAAATCTCAATTGGAATGTCTTGATCAATGACGCACCTACTATAAGGACGAATAAGCATATTACACTAAATTTGGCCAGAAATACCATAGTATTCTACAATCTTGTCATTAGGGCTAGACCTCTTCGCATACATTCGATTTGTTCGTTTGCTGACTCTCTAGGGTAGGTAATCATAGGCTACAGGCATCCTTTTTGGTATGCCAAGTTAAATACCGGAAGAGTACTTGTCATGGCTCAAACGGCAGGCGGCGGCAGTCTCACCCCTCGACGAATCACAGCGCTGACACGCCTCGCCAGCCTCAGCTCTGACAGCAACTTTTCAGCCTCTGACAGCGCGACCCAACGCCCTAGCCCGCTGCTGGTTAAGGGGCCCCCACTTGTATCCGCGGGGTACCAGAATCTGCCAGAATCGCTCCACACCTCCCCTCCGATGATTGGCTTGCCGACCGTCCGATGCCTTGCTTCTTGTCTCTTTATTATTGTCCAGGTTCCATGTTCTTTGGACTTTCTCCCACCGTCACCAACTTCCCGCTCAAAGGGGATGTGACTTCGTCCGCGATCCATCTGGGATGGCTTACGAGCATCCGAGCTAGCTTGTCTGCAAAACAAAAACAAACTCACATCAGGTATTCCCCAATCTCTCTTGCCTTTCGAGCCACCCAATCTCTGCAATTGAGCCCTCTAGCCTGCATTGTGTGCTTCCCCAGAGGGGTGCGGTGGAACAAAAGCGTCATCGACCATGTCTGAATCGGACTTCGTCGGCAGCGCAGTCGGCAGCCCGGAGGGGCCGGATAGTGTCCAGAGGCAGGCCGCAATTCTCGAGAGGCATCTGCCAGAGGGTTATTCGGCCGATCCTGAGGTCAGCCTGGCCAACGAGCCGGTCGAAGTCGTCCAGCAGCCGGCTTCGGCGGTGACCAGCCAGGACCTGTTCGAGTCTCCCGCGGCATCTCAGTCGGAGCTGGCTGCTTCGAACAATGGGACCAGCGATGCAACGCCGACCACCGAGACGCTGGAGTCGTCGCTCAAGCTGCAAGGCGGTGACATGCACCGGGACATGTTCAAGATCAAGGCTCAGGCCCGGGCGAACGAGCTCCGCCGGTCCAACACGTTTTCCCATTCCTCTTCGCCCCATCTGGTCCCGCCCGGTGAGCTCACGCATTCCGAGCAGCTCGAGCCGGGAGGCTTCAGGCGGCAGCATCTCCGGCGACGAGCCCGCCAACGGCAGCAGAGCGGACTCATCGTGGCCAACACGTTTGTCGACTTTCTCGACCTTTACGGCAGCTTTGCCGGCGAAGCGCTGGATGACACCGACGAAGATGAGGAAGATTCCACACTGACGGAGGCCTCTGAAGAAGCCATTGATGAAGAAGAGCCGTTGCTTCCGCGGCCCAAGGCCCGTCGCCGGAGGAGTTCCCGCCGACCCAGGCGCGAGGGCGACGCCAGCACAGTCAAGACCTTTTTCACTCTCATCAAGGCCTTTATCGGCACAGGCATCCTGTTCCTGCCCAAGGCCTTCCGCAACGGAGGTATCCTATTTTCGTCATTGGCCCTCGTAGGCGTGTCGCTGGTCAATTGCTTTTGCTTCCGGCTGCTGCTAGATTGTCGCCAAAAGTATGGTGGCGGCTACGGAGATCTCGGCGAGTCCATTGTCGGTCCTCGGTTCCGAAGCCTCATTCTGGCCTCCATTGCCATTTCCCAACTCGGCTTCGTCTGCTCCGGCATCATATTCACGGCGGAAAATCTCTTCTCGTTCCTGAACGCAGTGACTAAAGGCTCTAGTCATATCGGAGTACCGGCCATCATTGCCCTCCAGTTCCTGCCTCTCATCCCGCTGGCGCTGATTCGCAACATCTCCAAGCTAGGCCCCGTTGCCCTGATTGCAGATGCCTTTATCCTCATCGGACTGGCATACATATGGTACTATGACATTGAGAGCTTGGCTAGACACGGCATCGCGCCGAGCGTCAGGCTGTTCAACCCCTCCGATTTCCCGCTGACGCTCGGCTCGGCCATTTTCACGTTTGAAGGCATCGGCCTCATTCTTCCGATCCAGTCAAGCATGAAGAAGCCTCACCACTTCAAGGGCCTTCTCTACTTTGTCATGCTCCTCATTACCGCCATTTTCACCTCGGTGGGAGCACTCTGCTACGCAACGTTTGGCGAGAACACCAAGATCCAGATCATCTCCAACTTTCCCCAGGACTCGCCCTTTGTCAATGCCGTCCAGTTCCTCTACTCCTTGGCGGTGCTGGCGGGTGAGCCCGTGCAGCTGTTCCCCGCGGTGCGTATCCTGGAGACGTCCATCTTCGGAGAGCGAGCGACGGGCAAAAAGAGCGCGGCCATCAAGTGGAAGAAGAACGGGCTACGGACGCTCTGCATCGCGGTATGCATTGCCGTCGGCGTGGTCGGAGCGAGCGACCTGGACAAGTTCGTGGCGCTGATTGGAGGATTCGCATGCGTCCCGCTCGTGTACATTTATCCTGCTTATTTGCACTACAAGGGGGCCGCCGAGAGCGGCTGGGAGAAGGGGTTGGATATCGCGACAATGGTGGTTGGATCGATTGCCATGGTGTACACGACATCGGTGACGGTGTCACAGTGGGTTCAGGACCTGTAATGTCTGGGGGGACGGGCTGGTGTAGAAGCTGTAGCTCGCTGCATATCTCTTATATTTCCTTGATGCCTTGTACGAATATATGCTTGGAGGGGATGGGAGGGAATATTTAGATGGCGTGATTTGAAATGTATTTTTTTTTCCCCTTCAAAGTCGACAGCAATAGTCGGTAAATTTGAATGTTCAGCAATCATCTCGACAGATTCAAGCGACGATGCCTCTCACTTGGGCAAGGAGTTAAGACCATGTATGGTAATCGTAGATGCCTCAACTAGTGCATTAGATTGAGGCTATAGATGAATTTGTATCAGACGTTTGGATGCAGAAGCATCTTTTCGCCAGTCTATGATGCAGTCAAGACGTGGGATTGATTAAGGGATCAGCGTATCCCGATGAGGCGGATCCTATATTGTATATTTATCCAACACAGCAGTGCAGCGCTTATATAATGATGCATCCATGGTTCCAACAAAAAGTTTCATCCATATTGACAAATTTCTTATTGCCCGTAACGTATATCTTAAGGAACAGAGCCGTCAGATGCCGCTGCGCCATGCCCAGATGGTCCAGCCCGAGCCTGTCAATTTAGTGATGCATTTTTTGAACGATTCAAAATGGGTAAAGGATGATAAAGAGCATCAGCAATGTCGAGAGTCTGGAACGCTTCGTGGACCCTGAAAAGTTTCCTCTTTAGGCAAGCCCGTGTGTTGTCTTCCTTACTTTCTTCTCCACTGCGTAAAGAAAATGCCCGGGTTGCTTTGAAGCTCGTGTGCGGTGGGCTTGGTATGACTGTCCGTTCCATCGTAGTGCATCGACAAGTCGTAAGATCGAAAATCTAGCACAGCCACCACCAAAAAACGTCGGCTTCATCAATGGGCAAGCCCATGATCAACCCATTCTTGTCCCATTGGGGCCATGCTTCGCAGGTCTAACGTGCAATTCTGTACCATTTCTACCTACGATCTTTGCCGGTAATGGCAACTCAGTCGCTGCAGAATCCTTCCCCTGTTCCACGGTCATGGGACCGCCCTATTCGACATGCGGGTGGTCGTGCTTGGTCTCCTGCAGTCATCGTATCAAGATCACTGTTATAGTCTTCAATCAATTCTGTCTTGAATAACTAAAAGAAAAAAGCAGCATGCTTCAGCACTCATTTGTCGCCCTTGTTTGCTGCAGCACACTATTGAAACCTGCAGAATAAGGCAAGAAGCTACTTCGTTGCAAAGTACTAGAGTATACGTACTAACCGTCAACCAAACATGTACATGTTGCTTGTACTCTCTCAAGTTGCCATCCGCTTTCAGATCCCCGGGCGGAGAGATGCCTCAAAACATGAACTCGAGTCTTCGCTAACTAGAGCCCTTTTGCGGGGGATTGGATCTCGGGTACGAAGCAGGGGGGATCCTCCCATCGCCTATTGGGACCGCCTATGGAGACGCCATCTCTAGCGGGCTTAGCGGGCTGGCTGGGGTGGCTGACGCCCTCAAGTGCTCAACTCTCTCCACAGCGAATCCCTCCCCCAGAGGCCCGGCTAACCATCAGCGGTAACCCGAAGCTCGCTGTGGCACCCCTCCAATTGAAGCTTCCTTCAGCCTGCCCGCCATTGCATCTGATGCCTCCTCTTTCGTTTTTTTCCACAAGGAAACCGTCCTTTTGGCTCCGGATGAATTCCTGCTCTGTCCGCTCGCGTCTGCAGGCTCGGCTGTCTACCCAAGGAGCAGGTTGGAGTCTGTCTTCAATGTCCTCCCGTCCACGCGACGTCTCATCTCCCCGCCCTCTTTGTCTTCTTCTTCTCCTCCTCCTCCCTCCCTGTGCTCCTCGTTTTCCGGAGCCGGAGCTCTCCCCGAACTGGGGCCCTCCTCTCCAACGACACACCCTAAAGCAGCTCCTAGATCTTGCTTAGGAGCTCCGGGATCTTGTCTTGCATCCAATTCGTAGATTGTACGGAGCCATGTCCTCGAGCTGCCTCTTTCATTGGCACCACCCCTCGCCGGGCCCAGTCTCCCACTCCCCCTCCCTTCCCCGTCTTCCGTCCCGGCCCTGTCTATCATGATGCTCTCTCTCGTGATGGGCTGCACCTTGCCACACAACTTTTTCCTTGCCATCGAGATGTTGTTCGTATGTGTCGTGAAGTCGGAGCAGTTTCTCCTCCTTCTCCTCACGCCACTGAGCTCCCCCCCGCAGCGCTTGTCCCGGCGCGAGCTCGAACCGTCGCTGCTCCTCGTAGAATTTAAATCCAATTGCCATCCTCGTTTTCTCGTGGCTTTTTTTTTTTTTTTTTTTTGGAGACCGTACATCTCATCTCAACAGCTTTTTTTTTTTTTTCCTTCTCCAAGCTAGCCCAGCTACAGCTCGTGTGCAGCAGCGCGACTTCCATTGAAGCCTATCCCACCACATCGAACATACATCAAACTCCCCAGCTCTTGTCACAGTGTCGCGACCACTATCCACGTCGTCAACACCATCGCGCACAAAGCAATGTCTCGCGTCGCCCCTGCTTTGCGGCTGCTAGCCAGGCAGCCTCTTGCTATCAAGGCTGCTAGTCGAAACAGCACTCTGCTGGCCGCCGCCGCCGCTCGTCGCGCCATTCACACGACATCTGTCCGCCAGAGCCCCCCCATAGACCCCGTAACTCGTCCTCATCTGCTGCCCGAGTTTACCATGACGGATAGAGTCGTCGTCATCAGCGGTGGCGGCAGAGGGCTGGGTCTGGTTCAGGCCGAGGCGTTGCTAGAAGCTGGTGCCATTGGTAAGTAACACCAGCAACCCAACGTGTCCCGCATCACGCTCAACATCATCTCTCGTTACAGTGCACTGCATCGACAGGCTGCCCAATCCTAATGCGGATCCCAATTCCGAGTTTTCACGAGTTGCTAAACGCGCCAAGGACGAGCTTGACACCAGCCTGACCTATCACGAGCTGGATATCCGCAACGTCCCAGAGCTGAACAGAATCTTCCAAAGCATTGCTGACGAGAGGGGCCGCTTGGATGGCTGTCTTGCCGCTGCTGGGATCAACTACGAGAGCCCGGCCCTCGAGTATAGTCCCGAGGAGGCTGACCGGATGATGAGCATCAACGTGTCAGGTGCCTTCATGACTGCCCAGGCCGCCGCCCGCCAGATGGTCCGACTGAAGCAGCCCGGCAGCATCTGTATGATTGCTAGTATGAGTGGCACCATTGCCAATCGCGGCATGTTTGCTCCGTAAGTATCTCGACACTCCCACCGGTGTGCTGACTCAAATATCTGACGGGAATGCAACGACGATAGGGCATACAATGCATCCAAGGCCGCAGTCATCCAGCTGGCTCGAAGCTTGGCCGCCGAGTGGGGTCAGTACGGCATCCGCGTCAATACGCTATCTCCCGGCTACATCCTGACCCAGATGCTGCTGAACCTATTTGATGACTACCCGGAGCGTAAGGAGCAGTGGCCCAAGGAGAATATGCTTCAACGATTCAGTGTTCCCAAAGAGTACCGCGGTGCCGCTGTCTTCCTGCTCAGCGACGCCAGCAGCTTCATGACGGGGAGCGATCTTCGCATCGACGGAGGCCATGCTGCTTGGTAAAGACATCAACGCAGACTTTTCTGATGACTCAAAAAATGATTTCCATGGGCCCTTTAACCTTGTCGGAATAGGGTGTAGAGAGACAGTATTTTATCAACCGATTGATCGATTCTGACAACAAGGGCGCAAATGAGGAAACGGCGTATTCTCTCAATATCCCACCAAAAAATGAATCTCTTGTATGTATGGAGTTGGGTGTAGCTAGAAAAACTCAATGTATCAATTGCGACGTCCGACCTACAGGCTTCAGTTTGCAGGAATGTGTGTCAAGACGCCAGCAGGGCCAAGTTTGTTCAATAGCCCAGGAGCGAGCCTCAGTCTCTTCTCAGCATCAGCGGCCGACACACCGGCCTTCAGCAGCTGGACGGCATCCAGGACGGTCCGCATGTCGACCAGCCGGCGTCGGCTTCCGTCGCGGCCCATTGCCTCAAGGTCCTCATCGGCGATTCGCTGCAGCCGGCGTCGGGCTTCGAGCACCGAGAGCGTGGTGTTGCGCTTCGCCGGCGGGAACAGTGGACCCGGCGGTACAGCCAATGACTCCGGTGACAGGTTGTATGAGGCTGTAGAGGAGGGCGAAAAAGTAGGGTTTGGCTGCACGATGCCCATCTGGTGGAGGCGTCGCGAGAAGTCGCCGGGGGCAAAGTCGGGGTCCATGGCATCAGCGCGGATGGCTAGAGGCGGCTCTGTTAGAGCTTATAGACACATGAAAAGACGCTGACCAGGTGGTGTTGGACTTGCCATCGTCTTTGGATCCGTCTCCACGAGGTGCAGGCTGCTGAGGCTGAGGCTTGGCCCTCGCCGTGGTAGCTTGAGGCACAGCTCCGGGAGACCTGGTGGGATACTTGCGAGCTGCTCCGCGAGCCGCTGCCTTTGACGAAGAGGCGCCCATGTTTGTATTCCTATAAGGATAGACAGGTTGATAGAAGAGAAAAGTCGTGCTGCCGCAAGATAGTGCTAAGGTTCTGCTTGCGGGTTGCAAAAGAGAAGTTTTATTTTTCCAATCTGAAAGGTGAGAAAAGTGCGTCGACTTAGTAGTACACAGGGACCCCACCACTAAAGCGCGCGCCAGCAGCTGCCCAGATGCGCTGTGACGTATTTTCTCCAGGGCGATCCACCGCCTATAACCTGGTGATAGTCTCCCTTCCAGCGCTACGGATAAAGGATAGCGAGCCAAGGGCGATGATCTCAGCTATCTACAGGGCTCATTCGTCTTTATCCTCTTTTGAACGAAGATGATGACGATATATAATAGAACCGAGGTAGTGCTACCTGCAGTGATAGTGATGGAAGTGAAGGATGACATGGATATGGACAGTTCTCTACATAAGAGGGGAGAGGACAACGAACGCCTGTGTCTGTATTAGGTACTTACTGGGGCGCGGACGACTGAGACGAGGAGGCACAGAATATGCCAGCGTATCGTTTAAAAGGGTGCAGACACATGCTCTGATACCCGCGTCATCTGTCTCTAGTACCTACGGCCATCCCTCAGCATATTCACCCTACTTTCAAATCCTGATACTGCGAATCATATTTCCAATTAACCATCTTAAAAACTCATATACGTACGTACCATTTCCATCGTCTTAATGAGTGTCCATCCTCATTGCCCGATATACATTAGTCATTACCACCATTCAACCCCTGAACCAAGAATGGCTTCCATTCATCCTCGCCCACATATCACATCCGTCTCTCCTACTTTTCCATCATTCTTGACAACTTCACTCAACACGTTGTGATGTACAGCCCGATAGGAGCCGGGTTATAGTCCTGGAAATACCGCAGCGACGTGTCCGCTCCGTTCGCCTCCGAAATCTCAAACGCCACCGTCTGTCCCGCCGGACAGCCAAACGTGGCAATCACATAGTTGTGGCCCGGCGACACCGTCGTCGTGCCAAAGTCCTGCTTCTTCTTCGGTTGGTTGTTCCACGTCGTGCCCTGGCTCGCCGGCCCGCTCAGCCAGGCAAAGTCCAGGGCACCAGAGCCGGACAAGGTGAAGGACGACGTCCGCAGATCCTTTTGCTCCGGGAAGAGGAAGACGAGGCTGCAGGTCTTGCCCTTGTCGCTGCTGGGGACGTCAAAGTTGTAAATGGAGGAGACCGTGGGGGACACCTGGCCAAAATAGGACGTTCCAGGAGCGTTGTCTGGCTTGGTCTTGTCGACGGGGATGATCAGGTGAGGGAACTCGTACGGCCCGTTGAGGTTGGCGGGGCAAGTCTTGGGAGGAGGAGGAGGAGGAGGAGGAGGAGGTGGTGGTGGTGGTGGTGGAGGAGGACATCCAGAGTGGCAGCTGTCGGCCTTGAGCGTCACCTTGTTGCAGTTGATGCCCTGGCCGCTGCCCAGGTAGAGGTTGTACTGGCCGCTCTGGTCCGTCTGACACTCCCAGAACTCCGTCTGCCCCTTGTACGAGACGGATCCGTCGCAGCCAACCTTGAATCCATTGTCTGGGCTCTGGTTGCTGTCACACTGGAGGACATGTGTCGGTGCTGTGCCACATGATTCATCAGCAACATGCTTCCAAGACATCCGCCAGCACCAAGTCACACATGCATAATACGTATGCATGTCTTGTCTCTTCGTGCGCACAACAACGAGTACAACAGGTACTAAATAAGAGGGGGAAACAACTCACGAGTCCACCAGCAGCCATGGCCCTTGTCGTCCCGAAGCTGGTCTCCCTGCAGATTGAAAGTGGTCGAGGTCACACCGCTGCCGGCTCGCACTTGGCCCGACGAGATCTCACCCACGGGGCCAGAGATGGCCCCTGATGCCGTAAAGTGTAACTGGCAACCAGGATTGCGCACGACGGCAGCTTCAGCCAGGGCCGTGCCGAGGCCAAGAGCCAGTAGAGCGTATAACATGATGAACAACAAATACTTTTGGTCCTGTTATCGAGGGTACTATAAGTAAAAGGGGGAAGGAAAGGTGGATATATATAAGATAGTATTCACGCCAGGATAAAATGAATACCTCTTAGAAAGAGCCACAATTGTTATCAGGAAATGGAGCTCCTGAAGAGGTGTGAGAGTCAAAAAGCATTAGAACATCGGAATGAGGCCAACATTATATACTCAAGCCATACAGCTCCCATGCTTAGACTCTGTCCGCATCTCGGCTCTCTCAGATCCCATCAAGCCACTCTGCTCCACGATGCCTCTTACCTCACTCTTCCCATCCCGGGCCCCTCATGAACCGCATCTCCGTGAAAGCTGCTTCAAGGGAAGAACGCTAGCCCACGACTGACCTCATCATTCTTTCGGAATACGAGAAATGCCCTCATCGTCAGGTCTCTCTAGCCTAGGAGGGGGGCTGAGGGAAAAATAACTCACAAGCCCGCGGAGGCCATCTTCGATCTCCAAAAGTAAAACTAGACCAATCCAGGCGTCCGAGGTGGCAAGAATGTCTGACACGTCCGTGACAACACGCCTTTGAGCCGACCACCACATGTTGCGGTACCGAACATGTAGCCTAGCACCGCGCATCAAGTGGTGAACACACAAAAACTGGGGAGTCCCAGACAGGGACTCCATGGCCATGAGTAAATCTTGTCTCCGGACAGCCACGCTCGGCTGCTTCACCAAACCCAGCATATCAACTTGCAAAAGGAAGTGATTCGACGAAATTTGTTTAATCGAAGAGATGCCCCATATAGCTTTGACGTCCTCTGGTCCTTGGATACAAACCCGAATTGCGATTCCAAAAAAAAAAAAAGGAGGCTCCAACACCCACGTCCACGTAAATGCAACATACGCCTTTGAGCAACAGGCAGCAAAAACACGGAAAGGTGCAACCTCAGCCGCGAGGAGAACCAATCCACTTGCTACCCACCAATCTCAGCCGCAACCCCCATTGTAAGTTCTGACAGGCAGATCCCTGGTGGAAAGGCGTTAAGAGTTGTTGCTAGCCGGAGGTCCGACCGCTGGCCGACGATCCGCTCTCAGCTAGCACCGTGAGGAGGCATAGTCGCACAGGCAAAGCTCTTGGACGTGGCTTGTTTCTAGGACCGATAGCTCAGGTGAACATGGAACAAGGTTTCGTTCAACCTTGAATCTCACCTCTGTAAACGTGCAGCTTGGCACTGCAAAAGGCCCATCAGAGTCGCCTTGCTTACAGTGCGAAGCACCGCAATCCGCACGACCGCGAATAGGCCTCCCTACATAAAAGACATCCGAGAAAACAAAAGCGGAGTAAGACACCAGGTAAGGATTCACGGTCACGAGGGTTCTGTTCAAAGATGTAGGACCAAGTAATTAGTTGTCATTATGTCGGTTTGTCTAAATCTGAGTCGCCGAGTCAGACAATTCTTCCCCAGATCAGTAGATGTCTATTTACTTCTAGCCCAGTCCCAGCGGTCTCGAACATTAGTTGATCGACGCGTTCCTGCGGGGGTTGTCCCATGTCCGGCTGCTCTTTCATCATAAGTTGCCAATTCGGATGAGACAATTTGTGCGCGGATCAACGGACATTCTAGAGTGGAACCGTTGCACTACACAACACACAAACCCAACACAAGAGCCAAGCGTAAGGCAAGGCGACGGGATGTCGCCCCGTTACCGCCTAATATGTCTTAATGACGTCGGTTGGTAACACGTCGTGACTCTTCAGTTTGGTGCTCCAGCAGAGTTATTTCCACTATTTTGTGTGGAAGCTCCTCAATCCATTCGGTGACTAGTCCAAAGCCCACCTCACGCAGAGGCGGCCATCCGGACATTTAGTGCATAGTCGGGTGTCTCGACTGGCCAATGGCCCAAGCTAAGGGCATTGGCAGGCTCGGGCATCGCAGATTTCTTTTGCGTACAGGACTGACTGTCTTCGAGATATGTTGATCTTAACAAATAGCCGCAACGGCTGGCGATGTTTTGACATCAAGTCCGTGAGTAATTCGTGTCCTCATTAAGGGTTCATACTGCAAGTCGCAGATGTATTATACGCCCATGGTAAGCTCCTCGGAGCGGTATGCGGTTGTGTCTTCTGCAGGGCAGGGCTTAAAAATCGACCCGCCCTTTCTCAATGCTGATCAATCAGCTTCTATCCTTTCTTCACCGTCTCTGTCGCTTGTTGGGTCGGCTGGTCTTGGATGAGATTTGGGCTATCCGAACAGCCTCTTCGGGAGCCTCCTCTTGGCCCTCGTCATCGCTTAGTTCGTCGACAGACAACACATCATCATCATCCGAGTCGCTTTCAGCATCGCTTTGAGCTCCACTAGTAGCACCAAATGAAGCTTTTCTTGATAGTGCCTCTTCAGTGCCACTTGCGAACCCCTCAAACTCCTCATCTTCTGATGATTCATCCACGTCTGCTTTGGCCGCAGAGACCTCAACATCGTCTTCTACGGCATCCTCTGACGCTTCAGGATGAGGGCGTTTGCGAGGCATCTCACCCAGCTTGCCAGCACGGCCATTGATGTCGCCAGTTCCATTCTCATCATCATTCAGCCTTGGGGCTGGAGTGTACCAAGGGATCTTCCCCCTCATGAAGTCGTTCAGAACCATTTTTGCCACACCGTCCAAGTCGGGCTCACCTCCGCGAAGAAGGCGGCCTCCTTTTCTAGCCAACAGCTCAAGGAGCTCTGTTGCGTTCTGCCAGCCCTTGACGTCATAGGTCTTTTCCATGTGGTGCTGCTTGACTCGGCCCAATAGCGCCGCAATGTACTGTTCAGGATGCTCCACCTTCTCAACTCGTACAACACCTCGTAGGACGAGGTCGGTCGGCGTATCCGTACTCGACGGGGGCACGATACCAGGGCAGTCAATAAGGTAGATACGCTTCATCAAGCTCACGTATTGCCACACCTTGGTCTCGCCAGGGATAGGCGCCACTGTGCACACTTTCTTCTTCAACAGGGTGTTGATGATAGAAGATTTGCCAGTGTTTGGACCGCCGATTAAGCCGACGGAGATCTGTTTCCTGTCTGTGTGAAGGGCAGAGAATTGCCTCAACAGCTGGATCAACGATCCCTTGCCGAAAGAGTTGTTGATGCTTGCGTGGAAAGCAAGCGTTGGGTACTCTTTAGATAAAGCTCGAACCCATGCAGCCTATTCTCAATGTTAGAGGAGAATTGATAAAAAAGAAAAAAGAATTGTAAACGAGTATCAAATGAATAGAATGTGTGCGTCTTCACTAAGAAGCTCCTTTGAATGCCAGCGAGGGCGAAGGAAGGCTTCAACTCATCAGACGCACAGCCTTCTCTGGATAGGTAACCAAAACGGCACCCATCAGTCTGCAGCCGAAGCCGAGACAGTCGAGATAGCAATTGATCTCCCAATGTTGTAACAGACAGTCCTCCACGGAGAATATGTAAGGTGTCCTGACAGGATTCATTGGGGTTCGAGGGGCAAAGATTGGGGAGAATAGACAAGAACGGGAGTAATAAACTTACAGCAACGCTGGTGGGAACCAAGTCACACTTATTCAAGACGAAGATCAAGTGCTTGTGGGGTGCCTCCTCTTTGAGATATTTCTCAACGCTCCTGCATCGAGTCCCGATGGGATCTCTAGCATCTAAAACGTGAATGACAACGTCCGAGGAATCGATGACCTTGTACAGCTCGTTCCAGATACGCTTGCTCTGGCCCTTGTCAAAGACAGGTTCGATAGACATGGTAACCTCCTCAGTCTCGCCGTCATTGCCAGAGTTTCCACTCAAAAGCCGGTTGTGCTCCAAGCGTTCTTCGTAGGTGTCCATGCTCTTCTCAGTATCATCAGCCAGGTCGGCAACGGTACTGACACCAAGCTTGACACGCTTGCGCTGGGCCTTGGGCCCGAAGACGCCAGCGAATGGAGAGGTCTCAATGGTCATCTTGGCCTTGTGCTGCTTGATGCCATTGGTAGTGTCCTTGCCTCCGTCGTGGATGAGGCTCATAGGCAGCTTGTTTGACTTGAGGAGCACCTGGTAAGGATCCTTGGCCTTTTCAGCCATGGCCTCACGAAAGGCCGTCAGGGTGTCCTGGGAGACAACACGAGTGTTGGTGAACCACTTGCGGTTTGGCTCGATTCGAGCATTGGGGACCTCTCTTGACTGGAAACTGGCAGCCTTTGTGATCTTCCCGTCCGCATCCCTCTGGGCCCGCCCATCTTTGTACATGTTCACGAGCTTGACCTTTTTCGCATCGCTTCACATCACCTGGTCAGTTCCATCGCCCATCGCCATTGTCATGGATTGGGCACACGCTGCACATACCGATAAAAGTTCTCGCCCTTGACACGGACATTACCCATTCCATCGCCGGTTTTGCCCTGGCGCACGCGCCGGGCAGCTTCCTTCTTCCCAGTACCCATGGTGAAGATTTGGGCTTGCTAGCAAGCACAAAGGTCTTGGGAAGAAGTGCGGAAAGGAAAGAAAAAAAAAAATTGGTGTCCAGGGAAATTAAAATGCGGCCGCTTCTTTATCACGGAACTTTTTTTTTTTTTTTCTCAGAGAACCCCACTTGTCCACATCTTTTTTGCAGACAGTGGCTGGTTTGGCCAGGGGTCCAACGGAACTTCGGCGATTAATTAATCCGGGCACTCTGCAAGAGTTGGTAATTTTCTGTAAGCCGACATCACACAATCTGCCCGTTGTGGATGGGGACATTGAGCTCAATACTCGACGCATAATAAAATCACAATGCCGCTCCAATCTGCGGGAAGCTATTTCAGACCAGTAGTACGGCAATTGTCGTCTACATCCCGAAGTTTCTCATCAACACCGGCCGTTCTCTCCAACGCCGTCCCGCCCGAGTCCCCCTCCTACATCCGTCTTCCCTCCCCTCCTCAGTCCCAAACCGACGAGGCAAAGCCGCCGCGAGTAAGAGGTTCGCTACCGGTTCCGCGACAGGTATTCGATCGAGCAGATGGCGATCGGAAACTGCGGCCCGAATACATCCAGAAGACTGCACCCAGATCCGCCAAAGAGCGAGAACCATCAAACGAGTCCCAGAGATGGAAGAGGGAAATGGCCGAGACCCGAAGGGCCAACCTGGAGCAGGGCTTAAAGGCGCTCTACCTGCGGCGTGAAAAGAGCGACGCTATCCGAAACGCCCGCGTGAGCCGCAAGTTCAAGGAACATAATGAAGCTGCAGCCGCGCCAGAGCGGGAAGACGATCGGCTCACGCGAAGCACGGTGTTAGATGCTATCCTAGACGCCAGAGTATACCCCGACCCGGATCGTTTTGCCCGCGCACAGCGCAGTCAACTCAAAGTCCAGGCGAAAGAAAAAGCCAAATATGAAGCTCGTCGGGATGCCCTCATGGAGCTGTATATCAACGCCTCCAACTTCATCGTCCAGGAAAGCGAGCTCAAAGAGCAGATTGACGACATCTTCAGCGAAGATCACTTTAGGAAACAGAGCCAGATTCATTCTCGTCTCGGCGCAACCGAGAATGCTTGGGGTATCTATGGCAAGCCTCCTCACATTGCCCAGATGATGGAGACCACAACTGGAAACTCCACCAAGCTTATGGATTACTATGAGTCCGAGTACGACCGCTCTGTGAAGCGACAAAAGAGGATTGCCGAGGAGTTTACGGGAGGCAAAATGGAGTAGCGGGCATAAATGACTTTACAGAAATGTAGAATACCTTGTGCGCTTTTTCTGACCGCACTACATGTATTATATTAGTAACCATTTGGAAATTTCACATTCACGTCTTCACGAGCCAATGCAATGCAAGTCACGCCGGCCGAGTTCATGACAATGGGTAAACAGGAAGAGACGGCTAATTATTTAAGACTTAAGGACCAAAGAACAAATACTGCACCAATGCCCAGTGTATTCGCCATGGATACGCAAAACAATGAAAATATCTCCACATCACGCGCCCTAAACGCCAAATGGTGCAAATGCCCAGGGGATTTGTCGGGGAAATGAGTATGTACATTTCGTAGTCTGCACAAGTCTCCTGTCGTCTCAAAAAAAATAGATTCTATCTTGCTCTTCTATCGCTTCTCGATAAGCAAAATGTGCATCGCGGCGTAGGCAAGGACGATGAAGGCGCCAGCGAAGATTCCCAGGTTTCTGATATCGGACCAGAGGGCACCATTTTGGAATCCAAATGAGCTAAGAATGGCAGCGCCAGGGACAGTAATGTCAAGGCCATATTTCTTGTCCACAAGCGTGAGCTCTATTACTTCGTTGACGATGAGCGACTCGAACCCGTAGTGGAAGATGGATAAGGTCTGGAGCCACAAAGCGCCCTTGGGCGTGGCGTCATGATTGAGCAGGAAACCAGCGAATAGAAGACTGAACAGCATCACCAAGCTGCCAATCAAGTTGGCCACACCGCCATCTTTGCAAAGGATGCCAATAAACAGACAAATGGCCGCAGCGGCAAGATTGAATAGAACCAGAACCAGCATGAACTTGAAGAAGTGTGCCGCGTCGGGCACTAAACCCGTCATCGGATAGATGATGGACCCCATGAGGATTGGCGGAACGATTCTCAATGGAATGATGTCGAAGAGAACTTTGGCTGCGAAATAGGTGGCTGGAGAATAGTAACCGTTGGCTCGCTCCCGAGTGAACAGGAGCCGCTCACTGGCGAAAACGTTGAGACTTGTCAGAGTGCTAAAGCCAAAGAGAGCCAAGAGGAAAAAGAACAGGCCCAGGCGGTTCTGGAACCCGGGGATATCATCGGTGAGGCCATAGAATAGGTATCCGGAAAACACCGCCAAAATGATAGCGATGGCATAGTGTGTGAGCATGAGCATGGGGTTCCGGTACAGGTTTTTCCAAGTTCTACCGGACAGGATGATAAATTGGCGCAGATATCCAACCCGGGCATAGCCTTTTCCAACGGCGCTGGTGTAGATGTTCGGCCCTTCCGGATCATATCCATTAGCGTTTGACCCATTTGCCGCTTCAGCTCCTCTGATTGCCTGCTGGATGTCCTCGTGGATGGAGATCGCAATATGCGACTGGCTAAAGGCCCGAGTAATGATGTCTAGATCCGTTCCTGTCAAGGCTGGTGGGGGTAGGTCATGGGGATCATCTAGAGGCCGGCTAGGCAAAGAGCTTGCGGGATTGTTTTGCAGCCGATAACCACCTTGAACGTCGCCGCCGGCGTCTGAAGATGCGGCGGTATCAGTTTGTCTTCTCCGGGTAAAGAGTTCTCTCTCTTGTCGCACTTTAACTGAATCACGACGCCGGTTCTTGGGCCGCAGTGACGGCTCCGTACTGCCTTCGCCGCCGGTACTAATAGAGACGCTCGCAATAGACTTGACAGCACGTGTACTGCTCGGACCAACACTTCCATTATCAGCAACAATACCACCATCATCCACAGACTGCGTGCTGCTAGCGTGCATAGTGAGATCCACAAGATAGTCGGCAATGTTGAAGCCCGCAGGGCACTCGTAGCCGATGTCATCGAAGTATGGCTGGCAGTCCGCAAAAGGGCCCGAGTAAACCAACTTGCCTTGAGCTAAGAGGATGAGCCTGTCGAAGAGAGCGACAATGTTGGAACGAGGCTGATGAATGGTGAATATGACGGTTCGCTTGTAGTTCTTTGCCATGGTGACAAGGCATTCGACAACATTGTAGGCATTGTAGGCATCCAGTCCACTGGTCGGTTCATCGAGGAAGAGAATAGATGGGCTGGTGACCAGCTCGCAAGCGATACCAACGCGTCTCTTCTCGCCACCGGAGATTCCACGGCCCTTTCCTTCCTCAGAACCAATGAGGGAGTCCCGAATGTGGTAAATACCCAACTCTTTTTCGACCTCAGTGACTCTCTGTTCCTTGGCGGCGCGGCCCATGTCTCGGGGAAGCCTGAGCAGGGCGCTGTTGAGAATAGTCTCGTGCACGGTGAGTGTGGGAAGCATGGTATCCTCCTGGTCAACGAATCCGACGACATTCTTGTACTCGTAGTCGCTGACCTTTTCGCCATTGACGTAGAAATCTCCACTGACCTGACCGCGCTTATTCTTTCGGGCAAGGATATCGAGGAAAGTGGTCTTGCCTGCGCCAGACGCTCCCATAATCGCGGTTACTTCCCCGGGGTGACAGACGCCTTGGATTCCCGACAGGATATTCTTGCCGTTGAGGGTGTAGGCCACGTTTTGGAAATACAGAGCGGCCGGCTTGTGGTCCACCATAAGCTTGGTGCTCTCATCGTCCGAATCTTCCAGGCGGATCGCTCCAAAGTGTAACCTGCGACGAGACAGATACCAGGTAGCAATGATAACGGCAGCCAGAAAAAGCGCGCAGCCAGCAATTACGCCAGCAATGAGAGGGGTGTTGATTTGCTTGACTGGGCGTTGATAACCGGGCACTTCAGTTTCATACAAGCACTCGCCGGCTTGGCAGTCGAGAAAGATGCTAGAATCGCCAATCAGGGTCGTCATGAGATTGTCCATTTCGGGCTCCATAAAGGCACAATCGTGCGCGCCGCCGCCCTTCTGCGTACATTCGAATCTGCCAGGTCCCTTGATTGCTTGGTCCAAAAAGTCGGTAAGGTCGAGCGAGCCACCCTTGCCGCACATCATACGGCCCGGAATGCAGCTACAGCTGATGCTCTCGCATTTGTACGCCGTGGTGTTCTTGTCTCCCGTATACTGGGCGCTGGAAGAGCAATCTGATAGATGACAGTAGAAGGATTCAATCTCGTCGACCCAAACTAGAGAGGGATTGCAGTTAGTAAACGCAAGGAACGTAGAGATAGGTAAACCGAAGAGGACTCACACTGAAAGTCACAAGTTTCGTCTTCCTCCTTGCAGGTAAACGTCACCTGGGGCTTCTGCTTTCCGAGCAGATCAGTGATCTTTCTATTCGTAACTTTGCAAATCTGATTATTGTATTTAACGAGTTCGCCATTCTGATAGCAGACACCGCCACTTCCGGTCTCCATCAGAGCGTTACAAGCCTGGTTCGTGGTGCAGACGTTGCAGTTGATACCGGTCCAGCCCTCGTCGCATTCGCAAGAGGAGCTTGAGCGCATCGGTCGGTCTTTGCCTCTTGCGAGAGAGCCGCATACTAGAGAAAGCCGGCCGAGTTAGCATTAGAAAGACCGGATTGCAGAGTGGTAAAAGGAATATAGAAGTAGTGACACTGGGTATGATGTGATGTGATAGTGTGAAACATACGTGGCTCGAGACAGTCGTCACCGCCGAATCCATCGGGACAGTCGCATTTGCCGTTGTACTCGTTGCAGCTGGCATACTGGGTGCAGGTGTGGGCAGGCAGGAGACAGTTGAAGCTGGGAGATGACGCATCAGTGAACGGGCGTTGCCATTTAAGAATTTGGTTCCATCTCCTCACCATGGTGGGCAGTCCTTGGGTCGGTCGTCCATCAATGCGAGCTGGGCTCGCATAGCGTCGAGGTTGTAGCTCGAGTTCGCATAGGCGGCCGTCAGGGAGGGCAACGACAACGCGGCCAAGATGCCGAGAAGCAGGCCCCTAGAACCGAGAGGCGCCATGGCGATGGGCGTGCAGATGCAACAGCGTCCGCAGCAGATGGCGCGAATAACGAAAATGGATGACAGCTCGCAGGATGTGTGTCGGTGGGAAGAAGCGCCGACCTCCAAGGCAGCCTCGAGTTGGCCTTGGAGCTGGAACAAGGTACGTACCGCGGCTGGTTCCTGGCGCGAACGGTCGTCATCGGTGGTCTGGGGCAACCTCGAAACCCCGCCTTGTCATTGGTACGGTCTCCGCCGCGGTCATGCTGCAGTGACGGGAGCTTTGCCTGGAACATCTGAAGTCACATACACGTGGGTGCCAGGACGATGCTTTCATACTAGAGCCTGCGCAGAATAGCTTCTTTTTACGCGTATTTCTTCTTTGAGAGATGCTTTTTCTGCTCTTATCTTCTTTTTTTTTTTTTCCTTTTTTTTTTTGGCTTTGCCAAGATTTTACTTCCCAATCAGTCGAGGAACTCGTTGTCTCTGGGTGCTATCGCGCGGATTCTGCCGTGCTCCATCTTATTAGGCGGTCATAAGATAGGTAGGTACCTGTACCCCGTAGCTGGACTGAGCTTCTGTGGAACTCCCCCAACAAAAATCCCGCCCATGGGTACCCTGTGACTTTGCGCAACAATGAAACCATCCCTCCTTTGTTGGCGGTCTCTGGGGTATCGAGTACAAGCATGGAGGGCTCTACCCAATTCGTCATTATGCGACCGATATCAGCTCACAGCTGCTCCGTACTCGGGGTATCATTGGCCTGTCCTCCTCCTACCTTTTGTGTCGCACATTAGCTTCTTGGGAAATGCATGCATTTGATCCAACATCCGATTTAACCTACCGCCAACCGCTGACGGCTAAGCTAAGCATCTGATATGCTGTCTGCTTCAATCCACGAGTAGTGCGCGGCTCGCAGATGTGCCGAGGCAGGCGTCAAGCCCACCACCTAACCTGGAGTCTATTGTAGGAGTAAGGTAGGTACTACCTTAGGTAGGAATAGAGTTGGTAATCTACGTCCCTACCTCCTTGGGCTGATATGTATATAATTCAATAACCTTTTCATGCTTGCAATAGTTCAGACGCATTGTCAAGCCGCATAGCAGAGAACATGCCCGTGCTTTTTTTTTCATTGTCTAATACACCCTCAAGAAGTGCGCCCTTTCAACGTGCCATGGCGTCGACATGATGGTCGACAATAACTACATGGCTCCATCAACCGCTCGCAGCTCTCAGTCAATCTATCGATAGTTTATCATGGCTATGAAAGCTACAAGAAATTGGCATTGACAAGCATACACCCACGCGGCAAGGCGCGCCTTCAATCAAAGCCCTCCGATGATCGCCCTAGCCTTACCCCACATACGAGATTCATACTAGGCGAGGATGGCTCAGCAATCGACTCTATTTAAAGTGTCCTGGGAATAGCCTGTTACTCTTCTTGGGCAAGAGTCAAGAGAAAAGAAACGATAATACAACGATTGCCGTCTCCGAGTGCTGAAGGAACGTTTGCATCGCATACAGTCAACATGGTGCGCTTTGAAACGTTTGAGGTCGAGAAGTGGATGGACGAATATGAAACAACTCCCGGGGTTCTCAACATTGCTGAGACATGCGTCGACTCCGTCTCCATTGACGAGCTTGTTCAGCTATCGAAGGACAAGCAAGCCGTAGGCCTGCTGCCAACCAGTACCAAACTCACTTATGGTGCTATCCGCGGATCGTCCACCTTGAGGGAGCGCGTCGCTTCCCTCTACGAGAGTGAGCCGCTGTCGGCTGAGAACGTCATCATCACCCAAGGCGCCATAGCTGCCAACTTCCTGGTATTTTATAGCCTGGTCGGACCCGGCGATCATGTCATTTGTGTCTATCCCACCTATCAGCAGCTCTATTCTGTTCCCGAGAGCCTGGGGGCAGAGGTTACGCTCTGGCGACTGCGCCCAGAACGTGGTTTCGTGCCCGATGTAGACGAGCTGGAGAGCCTGGCCAAGGCAAACACCAAGGTCTGTAACTTGCTTCGCACATGCACATGCAACATGCAAAATGAATGTTCTGTCTTGTCAGGGTTTCACGCTAACCCCGCGAACAATAGATGATTGTCATCAACAATCCCAACAATCCTACAGGGGTACCCATCCCCAAAGATCTCGTTTATAAGACTGTGGAATTCGCTAGGGCTAGGAACATCATTATCCTGTCCGACGAGGTCTACCGTCCGCTATTTCATGAGGGGATAAAGGACAATGCAAATATGCCACCATCGGTAGCAGAGTTGGGGTACGAAAAGGCCATCGTGACTGGCTCTCTATCCAAAGCATACTCTTTAGCAGGCATTCGTGTAGGGTGGATTGCGTCAAGTGACAAAGCCACGATTGAGAGACTGGCCGAGGCTCGCCACTACACTACGATTAGCGTATCACAGCTGGACGACCAGGTGGCGAGCTATGCCCTATCTCCGGCCGTGCGCGGGCCGCTGCTGGAGAGAAACATCAGCCTGGCGAAGCGCAATGCCGATATTGTCCGGGCATTCGTGGAGAGACACAGCTCGGTGTGCAGTTGGGTGGTGCCCACCGCGGGAACGACGGCATTTGTGCAGTTCCGGGTGGGAGGCAAGGCGGTGGACGACGTGGCATTCTGCCGCGACGTTTTGGACAAGACCAAGGTCTTCTTCGTCCCCGGATCGCTCTGTTTCGGAGGGGGCCAAGACTTTGCGGGCTACGTAAGGCTAGGATACGTGGGAGCCACACGAGTGTTGGAGGAAGCGTTACAGAAGTTGGGGCTCTACGTCGAGCAGAATCTCACACCGAAGACATAAGGTACTTAGCCAATAGACGCCGCTGCGGCTGGGCGCTACGGGCGGATTTGTCACCAGCTGCGCGAGCCCCGTTTTGCTCCATCAGGCAATCACTCACAGCCATAGCCACAGCAGCGTGTCGCTAGTCTCACCTATTTTTACCTTTGGTCGCAGTGCGCAAGCCAGCATACAATTCCTTTGGGGACGCGAAATGTTCCTCCGTATTACGGATTCCGGGAGCTAAAAATGCAGTAAGGCACCTAAGGTAGTAGACAGGTATCGAGGTACCGGTAATATTGCACCCCGTACGGAGTGCTACATTACAGGTAAGGTGGCTGCTGTAGGCGCTGCGGGCGCCAACTTGGGTACTAATTGAAGGTATTCTGTACCTACATTACGGAGTACAGTAGTAGACACCATCATCAGGCAGTAAAAGCACTACCGGCCTTAGCAGCAAGTAGCGGAGGGATTGCCGCAGTGCTAGGCACACGCAGTTTCGGCAGGACCACCTGGGGCTTTGGTGCACCCAAGGCCAGGGCATTATTACTTCATTGCCGTCCGGTACCTCTAGTAATACAGGCACCAGACTTTTACAGGGTGTAAAAAGTACATGTACCCAATACTTTGGGTGCGACACCGGTGCGCCAAAAATAAGCGGAGGCGGAATGACGGATTGGCCGGCGGACAAAGAGAAACAAGCAGAGACAAGAGACAAAGGGAAGAAAAAAAAAATCAGCCTCAAAAACTCTGGAGCTTTTGCCGTCAGGCGCAGACACACCCAACGCACGACAAGCGTCGAATCCGTCATCGACACACAGCACAAGCACCGGCACAGCTGGCGGCAACGCGCGTTGCGCTGCCACACTCGGACGCTCGGCATCGTCTCAGCAACGTCTAAGCAAGGCCCCATTGCCGGGTTAATATCCACCCCATCGGCGCTAATGACGACGCCTGGCCTTCCAGCTTCTCCTGTTTCAGCGGCGAAGTTGCTGTCACTCGCTTCACAGCCACGCGGCATCCGCTTTGGTATAATAATGGCTCGAGCCCTGCTTATATCCAGCCTTCTTTCATTCTTTTGCTGATTTTTTTTTCTCGTCTTTCCTTTCTTGGCAATCATCCTGCAGCTCATCACCTCCTATTGGTACTCACCTATCCTTGCTTCTTATTAGCTACTCTTAGCCTCACGACCGACTCTCTTAGCACAAAAAGGAGACGCGTGAGGGACGGAGAAGCAGACTTCTCGTATAATATTACTCAACTTAACGTCTCCATTTTGTTTCTGTTCCAGTTCCTGTCTGTCGACTTTTGAGCCTTGTTCGGCTGTCTTTTTTTTTTTTTTTTTTTCCTTAAGTCGCGCGCCACTATGAAAGCCTCACCATTGGCCGTTGCGGGCGTGGCTTTCGCCTCTGCAGCGCAGGCGCAAGTCCTCCAGTTCGATATCCAGAAGCGCCACACGCCCAGCCTTCGCCGCCGAGACGCCTTTTCCGCCTCCCTCTCCAACCAGCTGGTTGAAGGTGGATACTTTATCGACGTGCAAGTTGGCACTCCCGGTCAGAAACTCTCTCTGCAGCTAGACACGGGCAGTAGCGATGTCTGGGTCCCTGCCACGCAGTCCGCTATCTGTTCTGAGACATCGCGTGAGAACCCTGGCTGCACTTTCGGAAGCTGTAAGACACCCTCTGCAAAGCCCCCATGATGACGTTTTTTTTTTGTGGGTTGGTATCTAATAAATTGCCGTCGCAGTCAACCCCAACGATTCGAGCACCTTTGAGGATGTTGGACAGGGCCTGTTCGACATCACATATGTCGACAATACTTTTTCCAAGGGCGACTACTTCGAAGATGTCTTTGAGATTGGTGGAGTTACTGTCAAGAATCTTACCATGGGACTTGGACTGGATTCCTCAATATCAAACGGCCTCATAGGGGTGGGCTACGCTGCCGACGAAGCCTCCCTTTCGACGACGCGATCCACCTACCCGAACCTCCCAGTCAGCCTGCAACAAGATGGAATCATCAAAAGCATCGCTTACAGTTTGTGGTTGAACGACTTGGACTCCAGTAGTGGTAGCATTCTGTTTGGTGGCATCGACACGGAAAAGTATCAAGGCGATTTGATCAAGGTCAACGTCATCCCCGCCGATGGCAGCAAGACCTTTAACGAGTTTGCTGTTGAGCTGTTTTCGGTCGCGGCTTCGAGCGCTAGCGGGACCGATACCCTCAGCACAAACGTCGACAACTTGGTTGCCGTTCTAGACTCCGGCACCACACTGACCTATCTGCCGCAAGACATGGCCGAGCAGGCATGGAAGGAAGTGGGAGCCACTTACGACGCCGAAAGTGGCCTGGCCCTGCTTCCCTGCTCGGTCGGGCAGCGCAATGGCTTTTTCTCTTTTACTTTTGCCAGTTCCGGAGGCCCTAAGGTCAACGTCACCTTGTCTGAGCTTGTTCTCAGTGTCACCACCGGCGGACCGGCGCCCAAGTTTGAAAGCGGTCCCAACAAGGGCGAGTCCATCTGCGAGTTTGGTATCCAGAACTCGACCCAGAGCCCTTACCTCCTTGGCGACACGTTCCTCCGCTCCGCCTACGTCGTCTACGATCTGGTGAACAACCAGATTGCCATTGCGCCTACCAACTTCAACTCCACCAAGACCAATGTTGTCGCCTTTGCCAGCGACGGTGCCCAGATTCCGTCTGCCACCAGTGCTCCCAACCAGAGCAACGTCGGTCATTCTTCGTCGACGCAGTCTGGCTTGTCCGCCGCTAGCGGTTTCCAGTCCGGCAGCGCCGACAGTGCGGCCTCATCGACGACCGTCTTCTCGAGCTCCGGAATGATCGTTGTCGGCTTAACGGTCTGCTACACCCTGTTAGGAAGTGCCTTGTTTGGCGTCGGTTGGCTGTAAATGTGCACGGCCTGCCTGGTCCTTCCATTGTTTCACTACCTACATAGTAGTACCTTTTGTAATGAGTTGATAAGTTCCAACGATTTTCAGGTGTTTTTGGTATACTACGGGATTATTCTTTTGGGGGCATATTAGCAAGCATTGCTGGAGTTGAGGGTGGCTTCTCTAAGACATTCGCTCAAAATTAGAGCGTTCGGATACCTAGGTACATAAGTGCACATGAACGGCAGCTTAGAGTATAAAAATACCAACCTGGAAAATATATTTATTTTACCTTTTCATGTTCTACCCAGGGTACTTACCACAGAATGTGTACCGTACGCCACCAACCGTTTAGGCTGGAAAAGCTTTGTAGGAATTCATTTTTTTTGTAGTTATCAAGGACTGTGGCGGTGGTGCCATCTGGGAGCTGCACGTGAGATGGTGAGCCAATTGGACGGACCCTGAAAGCTACTAAGTAACCTACCTTAGTAGTCGGAAAAAAAAAAGTTTCAAGACAAACCGATGATCGGTCTTCAGTGCCAACACCCACTTTGCTCGTGGACACAGCTCGCACCATGAGGGCATTTGGGACTGCCAGATGGCTTAATTGCCATCTGTTTGCGGACGCCCAGAAGGCCGCTTCTGGCGTCGGTAATTTTGCCTCGGCCTTTCAAAGCCAGCGTCGAGCGTTCAGCGGGACTTTGCAGCGACATAGCGCAGCACAGGAAGCGTAAGAACCCACCACTCCATGCGTCGGAACATGCAGCTTGGGACGGGACAGGACAAAATGACTGATTGCTGGAGCATATTTGTAGTTTGAAGAAGGCGCAGAATGATTCTGCCAGTCTGACTGCCGAGTATGTTGCCGCCAACATGGACCCCGAAGAGGCTCAACGGCTTTCCAGAGTTCGGAACATCGGCATTGCGGTACGACTTCTCTTCCTTTGCTGTTAATGTCGCATGTGGAAAAAAAATATTTTACAAGATGAGAGGGCATGAAAGCTAAGATGGCGTGAACTCTAGGCACACATTGACAGTGGCAAAACTACGGTAACGGAACGGGTTCTCTTCTATACTGGTCGAATCAAGGCGATCCACGAGGTTCGAGGCAAAGATGCCGTCGGCGCCAAAATGGACTCTATGGAACTGGAACGAGAAAAGGGCATCACCATTCAATCTGCGGCTACATTCTGCGATTGGAAGAAAACGGTAGACGGAAAAGAGGAACTGTATCACATCAACTTGATCGACACCCCCGGCCATATCGACTTCACCATCGAGGTCGAGCGTGCTCTGCGCGTCCTCGACGGTGCCGTCATGATTCTCTGTGCTGTCAGCGGTGTCCAGTCCCAAACGATTACGGTTGATCGGCAAATGAAGCGCTACGATGTCCCCAGGATTTCCTTCATCAACAAGATGGATCGCATGGGTGCCAACCCCTGGAAGGCTGTTGAGTTGATCAACACCAAGCTCAAGATTCCTGCTGCCGCTATCCAGATCCCCATTGGAACCGAGGACGAATTCGAGGGCGTTGTCGACCTGATTGAGATGAAGGCTATATACTTTGAGGGCCCCCGCGGCACCAAGGTTAGAGTCGCCGATCAGGTCCCGTCTAATCTGCAAGAGTTTGCCGCTGAGAAGCGCCAAGCCTTGATCGAGAAGCTGGCCGATGTCGACGATGAAATCGCCGAGCTGTACCTCGAAGAGCAGACACCGACCAATGAGCAGATCAAGGCTGCTATTCGACGTGCCACGATCGCCCTCAAGTTCACTCCTGTCATGATGGGTTCCGCCTTGGCCGACAAGGGCATCCAGCCCATGCTGGACGCTGTCTGCGACTACTTGCCCAACCCCGGGCAGATCGAAAACACGGCGCTGGACAAGTCCAAGGAGGAGCAGACGGTCAAGTTGGTACCTTACAACTCTCTCCCCTTCGTCGGACTCGCCTTCAAGCTCGAGGAGAACAACTATGGCCAACTCACCTACATCCGTGTCTACCAAGGAACACTCACCAAGGGCACCTACCTGTACAACTCGCGAACCGACAAGAAGGTCCGCATTCCTCGTATCGTCCGCATGCACTCCAACGAGATGGAGGACGTCAACGAGGTCGGTGCCGGTGAGATTTGCGCCGTGTTTGGTGTTGACTGTGCTTCCGGCGATACCTTTACCGATGGCGGTCTCCCTTACACCATGTCTTCCATGTTTGTCCCCGATGCCGTCATGTCCTTGTCCATCAAGCCCAAGCGTACTGGCGACGCCGACAACTTCAGCAAGGCCATGAACCGATTCCAGCGCGAGGATCCGACTTTCCGTGTCCACGTCGACCCCGAGAGTGAGGAGACTATCATTTCCGGAATGGGCGAACTGCATCTCGAGGTGTACGTCGAGCGCCTGAAGCGAGAGTACAAGACGGAATGTGTTACGGGCCAGCCCCGCGTCGCCTACCGCGAGACAATCTCCCGCCGCGCTGATTTCGACTACCTCCTCAAGCGACAGAGCGGTGGTCCCGGTGACTTTGCCCGGGTTGCTGGTTACATCGAGCCCAATGACAAGCCGGACGAGAACCACTACGAGAGCCAGGTAGTCGGCGGCCACATTCCCGACAAGTTCCTGTCCGCCTGCGCCAAGGGTTTCGAGCTGGCTTGCGAGAAGGGCCCCTTGCTGGGCCACCGGGTCATTGGATCCAAGATGATCATCAATGACGGACAAACCCACGTGACTGACTCTTCCGATTACGCTTTCAACTTGGCTACCCAGATGGCGTTCCGCAAGGCCTTCCCCGACGCGGGCGGCCAGGTCTTGGAGCCGCTCATGAGGACGACGATTACGGCCCCTAACGAATTCCAGGGCAACATCCTCATGTTGATGAACAAGCGCAATGCGACTATCCACGATACGGAGATTGGCAGCGAAGACTTTACCCTCATCTGCGACTGCAGCTTGAACGCCATGTTTGGCTTTAGTTCCCAGCTGCGAGCGGCGACACAGGGCAAGGGTGAATTTAGCATGGAGTTTAGCCACTATGCCCCTGCTCCTCCTCACTTGCAGTAAGTCCTTTTTTTTCTTCTTTCTTTTTTTTTGGACCCCTGCAATTGCCCTTGTATCCTTTCTTTTTTCCTTCAGATTGAGATGAGACCTTGCCCGTGATGCGCTCATGTGACTGACCATTTCAATAGGAAGGAGCTGGTTGCCAAGTACCAAGCCGAGCTGGAGGCGAAGAGAACTAAATAAGGCGGCGGCTAGCGGAACAGACGCCGAGCAGCCGCGAAAGTGATCTCATACATTGTTTAATGATGGTATCGAGGCTGCCTTGTATAAAATACCCAGATGGAACATGTCTTGTATAAGGTATGGAGTACCGGAGCGTGCGACATGTCTAGTCCATAAGATTCTAGAAGAAAAAAAGAAGGAAATAGGGAAAGTCATCATGCGTCCAATGACAGGAATGGAAAAGGGTCAGGGATATAAAAATAAAACGGCGAATGTCATTCGTAGATACGGAACGCAAAGGACTGCTATGGTAGAGTAGCAGCACTCTTGAGTAGGTCGTATCAGACACAGATAGATGAGGTAGACTTGAGCATGCATGTACACTAGAACGCAAAAATGGGACTTCACTCAAAGAAGGCGAGACTGATGCTGGTTCAAAACTACCATATCGCAGCCAATGGAATGATCTCATTTCGTGTACCTCTCCGTGAAGCCAGGTGGACATTAGGGCCTCGAAACAGATCCCAACCGGGCAATGCCATGCCATCGTCATGGGCTCCGTATGTCAGCACAGCGCCTTGACAGATTTGATGGGCTCTTATCATACGGGGGGTGTGGAGGGAGCTGCGTTTTCGTATCCGAATCCGAACAAGGGTCTGACTGGTTTCGTCCTCGTTGTCGCAGCCGTGGCTCGGGTGCTATTTCGCTTGTTTAGTGTCCCATACGTATGGGGCGCGGGAAGCTGAGGGAACCAGGTTCTGGAGACGGACCTAGTGCTAGACGACCCAGATTGGTCTCATTAAAGGAAAACGGAAAGGGAAAAGAAAAAAGTCAAGGGACGGGCACACCCGAGGAGCTCTCCCGTGCGAGCCGTGTCTTGTCTTTCCAAATGATAGGTACGGGTGTCATAGCTTAGGAATCACAACTAGAGGAATTTACGTGAGGAAGCGTCAACGACGTTCCGCAGCGAATCCGTATGCTGTCACTGCTTACCTCGATCCTTTGCAAAAAATAACAAAGTAAGCTGTGGTATATTTAGCAGGTATGGAGCATCGCCCTTCATACTTGGGGTAAAGATTGTCGTGTGCAGACTAAGAAGAGAGAGGATTCGATATGGGGAAACAGGGCCCCTTAAAACGCTGCTGACCATGCAGGTGATTGCATATGCGAGAAAGAAACCAGAAGAGAAGTGGGAAAAAAAGAGAGAAACGGCTTACCCACCCCCCGAGGTTTGAACTGCCCGATTGATGGGCGATTTGAGGATTTGCTTACTACTAGTCCGCACGGATTATTCGACTGCCTTACTCAGGCTGAAGAGCACGCTTCTAGCGTCCGAGGCTATTGCCAAAAAAAGGGGATTCAGCTCGTTCCTGCTGGTTTGGTGCTTCTCAGACCTCAGATGAAGTACTAGGTAGGTACCTTCGATGAGGTACCTTCGAGGAGGTACCTTACAGGGGACTATACCTCAGGTACTCGCGACGGAGGTACTGCTCGTATGCCTTTGTGTTTGCTTCATCATCCTACCCGCGGCGCCTCCTATGGAACGTGCCAAAGCCGAAATGAAGACCTGGTGGTTTCATGGCGCGTTAATTGCTCTTGTTTCGCTGCCTCCTGACTTGATACCACCCAGCAGGGAGATTACCGCCGGGCGACGTCTGGCCAATGGGCTGAGTGGGCGCCGACGTGCCTGAGGTTATATTATTCTGGAGATGCCACACCTTGGATTATATTATGCCGTTAATAATGTCAGTGGACTGCTCTGCGCCTTCAATTATACCAGGTGGCTACTAGTACCTCTTTCACACGTAGACCTTTACGGCTGTCTCGAGGTAAGTTCTTAGGGTAAATGTACCTTACCCACACTTTGCGCCTTCAGTGCATGCGAGATACAGTGGTTAGTACTTACCCAGGGAACGCCTGGCCTGGTAGAACAGGTTCTTAGTCCCCGACAGCTGATTGGGGAAGGTACCTTGTGCGCCATGGGGAAAAGAGAACCGTTCGCTGCACTACGGGCGCGGTGTGGCGCGGCCTATCCGAAGCCTCCCCCATCTTTTGGTCTCCTTGCAGAGAACGCGTCTCGTGATGGCGGGCGATGCTTCCAATTGACTGCTCGCTGCCTTTCGACTTTGCGGGCATCATGGAGTGTATCAAGTCGCGTCTACGGCGATGGTGGAGGATCATGACTGGGTCAGGCGTAGTGTAGAGAGGACTGTGCTCGTCTGCTGGATGCCACATGTATGTACATATACCTCCCGGGTAACGGGACGCACGTACCGCGTCCCCATCTTCACCTTGACCTCAAGCCCGCCTTTTTCGAGGTCAGACAGACAATGACAGGTAAAAGCGCCGTACGTCTTGGCCGATATGGGAGTAATCTGTGTCATATCAAGCCCTCTGCCGGCTTATACTCCTACCACTTGGTCTCGCGCAAGCCCACTTTACGCGCTGCACAGAAGAGGCCACTTCGCTCCTCCGCCCCCCCCCCCCCGGTGCAAATGAGCGGCGGCGGTGGCCTGGGCTCAACATACCCCTGATTTCCAATTGACCCGTGTCGCGCCATGTACGAGTACGGAGCTACTTTTGTCGCATGTACCGGGCCTGCTGGCCTCTCCGCCAGTTTCTCTTTGTCTCTCGCTCTCTCTTCTCTTCTCTCTGGCAATCCCTCCCTTATTATTAGCTCTATTTGATCATCAATTTCCCTACGTACCGGACCTGCGAAGCTATCTTTCTCCTGAGTTCCCTCTCAGACCTTTCCCTCAACCACCCGAACCTCAGTATCGATTGCGCGCCGCGTCTTTCCCTATAATCCTGCCCGCGCCAGACGCGGCCCGTCCTTTCACCATGAGCCAGGTCAAGAACCTGCGTGCCATGTTCGAGAACAAAGGGGACTCGAGCCCAACGCCGGACGATGATAGAGGTAGATCTCTTGGTGTCTCTAGTCCATCTCCAACCCCAGGAGGTAATGCTTCTTCCCTCAGTGTGTGCTGATGATTATCTGCCTTGCGCTTGCTTCTTTTCCTGCTCTCCAGCCTCCAAATATGTGCCCTTCCTCAAGCCTGTTTGTTCTTGTCCAGCGCAGACGCTGCTGAGCTGCTCTTGTAGCTGTTAGTTTGCTGGGCAGGAGTTTTGGCTTTCCCCAAGAAGCTACTTTGGCTGCTGCCGCCACTTAAAAGCTCCCCCCTCCCCTCCCCTCCCCCCAAAAGAGCTCCCACCCCCCCTTTTTCTCCCTCAAAAAAAAGAACAAAAAGCTTGCGAACCGCTCCTCAGACAAAGCCGCTAACTCGCTTCTTTTTTTCTCCGCCACCAGCTCGCAGTGGTTCTGCTAGGCCGCTTAATAAGATACGCACCAGCTTTGTTGCCATCGAACGAAACGGCGTCATAGGGCTGGTCAACACCGGCTCCGCATCTCGAGATTCCTCCGCGCGACCCAGTCTTGACATTGATCGCGGATCCTCTACTCCCACGAGCCCGAGGAAGCTAGTCATGTCCTCCGCATTTGTTGACAAGATAAGCTCTGCCCTGGCCGCTGGCAGCGCTCAGGCCGCGGCTCCAGAACTTCCGGGAGCCGTCACCGACAAGCCGAGCCACAACCCTGACAAGGTGGTTGACGAAGAGACGCCGACTGGAGTGCTGTCGCCAGCAGACCCGACCACAATCAAGCCCGAGTCTGCTCCCGCATCTGCATCTGCGCCTCCTCCCCCTCCACCCCCTCCGCCTCCTCTTCCCACTTCTTCGCTCAAGCTTGCGTCTGCACCCAAGCTTGAGCCCGCAGCCAAGCTCAAGTCCGCGTCGGAACCTGTGCTTAAGTCTGAACCTGAGAAGTCGACCGCGAAGGAAGCGACTTCTGCTTCCGGCGCCGCTTCTGCATCGCAAAAGTCAGCCACAGCGAAACCCGCCGCCACCAAGTCTGCGACAAAGACTACTGCCACAGCACCCAAGTCTACTACTTCTGCTGCTGCTGCTACTACCACTGCTACTACGGCAGCAGCAAAGACTGCTGCGACAAAGACTGTGGCGGCGAAACCTGCCGCGGCCAAGACTGCGACGGCCAAGACTGCGACAACTACTAAGCCGGCTGCTACCAAGGTCGCCCCGAAGGCCACGACAACTGCCAAGGCTACCGCTACCACGGATTCTTCCAGGCGGGCCAGCGTCAGGCCGGTGCAAAAGACAGCGGCAACATCAGCTGTGAAGAGGGAGTCGTCAGCACCAGCTAGATCGACTACGACTACTACTACCAGGAGCAGGGTGGGAGCAACCACCACCGGTGCATCAGCTACCGCTAAGAAGGCTCAGCCAACCAAGGCCGCTGATAGCGGCTCAACCGTTGCGAAGTCAAGAACTCTGTCACCCCCCAAGCCGGCTGGACGGCCTTCTTCAGCTGCTGCTGCAGCTCGTACTACATCTTCTGCCTCCAAGCCTGGCACGGCCTCTGGGCAGACTGCGTCCAGGCCGTCTACTTCGCGACAGTCGCTCAGCCGATCGAGCGTGCACCCACCAAGTCAGTCAGCGTCCAGCGTCAGATCAGTCAAGCAACAACCCACCGCGCGTGCGAGACCTAGCCTTGGACCACCGCCCGCCAAGACTGCCAAAGAAGCGCCCAAGAAAGCCAAGGATGTGGACGATGGCTTCCTGGCCCGCATGATGCGGCCCACGCAAGCTTCATCCGTCAAGACACACGACAACCGCTCAGTTACGCCGCCGAAGAAGTCCGGATCCCGGCCCTCTACTGCTGGCACGGTGACTTCTGGAACAGACTCTAGTCACTACGAGCCTAGTCTGAGTAAGAAGTCTTCTCCTGAACAGGTGACGGCTTCTCAGCCAGCCGAGGATTCCGCCAAGGAAGCGGCTTCGCCAACGTTGACGGAGGAGGCAAAGGAGGAGGAGCCTGTTACTAACACCAAGGAGGAGGATGCTAACGAAGAAAAGGTCGGGGATACGACTCCCGAAGTCGCTCAGGACGATGCTCCTGTGCAAGCCGCGGAACCAGAGCCTCTTCCATTAGATGAGGCTGCCCCTGAGGCTGCTAATGTTGAGACTGCTGAGGAAGTCGTGGCAATCGCTGAGGAGGCCGGTCTTACCCAGTCTGCCCCCGAGCCCGTGGCCGAGGTGACTGAGACCAAGGCTGAGGAGATTGCTGCTGCTTCTACCGAATCTCACGCCGAGCCCGAGACGGCTGTTGAAGAAGCCCCTGTGGAGATCACAGTCGAGGCCCCAGCCGAGGTTCCTGCTGAGGCTCCGGCCGACGCAGCTATTGAGGAGGCTCTGGAGACTCCCGAGGCCCCGGAGGCCCCCGAAGCCTCCGAAGAGCCCAAGGTGGAGGAAGCCGAATCCGTGGTCCCAGAAAGCTCCGAGAAGGCTGAAGAAGATGTTCCTCAGGCATCCTCATAGCCAATGGACTTGAAAGGATGGGAAAAAAAAGAAGAAAATTAAAGTAGTTTAATATCTTGCTTGGTCATGGACGGCGTTGTCAGCTTTTGACTTGGTGGAAAATGCGGGTTCTTGCCTTTTTGTTTGATATCATATCATACCTTTTTGTCTATATAATACTGGGCAGGGCGCTGAGGGCCTCTTGCCACAAAAAACGGAGAGATGTATTCCTGAAGATACCTTAGATACCTGTTGATAGCGATCCTTTGGTGATTTTGGGACCCTGGGAGTATTTGTACAAACCGCTTTATAATGCCGGCCATGCCTCTTGCAGCGCTGATGGTTAATAATTTTAATCACACTTCAATACCTATTCAAACATTGATATAAAAAAAGTTTCTTCTATTCGTACAGTAGGATGTGTAACTTTTTGCTTCTTTCCTTTTTCTTTTTGTGCAAGACGCCACATATATATTATATATATACACCAGATATATACCATAGCCGGTTGCAGCATCCCTCTTTTTGTCCATGTGTGTTTTTTCGTCTTTTCCTTTTTGCCTTTTTCCTCTTCTTGTCCCATCTTTGCGTAAAACAAAGGGGGGCATCATGATACGCGACACATGAGCAGGCCACCCACTTTTCTCGCAAGCGCCTCCCTAGCCTCGAGGACGCCTCTCGACGTGGACACGAACATGCACTCGCCGACGGCCAGGCCGTCGACGACGCCGCCCTTGAGCTTGGTGGGGAACCCCCTGGTGAGGCGGGCGAGCTCCTGGATGTCGACGGTCATGAGGCGCGAGGGCTTGCTGATGACGGAGGCCTTGGACAGCACGGGGCGGCCGTCCCAGTACTTGAGGCCGAGCCACAGGCGCATCTGGGCGACGGTGGCGGTGGTGACGGGCTCGGGCACCTGCGAGACCATCTGCTCCGGCGTGGGCGGGTGCGGCCCCGCGCGGTAGACGGACGAGAAGAAGCCGGCGCGGTGCAGCGCCAGCGCCAGGTGCAGGTTGTATTTGGTGTTGGGGATCGAGGTCAGCCCCAGGCGGGCCTTGGAGGCGTTTTGCAGGTGCGAGCAGGTGTTTGCGATGTTGAGTATGGACGGCATGGTGGGCGGTTTGCAGAAAAAGAAAGGCTGAATTTTATTATTATTTTTTTGCGGTATCGGATGGACTCTTTTTTGAGATTGCCTGCGGTTAGTGGTATGTAGTTGAGTGGGCGAGTTGGAAGACTTACAGCGCATTGTACTACGCTGGGGGGATGGGGTTTTTGTTTTTGGGCCAATGGCCTCTCTTGGGGGGGCACTGAAGAACTTGAAGAAGGCCTTGCGCGATGGGACTCGGAAAGACGCTTTTCGCTTGGGGAGATGGGGAATTGAAAGATGGAGTGGAATGGGCTTCTTGAGATTGTCGCGATAGTGGTCGATATGGTGGTGCTAAAAGATGGCGGGTCAAAAATTTGGATGATTGGTGACTAAGCCGATTTTTACTAGGTACTAACTAATGTGCCACAAGTTGGCAGCCACATTGACTAGGTACTACGTTGATATATTCATCTTTCTTCTTGTCGCTGTTAAAAAAAAAGTCATGTTTCATTATAGGAGCCAGAATGTTGAACTTGTTGTAATTGTCAAACTATGCCGCCCGTGATATAAAAATTCTAGGAGTACATATTAATCTTCAGTCGCTCTACAAAGACCCAATGAGATTGCTGTTTTCGACCCTGCCTCCGGTATCTCCTCCATTATTATATGTATCAAAACAGAACGATATCAAACACAATGTGCCATAATTCAGATGAAAATAGTATACGGGTGAAGCAATTGTTAGAATTCCACCCGCCGTGTAAGGATTTCAGCACTGTTTAGTCCCACCTGAAAAGCCCAGCCACAAAGGACCAGATAGAGCGCCGGCGCTTGAACGCCAGGACCAGCGCCGTCAGGACGACGGGACTCGAGGCGAGCGCGATGAAGCTCTGCACCAGGATCTGACCCTGGCGGTCACTCTTGCGAACAACGTCCGCGTATCCCTCGTTGCTGAAGCTGACTCTCGAGTACTTGGTCTGCCAGCCAAAGGACGGGAAGTGCACGCTCATAAACTCTTCGAGAAACTTGCGCAGCCTGTACCGCCTCGAGAGGACGGAGGACCGCATCTCGACGTAGTTTTGCAGCGCCAAGTTGTTGATGGCGTACGCGTCTGGCGCACGAACTGCCGAGTACTCGGCCAGTGCCAGAGACCGCTGGAAGGCGGCCGTCTCCGCCGAGGTGATGAGCTCTCCGTCTGGGTTGTTGCTCTCGTCGAGGTTCATGTGCTTGTCGAGGATGGAGAACAAGATGCGGACGTCTTCCATCCCGGCGTTCATGCCCTGGCCGTAGAAGGGAACCATGGCGTGGGCGGCGTCGCCGACGATGACGCCGGAAGAGCCGTAGTGATAGGGCTTGCACTTGAGGCTTATCAACGGCAGGTGAGGATTTGTCTCGAACGAGTTGATGAGGTCTGGTCCTGGTATCAGGTCTATGACCCCGGGGAAGTGCTTGTCAAAGAAGGCTGGCAGGGCAGAGGTGTCCCTCTCGAGCTCGGCGAACTGGCCGCTGGGCATGAAGAGGGTGCATGTAAAAGAGCCATCCTAGAGTGAGTGTTAGAAGCTGCAGTAGATGGAAAAGTATCGCTCATTTCTTAGGAGAGACAGCCGTACCTCGCTAGGGATAGCAATAAACATAAAGTCCTTGCCGGGCCAGATATGCAAGTGATTGGGAGAAATGCGAAACTTGGCATTGGGATCCGTCTCGTTTTCGTCTACGGCACGAGGCGGCAGGTGAAACTCGCACCACAGGGTGTCGATGTATTCCTGCTGGTAGTCCATTCTGGTGAACTTCATCATGTGGTAGCGAGTGGCGGAATGGGCGCCGTCCGCTCCAATCATGAGATCGAATGAGACTTCGATCTCTCTGGGGCGGCCGTTGGCAACGAAGTCCTTGTCGCGGGCTTCGAGCCAGGCCTTGCAGGTCCTAAAGTCAGCTCCCGTGAGCTTGTGGTTGAAGTAGAGCTTGACGTTGGGCATGGCCTCTAGGATGTCCAGCAGCCGCGAGTTGAGGCCGCCGCGATCAATCGCATTGATTGCCTATGCTTGTTAGCAGGATTCACTTTAAGGGTAGCTTGATAACGAAATATCATGGAAGGGTTTATTCAACATGCTATGAGAAGGAGACTTCCTTACCCGTCCGTTCACATCATAGTTTTGTGAGTGCTCATAGAGGCTCCCATTTGGTGACCGGCCGTGAATCATCCGGCCTCGCATAGGAATCGTCGCGCTCATCACATGGTCTACGAGTTTGGGCTCGCCAGACTGCTTCATAGCATAGATTCCTCGCTCAGATAAAGCCAAGTTGATGGACTTTGTAAAGTTGAGCGGGACAATGTTTGGGTCGCGAAGGTCTACGGCAGATTAGCAAAAGTTTTGGCCGACAACTGTGTGACGAAGGCATAGAGACAAGGATATTTTTTTTCGTAGCACCAAGGAAAAGAGTATAGAACAGCAACGCAATGATAAAATTTTGTTACTGATAAAATTATTTTTGAAAGTCATTTTTTTTCCCCCAAAAAAATGCTAGAATGGGTGAAAAGTGCTCATTGCCATAGTATGAGTACAGCAACAACAGCAGCAACAACAGACCGAGTTCGGAGTCATCGGGTCGCGATACAAAAAAACTACACCAAAAAAGTGTCATAATTCCACTTACCCGGCCGCAACTCATAGACTTCGACTTGGTATCCCCTCTTTGCGGCATAGAGCGCCGCCAGCGATCCGACGGGCCCAGCTCCGATAACCACAATCTTAGTGTCTGCCATCGTGTTGGAGAGCTGGGAGCAACTCCCCGTCTAGACCTGTGTTTATGAGAGTAAAAGAAAGAAAATAGAGCTACCGGGACTCTAAAGCTTTAAGAAAAAAAAAATAACAGGACCCTCCCCCCCGGGGCTCCGGATGAAGGGGGCGAAACATGCTGGGACAAGCCGTGTCTGGCGATTAATAAAAGAAGCGTACCCAAAGGTAAGAAGCGTCAGTCAGATCACCTCATACGGGATATGACAAGCCACACTTTTTCTGCTCGGGTATTAATCGGAGGTGGCAGCATTTCTATTTTTTTTTTTTCTTTAGCACGTTCTAGGCGCTGCTTAATCGAGACTTTAGTGGGCGTTGTTAGCGAGGGAAGTCTTTTATCTGGGTTGATGTTGCTATAGTACCTAGTAGGTACTTATCTGGTCTTCACTATGCGAAGTCTACAAACTAAAAAAAACCTAGCGGAAAAAAAAAAAGCACGGAACTTTTCCCGCCACGCCCCGCGATGACAAGCGTCGCATGTACCGCCGTACCTGGCAGCCAGGGCTTGCGTCGCACATGCCACGGTATCGAGGTACATGCGGGACGGATGCCTGGGTGTCAAAAGTGCGCGCCCTGCATGTAGCCATTAGAATCTGCCGTTATCGATATAACTGGATCTTTTGCTCCCGCTGCAGACGATCCGGCCCAAACCGTGGCCGCATTTTTTCTTTCTCTCAACCCATTATACGGCTTGACATCTCTATCCCTCAGCGATACCCTCCGTTACCACTTCGTCCTATTTCTTTCTCTGCTCTTTCCTACATCCAGCCGCCACCATGACGGCCGAAGCCAAGAAAAAGTGTCTGAGCGAAGACTGCCAAAACGAGGCAGGGTCCCTGCAGTGTCCCACCTGCTTGAAGCTCGACATCAAGGACAGCTTCTTCTGCTCCCAGGACTGCTTCAAGAGGAACTGGGTATGTATAAAACACGGCAAGATCACAGAAGAAGAACCAACAAAAGAAAAGAGAAGGAAAAAAGAGAAGGAAAAAAAAAAAGACGGCAATAGAAGGCTAACCCCGCCGCGCTTATAGAACAGCCATAAGGCGATCCATAAGAAGCAAAGTAGTATCCTCCACCACCTCTTTCCTCCGAAAGCAATCTCACCAGATCCAGTCACCGGCTACTACAATCCGTTCCCGAGCTTCCCCTTCTCCGGCCCGCTGCGCCCCGTCTACCCTCTGTCCGAGCACCGCACCGTGCCCAAGTCGATCCCACATCCCACCTGGTGGCAGGATGGCGACCCCAAGTACAGCCGGTCCCTGGTCAACCGCAACAAGATTGACATCCTCGACGCAAAGGGCATTGCCGGCATGCGCAAGGCTTGCAAGCTCGCACGAGAGGTGCTCGACATCGCCGCCGCCGCCGCCAAGCCCGGTGTCACGACCGACTACATCGACGAGATTGTGCACAAGGCCTGTATAGAGCGCGAGGTAAGTTACGGAGAGTTGAAAAAATCAAGGGCAAGACGATGGGGGATGGCAGTGCTGATACGCCGGATTTCCGGGCAAATATAGTCATATCCCTCTCCCCTGAATTACAACCACTTCCCCAAGTCGTGCTGTACCTCCGTCAACGAGGTCATTTGCCACGGCATTCCCGATCAACGAGTCCTCCTCGACGGCGATATTCTCAACATCGACATTAGCTTATACCACGGCGGATACCATGCCGACCTCAACGAGACATACTACATTGGCGAGAGAGCCAAGGCCGATCCCGACAGCGTGCGAGTGGTGGAGGCAGCACGTGAGTGTCTTGATGAGGCCATCAAGGCCGTCAAGCCGGGCGTCCTGATCCGGGAGTTTGGAAACATCATTGAAAAGGTGGCAAAGCAAAAGGACTGCAGCGTCATCAGGACATACTGCGGTCACGGCATCGGAAAGCTCTTCCACTCGCCGCCAAACGTCCCCCACTATGCCAAGAACAAGGCCGTTGGCGAGTGCAAGCCCGGAATGACTTTTACCATCGAGCCCATGATTGCTCTGGGCAAGTACAGGGACATCACCTGGCCCGACAACTGGACCAGCACAACTATCGACGGAAAGCGAACAGCTCAGTTTGGTATGTTTGATCCCCTTGGGAAGCCTGCAGCCAGCCCACAGGACCCGTCCGCTAACCCACATCGCAGAGCACACACTCCTCGTCACGGAGGACGGCTGTGAGATCCTCACAGCACGGACGGCCGACTCGCCCGGAGGACCAATTCCTATGCCGGAGAAGAAGACGGAGGAGGCACCTGCGGCGGCAGCTTGAGTATTTATTGGGGGAGGCAGTGTAGGAGGAGCCATGTGTGAAGAAGTCATTTGATACCACGATTGTGTAGCGTATTGTGTGAAGCAGCAGCCCAAGTTAGCGATGGGCTACATGGTGTTTGCTTGTGCGCCGCCAGTGAATAGAGTCGCTTTTGGGATCAATTGCTACTGTGTACCTACAGAAGCGGAAAGCCTTGAGAGCACAAGAAAGAAGCAAGTTGTAAGCTGATTGGGAACATGTTGTGGGGTTGCTGCTCTTGTTGTGCCCTTGCATGATCGGATTCACATGGGAAATTGAATGCCATCCTGTCCGACCCAAGACCGTCTCACTACTAATTTGGCGCCCTACCTTGCACCCTGCACTGTTATTTTCGTTGTACTCTATATCATACCGTAGAAGCACCAATTTAATAATTGTCTGAGGCGGGATGCGTCAGCTGGTTGCTACCACCTACCTACTAAGGTATACAGCTTGGATGGATACTCCTGTGGTGTCTTTTAGCTGGCAGCTCAGTATCTTCCAAGGACCTATACTAGAAGCCTCCTTCAAAATACTAATATAGGGGCTTGACTGTTGGTAGGCACATTTGAGAGGGCTGGAAACCGCCAAAGAGTGCGTTGGCAGCTTCGAGCCCTTCATGTTCTGCAGCTAATACCAAGTAGCCCTCCTGTAGGCCTTTTGTTCTGCCTAGATGGTACTTTTACATGCTATGGCACAGCTGCATAGCATGGCTGCATAGTACCTGTACATGCTTGCGCCGTAGCGAAGCAAAAAAGTCCAGTTGTTCTCCACTGGCATTTCAGCCGAGCACGGGACCGCCAGATTGTCTTCCTCCCAACTTATCGCCACTAATTCATTCGAGGTCACCACCAGGTTTTGTCCTTTCACCCACAAACTCGCGCCTCCCTCTCCACCACGCACCGCTTCATTCGCTGCCCGCCCCGGTACGCTTGAGGCCACCTCGCATCTTTCCCTCTCGCAGGATTGCTCCTTTTTTTTTGGCGTCACCTTTTTTTTCTTGTCCCCAATATCAGCAAAAGCTGCAGCACTGTAGCACAAAAAACAACTTGTAGCTACCAGTTACATAACCCCCCCACTAATAGAGCAGTTCCTCCCCCCCTCCTGCACGCCACGCCAACCTTGTCCCAGCCTGCGCCAAGTTCGAAGCTCGTGACGGAGCTTGACGACTGCACCTACCACGTTTAGAAATCTTAAAAAAAGAACGCCCTTTGCGTCTTCAGTCCTCCTCAACCGAGACAACACCTTTTCAGCCCTAGTATCTGCGGAAATACCGTCATGATGTCTGGAGAAGCGTGGCTGTTCCTGTTGGCGGTGTTGATCAATGCCGTCAACCTCTTCCTTCAGGTTTTTTTCACCATCATGTACAGCGATTTGGAGTGGTATGTTGGCCCCTCCTCCTCCCTTCCATGACAGCAGCGGGATGGCGGTTCCCGTCTGCACGCACGCGCAAGGCGATATGACATTCTGGCCATGCGCGCCTCTTTGCTTGCACCTTTGGTTTGGCTGACTCGTTCTGCTGATAGCGACTACATCAACCCCATCGACCTCTGCAACCGGCTCAATGCCTACATCATCCCCGAAGCTGCCGTTCACGGTTTCCTGACTTTCCTGTTCTTGATCAACGGATACTGGGTTGCGCTCATCCTCAACCTGCCCCTCCTTGGCTGGAACATTAAGAAGTAAGCGAGGCTGTTGCTATTGCGCAAAAAGAGTTCTTTTCTAACCAAAAGGCTAGGATCGTCGACAACACACACTTGCTTGATGCTACGGAGATTTTCCGAAAGCTCAATGTCCATAAGAAGGTGCGTCATTTCCCGTACTAGTCTCCGAGCGTACATCTCTAACAGCCGCATAGGAGTCCTTCATCAAGCTTGCCTTCCACCTGATCATGTTCTTCTTCTACCTCTACAGCATGATTGTCGCCCTCATCCGTGACGAGTCTTCGTAAACTCTTGTCGACCAATTGGCGAACTATCCTAACCCACCATATGATACCAACATCTCTAGTAGGACCGACGGACTCGACCCCGACGGGAACACCGAGGAGGGGGGCGGTGGGGGGCAAAACTGCATGGGAACTGGAGGCGTCAATGTTATAGGATTATTGACGAAGTAGATGAAGAGGGTGACACGACTGTTATGGGGAAGAAGGGGGAGCTTGAATTGCGGCTTTGAGCACAGCGTCTGGTGACACACTGGCGTTCGGGGCTATTACTTAGAGCGATCGTTTTTCCTCTGAGAGAGACGGGCTTCGGCAACCTGGGTTGCAGGGTCTCCGGCCTGTTGCCTTAATTCTTATCCATGGGATGACTAGCTTTCTGTGGGAGATAGTCTGGAACAGAGTAATGATAAAATCTAAATGACATGGGAGTGAGCCTTGAAGGTGTGCCAAACCATATACGTGCCCATCGTGATGTCTACAATGTTCACTACCTTATGTTTACTACTGCTCCTGTCAAGCGTGAAGCTGGACCTGGGATAGCTGCTCCTCTCCCCCTCCCCCTCCTCGAATTTCTCTCCTCCGTCATAGCTCGTTCAGCTGTGAGGCTGCGGGATGTCGTCAACGGCTCGACTAGCCGCAGGAGGTCACGTGATGCACTTTCTGCGGCAAGACGCGCGCCACGGTCCTTGTTCTTTTTGGAACCGCCTGCGTCTTCGCCTGCCAAACAAGTCTCCATCTGCAACTTGCGGCCCTCTGTCGCATCAAGTCTCTCATCATGGCGGACTTTGGAGAATATCCGCCCAATATGGCGCCGCAGGATGCGCTCGTGGTGCGGCAGCAGGCGGAGCCGGACCATGCAGTCGTCCCTTACACTGCTGAAGACCTTTCCCGACCCAAGGCCGGCCCAGCGAACCCGTTCAAGGACGAAGCGAATGCTCTCAAGCGCAAGAACGTGCTGACCGGCCATGCCGAAGAGACGTTTGTGAGCGAACATGCTTTCCGGAGCAAGCACAGAGCCATTGAGCGGAAAGGAGGGCCGGAACGAGAGTACCAGAGCGGCGCAGAACTGAAAGCAGAGGCGGCGAGGATACGGGCCGGCCGAGAGAAGAAAGGTGATGCCACGGTGGCTGAAGGCGCTGGCGCATACGTCGGACCCTGGGCGAGGTTTAAGAAGGACGAGTACGAGGTCGTGGGTGAAGATGAGGAACTGGCCAGCGACGAGGAGTACGAGGTCGTGGAAGAGGATGAGGACGACGTTGTCGAAAGCGGGACTGTTTTGCAGGCGCCCGTGGGCGCCCTCACTCGGCGCAAGGAGGTCGAGGAGATGGGAGAAGAGACGACCACGTTCCACGGCTCCCAAGAGTACGATTACCAGGGCCGAACATACATGCACATTCCGCAGGACTTGGATGTCGACTTGCGCAAGGAGGTCGGAAGCGTTACCAATTTTATCCCGAAGAAGCAGATACACGGCTGGAAGGATCATTCTGCGGCCGTCACCGCGCTGCGGTTCTTTCCACAATCAGGACACCTGCTTCTTTCGGCCAGTGCGGACACGACCATCAAGATTCGCGACGTATATCACGAAAGGGAGCTCCTGCGAACATATTCCGGCCACACCAAGTCCTTGTCGGACATTTGCTTCAACACCTCGGGCACTCAGTTCTTGTCTGCTTCGTATGACCGCATGATGAAGCTCTGGGACACAGAAACAGGAGTCTGCATCAGCAAGTTTACCACTGGAAAGACGCCGCATGTCATCAAGTTCAACCCCGACCCGGAGCACTCGAACGAGTTCCTGGCCGGCATGTCGGACAAGAAGATTGTCCAGTTCGATATCCGCACACCGAACGAGGTGGTCCAGGAATACGACCACCACCTGGCAGCCATCAACACCATCACATTCGTGGACCAGAACCGTCGTTTCATGACGACGTCCGACGACAAGTCCCTCCGCGCTTGGGACTACAACATCCCCGTGCCCATCAAGTACATTGCCGAACCTGACATGTACCCCATGACCAGGGCGGCGCTGCACCCCTCGGGCAAGTACGTCGCCTACCAGAGCTCCGACAACCAGATCCTCGTCTACGGAGCCAACGACAAGTTCCGCCAGAACAGGAAGAAGAGCTACCGCGGTCACAACAACGCCGGTCTGGCCATTGACCTGGACTGCAGCCCCGACGGCCAGTTCCTTGCCTCGGGCGACCAGGCCGGCTACGTCTGCTTCTGGGACTGGAAGACGTGCAAGATGTACCACAAGCTCAAGGCGGGCAACCAGGCGGTGACGTGTGTGCAGTGGCACCCGCAGGAGACGAGCAAGGTCGTCACGGCGGGTCTGGACGGTGATATTCGCTACTGGGATTAGGTTGGGGGTTCCCGTTTGTTAAAAGATTGGGGGAAGGGTAGAAGCGAGCATGGTTCTACGGCGTTTTGGGAGTCGGATATCCTAGAAAAAGAGGGACTTATGGAAAATAACGGTAAATTCTTTAAATAATTTCAACGATGTTTTACAGTGTACACATGAGTCTTTGTTTCCCTTATCCTATTTCGATTTTGCCTAGAGTGTATCAGCCTTTGCATGCAAGTCATAAAGATGTAGTAGACATTCCAAGGCGTCTACTCATCACCCGGAGCCTTGACGGCTTTCGCAACCATCAGCTCAAGAATAGAGTGCGCCACCTCCACGGCAACCATGGCGGTGATTTCTCCATTATCGTCATAAGCTGGCGCCACCTCGACGACGTCACCTCCTATGATGTTCAGGCCCTCGAGGCCGCTTAATATGGTCAGAAGCTCGCGGGAGCTCCAACCGCCAGGCTCTGGCGTTCCAGTGGCTATTCATACAGAAGATTAGATTTTCATAAGACATAAGGGAAGTAGGGTTTGTTCATACCAGGTGCAAAAGCCGGGTCCAAGACATCGATATCCACGCTGACGTATACGTTGGTCTCGCCGACGCGCTGCCGGATCTTGTCAATGACCGCCTGGGTGCCGTTGCTGTCGAGCTCGCGGGCCGTAATGGTCTGAAAGCCGCAGCGCCGGTCGTTGCGCATGTCGGCCTTGCGACGGGACAGCGGAGCGCGAATGCCAGCGTGGATGGACGTATTGAGAATGAGATTCTGTGCCCAGGGTGTTGAGCGGATGGCTTCGTCTTTAGGCTTTCGGAGTATCTATCAGGAAAGACTTGCCTCTTCGTGTGCAATGTGCAAGAATGTTCCGTGGTTCAAGCCTCTGGGGAAGCTGTTAGTTGGAGACGAGGTCTGGATTGTTGTCTCTTTTCGTCTTACGCATAGTCTGAGATGCCGCCGCCTGGTTGGAGTCAGCACCATGATGAAGACGCTCAAATATATGCGTTATGGAGCAGAATTCATACCTAAAACAGCTGGATCCCAAGTATCTGCATCAAAATGGTTAGCAAGTCTCGATCTACAGTCGAAAAATCCAAGTAAGGCACTTGCCTATATGACTGTCGAAATGAATGACCGACACGGCACCCCACCGCTTATACGTGGACCGCAAAGCCGACAGAGTGGTCGTGTGATCGCCGCCAAGCGTCAAGATCCTCGGAACGGTAGATTGATCGGGATGCGCTGCCGGTCTGCTGGAAATGGCCTTGTGAGCCTGGTCCAGCGTCTTGAGAGCGGCGCGGTTGTCCAGCCAAGTCATGGGCGCGTTGCCGCAGTCGACGACTCTTGCCCAGTCGTGGACCGGATCGCGGCCTGATATGTCAAGTAGAGGTATCAGTGTTCAGTAACTGCTATAAGTTGAACTGGTTCCATAAGAGTATGCTTGTGTCTTGTCGTCTCTCACCGGTGAATATGCTATAGCCGTATGCCTTGCGCCAACTCACACCCCGGATGGCATCAGGCCCAAACCGCGCTCCCGGACGAGCGGTAACTGTCTGTGCGTGTATACTGTAGTGAGCGACCGCATCATGACAAAATATAAACAGGAGCATCCATCATAAGATAGTCACTCAGCATTGGTTGAAACAGACCGTATCATGGGGAGCGCCCAGAATTGCGATATCATACCGGTGCTCCAGCGAGTCATCCTTGGCGAAGCAATTCTCCGATGGAACATGCGCATACGTGCCGACGCCAGAGTAATCATATGTCGACAGATCAATCTCATCGTGGCCGCCGACGGCATCGGTATGGACCCAGAACGGGAGCTGGTCGCCGTTGGACAGGGCGAATTGATGGGCGTGAATGCGTGTGAGAAGCAGCAGGAGTACTGCAGACGAGAGTATGCGATGCATGATATCAACTGAAAAAAGCCGCTGAAGCAGCGCTGGGTCTGATTGTATCCGTAGCAAAATATGACCGTCTGGTATTCTATGATTCCTAGAGTTGGGAGTTTCGTACGAGATGAGCCGGAGGTACGTTAGCTCTTGTACTGGTACTCGGCAATGCTTACGCCTTCTGCGCTGGCGCAAGGTGCTAGGGAGTCTTTGCATATGTACCACGACAAAAAATAAATAAAAAGCACATTCTCGATTATGATGCCTATTACCCCTTCGCCAGTTGATAATGCTGAAGGGCCATATGTACCACGACAAAAAATAAATAAAAAGCACATTTTCGATTATGATGCCTATTACCCCTTCGCCAGTTGATAATGCTGAAGGGCCGTGGATTCAGCAATGGATATGGAGCCGTGTCCTGTAGGCGGACGTCGGGCAATCGGATTATGGTACATGGCAGACGTTGCTGCTCCTTATGACTTCTTCTCTCTAACCATCTCATGTCAGCCAATTGTGTTCTTCTGCCCATATACGGATAGCAAACCGTCCTCCGTATGATCAGCCAGGCCTCGCTGGTAAATCTCATCACATATTCAAGGTCCGTCGATCGCAGTATCTCACCCCCGTGATGGGTGTTCTGGCTCTGGGAGAAGAACGAAATTGAGCGAAGCGGCTCTCTTCTCCTTCACCACTGCTTGGTGAGAAGAGCAACTTCATCATCACTAAGACCCTCGCAAGCTCCACAGCGGCAGCGAAATCCGTACCATAGGTAGAGCAGCGCCGGAGTCCGCTTAGTCCCATAGGATATCTTCAGCTCCTGCCCCTTCTGAATCTTCTCGGCTCGGACGGTCATTGTCAGACAGTCATGTTCGGCGTCAAAACGATAGTCGACGTTGTGTGCTGGGTGGCAGGCATGGTTGAAGCGGGCGCCAATTGGGAACAAGCCAGCTTTATGGTGACTAACGGCGAAACTGTGGCCATGGTGATCAGTGAAGGTACAGCATCTAATCCCAACCCCGGAATATCAGGTATAGGTAAGCTATGTTGAAGTAGAGGGATAGTCGTAAGATCGATTGTGTGATAGATGGTGGCACTGCTATCCACTTCATCAAGTCTGCAAGCTGGTATCTTTTCCATAGCTTCCATACTCATCCATTCCACACCTCATAGCCAGTTCCTAGAGTACATTCTTCATCACTGGTAAGGGGGTAAGGGGGATTTCTCACTTACCAATTTGTATCCCAGACGGCCTTGATCCGCGGCGTGCCCGTCTTCGTGAGCTCGTGTGAGTGGAGGCTCAGTGCCACATTCATAGCACGCTTATCCAGCTTATAAAACTCCTGGAAAAGATTCTTATTATCAGCCGTAAAAAGAGCCGTCTCTCGTAGGATGACGTCTCCCTTTTCAAGATCTTTAGCCGCAAAGGCTCCCCAGCCGGCGATGCTTGACTTGGCGATCCTGAAGTAGTCATTCTGATACATTGGACTGGGCGTTGACTTGAGTGTAGGCAGAGGCATCAACGTTGCTTGTGTCTCGTGAGGAATCCTTAGATCTGGAAAATTGTCGCTCGCTTGGTTGCCTGACAATACTTTGCCTTCTTTCACCTCAGAAGGCCCAGTTTCAGCTCCATCACGGGTATACTCGGAAAGCGTCTTGTCGGACGCAGGTGTATCTTCTCCATCTCTAACCATCCTAAATCGAAATCAGCTTGAAAAGAATATGGCGGGAAGATGAATCTACCTGCCAATTTCCTTCTTCCGGGCCACTGTAGTGGCGGTAGTATCTGAGCTTGGCGCACAGCCATTTTCTCTCGTCTCTTGAATCTGAGAACATTCGATTGATGAATTGGTGCATGTCCCTCTACTTTTCTTCTTCCGCCCTCGGTGTCGCTTGTATTGTTGTTGTTGTGCAGTGCTGTCAGCGGCGCTCTCGGTCGTAGGTTTGCCCTCCACTTGGAATTTGATATGCTTGCCATAAGAAGACCTAGTTAGCGAGGAGCATCCAATAATCGATAATGGGAGTACGAAACATTTAAATGCAATCAAAAGCCATGATAAATCAGTCCCTCCGCAGACAAGAGGCCTCGAGATACCTTTGTGCTCACACCACGTGTCGGCGTTGGCAAGCCATCAAGCCGCCCTGACCAGGGATGCAGAAGAGCAGCGGCAGTCAAGGAGCAAGCCATCATGGCAGTACATATGCCTGTAATACGAGCAGTCCAATACGGATACTAAGCCAAGGATACGTGGTGATTGATCCCGCGGTCTGGGTCGATGGTGAAGAGCGAGGTGAGGAGGAATTTAGAATATTAGAAACGGAAATCAGTGTATTGTGGTTAGTAATAAGATATAATTATAGCTTCAGTGGGTGAATTGGGATTTATATGAATGGTAATGATGAACCAGATAAAAGTGAAAGTTCCTTGAACCAGCTTTAAATAGAAGACCGTTTGCAATTCTTTGGTCACGTTTCTTCAGATCACGAGGTGATTGTAGTAGATTTTACGATGCATACTATCTAAGGCACAATGGGCTTTGAATGCATTTAGACAACTTTCCAGTAGCCTTAAGAACTGTCAAATCCACGAGTCTGGATTCCAAACCAAAAGACCAACGACACTCTGAGTAAACTCATGAATGCATCAACAGGAGAAAAATCTTTGGACCTGGTTGCTGTGTAACGCAAGGTCATTTCACACCGCCGTTTTCCCTTCCAGCCATCTCCGATGCAATGTAAAGCTTCACTACGTCCAAAGGATCTGTTGTGGCACGACAGGGAATATTATGGGATTGAATGCTTTGCTAACTCTTGTAGATGATGCGTTTATCTTTGTACCTCATAGCGCCTCGTAATGACCCAAAAACCACCGATCCTATGCTCCATTCCTTATAACGCCAGCAATGCAATCTTCCTCCGTCAAGTCCATTCTCGTCTGTACAACTCGACGAGCCGATTGCGGAGACACGCGCTCAGATTCCCGGCTTTTCGGAGCATCACTAAGCCTCGAGTGACGGCCCATCACAGGTCTTTCTGCCATGTGTCCGCCCTCTCGAGCGTCTTGGTATGTCCGGTTTCCCAATGGCGACTGTCCTGTATCGGTACAATCGTGCATGCTTATGATGATCATGATAAGCCAAGCTATACACGATCCACACCCATCTTCCTCCTCGGCCGAAGTGGGCAGTCTCCCTGACAGTCAGGGCACCGCAGGCAGCCAGGCTTGGACCAAACCTTCCTGCACCTGCATACCCAGAGGTCTCGCCCCGTCCTCGTCGTGAGACAATCGAACGGAGCATGTATTCCAGTCTCCACGCCACAAGAGATGCAGAATCGTCGAAGCATGACTAGTCTGTCCGTTCGTGTGTCCGGCTCTCGATCACGGACGATGTGCCCGTTCATGTCGACGTAAACCGACTGAGGCTGCAGCATGTCAAAGTGCTCCGGCGATCGCACCCGAAAGCAAATGTAACACTCGAAGTTACCCGGCTTGTAGTCATGTCCCTTTTCGCTGGGACGGTGTTGCGGGAAGTCTTTCGCAGCTCTCATGACGAACTGTGCCTTGTCTGCCGGATCAGCCATCGTCTGGGGGTTGATAGCTTGATGGAAATGTCGGTTGACAGTGGATAGATGGATGAGGGCCTGATAATCTAGACGAGAAAAAATCATTCCCTGAATCTCTTGTGGCAAGCGTTCAATCATGGACGGCATGACTCGAGACTGCTGTCGGCTGTGAGACGGCTGATGAAGCTGTGGAGAGTGGTGGTTGTGGTGGTTGTGGTAGTGATGTTGTTGCTGTTGTTGCTCCTGAGGGAAATGCTGCTGCTGCTGCTGCCGATGTTGATGTTGATGTTGATGATGATATGGATGTGGATGCTGATGGAGATGCTGTTGACTTTGTTGAAGATGGTGATGATGACGATGATGATGATGATGATGATGTTGTTGTTGTTGTTGCTGCTGTTGTTGGTTCTGATAAGGATGAAAGTGATGGGCAAACTGAGAAGGAAAAGGTTCAAGAGTCGGGCTGTAAGAGCTAGGGAGTCCCGGATTCGGGGCCATCAGAGGCCTAGGAAGGACGATCATGGCAGGCAAAATAGATTTTCTCGACAAAAATTGATCTCGATAATATCATGCAAGACAAGGCATGCAGAGAAATATAAGGCTGTAACCCCAGGGTATCCAAGTACCGCTTCTGGTTGATGATCCCTAGATCAATCTAATAACCCATACCTCACTAATGGAAGCGTCGCCGCAGAGGTGGTATATTAACCAAGAGGAGGGGGCGTAAGGTGTGAGGACAAGGGGCTAGCTTGGATGGTGTCCAAGTACGCTGGCAATGTACGTTGGGATAGAACTTGTCGTCGTTGGCTGGGTTTCATCTGGAGCTGAGACAAGCTCGCCTCGAACCTGGGCAGTGGGCCTTTTCGAGACAGCATGGCAACGAGAATGAAGGAAGCGCACATGGAAAGCGCTCCACCAAGGGAGCACAACATCAACCAGTATTGGTACACTTCTCCTGGTCACCGTCTACGGCCGAGCGAGATTCTCAGCCAGCAGGACTCAAACCCCTCCTTCAGAATCACTTGACATGGGCCCGACAACATGGTTAGCCAGCCCGCTTGGGGCCCAGTATAACTAGCAGGAGCCAGCAATCGCCGACTGGCAGATCCCGCAGCTTGACCAAATCTGCATGGATACCTTATGATATCTGGCGGCACTGGCAAAGTTAGCAGATGAATGAGCAGGGGGGAAACTATGCTATCACCTCATGTGTGGGGGTTCTCGAAATGGAGATGATACTACAACTACCATTCCATATTGGCTAAGGCATACCTAGTAGAACAAGCGTTTCCATTCCCGTTTCTCGGTCATCTACCAAGCCTTGGGGCAAAGGGAGTCCGCATCTAGGAGCGTGGAGCTTTGGAGTGCTACCTTGGTAGCTCCGGTGCACTACTAGTCGGGCCACTTCCCCGGCTAATCCGCCTGTCAAGTTTTGGGTCCTGTATGAATATGAGAAAGCTTGGAGCGACTATCTCGGCTTCTCGGGGGCCCGACCAGCGAACCGTCCACCTGGGTGAACCACATGGGGAACTTGCGACTATGAACAAGGGCACGTAGCCATGTGCGATCCTCGTGCCCAGCCAGCGCCATCCTGCCGGGACATCAGACACTAACCACACTATCATCCGATATCGTGTTGGTAGCACTAGGTAGGTCGTATCGCAAATTGAACGCACTGGGCTTTAGAAAACGGTGGTGTGTGCACGTACAAATTACACCCCGAAGCACGGATAGGCAGGTAAATGCATTTGGCCCACCTACTTTGCTCACCTGCTCCCCGTTGTTGGTTTCCTACCGCTCAGCGGTGGTGTTGATTTGCACGCATATGAACGGGCATGTGCGATCCACCGGCACTTTCTGGGTCTCAAAGGCGGAGGGCCAACTCCATCCTTCGTATTTTGTACCACGCATGGGAGCATGTATCTTGGTCTATTTGCACTGATGAATACCAATGGCGTTGCTACCGCCACGGCCCTCGCGGCGACCAGGGAGGATTGCCGCCCTGACGATGTCGGCCGTCCGTCTTTTCACAAAGCCTATCGCCCGACATGTCCGCTTGTGACCAGCATCTTCGACCGATCCAAAGAACCGGGTCCTCAGTTTAAGCGGCTCACCTTGCTGCACGTGGATCACTCGTGCGCTTGGCGCTAAGCTTTGTTTGATGATGAAGATAGGGGACGAGATTTGATTCCGGGAAGAAAGCGACCTGACGGACAGGGCATCTCGCATGGCGATCGTTATTACGGGCGACTAGCGCTAAAGATCTCCCAGTGTGGTCTCGGTTGCAAGGCGAGAGAATCTAATTGAGGGTAAGCAGAGATGCACGGCGTTAATTCACACCTCGTATATGCTTTCTCTTAGTCTAACCAGTCGGCGACGGGGCTTTCTTTGTGTTGTCTCAGAAGGTGTCTGATTCGATGGAGGTGGCGGCAACGGCGCTCGTAATTCTGCCCGGGTGCTCCATGCTTCTGTCACAAAGAGCTTTTGATCGTTCCGCAATAGCAGGTCTCTTTTCTGGACCTGGTTTTCACCCCTGCCTTGCGGTAGGTAGTCGGAGCATTTTAGAGGCTTGGTACTGGATTGGCCAATTGTCCCCAAAAGAAGATGAAAAATGTGGATTCTCTGTTAGTGGTCGGCCGCAAGTCAGTCCCGACAAGTTGGGGGTAAAAGGGAAAAAAAACAAAAAACAAACGGGTTTAGACAGGGGAGTGGACACAGCCACTATTCATGGAATTCTGTTCTTTTTCTTTTCCCCTTTGAAGACAAAACATAATTAAAAGTCGCATGATTAGTCTTTTTCATGCTTCGCAATGGCCGCCCTATCTCATATCAGGGAGGGGATCTCGTAATGGAATCATTGCTGGGGGTTGATGTTGTGAGAGAACAATGGTCCTCACGTACCTCCCACCTTTTGTAGGTACCTAGTAGTTACTATAGATACCCAACACATGAAAGTCATCAGTATCCTGTTCTGCTCTATACATGGGAGAGAAGGCCAGGGAGGTAGGTCGCGTGCTGATGATCTGACGTGATGGAGGGCGGCATACTCTCATGTGATTCTCATTGACACTGGTGCAAAATGGAGTACTCCGCTCAACCTTGAAAAGAAGATCAAGCTCAAATGTGACGATGAATGTCGACGTGGGTGTACAGACATGGTTGCCAGGCTGCAGGGTTGCAAGACGACCGCTTCATAGCGCTTAGTGGAGACCTTAACTTATAACTGCCGGGATTCAATGGCGGCTGTGTGTGGGACGGTGCACCTCCCATCCAGGCCAAGGGAACCTGGCCTGGCTAGTCATGATCATCGGCCCAAGAGGATTGGTCCAACACGAGCAGCACCCGGTGGCATTTCTGAATCCTTCCAGTATCCCTCCGCATTGGCAGCCTTGCCGCCTGAATACTACCCTAGCCACGAATTGTTGGCAGCCTTTGTGGCAGAGGCAAACGTTGCTGGCCAGTCAAAGATGAGTGGCTCGGGCAGCTCAAACCACGCTTCCAGGTTTCAGGCGCTCACCTTTTGGTGTCCTCCATAAGGGTCATAGGTAGATGTCATAGGTAGATCGCGTAAGGATTGGTTTGGATATAAGAGCTCCCCACCAGGCCGCGCTGTCTCATCGGACAGAAGGGTTTTGGAAGAGGAAATGACTCTTGCCAGTTTTTGAACATATTGCTCACGGACTTCTGTGACCCTGCTAGCCCACGATATAACGAAATACATGCATCTCCAGCCATGAGCACCATAAACTGCACAAACGCACCTGAATCCACCCCCAGTGATTCGGGGGTTGCAGGACAAGGAGTGAGTCGATAGGCACACATGCTTAAGGAGCCTCGAGCCCCTATTTTCTGAAGTCTATTGACCGTCAGCAATACGTAGATTCTCCTTTCTTTCATGATCACCGCCGGGCTAGCAATCATCCTGTCTGCGAGTGTTATTCTTGCCGATTTTCGAAGAAAAGAAGCAACGACTAGGCGAAAATTACTCAATGGATACAGCGACTCACAGATCATGCAAGGGATTGGCATCCAAAGTAAGCCGCCCGCACGAGCCCCGGATTTCCCTCCCCCTAGTGAAAGTGGCATGACGCTAAATGGGATGGCTTCGCAGGTGTTGGGTTAGCTAAGATTGACTCCCTCGTGCCGTATCATTTCTTCCTAATCTGGATGCTATCCCTGCTGTCCATGGCGACCCATAATGCGACTCTCCTGGCCCTAGTTCGCGACTATCGACGAGACTGGGTTTTGAGATGGATGCGACAGTTTCTCATGTTCGTCAACCTGGCGCTTTCGTCCGTCTCTGGCGTCTTTGTCCTGCAGACGGTGTCCAAGGGATTAAGCGACTCGACCCTACCCGTTGCCTGCGCCTGGAAGATTGACGGGCAGAAAGCTCCGTCCAACGCCGGCTTATCCTATGTTGGCACTATTGCTGCGATGGCGGGAAATTGTATCATTTTTGTCCTTGCAACATGGTACCTGCACAGCCGAAAGCAGAGGTTTTATAAAATTGTGCAAGGCGTTGGATTAGTCCTCATGGCAGCCGTAGCTATTGGAGCTGCCATACGGATCATTTTACTTTCTCAGGCGTTTGGTCATCCGTCGGTGAAGTTAAGCGACCAAGGGGAAAAGGATTGGAGCTTCGGCCAGCTTCTCTCAATGCTTCTTCTGGCCATGCCTCTCGTGTCTGCCATTGAAATATATCGAGGCGAAGTTAAAGTGGCACCTCCGCTTGAAGAAGAACGCCAGCGGCTCTATGACGGCGAGCTCCAGTCCGATCCGCATGTCCATTCAAAATATCAACCGAATCCGTTCTTTGGCTCAGAGACGGACGTGTTTCGAAAAGGTGGAGGCAGAAAGTAAAAGGCAGAGAGCTGTGCCATGTGATGAGGGATGATGGAAACTATTGCCTGGAGTTGGCTTCATTCGCACGGCGAGGTGGTAAAAGCGATCTAATTTTTTTTCTTTTGGGAAAACTCCTACTGCGGAGTTTATTAGGCGATAGGCAGCGACGACAACTTTATGAGATACCCCAGAAATTGCGAAATATGAGCCCTAAGAGCTTTGCGCTGGAGAATTGCAGGCCGCACTGATCCGGATAGCTGAGAATATATAAGTCTGTAATATAGTACGAACAAAGTATCGGTCGAGAAGACAGTGATAATTGCATCTTCTTGGTTCACCTTATTCATCTCTGTTTGAACGGCATGGAAGTGCAGATGCCAGCATTTCATTTGCCGGTTTCTCCTTCCCTCCAGCAACCATAACGCGACGGCCGTCTGGATTAGCTGGCAAGTGCGTCAAACTCGAACCTTCCGTCATTTCTAAATTGAGAGCTCTCCCACACCCCTCTCCTGACTTCCGGAGGCACTTCGACAGTCAGTAGTTAAAGCACCATCAGGGCTTTCATCGACCTCTGAAGTGGGTTCAGACTGCTGTGTAATCCCTCCCCTCCGAAACTTCAGAACCACCGCAGAGTAAACAACAATGGCGACTAATCGAGTTCTATATCTTGCCTTCATCCTATCCACCACCATGTTCATCTATGCTGCATTCCATCATTGGGGCAGCATTACGGCACAAACCCTCCACGAGAAGCTGGCATCTCACATGTGCGTATTGTTTCCTAGAACGTTCCCAGAACATTGAATAGTGGCAGCATGTAAGATTTTGCGTATAATGCTCATTCTAAAGCAGAAGCATCTCTGGTACCGAAGCCACAGCCAGACTTCCAAATTTCGAACAGATTGCTCTGAAGTACGGCACGGACAAAGTGACAACTCACAAATATCAGTTCTTGTACGACAAATATCTATCGGATCTTCGAATTGAGCAGTTGAAAGTCCTCGAGATTGGGCTTGGCTGTAACATGGTATAATACATACTCAGCAGCGTCTTGTTAACTTGCTCAATACTGATCATACTTAGGATTATGGCCCGGGCGCGTCCTACTACACCTGGCTCGAATACTTACCGTATGTGAATCTCTACTTCATCGAATATGACGGCCAATGCGCCCAAAAGTACCAAGACAAGACTGCAAACGCACACGTCTTCATTGGTGATCAAGCAGATGTCGTGTTCCTCGCAAAATTCGCCACGGAGACGACAAGTGATGGCCTTTTCGACGTTATCATTGACGATGGAGGGCATACAATGAGCCAGCAAATTACATCCTTGGAATCACTATGGAAAGCTGTCAAACCCGGTGGCTTATATGTGATTGAGGATCTGCAAACCAGCTATTGGGAGTCGTTTGGCGGTGACCCCCTGGGAAAGGGCGCAACAAAGGAGACGACCATGACCTATTTGTATCAGCTACTCGATGACTTGATGATTGGGAAGAATTCTAAACAGATAAGCCATGATGTGCTTTCCATCGACTGTATGGCGGAAATATGCGCGCTGCGGAAGAAGGCAAGTTCATGATGGGACAAATGGGGGCATCTGCACATTTGTGGGGAGGATGAGACTTGTTATTTAATGAGAGGACGTAAAAGTAACTTTCAATTCTATTGCATCGAGGTATAGGTTATCATTAAGCCAAAGAATTTTAGGTGATATCATGTTAGAAAAAGAGCTAATTTGTTTTTTTTTAAAGTGATTTTGCAAACTCCATCACATGATGGAGCATTTTATTGGCAGTCCACAGAAATGGTCCTTCTCGTCCTTCCTCTCCTGTACGGGCTCGTTCTTGGCAGCGGGTGCTCTAGATCCGTTCGTCGGAGCAGGCTGGGCCGTCTGAGCATCCGCCTGCTTCTCCTTGCTGCCATGTAGTCAGCCGGAGAGGGATTGGGCGAAGATCTCGCCCTGGATGGTGGCAACCTCGAGTTCGAGGGCCGTGGGCTGGCGAGCACCGGTGGGACCGGCAAAGGTGCCGGCACCCCAAGGAGAGCCGCCGTGGACCTCGTCGAGGTTGGAGAGGAGAGGGAAAGCCTTGCCGTAGCCCAGAGGGACAAAGGTGATGCCGTGGTGGACCAGGGTAGACAGGGCAGCGATGACGGTGGACTCCTGGCCACCACCAAGAGTGCCGGTGGAAACGAAGATGCCGGCCTTCTTGCCCCAGTAACCACCGCTCTGCCAGATGCCACCGGTCTTGTCCCAGAAGGTCTATAGTAAGTAGAAAAAGCAATCGTTAGCGAGGTGTCTTGCATAAAACATATGCTATATGGAGAAAGATAGCATATAAGACATACCTTCCACTGTGCAGGGTAGTTGCCGTACCGAGTGGGGATACCGAACAGGAAGCCGTCGTACTGGGTGAGGATGGAGGGATCCTCAAGGACAGGGACGTCGGTGGGCTTGGGAGGAGCGTAGAGCTTGGCCAGGACCTCCTCGGAGAGGGTCTCGGGCAGCTGGTAGACGTCGACCTGGGCACCGGCCTTTTCAGCACCGGCCTTCTCGGCGTCGACGAGCTTCCGGATGTGGCCCCAGGTGGAGTACTGGAAAGCTTAAAGTCAGTAGAGTTTCCCAACCGAGGGCCAAAGTATAGGGATGATATAGCCAATTGCAACTCCCCCAAAGAATGAATATTCGGCGGAGACAATTGATTCGTTTTGTCGTGGTCGAGGCGGTAGAACAGATAGGAGACAGCCAAGGGTCGAGAGAGGACTGGGGCACTTACATAGACGATGGCGATCTTGGGAGCCATTGTGACGAGAGTGGTTTCCTGGACTGGAAGGCTTTCAAAGAGGGGTATCTCAAAGGACAAATAAGAGTAAATTAGCAGAAGAAGCTTGTTCTAGCCACTGCTGCTGCTGCTGATTGTGGTGAGGCTTTCGATTTAAGAGACCTTGGAGAGGGAGGGGGGCGTCGAGGAGCTCTTATAGCTGGAGGGGGACAACGCCAAACGAACCCGGCTCGACTCGGGAAGCCAGCCCGCACATAAAGGGGGGGGAATCAATTGGCTCTAGTGTCGATGTCGAAAAGGTTACACTTCCAGGTCGAGGATGGCGTCAACAAAAAGGTGGGTGTATCAAAGGGCGAGTCTACCGCATGTGGTAATTCAGGCTGTGAGGTCATGACATTTCATCGCGTATGTCGGTTCCCAGGACCCTCTTTTTTTCCTTCCCATGCAGTAAAATCGCCTGTTGGAGCTTGTCAACGGCACACATCAGATGGACCTGGGCCGAAAGAAATTGGTAATCCAGCTGTTGAGGGACCGAACAAAGTCATCATCTTGTCAGCATTACCGGGCCCAGCTCCGCGTATCGCACACAAAAGCTGGGATCCCGGACTGAAGGCCCGCCTCGAGACAAAAACGGCGTTTACCTTAACTGGCTCGAACATCGAGCCCAGGCACGGCGTTTCTCGGCTGCACGCTAAGCAAATAGCTAAGGATAATCGACATGAAGGCAGAGCAATCATCAGCATTACTTGAGCCTGACAAAACCTCCCAAGACGCACCCCGCATGTGGATAGTGGGGCTGCCGAAGTGGGGCGCCGCAGCTTAGCTAACGCTTGGATAAGTCAGAAGCGCGCGGCAGCTGCTTCTGGGCCTTTTTTTTTTTTTCTTTAGAATTGTTATTAATGAACGGCATCCTCTGGATGACGCTCGTCATTTGTAAGGAGAGAAGAATCTACGAGTCTCCATGTGACGATTCATGACCAGCGAAAGCTGTTGCAGTATTAGAAGAAAAGGCCAACACCACAGCAGCCTGAGCCCTGCTCTCTGTTGATCGAAGGAAGTGGAAGCGATCGAAAAGACCACCCTAACCCCCTGCAGCTGCGGATTCGGAACATGCGATTCGGTAAGGAGTACACCTCTACTAACCTAGCTTGAGCTTGTCGTATTGCCAATTCCCAAGCATCGCGCCATGTTGGGGTAGTTTGGAATCTCGGGACTTGTTCGATAGCTACCAGTTCGTCGTCTAGGCGACCACGACTGCTCTTCCAGGGGCACATCTCCCAAGTCTGGCCATTTCCCTTTGGGAAACAAATCATTCGAGATTCCCGTTGTCAATGCTTTGCGCTGTCGCCATCTCTACTCTAATTGACGCTGTCGAACCATCGGGGCAACAGAGCTACTACCTAACTAACACACAGGCCGTGGCGCCACTTTCTGACCTGCATTACGCAACGCAAGTGAGACCGAGTGCGACACAAGTCTCAGCCGCCAAAAGCTTAAAACCTCACCTACAAGAAGGTTAAAAAAAAAAAAGAAAGAGTTCAAAGAGCTTTTCAGCTTCTTCGACACGAGTATTGATGATGTTCGAAGGGCTGATTTGCATTGCAAGTCGACCCGAACAAGCAATCTTTCTAAGATAGGACGAGACAGTTCCCTCATGAAAACGATTGCCGGCCGAGCCCCTCCCTCGAGCTGCTGAGCGATACGATGCCAGACACAAAAACAATAGAGCCTATTCGATGATGGATATGGATACTAGGCTGCACGGCTGGATAGGGCATAGTCTGGGCATGCAGACGGATACAGCGCAGAAGCAGCATCATTGGTGGAGCAATCTGCGCTACTAGATGCCGTCGAGCTTTTGGAAGTGCAAAATATTCTGGTCATTTCTCAATCGCCAAGACAGATTACTTCACCTTTTGAGGTATATATATATAAAAAAAAAAAGCGCGACGGTTGGAATGATTCAACTCGTATACATCGAGACGCGACAACTCCATCAGTAGTAATGGTGAAGAGACAATGGTCAAGTATCGATAGGTAGGTCAATTGTAAATGTGATATAAAGTAGGTAGGCTACAGATGATAGAGACTTGCTATACTATTCACACAAAACAAATCCACAGTTCCATCATCCAGATTTTCTATACAAAAGCCCCTCCTCTCGCCGAAACACCACCCATGAAAGAAGGCCACAAAAAAAAAATCAGCACCCGTCCATCCCAGAGACTCAAGGTGAGAACAGCATGACGCCCGCTCTGCATTCGTTGCAATCCAAACACACCCCTCACGTCCAAGCATTAGCAGTAAAAAAGGGTTATCCGTAAATCATAGCTCGTTCCTTCACAAAAAAAAAGGGGGGGAATAAAGGGAAAAGGAGAATAAAGGAAACAGATTCTCCGTGCTTTTATATGTTTCACCGCCTGGGGCCCGCCTCATTTTCGACGTCGCCTTCTGTCGGGAGTGCACTCGACGGCTCAATGACAATCTCCGGGAGCTGGCTGATTCGCAAACTCGGTAGTCGAGGGATGCCGTCAAAGGTGCGGGTGGACAGCTGGCGCGGAGTTTGCGAGGTACGGTCAGCTGCATTCTCCTCGCTGGACGCTGATACCAGAGAAGGCGAGGTTAGGCTTCGCTGGCTCCTCTGGGAACCGGATCGATGCGGCCCCGGGTAATCGGGCGGTGGCCCATGCACATGCACGTGTACGGGTCGGTCACGGAGGTCGTCTTCATCGGCCAGGGAGACATCTTCATATCCCGGCGGTGGCATCGCTTCGTCGCCTAGATCCGCCTCCACCAGTTCGGGGCTCGACCCCGCCCTGGTTTCGCTCTGAGCGAGGCCAGAGTGCGACTCTCCCGAGCGAGTCAGTGCTGGCGAGGGAAAGTTGCTGTCCATGCTCACGACCGAGCTCACACTCATCCCTCGGTTGTGCAGCTGAGATTGAGACCGCGCATCCGACATGCCGATGCTGGCAGAGTCTGAGAGGAGGCCCATGCGCTCGCTGTCCGTACTGTTGGCGCGGATTCGGGTGCCATCGTGGCGGGCTAGCCCGACGTCTGCGTAGGACACGCTCGACACTGATCGATTTCTATTCTCCTTGGCCCGTTCCATCTCCCGCCGAAGATCTTCAATGACAGAGCTGTTGTTGGCAGCTCGGGCGCGAGCTCGGATGTCGGCCAAGGCCGTAGTGTCGCCTCGTCTTCGGGCTTCCTGTCGCTCCACCCGTCTCTGCTGCTGCTCCTCAATCAATTGCCGCCGGGCTAAGCGGATCTGGTACATGCTCTCCATCTCTTCGTCGCGCAAGGCTTCCACTTCCTCTTCGGTGGGCAAGTCGACAATGACGTCGATGCCATCTCTCTCGCCTTCCCGCCCGATAACCTGCTCGTTATGTGCGGCAACCTGGCGGTAAGCCGGCAATGTCATGACCGAGCGGACCGAAGTGTTGCGATCCACGTTGGTGCCTGCAGCGGCATTATTGCGGTTTGACGATGCGGCGGGAGGTTGGCTGGACCGAGCATTTCTTGTCGAGTTGAGTGCATGAGAGGCTGATGTTACCTCTACAGTATCGTCACCTTGAGCTCGCTCGTATTTGGTCTTTTTGCTCTTCCTTAATCGTCGGATGAAGAATATAAAGGTAGCGATCGCCCCGACCGCAACGACAACAGCTATGATGATCTGCGGCCAGCATTTCCTCGGTTAGCAAATCATCATCACCACTTCTTCGAAACAATACATCCAGCTCAATCCTAGGGCTGGATCCCATATACAAACGTACAATGCCAATGGCGGTGCCGCTCATGCCTTGCCGCCGCACTAGCGCGTGGATGTGGCGAGCCGATTGCGCCAGCTCAGCGCTGGCATCAGCACGTTGCGCCGTTCGACCGTGCAGATACATGCTCGCCAGCCGTGAGAGACATGTAGGAGGGCGAAGGATCCGGTGGTCTTTGGGCAAGGGGGAGCAAGAGAGAAGAAGGCGGAGGCAATCGTCGAAAAAAAAAGGTTTGGATTTGTAGGAGAGTAAGATTTCGTCAGAAGGGTGTTCCACACGAGGTTGCTGTCCGCATTGGGTGCTGGTCCGGAGCAACGGTTCGTCAGCTCGCCAATGCGGGCTGGCGCCAGCGTCCCTCCAGTGACCGAGAAGGATCCAAGCAGAGAGCCTGATGATGTAAACCGGGAGGTGCTGCTAGCTGCTGCCACTACTATTGAGAGGCACGGGTCACTAAGGTGTTGTTACAGGGCTGTACCGCTTCTGAGGGTACCGATAAGGTACGCCCACCGGATGGCAAGCAGGTATGCGCAGACGAGGTACAGGCGTCGTATCGGCGCAGCTCAACCCGCCCGTTTAGCGAGGTGGGACGGCCAGGCCGGGAGCGTCGCCTTTTTGTTTTCTCGGCTTTCGGTGGCACCAGTGCGGGGAACCGTCGGAAACAATCAATCGAACCATCCGTCGGGGGTGACGAGGAGGGAAGAATCGCAAATATACGGGCTGAACTCGAGGAGAACAGGGAAAGAAAAATAAAATTAAGAATAAAGAAAAGTTGAAACTTGGTGTATTTCTCAAATATGGGCGCGATCTCGTTAGGTCGGGCACTATGAAAACCTTCCCGCCTGATGGGGTCCTGCTAATGTATGTGCTAAATCGAGTCGCATAGGGGTCGCTAATAAAGCGTCTGGTGCAGTTAAAAGCGGTATGACCGCTAGAGAGGGCGCTAAATCAAAACAATAGTACCTAACCGCTATGCGCTGCCTTTCAGCCCCGTTCAAGGCGGAAACAGGTAACTACCTACTGAAAGCCACTTTGGCGACCACCAGGTACGACGAACTCCGCCACCATCGACACAGCCCAGCCCAGCCTAGCATCTCGAAGACCCCCCAGCCATGCCCGTTACCTTTAGGGCTGGCGCGTGTGCAAACTGGGTGGGCGAGGCCGCAGCAGGGGGGGGGGGGCTAACGCATGATGAAGTTGCAACCCCCATCGGCAGGTCCAACGCCCCGTCCTCCGGTTCGAGGCTCTTTTGAGGAATCAGTGGGATGGATGGAACGGTTTTGACACCCGACTACTTACTACGTACTACCTACTATTTTTGAGCCCACTCACCGAGCCTTCTAGGCTACCCGCCGGACGGGCCGTTGGCCTGATAGCGGTGGCTGGTTAGGATGGCCTGGGCTGGCCTGTTATCAACGTAACTCCCTAGCACGAAATAGTCCGCACCTGTATTAGTATCAGTATATATCCCTGCAACTTGACTATAAGCTATGTAGCGTTAAGACTTGGTATGCTCCTATGGTTACCTACTGCTTCTTGTTGGGGATTGAAAAGTAGTAGGAGATAGACCCTCCAGTGCTTACAGCGTGGGTAATTGTAAAATCTGGCGGCTGACAGTTCATGTGCTTTCTAGGAATCCCCTCCACGAGATAGAAAGGTAGATCGGGATAGAAGTGATTAGAAAGTCCTAAGACTAGACTACGTTATGCGACATCCATGGTATCCTCGGCAATTGATTCCTCACTTCTACCCTGCATGTCCCCAACTCGTTGGCTCCGTACCTACTAAATTTAGAAAGCATAATCCATCAATATCATGAACCTGATGGAGAGAGTAAACATGTGTGCGTCGTCTTACGAAATAGTTGATTTCAGACAATATATACAGAGTGAAAGAAACGAAGCAACATATCCATTAAATAGGCCCCAACCTTCCCTAGACGCCATAATCAACGACCACTTACTACCTCTCGCTCACCCCAACCCCCTCCGTAATCAAAACTCTCTGTAAACTAGCACGAAAAACATTGGCCTTCAACCAAACTTCTTCTCAAACTTCTTCAGCATCCCTGTTACGCCTCGCTCCAGGCGTCCGGCATTCTCCTCCAGCCTCCCTCTAGGATCTTGCTTCGGCTGATGAGCATGGGACGAGTGTCCATGTGCCGCCTCCGCCTCGGTTGGTCGATAGACCTGCTGATGTATTGAATAGTCCACAGATCCCGACGGCGCACTGCTTTGCTGGGAATATGAGTAGTTGGAGTACCCGCCGATGGGAGGCTCTGGAGGTCCATGACTTGCCACTGCCGGCTGCGTCGTTGCTGGCGGAGGAGGAGGAAAGCCGGGCGACGCAGGAAAGCCCGCCCCATAAGTCCCGGGCAATCCGGGAGAAGCCAAACCAGCTTGCACGGGCATTGAGGCAGCTCGATGAACGCCAGGATGAACGGGAGGCCCCGCGAACTGGGGAAGCGCAAGGCCTGGGCTGGTGACTGCTGAAGGTTGAAAGTGATAGGGAGGCGGCATGGCAGGAGTGAAAGGCTGACCGCGGTAATCATATGCTACCGCGACCGCCAAAGGGTTCAGAGGATCCTCGTCTGGAGGCGGCGTTTTCTCACGATGGGTAATCGCCTCAGGTGCAGCCGGCGCAGCGGGATTGTAGGCCATCGGCGCGAAGTTTGCCGGCTGCTGCTGAGGAGGTGGCGGCGGAGGCGGTAGAGAGGCGCTGGCTGTCCCCGACGAAACCTGAGCGTCGCCATGACCGCCGACTGAGCTCTGGGAAGCCGACTGCAACGACGCTCGCCCGCTACCATACGTGGGATCCGAAATGGCAGCGCTCTCGAGCTTCTGGATGACGGCGCTCATGCCCGCAGGCTGAGGTGGCGGGCCCGGCTCGTCAAGGACCTCAACCAGTGCCGCCGGCAGGACTCGTCGCACACCGTTGACAAACTGCAGGGCATCCTGCTGCGTCCAGAAATAAATGTCAAGCGAATGCAGTTTGTAGTGGTACTTGTTTTCGTTGCGCGGGTCGTAGGTGGGCAGATGCCATTCGTTTTGATCAACCGAGTCGGCAACGCTCAGTGAGACCATGCAGTGCTGCTTGTATGAATACCGAACATGCGTCTGGTCGAGAACTACATGCGAAAGCCGTTAGCCTCGTTTTTGCCCATCCTTTGACGGACTGAGATCGAAGGGCAATGGAGTAAGCCTCACATCCATAGAATGCATCCTGCTCGTCCGTCCCGGCGTTGTTTGCGATTTCAATGCGGCACCTCCGCTCACTGGCATTCTCGAACAAATAGACATATGAACCCTTATCAAACCGGTGATGGCGCGGCTTCACCGTTGGAGGAGAGTAAAAATAGTGTACGTCGCCGAAGCTAATGCAGGAAAGCCTTGGTGTTAGAATCTCTTGTACTCGAACGAATTCTCCCATCGTGCCCTACTCACAGCGTCGCTACATTCTCCTCACCCGGTCTTGCTGCCATCTTTTTCCGTGCGACACGACGTAAGCCAACAATGCGGAGCTCTCCCCACACGTCACTCACTCACTCACTCACTCTACACCGAGAGAGAGGAACTCGAGACCGAAACAGAGGAGGGAACGAGCAGTTTCAGCCCTTTGTCGTATGCAACCGACCCTTTATACTTGTGTGCGCCACTCGGCAACTCATAGTGCCTCGACCCGTTTCAATCATGCGATCGCTTCTGTCATTGCGACCCGGCAGGTCAAGAGGCGTGCCGGCGCTTAAACGTCCTGCTAGTGAGGGGAGTGAGCACAGGCTCTGACCAATGATGTCGAACAGTGAGGTGTTCCATCACCAAGCCTCCCAGAACGAACCCCACCGGATGAAGTTGCCTATGCGACTGGTCAAGTCACCTCACGTGACATCGCGTTGCTTTGTTATATGAGCTTTTGCAAGCAACACCAAATAATATAGAAGAAAAAGAAGAAAAAAGAAGAAAAAAGAAGAAAAAAGAAGAAAAAAGAAGAAAAAAGAAGAAAAAAGAAGAAAAAAGAAGAAAAAAGAAGAAAAAGAATGAAAAGAATGAAAAGAATAAAGAGGGAAGAGAGTTGGACTTTGGTGGGAGAAGTTGTTTCATACTCCCGGGATCAACTCTATCTCTTGTCGTTTCTCCAGCTTCCGGTATCGAAAGCCACTAGGGTGCGAGTAGAATGCCTTAATCATCGCTCTTTTGCCAGTGCGCGGGCGTTGGAGAGGATTGCATAGCGGACTCGTATATATGTGATTGAGTGTCATCTATCTCGTCCTCCTCCTCCTCTTTATCAGTTGCAGCCTCAGTTGCGAAGATATTAGCCTCAGGTACTGTTAAGTGGCCCACCCTGTGCGCAAGCTTTCTGAGTGTTGATGACCTCAGATATTTTCCAGGGGACGCCCATAGATTGCCAGGGCCACTATGCATATAATCTCGCCACCAGCCAGGGACATCATGCCGCTGACGACGAAGAACATTAATGCAGAACGCGAAATATAAGTATCGCGATGCTGGGCGAAAATCATTCTTGAATTGCAGTCGGCGCCCGTGGAGATCACTGCCAAAAGGCATTGCAGTGAAACTGAGGTCGCTAATGGCATCTTCTTCATAAAGCCAGAGTACTTTCCAGCTGATAGCATGTCCTTCATTTTTGCCTCGATCTGCATCGGGTACAATAACTAGACGTCCTTCATCGAACGCCTTCTCATACACCTCGTGCATTGGTATACCATTTCTCAACGACATTAGATGGCCATCCTTATCATCCGGTGGACCGAACAGATGTAAAGCCGATAGTTCGCCGACATTATACCTAACAATGTGAGCCGCCTTGATATATGAAGCAATATGCCATTGACCGGATATAGTACACCATGCAACGCGGCTATCCGCGGTCTTGGTGGCACCATATGCATTAAGTACATTCTTCCGGAATCTTTCTTGGGCATTTGGATCTCTGGGTGCAAAAAGCGAGAGTTTTGCCCCGGCAGGTGACTTGTATCGGCTTATAAGCAAGTCGATGTAGGCCCAGTCGTCATTGTCTTGCCTCTGTTGCCATATCACATCGTCCAAGACTCTACCGCACATTTCGTAGTGTGACATGCGAAGAACAATAACATCACCTCTGAGCGTAGTGACTCGACGTTCTAAGCTTGTAATCTGGGATTGAAAAGCTTGTTTGGTGACACTGAGCAGCCCTTCATGCCACTCCTTATTTAGAATAGTAATAATTTTTTCTGCAGCTGCCAGCTCTTTCTCCTTGATTTCACGAATGGCTTTGAGTACTGAGCTCACTTGATCTTGATCGATCTCTTTCTTGTGATGTTTGGCGGCCGGAGCACTTAAGCTTGACGTCGACAGCTGCGATATGTTTCTCTTTGCCTCGCGGAGGCCCTCTACCACGCCTTTGACTTCCTGGGATGCTTCAGCCCGAAGTTGACCTCGAATCTTTGGAATGCTTAGAACTTTGTATCCTTCGTCATCTTCACTTTGGGCAGCGGCACTGCGGTGCGGACTTGGAGTTATCACAACAGGAAGAGATCTCCTGGGTGTCGATGGCGTAGCTGGCCTCTCGGCGGTTTTCTTCGGACTTGGAGTTGATGGCTCCGCGGTTGGCTTTGAATCTTCCGACTTGGATTTGGCCCGTTTTCGCACCATTATGACAGCTATGAGTAAAGCGAAGAAGTGGTAAATGAAAAAAAAAAAAAAAAAAAAAAAAATCGCAACAGGGGGAGGGGCAGTATTAAATAGCACAACAAAGTGTTCGTGTTGATGGAAAGTCCCATGGCGAAAGTCCCCATGATGAAAGTCAAGGAAAGTACCGCGCCACAAAGTAGAATGAACGGTAACTTCCCTACCAGAGGCCGCTGTTGGTTTCAGCCAACCTGCAAATGACTGATAGTGGCATCGCGTTAGGAAAGACCCATAGGCATGAGCAAATTTTGATCAAATGTAGCTAATGCAGCAGGAGATTGAGCGATTGTTGAGTTGGAACAACTGGCTACTTCCAGAGCAGCGAGTCGATATCTGAAAAAAAAAAAAAAACGACCTTTTACTATCTCGTAATCGGAGATTTCTCTTTGGCATAGAGGGGGGAAGGGCGAGAATGAAAAAAGTAACTAAACCCAGTGTCGTAGTCAGTAGAACACTGGGGCTGGGTCAGTTGCCCGCGGCCCAAGCACCATTTTGCAAGCTGCCGTTTTTTGTGAAGCATCTTAGTCTTCACTCGATCACAACTTGCGTTGATCACGATACACGTCAAGAACGTGCCTGACTGCGGTAGATATGCCTAGAGGTAGAAAAGGTCGAGCAAATTATCTTATTATTATTATCATCGTTGTTGATGTAGTCGCTGGAAGTGACGGAGCATAGCTGTCGAAATGTCAAAATTGAAATGTCGAGATGAGGTTGGGATAGTATCGGCAGCGCTCAAGCAATTGCTATTATATGATGGAACAGAAAATAAAAGGGATGAAGATTAAAAGAGTTGGGCACCCGGCCCCGCTAGCAAGGGGCTAAAGCAAAGCAAGTGTGTGTATTCTCAAAAGTGTGATGATAATGATGATGATGATGCTAGAAGCCAAGCTAAGGAGGGGGAAGAAGAGTAGATCTTTATAGAATGCCCCTGCGGGCTAGGGCTATGTGACCATGTGACCTTCAACAAGAGGCAAGTATAAAACGGGAACCCAAAAGGGAGGACATCTGATGTCAACTGAGCGGGCGTTGACTTTGAGATCAAAAGGGGGAGCCGTGAATCACAGTCGGCAATTGTCAACCGAGGTGACGGAATGAAGCAGTGAATCACGAACACGTAATGTCACAATTTTCAAATGCAAGAGTACAGTCTCTGAATCATGGGATGCATTAAAATGAAGCCCTCCTGTCAAGTGTTGTAAAACTACCATAGGTTAGTACCTTAGAAGACTTGGTACTTGGTAGCTAAGCAATCTGGCGTATCGTAGCGTCGCCTGATCTTGATCAGACTGTCCAGGACCTTATTATCCTAAGGCCCATCTAAGCCGAAGGGATTGTTGAACATATATAGATGTAAGCGATGATATTACTTGATAGTATCACCATCGAGTGCCTTGTGGGATTGACTTGTGGTAATATTCACAGCCTCTATTAAGGAAAGGCTGACGATAGATAATGAGGTCTCGATGACTGATGCCATCTCGAGACAGACTATTATGTTATTCAGTCTGTTTACCGTTCTAAATAGAGTGAAAAATAAATTTCTCTTGTTTAAATTATAGATTTAATGTAATGGAATATTATAATGACGTCGTCATCAGAATGTCAAAAAATACATGTATGTTTTCTTTCAATAGTATTGTACTAACTAAACTACCTTACCTAGTAGTAGTACCAGGGTCTAGCATACCAAACTTAAGCTCTTCAGTAATAGAGAAGAAAATAATATCCGAGGGGAGAGAGATATAACGGTAGAATCAATAGAATAGCAATAGCTTACACTTTTTCATTTTCAGAGGCTAGATTAGTAATATGCGAATATCAAAGGCTAGCGCTGATAGCTGAGGTCAGCAGGGTACGAAGTAAAATTGAAGATACAGATACCTCACGTGACACCGCGTTGCTCACGTATTGGCCTTTCTTCACGCCAAGCGCGCGGTTTTAAACCTCCATCGGAATTCCGCTCGAGCGAAGACGGGCAGCAGCAGACCCTGAGCTTCCCCCCCTTTACAAGCACAGCCGGTATGATGTTCATAATTCCTTACAATTCAACACGCTGTATTATAGACTGCGGCTTGATGGCTTCATCAGCATGACTTCTGCGGAGTCGACGGAGGAATCTGCACAACTGGAGGAACACCAGGACGATGCCCTCAAGACTCTTAAATACCACCTGCTTGGGCCTTCGCTGACCAAAGCGGGCCAAGACAAAGTCGATCAAAGCAAGGTTTGTGGGCCGTGTCATGCTTTGCGTTATAAACCTGTTGATTAATCGGCATGTACTTTAATAATAGGTTTCAGAGATAATCTTCAATGCCTCCAAAGGATCAAAATTTTTCAATCGCGAAGAAGTCCGAGACAAAGTTCTGACGCAAAAGATTGAACAGATCTTGGCGCGGAAAAAACAGCTTGAACAGCAAGATCTCACTCGTGAATTGCGAAATGCCGACCGCCTACTTGCTGAGCTTGAATTAACCAGAGACCTCACGCAGCACATTGTGCACCTTGACTGCGACGCCTTTTATGCAGCTGTAGAGCAGCTGGAGAGACCGAATCTTAAAGACGTTCCCTTTGCTGTTGGTGGCGGCGTGCTTACAACGTGCAATTATGTTGCGCGTCAGTTCGGTTGTCGATCAGGCATGGCGGGGTTCGTGGCCAAGAAACTCTGCCCAAATCTTATTCTGATCAAGCCCAATTTTCAAAAGTATACCGCAAAAGCTCAAGAAGTGAGAGAGATCCTCGCAAACTATGATCCGCGGTTCGAAAGCGCCAGCATCGATGAAGCCTATCTCAACATTACCGAGTACTGCGATGAGCATAATATGGCCCCCGAAGAAGTGGTTGAGCAGATGCGGAGAGAGGTTCATGAAAAGACAAGCATTACGGTCTCCGCGGGCATTGCGGCGAATGCCAAACTGGCAAAGATTTGCTCAAACATCAACAAGCCAAATGGACAATATGTCCTCCCCAGGGAGAGAGCCGCCATCATGGCCTTTATGCGGGATTTGCCGACGAGAAAGGTCAATGGAATCGGTCGAGTTTTGGAGCGTGAGCTCCTGGAGATTGGAGTAAAGACCTGCGGCGACTTGTACGAGCAGAGACAGTATCTGAACCGGCTCTTTGGAGAGAAGACGTACGTTTTCCTTCTCCGCTGCTATCTGGGTCTCGGCCGTACCAAAATACAGCCGGCGGAGGAATATGAGCGGAAGAGCGTGGGCACGGAAAGCACGTTTCATGAGATATCGGACCCTACAAAGCTTCGAGACAAACTGCGCTCGATAGCGGAGGCCCTAGAGGAAGACCTCAAGAGAGCCGAGTGCAAGGGCCGCACGCTCTGCATAAAAATCAAGCTGCATACTTTTGAAGTCTACACGCGACAGGTCGTCCTACCAAAGTCGATATACCTTGCGGATGATCTGTACAACTATTCGTTGCCGATGCTTGCAAAATTGGAGCAGGAAATATCAGGCATGAAACTGAGGTTGATGGGACTGCGGTGCACGCACCTTGTCAGCACCAGGAAGCCTGATACAATGGCCTTCTTTGGCTTTAGGCCCCGCCGACACGAAGGTGGAGAGGGGTCATCTAGCAGCGGTAAACGAAAGGCAAGCGAGCCCCCCGAAACAGGAGAAGAATGGGAGAAGTTCGGCGAGGACGAAGAATTCTTGGAGGATCTAGATGCAGATATAGGTGACACCTCTCATGACTACGGAGATGAAGAGAATGAACTGCTCGCCGACCGAAGGCATGGCAAGGAGATTGTGCCCAATCCCAAGCCTCAGGTCGAGGCTCCACCAGAGGAAGAATGGTGGGATTGTCCAATATGCCTTCGCCCCCAGGCAGCCAACGAACGGCAGTTCAACGAACACATTGACCTCTGTCTGTCTCGCCAGACGATTCGGGATGCCGTCCAGGCCGACGACGCCAAGGACACGGCAAAGCCGGTGCTGCCTGACGTGAACAAGCGGCTCAAGGTGACGGAGAAGAAGCGGGGCAGGCCACCAATGACGGATCCGAAGCAGAAGAAGCTTTCTTTCCGATAGGTGTTGACGATTATGGACTATGATTGATGAAACTTGGAGTATTTGTTTTGAAACACATATATACCGCGTTATTTTGTACGTAGTCATCCTTTATATACTGCACATATAGTCAAGAAGACCTTTTGGGTATTATTACTCGTCTGGAAATCAATCAATTTTCTAGCTTTTTGTTGGTCTGATACACATGAGCTGATAACACTTCTATATGACGTCTTGCATGGAACAGCCATGGGGTTCTTTCCGTATCTGACTCTCTGAAGGGGATTGATGATGACCCGCCGTAAATCACAACTTGATGGAGACGAATCTAATCTGCAAAGCAGGCAACGTTTCACGGAAACGTACCATCAACATTTATGATCCGCTATGTGAGCAAAAAAAAAAAAAGGAATCTAGATGTCATTATCGCATTACAGCTCCTCGTGACCCTGGCCATCATCGGTGTCAGCGACGATCGTCTTGGCGGCATCGACCGCCTCGGAGGCGACGCTGGCAGCCTTCTCGGCCACTTTCTCGGCCACGCTCTCCTCCTTCTTCTCCTCCTCGGCGGGCTTCTCAACGGGCTTTTCCGGGGCCTTGACGCCCTCAATGGCGAGGAGCTCGGTCTCGAAGACTAATGATCTCAAATTAGTAGGCTGGGCGTTGACAGGCGGCGTTGGGGGGGGGGGGGAGTATAGAGAAGGTTAAGGGGGACCTACCTAGAGTCGAGCCGGCGGGAATGGGACCCATGTTGCGCTGACCGTAGCCGAGAGAGGGAGGGATAGTAAGGGTTCTAGAAAGAAGTGATGTCATGTCAGCCATCGTAGGTCGAGAGACGCGAGAGAGCGGTGCGGCGGATTTGGCGTTGGACGTTGTTCATACCTCTTCTCTCCGATGCACATGTCAAGAAGGCCTTGGTCCCATCTAGATGGGAGCAGTAATCCATTAGCTTTAGCTCGACATTGGGGAGGCCCAAGGGGGGAGGGTGGGGGGTGTCGCAAACCCTTTGATCACCTGGCCAGCGCCCAACTTGAAGTTGAACGGTTGGTTGCGGTCATAGCCTGTAATAAAAAAAAAAGAGTCAGCCATGCGAATCGCCGACGAAGCAAGAGAGGCTTCACGCCCCCCCCCCCCCCTCCCCCCAAATCCTTTTGGTCCGGGGAAGACGGGAGAGAAGTTCTTGAGAGAGTACGTACTGGCATCGAACTGCTTGCCCGAGTCGGCCAGCGTGCCTCGGTAGTGCATTGACACCTTGTCGCCCTTTTGGGTCTTGCGCTCGCAGTCGACGGCGTGGGTGACCTCGACCTTGAGCTCCTCGGCGGCGAGGACGCCAATGGCGCAAGAGGCCAGGGCGGACAGGAGCAAGGCTGCCTTCATGGTGGCGAATGTTGGGGAGCGAGATGGTGCGCGGACTAAAAGAGAAACGAGGCGAACACCGACGAGGCGAGCAGGCAGTGGAGAGAGGGATGAGAGAGAGGGAGACTCTTTTTTTTTTTCCTTGGGAGGTTACGCCGACAGAAAGGGGGGAGAAAGAAGATACTCTGGCCAGTTTCTAGGAGTTGTTTCCGAGCGCGAGACGGCGTTGCGGTTTACAAGCGCCTGTGCTAGCTGAGAGGGGCCTGAAAAAAAAGTGGCCAACTATCTCGAACCCACTGAACTTCCCGATACAGCGAAGAGTTTACGGCGGAGACCATTGGCCAATGAGCGCAGTGCATCCCCTTCCCCCCCCCCCCCCCGGGACGCCTGTTTGAATTCTGGGGGCGGCAGCGGCTGACTTAAACCTGCCGTATTTCCTTTATGGCCCGATAATGATGAAAGGCGGCCCCCCGTAGAACAATTTGCATTGTTCTGCCCCTTTGTTGGCGTTGCGATTTTTTATTTTATTTTGGCCCCATCGGCTCGGCTTTCGCGCAATGGGCGCCATTCGTCTACTTTTTACTACAATGTCGTCACCCAAGGGGCAATTCGAAGCAACCTCCCCGCGTGATCATGAACCCTCCTACGTACCCTGCGGCCTAGACATAGGGGGGCATGGCCAGGTGAAGATCATTGGTGGGCTTGTATATACATGAGGTACCTAATGAGAAGGAAATATCAAGAGATGCAGGATGAGGTAATGAAGCATCTGTACGTCATTGGTAAGGTCATGTGGTTGTGGAAGGTCGATGAAGTATCGTAAGTCGTCTGCTGCAGAAGCTAGCTGGGCAGGGCGAAGGAGATGCCTTGGTAGTAGAGTAGAGGAGAGTACACCTAGGTATTTACCTTGAGAAGATAATTCGAACTCGTGGATGAAACCTGGCTATCACAGCACCCACGGCAATACGACCAGAATGCCATTGACAGCTGGGCTGAATAAAAAAAAATGGTTATCTTCCAAGTTTAATTAGTATGACGTAGCGAGTAAGTCAGAGCACCTCTTCTCAGACCCCCCCTGTCAACGGACCGTTACGTTTGACCCATAAAACACCACTTCTATAATGCATCTGATTGGTCTATAGATGCGCATCACATGACTTAGCGCTTTCTATTAGGGTATAAAGTGGGGTTCATCCTCCTTAGAGCATATTCAGTACTTCTATCTCTTTCTAATTAACTTATAAGCTTTCTAGCCAATTATATCACTTATTAACCCTATAATACCCTATTATAGCTTAGTGAAATTAATAGAAAGGGGAAGAATAGGGAAGTATTTCCCTAATAGGTAGTCTTAATAGGATGTGCGGGTCCTCCACTTACTATCAGCCAATAAGAAGTTAGAATTAGGCCCACAAGTACATCACCGATTCAGCCAATTAGATGCCTAGAATTGACAGGGAGTCCGTTGACAGGGGGGGTCTGGGAAGAGGTGCTCTGACTTACTTGTACGGAGCCAAATATGGGGAAGGTCCGCACAGATAGCCCCTACCAAATACTATCATCCCAACTTATCGTACCTTAGTAGCAAGACGGGGTGCCTGGATCTACCTAACCTCACTTGGTTGCTTGCTTGACACAAAACAAAAGTAAGGCTGGGCTCATTGCTGTGCCACATGACTCGCAGTTCCAGCTCTCATTTCTTTTCTACGTCTTGTTGATCAAGGTTCGGCGCCGTGTTCAGGGTTCCTGCGTCATGGGGACTGTGTGGGCTCTGCCCCAGGATCTTGCTAGCCCCCGGTCCTGCTCAGCTTGGTTGGACCATGGCTCCCACACCACCTGTATGAAGGGTCTTGGGGGCAGACGATGGCCTCGAGGCCGCGAGGGTGTGCGTTGGGCAGCAACAAGAAGAAATGAGGACGAAGGGGAAGGAAAAAAAAAACGAGGGTGGGTGTGAACGGTAAAGGATGATGAAGGGCCTCTCGCACATCGCATGCAAAGCCAGCCCGGCACTGCTTCCGCGAGAGTGCGCATCATCAGACGGACCCTCCTGAAGAGACGTTTCGACTTTGACTGTTGGCTGTCTACATGCGAACTACGGCACACTACGGAGCGATTCTTCTAGCTTCCAGCTTCCGCAGTGGACAGGACCGACTGCACGGCTTATTACCGTGTGCGTCACCAGGAATGGGCTCAGCCTCGCGATAGGCCCCCGTTCGCCAGCCAGCGCATCGCCCTCCCCCCCGGATGACTTTTCCACACCCTGGCATGGGCGACGCTTCAGCCGCGGGCAGACGCATCAAGCCGCAGGAAGATTCTTCGCATCGATCACGCACGACATGCAGAGCGATTTGCGGCACCGCGGACGCGCATCCGCATTGACAGCCCTCCACATGCAGATAAACGGCGGTGGAACTGACACGTCCGAGCGGACCAACGACGGTTCATGGCTGGGCCTGTAATTGGGCAGACACGCACCAAAGCAGAGGGAGACAACAGAAGCGGAAACAATGCCTTTCCGAATTCTCGCTGTTTCGCGCGATGCTTTTCTTTCCTTTCCATTCTCCCACGTTCCTTGACTCACCTGGTCCAGATCTGGGTGCTGATGCCTGCTTCTACGCCTGTCTGCCTAGCAGGACACGGAGGGCCTACCTGTAAGAGCCCAGCCTAGGACTGGAACCAGTACAGTGTTCTACGCCCTCCGGGGAGGGCGGGCTGGCTTCGCAGTGAGGCGCGTTCAGAGGGAGAGCCGCTGATCGGTTCAGTCTGGTGCTATTGATCAGATTGACGCTTTTTTACTCTTTCTCCTTCAGCGCACCTCGCCCTGCACAGCGAAATGGGACCACACCCCTGGAGGGCACTGGTTTACCTGTAACTGGGGCTCTGCCAGTCCAGGCAACGCCAAGTTGGAGCGGCTGTGCCTAGAGCGAAGCCCGTCCTGTCCAGTTGACCAAAAGCGTTCACCTTGACCTCAACCCGGGCGATGACTCCCAAGGCAGACGCCATGTTCAGCACCTTTTGCCCTGTGCGCGTGTCTCGCGGCCGTCGCTGCTTCACGATGGCTGTTCTGCCGTGGGTCTCTTCTTGGTTTAACTCGCCTTGCCTTAGGAGCTTGGCACCGCAGACTAAGCCCTGCCGGGACCCTCACCTTCGGGGGGCCCCCCTGCCCTGCTCTGCCATCATGAGGCCGCTTCACCCTCTCGTCGCCACTTCTAGTCTACTCCTCTAGCCTTTGGCCCCCCCTTTCTTCGCGTATCATGGCTCTCACTCTGTTCTCAGCTTTAGAACCCTGACCATGGCCTATCGTTCGAGGTCCCAAGGCCAATCAAACGGCGTTGCTCCTTGTTCCTCGCTCCGGGTTCGGGCCTCTTTTGTCTGTTGTGGATACGCCCCCAGGATGTCCTCGGCAGATCTCTTGCAGTGCGCTGCCTCCGTCGACTTGACACCCTGACTCACCGTCCGGGTCTATTTACTTTTGTGTCAGAGCTTAGCTCGACGTTGCTGCCTCGTCCGGTTCTGCCTTCGAACGGTCTCGGGTCTACCATTCCACTTGTACATAGGACCGTGGCATTAACCTGTGGGAAGTTTGACTACAAAACGCCGCTCGTGTCCTGTCCTCAGGAAGAACTTTTCATCTCTCTCACCATCCATCACTTACAGAGTGCTGAGAACATCTCCATAAACAACGGCTATCAATATACAACACATAACCACAACTGCCATAAACACCCATAACTGGTGGTACTCTTATTACTGCTACTGCTACCTCTTGTCATACCCCGTTACCAATAACCAAGACCATCCCAAACCAACTACTTGATAGTCCTTGTTGTTAGCCCACAACCACCATCATTTCATCTTCAACCAACCAAGTAACCGAGCCATCATCCGTCACAATGTCTGGCCGATACAACGTCCACGTCCACCAGGGCAGCTTGGCTGGCTCCGCTAGCAGCGTCAGCAGCCGTTCCTCCAGTGCAACTGGCTCTTCATCTTCTGGGTCCTCTGACTCACGATCTGTTTCGATCCGTCGCGAATATGGTGCTGGTATGCTCAAGCCTTCAACTTGTCAAAATTCGTACATGCTGACCAGACCTGCAGTAGGGCGCACCACCGAAGTGACCAAGTCCGGCGGCAACCTAGTCATCAACCATGGCAAAACGGACTACGAGCAAGGCTCGCCCTCCCCTCGCTACGGCGGTACCTACCAGTGATGCTCTATTCTTGTCACCCGGGCGCAGATGGCCTGCGGTTGACAAGCCCACCGGTTGATTGACTTTCTTCTTCACATCTCCTTGGAGCAACTCACCCCCTTGGAGAAGGTCTTGCTATGCACGACTGCATGACTTTATAGCCACGCATTTGGCCTATGATTTACTCTTGGGAGGCAATAGTCAGGCTTGACCATCCGTACACTACCCACTTTGGCTACGGCGTACTCACGGTCCACCTGGACCGCGTCCCTACGGGGAGACTTGCACGGCGCTGTTGGTGTTGTTTATGACTTTTTTTTCTTTTTCTCCTCTACAAAGAAGACTTTTTGCAGAATGCACGCACGGCAACGGCATCGACGTCTATTCTTCAGACGTCGAGAGGATACATCTGTTTTTTACAACTTGGGTTACACGCCTCGCGGCCTGTCATCTTATTCGAAGCACTTTTTTTTTTTTCCTTCTGGCATGTATGATAGCACGGGGATATAAGGGACATGGGTGGTATGATCTTATTTTGATTAAGCAACGGATGGAAGTACTATACGGCGTTTCTAGGATACTTACTTTGTGCGAATGTCCAATTTTTTTTTTCCTTTCCCCAATTAAGATTGAAACAAAGTGAAACGTTCTCGTCTCAAAAGGAATTTGGCAAGGGAATGAAAAAAAAAAAAAAAAAAAAAAAAAAAAAAAAAAAAAGCGCATGGATGTCTTCGTAGCTTAGCAAAGCAACATGAACTAAACTAACGCAGGAACGGGGATCGTCGGAGAGGAGGGGGTGAAGGGGGTTCAACTTTGGGAGGCAGCCCTCAGAATTCGAGACCTCTGTATGGTGATGCTATTTTTGGCAGCAGCTGTAATTACTCCCGGTGCGACGGTAGCCTTGGATTGCTTGCGCATAAGGATCCTTTCTCGTGCTTTTTTTTTCTTTCTTTTTTTCTTTTTTTGGATACATGTAGCCTGGAGATTCGGCGGAAAGCGATGCTTTGTTTTAAATTTAACTTGTTTTGTTTTTCCAGTCTTTTTATTTTTAGCACTCAGCTTCATAGACATCTAAACGAGATGTGGAATAGAACAGTTGAGAAATGTCGTAATTTTTTTTACAAGCAGCTATTTGAGCTTCTGGCTTATGAGAACAACTCTTACATGGCGAACTTTAAAAAGAAAAGAAAAAAAAAATTCAACATTGCACCTTCACAATCATTCCTTTCCAAAATGCCCATTATTCGGTCTCAGTCCTCTTTAAGCACCGCCCTCTCGCTTGGCGTACTCTTCCTCAATCGCCTCTTGGTATTTTTCCTCGGGTGAGCGGGGGTCCTCGTGCAGGACGCCTTCTTTGAGAAGGGCGTCGGGGCTGGGGCGGTGCGAGATCTTGTCGTTGAGCTTGTCTTCGAGCATATTTCTCTGGAGCTGTTTCATTGGGCATGATTAGCACCCATAGCCGCCTCATTTGCAAATAGGGCCAAGAATTTGAGAATTGCCATGGAAAAAAAAGTCAAACCATTGACCCATCTAATGTTGAAACTTACCTCCTTTTGACTGGCGAGGAGACTGGGTGCGGCTGTGGAGTCGGGAAGGATATTCTCTAGGTGAAACTAGTTAGCTTGCATCGCATATAACAATGACCTGTTTCCTTCAATGACTAAAGAGCTGCAATCTCTCTTCGCAATCCAGGGATAATTGAAAAAAAAAAAAAGTTGGGCATCATGGGAACGTACTCTCCACCAGCTCGGTGCGCTCGGGCCGGTGCTTGAGGTAGTTGGACAGCGAGTTCTTGCGAGCGGAGTTAGACTTGACGGACGAGATGGGCGTCTCGTCGACGGCAGGCGTCTGGTTGTCTGCGGTGTCGGCCATGATTGCTCGGTGTGTTCGTGCTTCAGGTAATTTTTTTCCTTTGTGAGTTGGTTGTAAGAAGAGAAAAAGGATGTTGCGGTGAGAAGTGGCGAGGCTTGTATAGAACGAACGAGAGCCTAGAATGTGCCCAACGAAGCTCTCTCTTCCTGGGGATGCAGATAAATGACGTCAGGCGTGCTGGAGCTTCGTGTGATTTGTGGGGGTGGGGTTTTTTGATTTTGGTTTCTTTGTCGGGAAGCTTAATGAGGCGATGGAAATGTGGAAGAGTTTAAAAAAAAAAGAGAAGAAGGGGAAGAAAGATGAAAGGCGAGGTGAGAATAAGTATAGCTGAAAAAGCTAAAGGCAGAATCAGGTCCTTCTTTTGCCCAAAAGAGGGGAGGAGGGGTGGCAACGCTGCTTCATCACACCGACCGATGCCCTCAAACGTGTGGTGAAGGGGAAAGAAACCCACCCTTGGGCCATGCTAAAAAAGAGGCGACCCTCGCTCTGGGCCTGGTGATGGTGGATATCTCGTGGTCCTGCGGGAGCGCTATTTTATTACCCCGCAACAGCTTTCTAGGCGATGAAGGACAGGAGCAGACAGGGATTCGATGCAATTGCCGACCCAAGGGGGGTCACGCAAGGACGCTCATACGTGTGCGGTTTGAGGGTCATGAGCTTGGGGGACGGGCTGATGGCGTCGCTCCAGGTCGTCGGGGCAGCGTTGCGTGAGATTGGCTAGGGAACAGCCATAGTAACAAGTAGTACCTGTCTTCTTTTGCTTCAATGACATTGAAAATGCTGTGGCAGCTCGGGTCCGCAGAGGAAATGCATGAATCGGTAAGCCCTATTAAGGGGGGCTTCAGGTGTGCAGCCAATGCTACTGTACGGAGTATTCTCTTTGTTACGCCCAGACGTTGGTTTCATTTGCGCGACACCTTGGGCCAAGATAGCAGCTACTTTTGTCTCATCCAAGGTAGCCGCCACTGCAGCAATGTCCACGCGAGTGGCTTGTCTGGACGAGACCTAAAGAGGACGAACATGGTGGCACATGGCCCTGAACAGGGCGAAACGCCATTTTTGGCCATGCAAGTGCCTCCAGGTTGGACGAACGTAAAATATAGGGTCTACATGCGAATGGTTGACTGTGGGTTTCATCAATGTTCGCGCTTAAAGAGTGCACAGGCACCGTCCAAGGCTCGCGTACTAGCAGCTACTGCAGGGAAAGACTCCGAATGGCTCAGGTCCTTCTTCTCACGGATCCGCGTATCTTTGCTTAGTTCCAGCGATTGGACGCATGCACGATCTGGCGGCAAATGAATCGTGGGAGGCATGCGATGGCGTTCGGATATTATACCGCGGCAGCTGTCACCAAAGAGTTGACCGCCGGGCTTTCTAGTGGCAACAAGTCCTGCAGATGTCGTGCAATAAAAAATTTTCCATGGTGGCATTTCGGTGCCGGAGCTCGGCGAGTTTTAAGACAACAATCCGGAAGAATGATCAGTGTCTCTGTCTCGTCACTCTCCCCTAAAGCGGCCTGCAGCGAGAGAATTGTCTAGCGGTGCCAATGCGCTATTGTTGCTGGTGGCTGCGGAGAGGCCGGAGCAGAAACCTGCGCTCTGACAGCCGCCAGGGCTCCTTTGCGCAGAAAACAACAGCCAAAAAGAAACATAAAGTAAGGAATAGGAAACGGGGGCGGTCTCTCTGCTGCACGCAAATTAACGCGCGGGTAGGCGAGATTGCAAGAGTCGAGGATTTGGAAACAAAAGAAGAGAGTCGAGGTAAAAAAAAGCCATCCCTGAATCTACCTAGTACAGGTAGTAGCACAGAGCAGAGAGGCGGGTACGTAACGCGGGTCAGCCAGTGGAGGCTTTGCGTGGGCCAGTGGCGGTGCTGCTTGAGGCGGAAAATCGTCGGCCGGCGGCGCTTTCGTCACCGTCAGGCACCAGATATCATATCGGCCGCGAATGCTTGAAACAAGCCACATCCAGGCCTTTGGGTTAAGCCGTCCTCCCCTCGCTCACCATCATTTTTTCCTCTCGTTAAACCGCCCCTGGCACGAACACGCCGGTGTTGGATTCATTAGCAGACGTCTGATGCCCGAATAATCCCCTCAGTGATACCTTTTTTTCGTTTTTTTTTTCTTTCTTTTCCCTTTTCTCCTTTCTTTCCCGCATCCCTCCCGCGGCGTCGCCTCTCTTCTGTCTTCCGCCATGGTGAGACCAACTCCGACTCTGGACCCTCCCCTCCCCCCCCCCCCCTCTCCGCTAGGGCGTCGGCATCGTCGTTTCTAACGAGCGCTTTCTTGCACACTTTTTTAGGGTATATCACGGCGTCCCAAGGACAAGGCCGCCCGGGCCGCTCAGGCAACGGGCGCTCATGGCGGTGGCAGCGAAAAGCCCAAGAAGGCCACCTACGAGGTGACTAAGAAAAAGGAGATCGGCGTGTCGGACCTGACCCTCCTCAGCAAAGTCTCCAACGAGGCCATCAACGAAAACCTCAAGAAGCGTTTTGAAGCCGCCGAGATCTACACATACATTGGCCATGTGCTGGTCTCCGTCAACCCCTTCCGGGACCTGGGCATCTACACCGACCAGGTCCTCGAGAGCTACAAGGGCAAGAACCGTCTGGAGATGCCGCCGCACGTCTTCGCCATCGCCGAGTCCGCCTACTACAACATGCGAGCCTACAACGATAACCAGTGCGTCATCATCTCCGGCGAGTCGGGCGCCGGCAAGACCGAGGCTGCCAAGCGCATCATGCAGTACATCGCCAGCGTGTCGGGCGAGCAGTCGGGCGACATCAAGAAGATCAAGGAAATGGTTCTGGCGACCAACCCCCTCCTCGAGTCCTTTGGAAACGCCAAGACGCTGAGGAACAACAACTCTTCGCGCTTTGGAAAGTACCTTCAGCTGTACTTCAACTCCACCGGTGAGCCGGTCGGAGCCGACATCACGAATTACCTCCTCGAGAAGTCGCGAGTCGTCGGCCAGATCACCAACGAGCGTAACTTTCACATCTTCTACCAGTTCACAAAAGGCGCCCCGAGCCAATACCGAGAACAGTTCGGCATTCAGAAGCCCGAGACGTACCTTTACACCAACCGCTCCAAATGTTTCGACGTGGACGGCATAGACGACGTCGCCGAGTTCCAAGACACCCTCAACGCCATGAAGATCATTGGGCTGAGCCAGGCGGAGCAGGATGAGATTTTCCGCATGCTGGCCGCCATCCTATGGGTCGGCAATATTCGCTTCCAGGAGGACCAAGGCGGCTATGCCGAGGTGGTTGACAAGTCCGTCGTAGATTTTGTGGCCTACCTGCTGCAGACCACTCCCGAGGAGGTCATCAAGGCCATCACCATTCGTATCCTGACGCCTCGAAACGGAGAAGTGATTGAGTCGCCCGCAAACCCAGCCCAGGCCATGGCCACCCGGGACGCGTTAGCCAAGGCCATCTACAGCAACCTCTTCGATTGGATCATAGAGCGCATCAACATCTCCCTCAAGTCCAAGCAGCAGACGCACAACAACATCGGCATCTTGGACATCTACGGCTTCGAAATCTTCGAGAACAACAGCTTCGAACAGTTGTGCATCAACTACGTCAACGAGAAGCTCCAGCAGATCTTCATCCAGCTCACCCTAAAGGCAGAGCAGGAGGAGTACGCAAGAGAAAAGATTCAATGGACGCCGATCAAATACTTTGACAACAAGATTGTGTGCGACCTGATCGAGCAGGTCCGCCCTCCGGGAATCTTTTCTGCCATGAAGGACGCCACCAAGACAGCCCACGCAGACCCTGCTGCTTGTGACCGAACCTTTATGCAGAGCATCAACGGCATGTCGCACGCTCACCTGATCCCCCGCCAAGGCAGCTTCATCATCAAGCACTATGCCGGAGATGTCACTTACACCGTCGACGGCATCACGGACAAGAACAAGGATCAGCTGCTAAAGGGATTGCTCAACTTGTTCCAGGGCAGCGGAAACAAATTCGTGCATACGCTGTTCCCCAACGAGGTCGACCAGGACAACCGAAAGCAGCCCCCCTCTGCGGGAGATCGTATTCGAACGTCTGCCAACCTCTTGGTGGATACGCTGATGAAGTGCCAGCCTTCGTACATTCGAACCATCAAGCCCAACGAGAACAAGTCGCCCACCGAATACAACAGCCCCAACGTGCTGCATCAGATCAAGTATCTCGGTCTGCAGGAAAACGTCCGGATTCGACGTGCCGGTTTCGCCTACCGACAAGCTTTCGACAAGTTTGTCGATCGCTTCTTCCTCTTGTCCCCCGCCACGTCGTATGCCGGCGAGTACACCTGGCAGGGATCGTACGAAGAGGCCGTAAAGCTGATCCTCAAGGACACGAGCATCCCCAAGGAAGAGTGGCAAATGGGCGTCACCAAGGCCTTCATCAAGTCGCCCGAGACCCTGTTTGCGCTAGAACACATGAGAGACCGATACTGGCACAATATGGCGACCCGAATTCAGCGAATGTGGCGAGCGTACCTTGCCTACCGCGCCGAGTCCGCCACGAGGATACAGCGCTTCTGGAGGAAGAAGCGAACCGGCGCAGAGTACTTGCAGCTTCGAGATCAGGGCCACAAGGTGCTCCAGGGACGAAAAGAAAGACGGCGCATGAGTCTTCTTGGCTCCCGAAGGTTCCTTGGAGATTACCTTGGAGTCAATGCCACAAACGGACCAGGAGCTCTTCTGCGGCAGGCGGCCAACTTCGGCTCAAACGAGCGCGCCGTCTTTTCGTGCCGCGGTGAGATTCTCGAAGCCAAATTTGGCCGCTCCAGCAAAGCGAGTCCCCGCATCATCATCGTCACCAACAGCAAGTTCTACATCATCGCCCAGCTGCTCGTCCAGGGCCAGCCGCAAATTCATGTGGAAAAGGCCATTCCTCTCGGATCTATCAAATTCATCGGAGTTTCAACGGCCCAAGATGATTGGTTCTCGCTGGGCATCGGATCCCCTCAAGAGGCTGATCCCCTCATGAACTGCGTCTTCAAGACGGAAATGTTCACTCAGATGCAGCGTCTCATGCCGGGTCAGTTCAACCTCAAGATTGGCGAGACGATTGAATACGCCAAGAAGCCGAACAAGATGCAGCAGGTCAAGGTCCTCAAGGACTCTCAGCAGCGAGCCGATTACTACAAGAGTGGCGCCATCCACACGCAGCCGGGAGAGCCCCCGAATTCCGTGTCGAAGCCGATGCCCAAGGGCAAGCCCGTGCCGCCCCGACCCATCACGAGGGGCAAGCTCATCAAGCCTGGTGGTCCGGGAGGAAGACCGTCCCGGCTTACCGGCAATCGCAACACTCAGCCGAGGCCCACGGGCACCGGTACCAGGAGCGTTCCTCCGCCACCTTCTGCCATATCTAACGTGGTATCCTCGGCTTCATCAAGGGCAGCTCCGTCAGCAAGCACGAGCACATTAGGCTCGACGACCCAGATCCCTGTCGTCGGAAATGCCAACAAGCCTGCCGGCGGGCACACCCGAAACCAGGGCGGCTCAGGTAGCGCAGGTGCCCGTGCTCCTCCGCCGCCGCCTGCACCTCCAGCTCCCCCGGCTGCCAAGCCCAAGATCATGGCCAAGGTGTTGTATGATTTCGCTGGTCAAAAAGAAAATGAGCTCTCCATCAAAGCAGGAGATTTGCTGGAGATTATCCAGAAGGAGAACAATGGTATGTTTTTTTTCTCATCTATATGGCTGATCGCAATCTTTTGAGTCATTGATATCTAACGACATCATTACAGGTTGGTGGCTAGCCAAGAATGCCCAGGGACAAGCGTGGGTGCCGGCGGCTTATGTAGAAGAACAAGCAGCGCCGGCCCCCCGTCAGCCTCCGGCGCCACCTTCGGCCAAGGCGAAGCCCGTGCCGCCGACGAAACGACCGGCGGCCGGACGCAAGCCCGCCGACCTAGCCCAGAGAGATTCTGGCATGAGCCTCAACGGCACCGGCGGCGATAGTCGCAGCAGCACGCCAACCCCCAGTCTAGGAGGCAGCTTGGCGGATGCGCTCTTGGCACGCAAGAATGCCATGAACCAGAAGCGAGACGACGAGACGGATGACTGGTAAAAAAGAACTTTCTTTTTTCTCTTTTCTTTCCATTTCTTTTTTGCAAAAGAATAGACACGCTTCATGAAATCCTTTTATCACGAAGGGCATCTTTTTTACAATTTAAAACTTTATCGTTATACAAAGTATTCTTTTATTTTTTTTTGCTGTTTTCCTTTCGTCCCTTTCGTCCGTCTTGCTTCTACGCCAAATTTGTCATGTTATGCCTCAACGAAACTGGAAAACACCAAAACTGGCGGGGACAGTTGTATACACGATGTGCGAGAGGGGGGAAAAGAGGTAAAAGAGCTTGAGCAACCCCCATTGTCGTATTCGTCTCGAGTAATAGATCTCGGAAGCGTGTGTCTGTGTGTGGTTGCTTTTAGAGTTAGAGAAAGGATGGGGGGAAAGGGGTTTCTTGTAAAGCAAGAGACAGACGTCCTGTTGCTATTTATATACATTTTTGAAAATTTTCCTGTTAAAAAATGAAAATCTATTATTGAAAATTAATTTCTATATAGTTTTTTTCACGCTGTTCCATCGCTGGCATGGCTTATACATCGTCGTATCGTGCTGTCCCTTTTCTGCGTCGTAGCAATTCCGCAATGGGCACATCTTCATCTTGCTCCTCCACGTCCTCGTCGACGCCATAGTCGCCGAGGCGTTCGCCATCTGTATTCACCCAGTCCCGTAGATCGTCGCCGTTGTCCTCATCACTGTCGGAGCCATAGTCGTCCACCTCCTCCAGCTCCGCCATGATGAGCGCGTTCTTGCGCCTGAGGTCTTCCATCTGCCGCCTCCGGAAGGCCTCGCGCTGTTCCTCGGGCGTCAGGCCGGCGTCTTGGAGCTCGGCGTCAAAGTTGCGCCGCGCCAGGCCCAAGTCTCTTGTTGCGCGGCGGAGCTTCTCCGGGTCGAGGGGCGGCCACATGCCTGGCTTGCGGTTGAAGCCGTTTTCCTCCCACGTCCATCCGCTGCCGGAGCCGGTCTTGCTGATTCTGGGGTTGCCGGCAAAGGGCAGGAACCAGAGGAGGACGTTGGACGTGCCCATGGCCTGGGCCATGTTGGCGAAGAAGCCGACGTCGTAGGGGAACTCTACCTTTTCAAAGTGAATCTTTTGGCCGTCCGGCCCCACGACGTCCCACCAGTCTCGGCCGCCGCGGCTGATGTTGGCCTCGTGGCGGTCGACCTCCCAGCCTTCTATGGTGGTCCGGTTGAGCACCCAGCCCTGGACCGTGCTTATGAGCATGATGCCGAGCGCGATGGACGTCAGCGACCAGACGAGCAGCGTCATGGCCAGGGAGATGAGGGCGGGCAGCGTCGGTCCCAGGTGGGCGGGCATGTAGCGGGTCTCCCAGAGGGCGTAGAGGCGCTGCCAGAGGAGATAGCCCAGCATCCAGAGCGAGACGTTGGCGTAGAGGAGGAAGCGCAAGAAGTGCGGAAACGTCGTCATGGACACGCAGTTCTTGGTCCAGGGGCAGTGGTGGTCCATCTTGGGGATGCATCGCTTGCAGTGACGGCAATGGTGCGCCCGGGGGGGCTTCGGCGCCTGACACTTCTTGCACCATCGGCCGTCCGCTTCGATGACCTGGTCCTCAAAGACGTACCGCCCCGGGTCGACCGTCACGGCCTTGTAGTACGTGTACCACAGGCACAGCAGCAGGCTGTTGAACACGACCGACTCGCGGCGGGACAGCGGGCCCGGGTCGAGGCTCGACTGGTTGAAGACCAGCTGCGAGAAGTAGCTCAGGAAGGCGATGAGGAGGCAGACGGCGGGGACGGCGAGGTTCTGGATGAAAGAGGCATCGCTGAGGCCTGCCATGATGCTGTTGACGGTGTTGATGGCCCGGACGTGGGATACATGGTCGAGGTATCTGGAGCTGGCTCGCAACGATGCCACTAAAGAAACATTACGACTTAGTATTCGTATACATCTGCTTAGTACACAAAACTCTCAATACGAGCTTGGCAGCGGAGCTGTCATTATGTAAGCAACGTTATCTGGGACCACAAAGTGTCCTCGTCCTCCTGAAACACGCAGCGATGAGATGCTCGAGTGATCAAGAGAGAAAAAGGGATGCTTGTCGCGTCCTTTCTTCAAAGAAACTACTAGACATTTGGATCCGTTCATACTATGACACCGTCCGGGGCGGAGCAGTATGAAAACTTGGTTCCTCGTGGCTAGCTGTACAGACACACAAAGCCAGGTGCCAGGCTTTTGCCAATTGAGCCCACCATGGTTCGGATCCCAGCCGTACAGGTCTCCGCTCTTTGGTATATGACCTCGTACTCCTCGTGATTGGATTCTGGAATCGATTTTTGCTAACCTCGTTCTACAGCAGTGTACTGTCGTTCGTATACATCTCGCATTCACTGGAGCGCCACTCATTGACAGGCATGTCGTACCCGCTACCTTCTTTGTCAAAATCAGCCACTCCCTATTATACCTACCTACCTACCTAGTACCTTGGGGTATGAAGAAGCGGCTCTCTAACTTTAGTCTCCAGAACGACCTCGTCTTTCATCATTATTAGTCTTGCTCCTGTCGGGAATCATTTGCTATGCGCTCAGCGCCGTAGCCAAATTCGTCCCCAGCGCGAATGGACGCTTCGCTTCCAGCTCCAGCTCCCGGACCGGCGCGGATGAGCCGATACTTGCTGGCGCATCTTCCGACGAGGCATTGCTCAAAGGGTCCAACACCCATCTCCCCAACCGCCCCCGAAGATGGTCCCTGCCAGCCTTGATATTCGTCATCGTTGTCCGACTGGAGGTCTTTCACCAGGTGAACAATCAGCAGCAGTGTTCCACGCCTGGACTCGAGGTGAGAATGAAAAATGACGTCACTGAAGCTAGGGACCTGATGCGATGCGATGCGATGACATGAGATGAGATGAGATGGACTGCTGACACCTACTCCTTTGCATATAGTCATTTCTCTGTCTTTTATTGATTGGCTATGAGATATTCTCAACGCGTCGCCGATGGGGGTTCCCTGTTTCCGAGGATGACAACGACCCCTGGCGCAGCGTATTTGATGACCTTTATGACTGGTTCAGCGGACCGCGAGTCGTCATGTTCAATACCGTCGTCAGTGCCTTTATATTCTCATTGGGAACTTATTTTTCTCTCTCGCAGATTCAGAGATCGGGCTATATCTGCTTCCACCTCATCGACAGTCGATTCAAGACAGTGTCCTTGCAGCTGTTGGGCCTCGTCCTCGACGCTGTGATCCTGGTCCTACTATGGCGAATGCTAGCATGGGCCAGAACCATCAAGTTGCGTATCCAGATCCTAGGCACCGTACTTGTACTTTCATCGGTGTCTGTTGGACTGGTATGGCTTGCCAACAGCATCTTCAGGGGCACCTATTCGAGGGTGAACACCTCCTTCGGCTCTCTATACGGGTTTGACGTCGTCGTAGACAGCTTCGCCTTTGCCGCGCTCGTCATATCTGCCATGTTTTGGATATGTGAAACGTCGCCTATCACGCCTACCACCACCTTGACTTTCTTGGTGGGTATCTGGAGCTGTAGCGATAAGGTCATCCAGTACGGAGACTGGCTACACGTCTCCAAGTTCTCAACGCTGGCGCCGTTGTGGATGATCGTCTTTGGCACCATCCTGTTTCTCTATCTTCATGATCTCCGTTCCGTCATTTTCATTCGGCGTATCATATTTGCAGTCCTCCTTTTGGCTCTTCTCTTGGCTTCAACCATCTTCATTCTTATAAAGCGCCCTCAGCTGTTTTGGCAGCTCCACCCAGTCAACAATCTCGTATATAGCGCTCACGTCGAGCATGACCGTTGGCGAGCGCTGGTCAGCGTCAGTATGACGCTCTCAACGGCCGTTGCCATTTACCAGCAGCGTCATGGCGGAAGATCACCGCCCCCCAATTTTGACGAGTGGTACAAATACGCCGCTGACGACTCGGTAATGATCGACGAGTTTCAACAAATCGACCGAGATCTCGCTCCCTTTTGGAACGTCTCCCCTCGTGTTCTCCGCAAAAGAGCTGATGAAGTGGCGGCGATGCCGGATGTTGCAACGGTCACGATCGAAGATGGGCAGGTTGCATGGAAGGACACAGGGGATGAGGGTAGCAACAAAGATCTGGAAGAGCTGGTCAACCTGATTCGAAAATTCTCCAAGCACCTCCCCAACATGGTTCTGCCCATCAACCTTTCTCCAACGCCCCGAGTGTTACCCCCATGGGAAGAGGCGAATTCCAAAAATCGGGCGGCCCAGCTCAGCTCGGTGGCCGACTTGTTGTCTCGGCGCTCAGTGAATGAGCACGTGAACAATACCACGGCATCTGTGGATCACGAAGAGAGTACGATAACGCCGTCGGGTTCCCCCGTTAAGAACGTGATTTGGGCCAGCGATTTTCGTCAGATGCTGGTCGAAGCCTGCTCGCCTTTGTCGCGGAGTAGGACGAGGCCTCACTGGAACTTCATGGAGTTTTGCGGGTCGTGCGTCAAGGATCACTCCTATGGCCAGCTTCTAACAAAGTGGCAGCAGTCCTTGGACGTCTGCTCTCAGCCCGATCTGCGGCTGTTGCATGGATTTCCGCTGACGGATCCCCGTAAGCCGCCACTTCGGCAGCTTGTGCCATTATTCGGGGCGTCCAAGACGGACGAGTTTAGAGACATTGTGATACCGCTTCCGAAATCGAGGCTGGAAGAACCCGACATCAAATGGCAGTTTTCGCGGAGATATGACAGCCTCGTTTGGAGGGGCGTTTTGGGGGAACACGCAATCAATAACCAGGCTCTACGGGGGAGTCACAAATATCGACTACTGCATCTAGCCAGTGCACCGTATGCGCGTGACGAGGTAACCATGGTCCTCCCAAGGCCACCGCCTCCGCCGGACACAGATGACTGCTTTGGCCACGAACGAGTGTCGGCGGCAGAAGCAAACGCACTGGTACCCTTCAGCGTGGGAGTAGCGAATTCCTCGGCGTGCTGGGGGGACAACTGCAGATTAGTTGAGAAGGCCTATGGCACCCGGGATGATGCCACCGAGCCCCTAGAATACCGCTACGTCCTCCTACTAGACGAGGACGATGGCCCACCGCGGCAATTCCTCCGGACCTTGCGCTCAAATAGCGTGCCCTTCGTCTCAACCATCTTCCGGACCTGGTTCACAGAGCGCCTCATGCCATGGCTGCACTTTGTCCCCATCGACCCACGCTACCAGGCTTTGCACACGACATTCTCCTACTTTTCGGGGACGGAAAATCGGCCCAAGGTCAATGGCAGGGACACGTCGCTGCCAGGCCGCACTGAAGATGCGGAGTGGATAGTACAGCAGGGTCAGCGGTGGGTGGAAAAAGCCCTTCGGGAGAGGGACATGGAGATCTATCTCTTCCGGCTGTTGCTGGAATGGGGGCGTCTAGTTGACGATCTAAGGGACGAGATTGGATTTCGCAAGGATGAGAACGGAGAGTTCCAAAATGACGGGTGGACCCAGCCAAAGAAAGTAGGGGCGTGAAGAGTAGGATTAGGGTAAGGAATATTACAAGGCCTTCTGTAGAATTTTCAGAGCTTTTTTCTTTCTTCTCGGCTTCTTCTCAGGCAGCGTGTATTGGCCAAAAAAAAAAATTGTGTTGGATTGGGTTGGAATGCATCCTGTCAAGTGCAGTTGCACAACCGGCGCGGTGTAACATGAAGGGTGTGATGGTCGGCGTGGATACTTTCTGCACACCGTGGTATGAGTTGGGCTATATTCTTAGATGAGACGCGTTATTATTGGCTTGGACTTACAAAGCATTCTCCTCCTGTATGGCATATGAGCTGCATACGGAGATGGCAAAAAAGTAATTGGGTGCGTGCCTCTGCATATGCCAGGCATGACGCAGCGGTACGACGGGTATATTTCAATGGTAGGATGATGTCGAATGGCTCGGGACGCCACGTGCATGCAGAAGCGGCTAGACAGCAGGAGAGAGGCTAGGAAAGCAGAGGGATTTGCAGCCCCCTCATGCAACGGAGTGTTTTAGGAAAGAGGCTTCGACAGGGATGGAGCATTGGACGGGTGGGAAATGGTGGGATGCCGTTATCATGAGAATTTTTCTTGGTGGGAAGGATTCGAGAGGCTGGTTTATCATGCCTACTACTTACTTGCACCATTCATATATGTAACGCTGACCTTACGACTACCACTTCGCAGGGACACGAGACACTCAGTGGTCCAAGAAGCCGAAATTTGCGTAGGCTGCGGCAGATTCTATCATGAGAAGAGCGAGGGGGGCGGAGAAGCGGCTCCACAGGTTGTGACACTTTGGCTGAAGCTTCAACTCTTCCTTTCCCGTCGGTGAGAGAGGTATTACTAGTCAGGTCTCTCAGCATGTCTTATGCTACTAGGTCCAGCTTACATCACAAGGAGTATGCATATATAGGCGTTACACATGCGACGCTGCTGAACCAATGAGCGAGGTACATACCAGTGCGGCGTCGATATATCGATGGGCGTAGATGAAGATGCGGTGCAACTCTCGCTGGGCGCTCGGTCTATCAGCGGATTGGTTCGATGTGAGTCGGCTAGGAGGGCTGCCGCCAAGGTGGATTGGATTAAAGGAGAAGGATGGGAGGATAGTGGCGCGAGACTTCGGACTGACAGCGCCTTTGGGGACGAGCCGGGCCGACGGTCAAGCGTCGGACGTATGGGAGATACAAGCGCTCTGACGATAGCTGGGCGTCATGGTTAATACCCAAGATATCAGCGCCAATGCGGTATAATCTGGTACCTAAGGTAAATAGTTATACAAGTCAATGAATAAAGCCGGACATGACGCAATAGGCAAAACGGAGTTATATCCCGTATATAAATGCGAGCGAAATGGATACGGTAGCGCTGCCACTGCTATGCCGAGCATCGTGTCAATACTGTTATCAGATCCAACAATGCCTCTCGAGAAAGCAGAAAGCTATAGATACTGTCCGCATACCCTTGAAGCCCAACACGGTAGTATGACGCGGAATTTGTCAAGGCGAGACGAGGGTGGTGGTGCGGAAGTACTTCCTACGGAGCAGAGACATATTAGCGTCTCGGCTGGGCCAGCAACGTTACTCGCTAGAGCTTTGCCAGTGGGGAAAATGAGCCCGACCGAAGCTGATCCGCAGCCTGAAGATACCTAGGTCACATACATGGAAGGAGAATTGCGGAAGCCGCTGTCATTGTGGTGAAAACTCAAGAGAGCATAGTGTTCGAGTAGAGGCGGATGGAAGTACTTAGGATGCGAGAGCCTTCGTGGTTTGCTGTAGCGGGAGCGAACATACTAGGTGTAGTTGGGTGCCGAGGTGAGGGAAGCCACCAGTCATATTGCCCATGTGCCTTTGTTATTTGGAAAATTTTCTCTCCTCCTCTTGGGCACGAAGATTCTTTGCCAAGTGCTCAAGGGAATAGGAGAGTAACCCTATCCGCGACGGTATCAACATAGGGACTCTATGCCACTAGTACGGATTCTCGCCAAAGAATCTCGCGGAAATGGAGCCAGCACGCAGAATTTGGTCACCCGAGCTATTCATGATAAGGTCGCAACGAGATCAGGTGGGCGTCGGTTATGAGACAATGCATGGGTGGGCATGGAAAGAACCGCTTCACGCGCGAGAGAGCGAAGCAGCATCTTGTGTGATTTGCCCTTTGCTTTTCAGCTGCCCCATTTCCGACGTGATTACACTTGCTTTTTCGCATTTCCCTTTGTCCCACCCTTGTTTTTTTTCTCTTTTGCATAGGTCGAAGGGGTAACCGAGGCTGGGCGGATTGTCAGTTCTTTTTTTTTTTTTTGTTGTATGTAGTAGTATATTGCCTCCTTTCCCGATTTCTCGTTATGGTGGCGGATAGTCTTTCATAAGGTAGGCAGAGCTAGCTCAGCGGCCGACGCTCTTGTACTGATTGCGGTGAGTACCTTTGGCAAAGCTCATGGCCTTTGTGAAAAAGTGTTTTAAGCCATCATAAGAATATTGCACTTCTGAGATGAACCAACAAAGTAAACAAGAAGAGGAAAAGGGAGGCTGCATGCGTACCTAGGGTAACAAAGTGTCAAGAATATGGCCTTTCCTTCCCTGTCCAAGAGGGTGAGGTGAGCCGCCACTTGGCAGTAGCAGCTTGTATGTGTGACCGGGCCCCTTGCTTGTGTACCTAAGGTACCAAGTATGCCGTACCAATGGAGGATCTACTCCCTAGAGGAACTTGTACAAAATGGCTCCTCGAAGGGCCGCACTTTCCTTCCCTGTCTTACCTCCGTGCAGACGAACCATTGGCAGGCAGTAGCGCTGCAGCAAGCCAACCACCTTACCTCACCTCACCTGGCAGTACGGAGTACGAAGTACTTGAGAGTACTCGCGCGCCGGTCTGTGCGGCGCCCACCTTTACCCTTTGTCGCCTCTGCTAGGGAGCATTTCGTCATTGGGCCCAAGGTAAGGGACCTCATCTGGAACTAAGAGGTAAGTAGCCCACAGGTATCCATTGATCCATATTGCCGTCGTCGGTCACTGGCCCCCTCCTTCCCCCAGATTCTCGCTTGCATCCAAGCGCTGCTGCCATCAGATGCATCGACACAAATTTTTTTCCCTTCGGTGTGATCTGATGCAGCCGCTGGTGCAGGGCTCTTGATCTGCAGGGCCCTCCCACTTCATTCCTCACCCGCGGGATGAGGCACTATTTGCGGGCTTTCTTTTTCTCGTGCTTTCTTTACTTTTTCAACCCCCTTCGTCTTGTTCTTTCATCTCTCCTCTCCCTCCCTAACTCTTATTTGTCCTACCCCCCGGCTTTATGAATACATGATTTGTGGCCTTGCGGTCCACTTTGATTAAAATACTTTCCTTAGTCCCCGCGTCTCGACGCTCGGTCGCAAGACGCATCGCCAAATTGCCAACTTCCTTTTTCGTGGTGTTGTTTGCGTCGTGTTAAAAGCCTCAGTTGTCTCTAGCTCTGGCCTTTCGCTTCGACCCTAGGGTTAATCCGGAGTAGCTGCGCAACCTGAGAAAGTGCAAAGCCTCCCCCTTTTGTGACTTCGTTCCTTTGTGCAAAGTACAGTGTCTGTTTTTGTTGTGGAATCCTCCTCTGCTGGTCCTCCTCCGCGCCGTGCCATCCACCCTCCGCCAGCTGCTGCTCTGACGACGTCCAACTTGACTCGCCTGTTGGAGTGGGATGGGCTGCCGCTTAGACGGTCTGAGCCCTGACCTTGCTCTCAAACGGGCTTGGTCCTCCGTGCCCGGCCACGACGACTAGGGCCTCGTGCTAGAGTTGCTAGATCCCGAGCAAACCCGCCTGCTCAAGTTTTTTTTTTTTTTCTCGGGATACCACTGGGGCTCTGCGACCGACCTCCCTAGCTCGCTTGCAGGGATCTATGGTTAAATGCTTCCGGTAGGTCATTGTCGTTATTCTTAGCCTCCGCCACGCAAAAAGGGACCCCCGTGCTTGTACTTCGTGCTGCATCTATAGTGCCTGGGGCGGGAACGCTTTAGGTACACATGGACCTGACCCTTGTCCTGCCTTGGGTACTCTGCAGACCGAAGCTATTTTCCTCCCACCTCGGCCTTGCTCAGCAGGACAGCATCTCTGGTGCTTTGCATTCGCTCAGCGCGGCAACGACTCAGGCTCCTGCCGCTGTCTTTACGGACCCATCACCGTGTCCAACCCGTTCTGGTGCGTCTCGCGACGCAAATTGACTGACTTTGCGCCGTGCTCAGGCCGCGTTTTGGGCCGCTGCGGCTGCAGTCATTTCTAGTCTTCCGGCTTCCTCTTCCCTGTCCGCCCTCACTTTGCCGCTGTTGGCCTGCCACATCCATCCAGCCATCTCGCCCACGAAAGACCCCGCGTTCCTGTTGCGACACTTTCTCTCTTCCGACCCTTTTCGCCAACTTTTTTTTTTCTTGCATTTTTATGGCGGGGTTGACTAGCCTGTAACGCGCTTCGCCGCCGCCGCCGCCGCCGCACACACATATACGCACATACACACACACACCACGCAGAGGCCTACGGGAATACACAGGAAGACCGTGAAGAGAGGCAAAGGGGGTGGTCCAGGAAAGTAGAGCGACTTTCCCATTGTCGATATCTTCCAATCATTTCTATCTGGTGCTATTACGGCTTCTGCGACCTCTCCTTTCAACCTCTTTTTACCACCAGCATCACATTACAGTACACAGGGCGCAAGTTCGTGAGGGATTGTTATTTATATCAGGTTTCTACTCCTCTCAACCTTGCCCGACTTTGTCTTGTTTTGCCAAGCTAACCATCTGCAATCCGCCCACCAGTTTTGCGCCACTTCCAGGTGCAAAAGTCTTCAAGCCACAGAGCCCGGTCCTGTAACTCTCATTGAGCTGGTTTAGCACAAATTACTGCTAATCTGCTTGGCGGGAGGTGGCCCTTACTCCCCCCCGCCTCATCTCCATCCAACTGGCTCAAACTCTCACCATCGCGCATTCTCACCTTCCTCACCTCGCCTCACCTTACATTGCGCTTTTTGCACCGGGGCCCCGCCCCCCGCCAATAATGGGAATTTGATCATCCGCGCCGGTCCGCCAACTTACAGCCATGAATTCCGTCCATAGCCTGATTGACGCTCCTTCAGCATTAGCCTCGGTCCAGGTCCCGACTCAGCTTGGACCTCAGGCGGGTGTTCATATCCACAACCCATCTCAGGAACCATCTCAAGAACCGCCGCATAGCCAGCAGCAGCGCTTGGTTTCTCCCTCTCCAATCCCGGCCCCGGCTCCGGCCCCGGGCGCCGTCGGGGGCCCCTCGCTGTCTCCCATCACAGCCCCAGCCTCGGCCCCTACGCCAGTTCATACTCCGAGGCCAGACGAGATGCAGTCATCACGGCAACTTCCTCCTCCATCTACGCCGTCAATGGCTCATTATGCTCCCATAGCATCGCCCCCCATGAGGCAAGACACCGGCTCGTCAATCTCAACTCAGGCCACCACGGCTACCCTGGCCTCTACAGAGACCAACAACACATCGTACAGTGCCGACACCTCCCCTAACCTGCACCAGTCCATTTTCTCCCTCAAGGATGGCTCCGACGTCTCTAACAGCCGTCGAACCAGCAGGAGACGTACCGGCCCTTTATCTCAGCAATCCAGAGAACGGGCCGCTCTGATCAGGAAACTAGGAGCTTGCGGCGACTGTCGCCGCAGGAGAGTTGCCGTAAGTCTTGCTATGGACTCCTCATACTTATCCATCCATTGCCTCCCCCAACTCTCCTTCCGACCGCCCAAAAGTTCTTACTAGTGCTTCGCAGCTAACGTAACAATCCCTCTGCCTGTAGTGCCACCCCAGCCATCACAACATGACTTGGGAAGATGTTGTTAGCAAGTTCCACAGGTCACACAGCCCAGCCGTTCAGGATATTGCTCCCTCGCTCGCCGCGGCTGGCAGACCTCTCAGCCCCGCAACTCCCCTCAATACTGTCCAGCCCATGTTCACCCACGACCCCCAGGAGATGGAAATTGATGGCGGTACGCCTAGTCATCATCAGCCAAGCCGTCCCCCCCTCAGTGAAGCACGTATCCGTACGCCTCTACCCACTGGTCCCAGGCTAGAGAAGTCATTATCCTTGCCCGGTATCGAGAGCCTTAAGAGTGATATTCAAAATAACGCCGCACGAATGCTGTCTGCCACCACTCGCGGCCGTTACAATTCAGTGCAAGCTCTTTTGTTATTCTGGCAAGAAGACGACGATGCACTTTTGGTTCAGAGCGCGGTCAGAGAGCTAGCTGATGTCTTTGACAAGTGCTATCACTATACGTTTCAGATCCAGACGATCCCTTCCTCTTCGGAAAGCTGTAAAAGCTCGTGGAGGTGGCTGTCGCGAAAACTCAATGACTTTGCCGAGGAGCGCGATCAGCGTGACGTTTTGAAGATTGTCTACTACGTAGGCCATACGTATTTGGATGGAAATCGTGAAATGGTTTTGGCAAGGTAAGAACCTGTGCGGCAGGTGCCCTCGGCATATTCCAAGGGGTAGACTGTACTTTTCTCATGCGCCTTCGTCTTATTTTCGTCGCTCTGATTTCCATGCTAACTGTTTCTCCGCTTATAGCTCGAAAGATCCTGAGAGAGCCTCGACAATCCGTTGGAGCGGCATGCAGCAGATTCTCGAGGAGGCCTGTGCAGATACTCTCATCATTATGGATGCGGCATATTTTCCTCCCTCCAGGATTGTGCGACAGCAGGGTGTGCTTGAGATTATCGCAGCTTCTTTATCAGAAGATCACCTAGCAGCTCTTGATCGCTGCGCCTTCACGCGAGCTTTCTCTGAACAGCTACGCACACGTGCAGCGCGCCAAACGCCTCTTTCTGTGGTAGAGCTACACTCGATTCTCCTAGCTCTCTATCCTAAAATGGCGCGGGACCAGACGCCTGAGAAAGAAATTATAATGAGCTTCCCTGCTCCATTACACACGATGGTGTCCGGGAACTCGAGGTTGCCTTCAATATTCCTTTCACCTGTTCAGCAGAGCAGCCCTCTGAGAAACAGCTTCTCCTACGAAAACAGCCCGCAGCTGCACTTGGCGATCAAACTGAATGACGATAACATTGACATTGATAGTTGGAACGAATGGTTACGAATGATGCCTGAGGGAATCAAAGACATCAAGGTAGAAGGTCCATTTCGAGCTTCGTTCAGGTAGCCGAGATGATGGGCATTGCTGATACGAACCCTGGGCCGTTACTCCACCGGCGCCGCCTTGCAAGGGGTCATTTTAGACGCGTTTACCACGCAGAGCTGAATTCAGCAATCCCATGGCCCCCTCTTTTCTTTTTCTTTTTTAAAATAATTTTGCTTGTTTCTCCGGCTCAATCATGTGCACTGATGAGTCAATGATCAAAACTGCACTTCATGGCGTGATATAGCAAAGCTCTTGGGTTGGTCAATACCGGTCAAAACGACGTGGTGAAACTGTATTGTATCTTAGCAAAAGTTGCCTGCATTTAATGAGCATTGCAAACCCGGCTAGCCACAAAACCTGAGCATACTGGGAATCAATTTACCGTACATGCATCATTCTACTTTCTGTATGCGCACTAACCTTTACTGGCTGTTTCTTCACGCATGGGCAATAACGCGTGAGAAGATAGTATACAACAGGATTCAATCCGAAATATTATTGTTCATGCTCTACGTAGCATCACTAACAGCTGTACCATAATGTTACTAGTAGCAGCACTTGCAGGCTCAACTCCAAGTCGATTAACCTGTCAAAATTCGCCGCGTTTGCAGCAACATAGGCGTGCGGGTTGTGGGTCGCGTCGTTGCCCAGCAACCGGCAACTCGCAGCTATCCCCACTCCTGCACAACAAAATGACCCCAGGCTCCATCACGCTTCCCTGCAGCGTCAACATTCACCGCCCAGGTCATGTCAACATCGGGTGCTTCTTTTCATCGCGTTTCTTAGTCTTAGTCCCCTACTCACCTTATACTACGGCCATAGAGAGGGACAACCGGACGCAATGCATTCTCCACCCAAACGCCAAACCAGGGCCAGAGCGGCCAAAGACCTTGAAACAACGTCGGCGTCGAAAAGTACCAAGATCATTACGGCTGCTGCTAAGGCGAGGACAGCCGTTTCATCCACCCTGACCGCGAGCACGAAGAGCACGGCTGCTAAGAGGAAGACGAGATCCGATGACGCGGAGGAAGAAGAGCGCCAGGCGTCGCTGGCCAAGCGACCAAGGGGCCGCCCTCCCAAGAAACCTGTAGAGGAAGAGAACAGCGTGCCGGCAGGGGCACCAGCAGTCGCAACCGGAGCATCCACTACCTCCGAGCCAGGACGAGCAACACGGGCGCGAGCGACAGCCAGGAAGGGCGCCACGGGGGCTGTCAAAGATGAGGTTGCAGCTCCAAAGCTCGCACGTGGTCGGCCGAGAAAGATCGAACCAAAGGCTGAGGAAAGCGAGAATCAGCCTGAGCAAACCAAAAAGGCGACTCGCGGACGCCCAGTAACAGTCATGAAAACAGCCTCCTCTACGACTGCAACAGCCAACAAGCCTCCGATCAAGAAGATGGTCAAATTTCGAGAGCCCGATAAAGAGAACGTAGAGCCTGCAGCGGTTCCCAAGGAGCCTGTTTCTGTCGGCCTACGCGGTCGTCCAGCGCGACGAGGTGGTGCGGCAGCTGCTCGACCCGGCAGGCCAGCTACAAAGGCAGCAAAAGCCCAGACGGGTGAGAAAAGGCCTTTGAGCCCGAAGAAAATTACGCAATTAATTCTGTCTCGAGATGAGCCAGATGAGTCTGAAGACGAGCTTGCTTTGGAGAAAATATCTACCAAGCCATTAACAAAGAGTCCTATCAAGCCTCCATCTAAGAGGCCAGAAACTATTCCCGCCGAAATTGACTTTGAGGCGACTGTTACTGTTAATGCCGCTATGCTTGAGCTACCGGAGATAAACGCAACGACATTTGCTTCTCCGGCTAGGCGGCCAGCTTCGCCACCGCGAGACACGTTGAGGTCTCCGGCCAAGAGGATTGCAGTACCTCTACCAGGGTCAGCGCTGAAATTGAGCGGCGAGCAGACAAACCAGACACCATTCAAAGCCCCAACACTTCTACAGTCGGCCGCCAAGCGACCGCAGTCTCCCATCAAACCCTTCATCTTTTCCGCTCAAAAGCCCCAGGTTAGTGAATTGACTCCGAAGCCTTCCATGCTTCAGTCACCGGCTAAACGGGCCATGCCTGGATTCAAACCGCTACTGGATTCGCGACAGGTAGATCTCCCAACGCTTGATGAATCTCCGACTGCGGAATCTCCGACTGCGGAATCTCCGACTGCGGAATCATCCGTGCTTACTACCCCAACACGGGTTACGAGGTCGTCGGAGAGGCTCATGATGGAGGAGGTGCTACCTGAGGGCGATGAGGACGATCCCTTTGAAAGCCCCCTCGTGAAGCCTCAGTTTTCTTTACGCCTATCCCCTAAGCTGCCTCGACATGTGGACATCATCCCTGGGGAGGCCACAGCAGACGATGGTCAGGAGGAGGAGGAAAGTCCAGAATTGTCAACAGTCGATGAGGAGGCAAATGAAAAAGTAGAAGAAAGCATCATCGTCGCTGTAGATGAGGAGAAGGCAGCTGAGAGAATAGAAGAAAGTATCATTGTCTCTGCAGACGAGAAGCGGGTCGAGCACACTGACGCCCCGGGCGAGGATGATGAGCCTCAAGGAGGACAAGAGGAACAAGACGAGGAAGAGGAGGAAGAGGAAGAGGAAGACTCGATGGTCCTTGACGACGCTACTACGGAAGAAAAAAACGCTACAGATTCGCCCCTGCCGACTGAGACTCATACAGAGGATCCTCACTATCAGCTTCGGCAAAAGGATATCGATCCTTGTCATGACTTGAGCTTAGTCTCTGATTCTGAGGACGACACATTGCCATTTGAAAGAATCACGGCTACTCCATCAATCACGGATGAAAAGACACCGAAATCTCGGGATAGCCGCAGTCCACTGAAGCAATCTCGCAGGTCTACTTTGGGTTTTACTGCTTTAGCTGATCAGCTGGACTCTTGGTCCGCTGCAAGCCCTAAAAAGGGAGAACTCTTACCAGTGGAGGAATCTCAGCCTACGGACTCCGCGGGTGAGGATCTGGAGCAAGAGACGAACGAACTCAACGAAGATACGCCCATGAAGAGCGTTTTCTTCGATGAGGAGGTATTGGTTCACTCTACGTCAGCCATTCCGACAGAGACCACAAACGAAGGAGAGGATGCGCAGGAACATGGCTCTGACGAAGAACTTATGATCACGGATGAGGATATGGCTCTCGCCCAGGAAGCAAACGAGATGTCTTTAGATCCCAAGGAGGGTGAAGACCTGCTCAATGTTCGCCAGTCATTTGATGACAGCTTGTCTGATGCTAGCCAAGAGTATGGAGACGAAAACCAGGTCCCAGTCGACCGTCTTGCGCCTAGCTCGACGCCTCAGGCGCCGCCGGTAACTCCCGCCCGCCCCATGACAAGGTCGTTCCACACGACCACAAAGGTTCCGCTTAAGCCAGGCGATGATTCCACCCCGAGTCCCTTGAAGAAAAAGAGCTTTAGCGCCTCACGAGCAGCGCCGAAGCGTCCCAGCCAGCCAAAACGGGGCGCATCGGCCACCACCTCCCATTCGCCAGAGAAACAGCCGAGGCGAAGCTCGCGAAACTTTAGCACCATTTCAGAAGAGCCTGAACAGGGTGCTGAGCCGTCCACGCCGGCCGCAAAGATGGACATGTGGTCAAGCATTGGAACGCCGGCACGAACTCCCCGCAGAGACCTTAACCCCAACTTGCTTCGCGGGGCTATCGTGTTCGTCGACGTACACACCAGCGAGGGGGCAGATGCAAGCGGAATCTTTGTCGAGCTGCTCACGCAGATGGGAGCCCGGTGCCCTCAGAAATGGAACTGGAATCCCAGCAGCGCGAACAACACCGAGTCAACCAAGGTGGGCATCACTCATGTGGTCTTCAAAGACGGCAGCAAGCGAACCTTGGAGAAGGTCAGAGAGGCCAACGGAGTTGTCCAATGCGTGGGCGTAAGCTGGGTACTAGACTGTGAGCGCGACAACGAATGGCTCGACGAGTCGCCTTATAACATTGACACCAGCAGCGTCCCTCGCGGAGGCGCGCGTCGTCGAAAGAGCATGGAGCCCAAGGCCATTTCGAACATGAATGGCACCGTGGTCAACAATTCGCACAAGGAGAGGCGAGAGTCGGCACCAGCACCCAGCACGCCAAACCGCAGGCAGAGCAGTATCTGGATCCACACGCCGTCAGACGCGGGTGAGCAGCCGGAGGAGGAAGAAGAGGACATTGAGTGGTCAAAGCTGATCCTCACTCCTGTGCCCAAGACTCCAGCGCCGGAGACGCTCATGAAGTTTGCCGCAGAGACACCGTCTAACCTTGACGAAGACGAGGAGGCGGAGGAGGACGATGAGGAGGAGGACACATCGTTAAGCAGAGAAGAGCTGCTGACCCGAACTTGCCCCCCCAAGGCTCAAAAATTTGTCCAGTTAGGCGCTGGGATCCTGTCCAAGGAGAAGGATGATCACGTCCTACTGCGTTTGATGGCCGCGCGGCGCAAGAGCTTGCAGTTCGCCCCCAAGGTGGGCAGCCCTTTGGCGAAGATGTGGCGATAAAAGGGGAAGATGGATGAAAAGGTCGATACAAGTCAAGTCTTGTATTCCAGGTGACGATCTTGTTTTTTTTTTTTTGGAATCCGGGCCCTGCCCGGTTGCGCACATCGACGACTATTCTATAGATGGAAGGGAAAGGGCACATGAAAAAGTTCGCAATGACTTTTTTGTTCACTCACTTGAAAAAAAGAAGAGACTTTATGATGCATATAAGCATGGAATGGACTGTACATGGGACAATTGGGCGTTCAGGATGACGGTGAAATCCTATATGGGCATTGTTTATAGGGCATGCAAAGCGGACAAAGATATAGAAACGGTCGCAATATTCATCCGCACATAATGGACACTGAAGAAGTATATTGCTGCTTTACTGGCTAGTCGTGACTCTTTTGCGAATGCCATACCTCCCAGTGGTGATGCTGATCTCTCTAAGCAGACACTCTATGCCCGTTGCTGCCGGGTGCCTCGTCTAGGTGAACTTTCTTGCCGCCAAAGGTCATATGCGCGCTTTATGCCCTTCATAGACTCGGGTGTCGTATTTTGATGTCGATGCAGTGCCCATTATGCTTCGCGAGACACATATCCTTGAGTGGGCATGACTTTTTGACGTTTTGCGTTGAGCAGCGATGAGGGCAGCATTTCCGATGTACGCAAGTGTCTCCCTTCTCTTCATTTGTGCTGCCTTATGTATCGTAATGAAGTTGCTTCATCTACTTCAGATGACAGTTTCCATCTCCCATGCTTTTTTTTTTTTTTTTTTTTTTTTTTTTTTTGTTTTACCCTCTCGCCCAGGCTCTCAGCGCAGCGACCGCATCCCCATCATGCGACTTGAGCAGCTCCGTCGCCTTGGCCTTGGGGAGCTCCAGCTGGTCCACGACGAGGGCCACATCGGCGGCGTCAACCTTGACGTTCTTCTTAACGGGGACGGGGGCGTCGCTGCCGCCGAGCGAGCGCATCGCCTTGGAGACGGCCTCTTGGTCGACGTTGTTGGAGGTGGCGGAGGAGGAAGAAGAGTCGGCGGGGGTGTCGAGGGAGGCGAGGGCGGAGGCGGCCTTGCGGTCCTCGGCAGATTGGGGAGGGGGAGGGGGTTGGTCGGAGGCGTCGGGGGAGGTCATTTTTGGGGAACTTGTTGGTTGTTGTGGGAAGTTGTGTCGTAAAAGTTGGGTTTGGTGATGAGAGGAGCTTGGAGCTATCTGAGGTAGGAGTTAGCTGGCAGTACCTGCTGCGGATCATTGGTGGGGTTGATACCTTGTACATAAGGTAGTGGGGAGTAGAGGTACAATAGAGAGGATGAACATTTGGGTGTTGGGCATGGCGAATCACGCTGGATATCGTGATTGACATTCAGCTTATCAATTATGAGTAGCTCATCTACTTCTCCTGATCAAGGACTGGACGGTCATCCATCTATTCGTGAAACTGATACATGTATTGCAACTCAGCTGTCGAGCTACCCTGGAGCAGAGTTATTTCAAATGGGATGGACACAGGACCATGTTCTCTTGTACGGAGGAAGCTACAATCTGTAATTTAAGTAAATTCTTATCAAACATATTTGAAAGGAGCCTATGGATATGAGGAGGAGCGAAACAAAGCTACAGGCATCATCAGTATCAGACTCAACTGTGTGTTCTCAAAGCTCATCAGTATTATAGGTGGGGGTCTATTCATGCAGCAGCATAAAGGGCATTAGTGCATGCATAATGATGACTAAGCACGCTAACATGTAACGTATCTGCGCTTCTGATTCGCCAATGCCAGGATCATCGTCGCTTGGGGGAAAAAAAATCCAGAAAAAAAAATCGATCGGTACGTACTGCCGACAATAGAAGGCGACCTGGTCTGAATGTGGCATTGACTCATTCATTCAATTTCACAGAACGTTGGATGACAGCCCTTGGGTCCTCTCTTCTTGCAGCAGCGACGGGCATCGTCTTCTATTTTTGAATTACTGAGGATCGGTAGATGCAACAGTGGGCCACTGCTGGATTACTCAGACCTCCTGCTGCGACACAGTTCCATTGCTGGGCCGTGAAGCCAATCCCAGGTGAGTTTTCATATACTTTGTACGACAATGCGTAAGTCGGACCAAGACTCAGTTGACTCAACTGACCTCTCCGCACAGGCCTCGTCACCCATCCGAGACAATTTCTGCTTCGACAACGTCAGCATTCTTCTCGGTGCTCTCTCCTCCGTCATCAGTCTCCTCTCCTTCACCATCATCACCACCCACATTCATCCATCATGGCTCAGCAGCAGCAGCAGCAGCAGACCACAGCAGTCCCGGGGGAGATTCCCTCACAGCACTGGGACCCTTCCACCTGGCGCTCAAAACCCATCAAGCAGTCTCCCGTTTACCCTGATCCCTCCAAGCTCACCAAGGTCGTTGCTGAGCTGAACCGGATGCCCCCTCTCGTTCACCCCAACGAGATCAATGCCCTCAAGGCACACCTGCGTGATGTCGCCCAGGGGAACGCCTTCCTCCTTCAGGGAGGCGACTGCGCCGAGCTCTTTGACTACTGTGAGCAGGGCGCCATCGAGTCCAAGATCAAGCTGCTGCTGCAGATAAGTCTTGTTCTCATCTGGGGTACCAACAAGCGGGTCGTCCGCATTGGCCGCATGGCTGGCCAGTACGCGAAACCGCGGTCGAGCCCAACTGAAGTGGTTGACGGCAAGGAGATTCCCAGCTTCAGAGGCGACATTCTGAACGGCTACCATGTCGATGAGCGTGACATTGACCCTGGCCGTCTCATCAAGTGAGTCCTCCTATACGCCGCTTTCACGTTTTCACTTCTCTCCGTCTTCCTTGCCTCCTTACTAACCCCGAGTGTTCAATCTTCAAGAGCGTACCATCACTCTGCTGCCACTCTCAACTACATCCGCACTGCCATCTCTTCTGGCATTGCCGACTTGCACCGACCACTTGATTGGGGGCTGGGCCACGTCCGCGATCCGGAGCTCAAGGAGAAGTACTCGGCAATCGCCTCCAGCATCCAGCAGACACTGCGTTTCCTGCAGGTCATCAACGCCCGGCCCGGTGAGCTCGAGACTGTCGAGCTCTACACCAGCCACGAGGGCCTCCTGCTCGAATATGAGCAGGCGCTGACACGCCTCCTGGAGAAGCCTACTCACCCTGGCGTCAGCCGGCCCGGTACGCCTCCCAGCTCGTCTCCGTCTGCCAAGCCTCTCCATCCTGGCGACGAGGCCAAGGAGTACTACGACACCTCTGCTCACTTTGTGTGGATCGGCGACCGCACGCGTCAGATCGACCATGCTCACGTCGAGTTCTTCCGCGGCATCGCCAACCCCATCGGCATCAAGGTCGGTCCCACAACCCCAACTGAGGATCTTCTCGCCCTGCTCCGCACCCTGAACCCCTCTCGCGAGCCGGGCAAGATCACCCTCATCACCCGTTACGGCGCGGGCAAGGTCGCCGACCTGCTGCCCAAGCACATCCGCGCCGTCGAGGACTCCGAGTACCGCAGCTGCGTCGTCTGGCAGTGCGACCCCATGCATGGCAACACCCTCTCCACCCCGACTGGTATCAAGACCCGCCGCTTCAACGACATCTACAGCGAACTCGAGCAGTCCCTCATCATCCACAAGGAGCAAGGCAGCTACTTGGGCGGCGTTCACCTCGAACTCACCGGCGACGCCGTGACGGAATGTCTCGGCGGAAGTGAGGGTCTCGACGAAGACGATCTGTCGACGAACTACACGTCTTTCTGCGACCCAAGATTGAACGAGAAGCAGGCACTTGAACTGGCATTCCTGGTGGCTGACCACTACTCACGGGAGCATAAGAAATGAGGACTGGCCCGGTGAATCGGAGGTGATGAGGTTGACGTTACATTGCTGTATCTTGTGCGCATGTTGAGAATGATCTTGGTATTGCATGTATGCCTTGGAGGAGACGGAGAAGAGAAGATTGTCAAAATGATACAGCGAAGACGTACATCCTTATAGGATCATCATCTTGTATAGAGCTACTGAATTGGAGACGGAAATTGGACAGCATGCCGCACCATCCAATAGGGGTGAGCAAAAGGCGCTATAAATGGATGAAACGAAACTGAATGACAGGTCTACATACAACAAATGAAGGAATAATGTCCAAGTAAAGCTTCAACTCGTGATGGCATGTTAGCATAATCTCAGGCAACCTCCCATCTAGACTCGAGAGAAAAGAAAACTTTCTTTCCAACAACCCACACACAGTTACTAGCATATGCATGTATGTTCACATATCCTTCCAACTGGTTTACAACAGAGAAATCGTTTGAGCGCCCTCAAAGGCATCGCCCCCTTCCAGCTTCTGCCACGAGCTGACTGCGCCGGCCTCCACACAAACCATGTTCTTCCAGCCATCCTTGGGCTGAAAGTCGGCTATACCAGCGGCTTTATCGACCCAAGGGTTCCACACGACCACATCGTCAAGGTTTTCGCGCACGACACGGAACTTCGGCTCGCCACCGTCGGCGATGACCACGGGGTGTCCGGGACCCTTGATAGGAGTATAAACGCGGTCTGTCTCACTGGAAAAGGTGATGGGTTCGGAGGATTCAGTCTTGTTCTTGATGCCATCAACCTTGTCATGGAAGGGTGAGTCTTCAAGGCCGGTGATTTGAACGGTAGAAATGTCCTATCCGTTAAATTTAGCATTCGCTCTTCCTCTGTAATTCAAGGATTGGAATGTAGAGGATCTAGTACGTACTTGAATACGGAAGTAGGTGTGCAGCAAGGTCTGGAACTCGAATGGCACGTCGCCTTCGTTTGTCACCACTAGCCCCGTGCTCAGGCTATCGCGATCGAGCGTGACACTGTAAAGGAGGCCGAATTTATAGGGCCAAAGTTGACGGAAGTTATCGTCAAGGTTCTCAGACGAAAGACCAAAGTCGAGCTTGACGCTGCTATTCGAAGTCTCGTTGGTAGACTTTCCCAGAAACTCCCAGCGGGAGTTGCGCGCGAAGCCATGCTGGGGGAGCTTGGAGGTGGCTTCATGATCGGGAGCAGTGCCGAAGACCTAAAATATGAGAAGTTAGGCTCAATCTGTAGCTATTACAGCTGCTAGACCCGGACAATATGAAATTTCCCTTGCGAATTGGTTATAGAACCGTCGGGACAAGAGCGCATACCGGAAAAACTAAAGGAATACCTCCACGGACTGCCTTGGTTCCATCCAGCTTCGCGCCCTCGCTCAGCCACAGCTTCTCATCTCCAGCGGCATCCTTCCAGCTCAGAATGGTAGCGCCGTAGAGTAGGATCTCGACGCTCTCGCCTGTGGGAAGTGTTGCTGTAACGCGGGTGCTGCCGTCGGAAATGGTGACTTGGGCCTGAGGAGGTAGGCCAGGGGTAGTAGCTAGAGCTGAAGGCTTGTTCGGGCGGTCGACCATGATGAAGCGATTGCAGTTGCGAATGCGATGTTAAGATGCAAAAGAGGCTAGCTGATGGCGCGAATTACTTGCTGTCAAAATAGAAGGAAAGTAAAGCGGAGAGGGTATATGCACGATGTGTCGATATGGGAGTCTAGAGTTCGGGGGGTTCGGCAGCTATTGCGGATCCAAAGAAGCGAAAGCGATATTCGAGCACTGGGGAATCTGCACGATATTAGCGTGATGCTGCCTGCTGATGCCTTTCTTTTAGAGGAAGGGTAACATGCTTACCTGCAAGGGCAATGGTATGAGAGAGTTGCAGGAAGCTTCTATGAGAAGAGGATGGAGTTGGAGCGACTGTTGTCTGCATCAGCATTGCTCCATATGGCGGGGTAGCTCGAGGGGCAAGTGCGTGAACCGCACCTACCGTGGGGGGGGGGGGTAGCTAAACTGCCTCAGCGACTGCGACTGCTCCTTCCCCCTCCAACTCCTCTCTAACCGGGTGGTGCCTTTGACGGAGTCGACAGGGTAGGTACAAGGACCTAGTAAATGTCGTCACACCATTAAAAAAGGAGCTGAAGTATACGGGGCTTTGCTATGCACAAGTATCAGTACTCACTTGCTCCTCTCTGCTGCAGAGACCGTTCTGGGTCCTTTTTTCTCATCTACATGAAACGCAACCACTGCATCCGACCATGTTGGTGATATGTTAGAACGCGCATGTCCCATGTAGGTAAGGATGATCACGCCTTTAAGATTCATCGAGTTAGCAGTGAATTTGCTGTCTGTACGGAGAGATGCCTTTTCTTAAGAGGCAGAGGTGGCGTCAATTATGTTCCTTTTGAGAGAACTAAGAGAACCGCGGATTCAGCATACGCTATGATCTGTATTTACCTCGAGACTTGCTAGCCATGTTCAGCAGCTTTTTTTTTTTTTTTTTTTTTTTTTTTTCCAAGACACGCATTCCCAGAAGGATAGCGAGATGTATGCTTGGAACACTGTTTCGAGCATTGTGGTAATTGTGGTATCCAGCATTTGATCCTTTGGAAGAATTATTAAAAGCCCATTTGAGATGTAGAGAGAGCCAAGATGAGAGAAAATGAAGGACGCTACTGAACTGAGTTAGTATGTGGGAGCTTCTGTCAAGTAATACAAGCGGCTTCGTTAAAATCAGTCACATCATTAAGAAGCATGTAAGCCACCCCTGCTTATGTTGGAAGGTGACAGGTTATCAGTTGTTTATTAGACGTTCCAAGGGGCATATATGTACGTAGTAGTGATAGACATGGGAATAATTGTGATGTGTTCGCGGCTCTCATGCACGAAACAAAAGCATAGACATACAACTGGATCTAGATCTAATGCCAATCGTGGATTCAAGTCAATTATGAAAAGCTTCGAGATTGAGGATTAGCCTTCAGCTCTTCCGAATAAGCTATAGAAGATCTTTGATATTTCAACAAAGCCGGCCATAACAGTTTTATCAATAGAGATATCATTGAGTACTATAAGAATAGGTGTCAAGACGAGGCACTAGAAGATAGTGCGCTTGATACACATTTCGCTATCAACTGCCATCTCTGTTGCACATCCTGGCTGGCACCTAGTGCAATCCTGATAACGTGGGCCCCCTAGCTGCAGCCGCACAGATTCGTTTTTGGCTTCTGTTGACCATATTATTCGTCAAGTCATTGGGTATATGCATTCTCATCTTTCATCAAGACAGTTTTCTTCGTTAACGTCTGTTCCAGCTCCGGAGAAAGAAACGTAAAACAAAATATAAAGAGAAGGAAAGAAGGAAGTGAGAGACGACTCTGAAGTGGTTCCGAATGTACATGGCAAGGATATGTATCTACATGATGCCCGGCATCAGTGCATGGAATACGTCTCGCTCAGTTAGTTCGAGCCGTCTCCTCATCAGTACGTGTAAACAAGCCCTTGTTGGCATCGCCACCCGTACTTCCCTCGCTAGTACTGCCATTGTGATGCTCGGCATGGGCCTTTTCGTCCAGCTCTTCCACAGGAATGAGAAGCTCGCCGTTCTTGCCGTACCGCCGGGGTTCAATTCTGGCCTGGTGTACGACATCAAAGGCGCCACGCAAGCCTCTGACCTTTTGAAAGATGGTGTCCATTTCCTCGAGAGATCGATAGGCCGTCTCTGGGAAGAAAAAGTAGACACAAGGCACCATGAAAGCATTGATGACAGCGAACACGACATACGTCTTCCACTTTATGTTGGTAAAAGAGACGGGTGTGATCATGACAACCTGTCAAAGAAGGGATTTGTTTAGCGTTCCATGATACCTTATTCAAATTCTGCATGAAAGGAGCACATGAGAGGAAAGTGAGCACAGAAAAATGTCGAAAACATACCAGAAAGTTAAAGATCCAGTTGGACGAGGTTGACAAAGCATTGGCAGGGGCGCGAGTCCGCAAAGGGGTGATCTCGGCCGGGTACAGCCAAGTCATGCCCAGCCAGCCAACGGCAAAGAATGTGTTGAATACGAACAAGAAGACGATGCCCGCAATTTGGCAAGCCTTGACATCAGGACGTGAGTTTACACCGGCGAGAATGGCCATAGTAGCGGCCTGACCGACGGCACCGAAGAGCATGAGCTTGCGGCGCCCGACGCGTTCGACCAAAAAGACGGCAGGCCAAGAGGCTAGAAAATACTCGGTGCCGTTGAGTGCTGCGAGAAGACGAGACAGGAAGGGGGACATGCCTAGATCAGAGTAGATCTTGGCAGCGTAGTACGTGATGAGATTAATGCCAGAAATCTGCTGAAACATCTGGTTGACGTAAGCGATGAGGGTACGATGGAGGGTACGGTTGTGGTCGGTGGCGAAGACCTCTGCATAGGTGCCTTTGCTCATCTCCTCAACAGTTTCCTTGATAGCTTGAAACTCGTTGTCGACATACTTGTCGTGAACGTCGACGTCGGCGACGGCAGCAATAACCTCTCTGGCCTCTGCCTCGTGACCCTTGAGAATGAGCCATCGAGGTGACTCAGGCAAGCCGAGGACAAAGCAGAGGATGAAAATGCAAAAGACAATCTGGAAGGCCAAGGGAAAACGCCATGCGACTGATCCAGGGGCGAAGGATAGCCCAAGATCAATCCAATAAGAAATGGTAATGCCACCGGTGATGAGAGCGCCTTCGATCATGACGAGCTTTCCTCGTTTGTGGGCGGAGCATGTTTCGGACTGCCACATGGGGACGGTAGATGTGTTGCCGCCATTGCCAAGGCCTGTTATGATACGACCTATGATGAAGTGTTCCAGGGTGAAAGCAGAAGCTTGCAGTATAGCACCAATGATCATAATGGCAGTTCCGAGGAAGATCACGCGTCGACGACCGAGGGGATTACCAATGAAGATGGTGATGATGGCTCCAAGGAAGCACCCTAGATTGTAGGACGCTACGGCAATTCCCTGGTAGGTGGAACGATTGGACTGCTCTGCCGGGTCCGTGGTGGCATTTGGATTGATAATTGGGAACTGATTGAGGAAGACAGGCAGCGTTAGAATGCCTCCCATAACACCCTGATCTACGTTCTGTTAGCTGGGTGATGGACGATCATAGTGTCGGTATATGCAAGCCAAGGTGGCTGTGTCTTGCAGGGACAGGACGGGACAGACATACCGTAGCCGAAAAGGAGGAAATCACAGCCAGCAATGGTGCCGATGGCCCAATTGAGGGCGTGGCCTCTGAGGCCAAAGTACTTCTTCATGATGGTGGTGATGCCGACGCGGTGAGGGCGCTTGGGCTGGTGTAAGTGTTTTTAGCTGCAATTCCTGTCTCTGCTGCCGCCTGCGCCTGGTTTCCCTTCTTTCCTTGTCGAGGTAGACTAGACAAGGGAGAGAGATGCTATGTAGAAGACATATGCAGAACACTGATGAAGATCCAAGGCTCAGACAACCAAGATCATCCTCCTCCAAAGGGGAGGCGCAAGGGCCTTTTAAAGTCACATCGCACAAGCGGCTTGCACGCTGAGCTAGGATGGGTCACTAGACGGCGGGACGAGGTACGAGGCACAAGTACAGTGATGGGAGATCCCGTCGTCAGACACGACGGAGTTAAACCGGAGTCGCCTTGCCTCTGTTGCGTCTCCAGATCTCTCATGGCCGTTCCCGTCGACCCAATGCAACACTGTACAGTACATGGCCGGTAAGTAAGGTAGGTTGGGTAGATGGATCCGTCCCGTCCATGTTTTCTCCTCCCCCTCCCCCCCTCCCAGATGGTCTCTGGTTGGCCGCCTTCCGGCCAAGGATATATGCGGCAGCCTGTGAGCGACGCACTTGGCTTGACTCGGACCATTCGTAATTGGCAATCTGGCGTGAGGTTTTAAGTTGCAGGTTGGAGGCGTGGGGAAACCACAGACGACGATCTTGTCTTGACATTTTCCCATCCACCGCCTTGCACGTGCGGCAATTGTTAGGTCACGTTTTCTGTATCGCTCCTGCTTTGCTGGTTTCTAGACGGACGAGGAGGCAATTTACATACTCCAACTGATATATGGATTCACCATCTAACTGTTGGACGCTGCAACCCAGCTTGTCCTCACATCGAAGCCGCAGTTCTCTCCTCACATACATAGGGCATCTTGTCCTGGCCTACGTATGTGCTTCTGGAGGGAATAGGTACCTACCGGCATGTTGCCGTCTTCGTCGTTTTAGCTCCTGCCGGCCAGCACTAGCGCACACCGTCCAAAGTTGCCCCATCCATTCCATATCCCCAGCCGAATCGCATAGATCGATGCTTCAGGTAATTGTATTCCTCATGTATGTGGCCCCTCCGGAGACTCAGTGAGCCTTCTCAGGCACTACTTGGCCCTTGATGATTTTCGTGGTAAGAAATCTGCAAGCCATCACACTTCTACATTATGGGCCACTGCGGCCCTCCCAAATCTCTTTTGTTGACATCCGCCAGTAACCTGACTGATAGGAAAGATGGGTGACAAGACGCTTCCCTGGACAGCCGTGGGGACTTACGACGTCATCCGCATGCTAAATGGCTTTGGCACGGTGGAGACGAGGCGGAAAATGGGCACGCATATTTTGGCAATGAACTGAGAGCCACCAACATACACATTCCGCGGCAAAGTGGCCGCTCGTTTCTCACCAGCTCAAGATAACATGAGAGATGTAACAAAAGAACCTCTCATAGATGAAGCAACGAGGCTGTATCGAGTTAGACAGGCGATGTATACCTAGAAACGAAGCGATAACTTATATCCGGTAGCGCGCCCCAGCGGGGAAATCCGACTCTCTAGCCTTGGTCAGATATTCCCTGATTAGGCATCTTTCTTATTTTTCCCGGTAAGCCACAGCTGATTTGGCGCACGGGAGTCGGAGCGGGATCTGTGCAAGCACTGTTACGAACTATTGCATTGGACAAAACCCCTAGGCCTCTTGAGCCTGCGGAGAGACGGAATAAACAACGCGACTAGCGGATCAGCCCTTAATGTCTCGGCTCTGAATGGCGTGTAGAGGAGCAGCCTCGCCCGCTGGTCTCAGCTACGCCTTAATGCCTTCTAGATCATCTCTTGATGTGCTGTGCTCCATGTGCAGAATTTCTGAAAACGAATTATAGTGTCTAAAGGGCGGCAGGAATGCTCACAGCCTACTCTGGGGTTGATCCAGATGAGGAATCCGGGGGAGGGGTCTTCGCTTCCCCTCATTCTCTCGCGTGCTCTCCAGCAGAAACCCCAGATTTCTCCAGGCACTACGGCTAGAGGTCACTGTTTAGAATGGCAACTTCGCAAGCTTTCCTTACTAGACATGCCCAAAAGAGCGATCCGAGGCCACACATGGTAGTGCGAAACCTGGGGTAAACCGGGTCCGCTCTCAGCCCGCAAGGCCCATATCGTCCCGGAGCTGGCCAAAATTGTAGGCCTGGACTGTTCTACGAAGGATACTAGCATGCTTACCCGCGCTTCGCAACCTCACGATACTGCCCGGCTTGCATGAGCGGTGGGCATGTCGGACAGCTCAAGCCTTACCAGCCTGATGCTTCAAGCATAACGTAGGCAATGCGTTCCGCGGTATCATCAACTTATCCCACACTGGCGCAGTGGCCCACCTGGGGCTTCTTAGCCGCCGATGATCAATCCTCACCGGCACCCCTTTTGACGTCACCCTTCACGATCTTATTATGGACCCTGAGCAATTTTCCTTCGAGTCTAAGAAATTGCATTACTGGGGAAATGGCCGGCGACTATTTGCGTGCCTTTGCATTGAGCACCCATTCAGCTTGTAGCTGTTCTCGGCCGTACTGTTAGCACCAGCGTCTTTCTATGTATGCTTCATGCCCCTGTGCATGATTCACTTCCGATCAGTGCCTTGTATGACCACGGCCCCCGAAGATACACAGTGTCTGAGCGGGGATCAACATGGCTCTGACAGTGGGCAAGGAAACAGTGCGGTACCTGAGGTGAATTGATGAATAACACGATAGCGACCCATAACTTGATATGACTTAATGCCTCGCCACATATTCGTATAGGTGTTGGAATTTACAACAGATAGTCCGTCGGTCGAGTAACGTAACCGACGGCCTTTCAGCCAGCCATTCAAACGCAAGCGGCACGGCAAGATCCCTGGTCCCCCGATCAGGCAACCTTATAGTCTTTCCTACAAAGATGGAATTCTGGACGGCCTCTTCGTACTCAACCTTAAACCCGCATTCCATGAGCATGCTCGAAATTGGATCTGCCGGCATGCTCGCAGCTCCTTAAGCAGCGAGCTGTGTGGCTCGGGACTTGGCTGGGCAAACCTTCTTTTGGTTGCCGGAATTGCCTATTTGGGTTATCCGAGGATGCGAACACCAGACACTTCGCCGAAGAACTGACAATACTCGGAAAGTGCAAACAATTCCTGCAGGAATCTGAGAATCGGTACATGCCAAAGAAAGCCGTTCCTTCTTGTTTCTGTGATGTCTGTCGAGCTTGATGGCTTAGACCCTAATACTGACCTTTACTGGAGTCAACTCTACGGTAGTCCTAAGCAACGGCAATCACTCGTCGGCGAAGCATTTTTCATCTATACTTAGGCAAGTCGACGTAATTCCTCGCCGGTGTGTAAAATCGTAAATACCTTCTACCTCCATAGACGAGATCCAAACCATTTATTCATACAGCCCGTTCCGGACACAAATCCTCTCTCGTGCTGCCCAGCCAGACAAAAGCCTCTGAAAAAGAGGAACAACAAAGATGTATATATAAAAAAAGCCAGGCAAACACAAAAAGAGCAAAAAAAAAACATTCGACGCCATATGATGCCCGCATTGCATTATGCATTCCATAATAGTTTTCATCCTCATGTCTGATGATCCTCCCGTCCTCGTCTTTCTGCTTCAAACAACTCCCGCTTCAGGTCCATTAGCATGTCCTCCATCTTATACACTTCATTTCGAGGCAGCGATACTTGGCGTAACTGCTCCAAGCTAACTTGCAACGCTTCCATGATCGTCAGGGTCTTGGTCTTTTCTGTTTCTTCGGCACGTGGTTCGACTTCCACTTTTTCTGCCACAGCGGTATCCGCTTGGTCTGGAGGTGGTTGCTGTTGCACTTCCTCATTGATGGGCGGCACTTGATCGTCTTCGTTGCTCTCCTTGCTCTCCGCTGCCTCCTCTGGCTGGCTCTGAGCCACGGCATGTGATTCCTTTACCAGCTGTGACATGACCTCGTCATCTGTGTCCCCGCCTCGCCGTTTCCTGTTCCGCTTGCTTGATCGTTTCTGCGAAACTTCGGCCTCGCCTTCTCGTTGGCGCTGTTGGCGCCGTCTCCGTGCGCTCCCTCTAGTCTCTATGCCGGCCGGAGGCTGCTGAACGGATCCTTTCTCGCTCTGTCCCGGCGCTTCATTCTCCTTCGTAGCTTCTGCACTCTCTGACCGTTGCTTCTTTGAACGGTTATCGCTGTGCTTGGACCCTGATCGTTTCCTCTTTCGTTTGCTTGCACCTCCTGCTCCATCCTCCGGGGCCTGCAGAGGAGTGGATGGGACGACGAGGGACGGGGCGCGCTTAGCTGCCCTTCGAGTCCTCGGCGGGGATGGCGGCTGAGGCTCTTCCGAATGCACGTTGATACATTCGTCAGAGCTTTCCTCGGCCTGGGACTTCTCTTGGGGATCAGCGCCTTTACCCGACTCAATTTCATCGGCAAGCTTCATCATTCGGCTCTCATCTCCCTCGCTTAGAGCAAACGACGTGTCAATCGTTCGTGGCAACTGAGGCTTTTCTGGGCTGCTCCTTGCGTCGACGAACTCGTCGTCCCCAGACTTGGGGCTTTCCTCTACGCCGACAGTATCACGTACCAAGCGCCTCTTGGTCGGCGTTTCAGGGTACTGTGGTGGTTCCGGTGAAGACGATGATACGTTGCCATCCGACAATTCTGTCAATTCTGATGACGATGAATCTCCTTCCTCAACGAAGCTAGACGGGATAATATCCTTGGAACTAACAGGAGGTTCTTTGGCCTTTGTAGCAACCTTCTTGTTGAGCTTCTTGCCCGCTGGCCTCTCTTCAGGTAGCTGGATCTCTTCTGTCGTCGCTTGATCGTTAGCAACTGGCGATCCGGGAGGAGATGAGAATTCCCAGTTATCCAGGGAGCTGTCAACTCTGGAGCGAGACTTGATCTCAGACAGGAGCGGATAGGGTCGCGGCACAGGAGGCGAGGACGGGGGATCGGTATCATCCATCTGTAGGACCTGACCTCGTCTAGGCGTAGGCGTTGAACTGACTAGATTGTCGTAAGATGGAGCACGGCGTGGAGTCGTGTCTCCTGCTCGGTCAGAAGTAGAATCTATCGACAATTGAACTGGTTTAGATGAGCTCTCCTCTGGCTGAGGCGGAGAGCTCGTCTGTACATCCGAGTAGAGAGCTTCATTCTCACGCTGTCTTTCTCGAACCTCCTTTTGTCTGTCCGTGAGATGCTGAGAGTCATCCCCAGGAACCGGAGACGATGACGCAACGTGCGCAAACTGAATTTGCGAGTTGTCATGGCGAAGTCTAGGTGTGCTTGTTCGCTTCGCTGTCTTCGCACGGCTTGTCTCAGGTGTTTCCTCCATACGACGTTTCCGGGTTGACATCCGACTAGATGCTCTCGAACTGGAGACTGCTTCGACATCTCGTTGAGATGAGTTTGATGAAAGCACAACGAGATTTGATTCCATCGGGGGCTGGGCAAAGGGAGAAGCCTGGGCTCCCGAACCATAACCAGTTTTCTTATCATCTCCTAGTTCCATAAACTCCGTCTTTGAACCGACGTCTGTAGCGAGAGATCTCAAACTATCTGAACACTCTAGATTTTCTTCATCCCGAGCAAGCACGTTCCATGTATCTATCGTCTTGCGAACAATCGTGGGGAGCTTACTCTTGAACGCAGACGTCAGGAGCGGCTCAATCTGATCAAATTCGTCCTTAGTCAGCTGCTGGCGACTGGTGAGCCCTATGGATATCTGATTCCAAATATGAATGAGCTATAAGAAGTCAGTGTAAGGGCGCGTGATATGTCAGGGTGATATTTGTTCTTACAGTTTTCGAGAGAACTGATTCTTCATCATGCTCATAATAAGACTTCGTGTCCTCAATCCACAGGCATAAGCCGTCTTGAAACTTGGCAAAGACACCAATGCCTGACTGAGGGAAACATCTTGCAATGAAGCTGTCGACGCTCTCAATGAAAGGGACAATTTCATTTCCTAAGTCAAAAGTGGATATCTTGTCGTAAAAGATCATCAGAGCCCGGTCGCCTAGTTTGTGAAGATTCTCATATGGGTCAAATGGACCGCCCCCCCGCGCCGTCAGAGAGGTTCCCCATAGGCGCTGCCGGGCAGTATTCACGGCGGTCCGATCGCGCGGAAGTTTGGCGACATCAAAGAGCGCTCGAATTGCTTTGAGGATGGTGGTGGACGGCTTTTGCACGTTGTCGCCGAGACAATTGAGCAACACCTTTGCAAGAGGCTCAATGATGACTAGTGCGCGCCCAGCATCACCAAATTGGTCAGCTACGGTATCGGAAAGTCGGTCAAACAGTGAGAACCAACGGTCCGACGGAAGCTGAGGGTGCGCGACAAGACCACGCTCAAGAAGAGAAGTAATGTCACGGTATTTTGGACCTAATATTTTAGCACCACCAATCGAATTAGACGAATCTTGGCCATCCTCGATGCAGAGAGATAAGTTTTGCGCGGCCAGTAACCACGGACCATAAGGAGACGGCGAGTCTTGAGGGAGTTGCTGCAGGAGTTCATGTGCTAGCTCCAGGCGAGCCTTTACCGCTCTGCCGTGGAAGAAAGGCTCGAAGACCGAAAGGAAGAAATCCGATAGGGCGTCATCGTCCGTAGTTCCGGGGGGAACGGAAGAGAGCATGGAAAACAAATGCAATAAAGGGGTTCGGATGATGCCCTGAGAACCTGGTCGATTCTGGTTTTGAGATGGTGTTGCGATGGGCTCAAAGGTGTTGGCCACCGTCATGGCAAGTCTCTTTTCCGTAAAGGGCAGCATGCCCAGGGCTTTGACAAGAATGTCAACGAAATTTTTGATACTGGATAGGAAAGCCTGGCTGTGTGAATTATCACTTGTGAGGACCCCCCTCAGCCAAATCTTCGATAGCAGGCCGAACGCGTGCGCGAAAAACTTGGCTGTATCGTCAGATACTTTGATATCCTTTGCCGACGCCGCCGCGACCGAGCCCACCAGTGCGTGCCATAGACGAAACACCAAAGAGTCCTTGTTCGCCAAGTCCAGGAATCTCTTCTCCAGAAGAGGGCCTGCCGTTCGAAGGACCTTGTCGCAGTTTCGCCTAACCCATTTTGAGTCCAACGAAGGCAGTTCGTCAGGATTGGCAGGGGGTATCTCCATGATTCGGTCCTGTCTCCACATGCGAGGCGTAGCCACGTCCATGAGACTTGTCAAGATACGGCCAGCTTGCATGAGACAGTCACCGGGTATCTCGGGCTTGCCATCAAGATTGATGAGCTGCGCCAAGACGGGCTGTACAGCGACATCCCATACAATATCAGGAGATAACTTGTCATTGCCTGGAGCGAATGCATAGTAGTACAGATTACATACTCCGCCAATGACCGTCCTTTGAAGTTTCACAGCTTCCTCTAGTTGCTTGGGGTTGGCACGCCTCCGCAGCTGACTCAGAAGGGGCTGACAGAGAGTCCCTAACACCTTGGGGGAGACTTTGCTATCGGCCAGCGCCAGGTAAATGTACCTATTCCAAGCATAGTTCGCCTCCTGCTTGGTAGAAGAATCTGCCGTGTTGAACGCGGACTGGACAAGTGTAAGCCAAGGGCCGTAGTATTGCCATCTCTCCAGCGGGCATCGCAGGAAAAGGATAATGGCACTCCATATCTGCGGTACAGCAGAAGCGCTGGACCTGTCCTTGAGCATCTCTTGCAGGCGATGTATGTAGAATTCGATGTAGGTTTGATCATCATTTGTGATTTGGAAAATCTCGCTAGCTTTCCGCATCAGTTGCTTCTCGGATCGGAGGGCAAAACCAGCCTCTGTGGCAAGGCTAATTGCTTGGGCGCGGATGTCCTTGACGGTGCTGAGCATATCGGTAAGCATGTCCTTTAACCAGTTTGAATGCGTCACCATATGCAGGCGTGCCTGTTTGACAAGACGCTTATATATATGGATCCGGCACATGACGATACTTTTGCCCTTGAGGTGATCTTCTATCTGATGTAGCGCAGTCACTAACCGTCCCACTCGATCCGAAGTCATGACCTTTGGGCTAAAATTTTGAAAGGCAACGACTTGCATCAAATGTCGTACAACATCCTTTGGGATACTGGTATCTTCGAAGGCCCGGACGGAATGATCGATGATGAAGATGCCGAAGTCGGATGTGAGGGTTGAGGCGATAGCAGGAAAGTGAAGAAACGTGGCGAGGAGCGTCAAGGCATGGTTTATTAACGAAGTATCGGGGGCTCCAGAAGCGTTCTTGGATGTAATGTCGCGTTGAATGAATTGCATGAATAGGCTCATCTTATCCTGCAGAGCAACCCGATCGGGGAGGTTATTCGAGGCCTTCAAGGCCCTTGAGAGTATCATGTACGCATCGAGCTTCGAGTCTCGGTCGGAGCCGGCCAACTGCTTGATCGTTGAGTCGAGCATTTCGATGATGTTGGGTTGGCCGGAAGACGCCTCGAAATCTACGCTAGACGATGAAGCGAGCGGATTTGGCGAAGAAGAAGGCTTGAGGATGCCTTTGATGGGCTTTGAAGCCGGTGAAGGGACGGAGAGGGGCGAAGATTTGTGGACTTTTTCGACAGACAGATAATCAACTGGGTCCTTATACTCGGTGAATGCTGACCACACAACCTTCTTTCTTGCTCGACTTGACGTCAACTTCGAATCGGGTATCCCAGTCGAGGTGGGAGTATTGGCGGTAGGAGGAGTCTGAAGGCTGTCCTGGGGATCAGACGAATCGGCGCGGCCTGGGAGAGACGTGATCGACCCGTCGCCCTGATTGCCAGTTTCCCGAGGGGGCGTTGGAGGTCGAGGTAAAGGCGACACGAGGTTCAGTGTTGGAGCCGGGGCTACTGAAGATGCCATGGCGGCTGCGAGGCAGCGTCAGGCGATCTCAGACAGCAGGGAGTCGGCCAGAAGAAGAGCGCGGCACGCTAGACATTTGGGAATCCCACGAGCGGTCGACGAAGGATGAGCGTCGGCGGTGAGGAGCCAAGAGAGATTCGAAGACTGAACCAAACCAAGGCGCCGCCCTACGCTGGCATCACGGCCGTTGGGGGGTGTTGAGACGGCGGTATGGCGTCTTTTTGCGAAGCTGGAGAAAGTAAGGCAACTTGAAGGTACTACCGAGCAGGTACGGAGTGACTCCGCCCGTGAATTTTACCAGACAATTCAATTAAGCAAGACGCGACCACGCTCAGTGCACGCTTCAAACACGCGTTTTAGCGCTGCACCCCCACTAATGGGCATGCACCCTTTTTGGCGTCGGCGCTGGCCCGTGCTCCCTGATCCGAGTGACTTTGACTGTGGCGTCGGTCAGTATGGAGCACAAAGTACCTCGGCGTAGGCTGGCTAAAACGCTCGAGTACTCAACTACGAGGCAGTTGTACCATCAAGCACTTCAACCCCCTCAGTGCTGGCGCTGTAGCATCAAATTGATTACAGCACAGCGCTGTTGCGGCCCCATCTCCACTGTGCCAGCGCGAGATTGCCGCTAATTCGGCCACTGGCTCGTTCGTCACAGCGGGAACAGCTGGCGGGCTTCACCTCAAGCAAGCCGATTTTGAGATTCAATACCCTGAATATTAGGGGACACAAAGGTAGAGCTGCACAACTTTGCAGCATCACATAGATGAGAAAAAAAAAAAAAAAGAGACACGTGCAATGCTTATCTGCAATGACTTCGATCTGATTCTACATGGTTAGGAGAATTGCCTGGCATAGTTTCCATCCGTTGTTGATAGTACCCCATCCGCAGGTGCTGGCTCGTTTAGCGGCGACCAGCAGAACGTTAACTTCAGTTGACAGCTATTACTGGATCCTCTCAAGGTTCCAGGTTCATGTTCGTCATTCCACTTGCTTCTAAGACGCCGATCCACCCTTCTCAGCGCGCAGTCTCCAGCTCATCCAAACCATCTTTCTCTTGCATATCATATCCGCATCCATACCTATTCTCATTTTACCATGCCTGATCTCCAGCTAGGCACGGCAACAGGGCCTGGTAAGCTGTCGTTACGCCATCCCATAAGGCTTGAGACTCGCCCGCAGCTAACTCCTGTCTAGCCAAGCTCAAGGCAGTCACTGCATTGGTCAACAAACTTACTGAGGACCTAGACAAGGCCTCACTTACCCCGAAGGGTTTGCCAACCTCCAATATCCCGCTCTCATGCAGCGAGGAACTAATGCCATTCTTCCTCAGACAGAGATGAGGCCCTGGAGGAGTTGAAAATATACGGGCGAGACCCCCGAAATGCAGATCCCATCTTCACTAAAGAGGTCAGCGGGATCAAGTGCGAGGTGCTTTCGATTGGCATTCTCAGACTGACAACTACCAGGGCATATCCATGCTGCTACGGTATGGCTTCCAAAGCGAATCCAGCGACACGGCTCGAGCCGCCTTGAGGGTCTTGGCCAACTCGATGCTGCTGAAACCTGAGACGAGGCGTATGCTTGTCGACCAGGGATTCGCCGCCAAAGCCTGTGATGCACTAAAGACCGATAATTGGGATCACGAGTTCCTTGTTTCACGCGTTCTACTGCTTTCTACCTATGGAACGAAGGAGCATTTAGCTGGCCTTATCACTGAGCATCATCTTGCCGAGCATATCACCGAGAACCTCGCCCGTCATGCTCGAGTCGTAACTAACAAAGAGCAGCAGCAGCAGCAGCAGCCCATGGAAGACATGGCGCTCGCCGAGACTCTCAAGCTTCTATTTAACGTCACTCACTTCTGTAAGGAGGAGGTGCATCGATTCAGCGGTGCCGTCCCTCACATCATCGTCTTGTTGTGGAAAAGAGATATCGCAGCCTCCAATCCGTTGGATTCGCCCTTTGGCCCTCTGGTCAATGCTCTGCTGAATCTCGACTTGAGTACAGAGGCGAATCAAGCAGCCATGTTCCCAAGTGCCGAGCCCACCAAGGTCGTTGCCAGGCTGATAGATCTTCTCGATTCAGCAATGGTAGCTTATAATGACAACGAGCTTGAGGTCAATGTTGCTCCCCTAGTCAGCACATTGATCAAGGTCTATGAACATGCTCCCAGCACGGTGCAGGAATACATTCGCACCAAGCTGCTCCCAGCTGCGGAAGACAGGGAATCTGTTCTGGGCAGGGGCAAGACGCTTCCTGCCAGGCTCCTAAAGAACTCGACCAATCCGGTGGCTCCAGAATTAGGCACTGCCATTGCTCATCTCCTCTTTGAACTTTCAGGCAAGGACGCGTCGAAGTTTGTGGAGAATGTTGGATATGGTTTCGCTTCCGGCTTCTTATATAACAACAATGCCCCAGTCCCCCCTAATGCCTCAAGGACTTTCGAAGCAGACGATTCCAGCGGCGCGCAGAGACCTGTGAACCCTATTACTGGCCAATTCTTGGATCGGGAAAAGGTCGCGGAGGGGCCCCCAATGACCGAAGACGAGAAACTACGTGAGGCAGAGAAACTGTTTGTACTATTCGAACGGTAAGTTTATCCAATTCCCAATTCCAGGATGCTGGAGAGTTCCTAACGGTTTTCCATTAGTCTCAAGAAGAATGGGATTATAGATGTGGAGAATCCAGTCGCTCAGGCAGTTCGAGAAGGAAGATTCCGCGAACTGGGCGATGATGAAGTTGAGGAACTTGACTGAGTGTAACACGCCTTGGGTCTCCTATACCTGGGCATCTGCTGGGTGAAGCATAATTATATTGCATTGAAATGAATGGTCGGTTTCGTTCGTAGGTTAGATGTGCTATTTGGATGTGCTATATGAATCGACACTTTCCTTTGGTTTCCTGGCTGGTGGGCGTGGTACTACTCCGACAAGTTTTTGAACGTCGAGCGTGATCAAACAGTTCATAGGATTAGGTGAATAATGTGTATGACCTTGATGGATCACGGATGCTTTTCTCACCTGGAAAACAGTGACACGGTGTTGTTCAGGTCTACAGAGACCAGTTTCTATACTCTCCTGCAGACAGCCGACAGCGTTTCGCAGCTGTCAAAGCGATCATGCGTCAAATAGCTTCGTGACTGTTGGCCCAGCCCCATTTCGACAAGTCACAGCTCAATGTTAGACAATATCATCTTATCTAGAAAATGGGAGAATTGGGTCAACTTCTGATCAGAAGTTTAGCAGGCCCATCCGGATTGTTCGCTGCTCTGAAGCCGGTTACTTATATTGAGCATGGATCTGTGATTTACCAGTGTAAAGGCACATGAAAGAGTTTTCTAAAAAAGATGCTCCAGAGATCCCACGTGCCATATAGAGGCACGTGAAGCCTCCTTCCTCCAACGACGGTGCATGCATAGATAGGTATCTCTACCTAACGTACCTACTTTTACAATATCCTCAGCCTTCACAAGCAAGAATACCATATCAACTCACCAATAACTTAATCTTCAACCCTTGGAAAGTCAAGATTCAGCAATCATGCCTCGTTTAATGGATGACTTTCATGATTTAGATGAATTAGTCTCTGCCAGTGACGAGTAAGCCAGATCAACTCCGCTGTGATAGCAGAACCCTTAGCTAACACTTCCCCAGACCTTATTATGGAGAAAGTGACGGTGGATTAACCATCAACAAGCGTCGGGCTTCATCTGACCATCACGTCTCCTCAATGACGGCACCAGCCAAGCCTCCGAGACGCTCATTGCTCGCTGATCTCCAGGCTATAAGAGACCGGACGGAGAATGGTTTTGACTCCAATAATGCCGAAGAGCCATCATCGAGCACCAGCAAGCCAAACAAGCCATCTAACGCGCGATCAAAGCTTCAGAGTAGCGCCATGCCAAAGTCTGCTTCACTCACGAGGCGCCAGCTACGCTCTAGACAAACAAGCAATTCACCAGTTGCCACTAGGAGGGTCGGGCGACCGGCTACCCGAAAGGTGCAGGGCCAAAAGAGACTTATTACGGGAGCTCCCACGAGCGCAAAGAGCGGCAACACAGAGTGGGAAGTGGAGGAGATTGTCGACTCTAGAATTGATGAGGAAACGTTGCAGCACTGGTTTAGGGTGAAGTGGAAGGGTTTTTCGAGCAAAGAGAACACTTGGGAGCCGAAAATCAACCTCGTCAACTGCAAGAAACTCATCGAGAGATATGAGGAGAGGGCCTGGAAGGGGCAATGATCATAATGCCAAAGCCTCAAGCTTCTCGCCCAGACGAAGTGCTGGGTTCTGGAAATATGTGGTTGCTATACCTGAAATCTCAAGATCCTTATTGCTTTAGGGTAAGGAAGGGAACGAAGAAGTAATTGGAGGATGAAAACCTCGCGTTGGCAAACTTTACATACAATAGGCGAATGAAATGGCCGGGAAATTTTCCATTGCATTGATATGGATCGGTATTGACTTGCACAGCTATCACTCTCGGCTGTGACTTCTTCTACCACATAGAAATAGTTCACTGGGCCGCATCATGTCAAGATCAATTTGCAACAAGCAAGGCCCCATTGCAAAAAGAGAAAAAGTTTCCCTCCCTCTCTCATCGTGCTTCAGTTAGGTCGAATTAGCCACCCCCCCGTTCATCCAATAAGCTTGCGGCCTTAGCTCAGCTGGGAGAGCGTCAGACTGAAGCCTCTTGAAACTTCAATCACCTGTTATCTGAAGGTCGTGTGTTCGATCCACACAGGCCGCACGGCATTCATTTTTGTCTTTTGGCGGTTGGACATTTCTTTGATTACATGCTATTCTCTTTTTACTGCCTTTTTGCCTCTTTACGTATGATAGATAACCTGAGGCATCATGGCAGTCGTATGGTAGTGCTGACGCCAGACATTATGAATAAGTATTATCAGGCATTTTGCCGTAATCGTGTAAGTGACATTCACCTATCCATCCATCATAAGAACCAAAATGAATTCTATTCTACTGTTTGTTCTTATCATATCTTATTAATCGTCAATCATGCAGGATGCTCGGCTTCAGTGATTCCCACGGCCCCCACTCATCGGCTTGCTCACTCTACTCTTGTGGCCTCTCCAGGACGTAACCATACAAGACTTCCTTTTCTCCCGTATTAGGATCTGTATCCTCCCATATCTTCGCCAGCTGAAATCCCGCTTTCCGCAATACGTTCTGGCTGGGCGCGTTGCAATCCAGCGTCACCGCCGTGATACGCTCCGGCTGCAGCTCGCCTTCCTTGCCCTCCACCGGCTTCACCGTGCTCTTCTCCACCTTGATCTCGACCTCTTCCCGGGGCAGCGCCCAGTAGGCCTTGAGCACGGCGGTCACGAGCTCCGTCGCGAGGCCCTTGCCCCAAAACTCGGTTCGGAGAAGGTATCCGATCACGGGCCAGCCAAGCTCGCCGACTCGCATGTGGGATCCGCCGGTGCCAATCAACTCTCCCGTCTCTGCCCAGCAGATGACGAACTCATAGGCCAACTCGCCCTTGGTGCCTGGAAGCCTGCTGGCGAGCACTTTTCGAGTCTGTTCTAGGTCTGCGTCTACCGTCCCTTGTACCGTCCACTTCATGACTTCCTGCTGTGAGCGGAGGACGTGGAAGCCGTGATCATCTGTCGGTTCGTATTGCCGGAGAATCAACCGCTCAGTTCGGATGGGCTCTCGAGTTAGCATTGGTGGATACGGCTTTGGCAACGTCGTCTTGACTGTGACCCATTCTAAGGGACTCGGTCCGTTGGGTTGCGCCATTGTAAAAAAGTTCTTTTTGTCTCTATATCGTACTGTAGAGAAAATAGTGTTGACGAACTCTCCTGCCTCAATGATTCAAAAGATCTTCAACTATTCGATTGAAAATGATCCTGACAGTAAGAATTACAATCAACGCTAAGCTCAGTTCAACTACTTTTCGGTTTGTAAAATAGTATTGTCCGTGGGTGAGTCACACCGAAGGCTGGCCGGAGCTGTAGCAGCATCCATTTCCGTCTTCCTTTTCCCCCACACGACTCAGTCCGTTTATGAAGCGGCTAGTAAAATCTCTCCATTAATTAGTACAGCCCGAAAACCAGTGTTTTCCGACTCCGCGCGACAACGGTGCGCCTTTTCCTAAATATACTAGATCGTGGGATAGGTGCTAGCACAGTTGATTGCTCTAGCCCGGCACAATTTGCTAAGTTAGATCAAACGAGGCTAAATTTTGTTATGTTGATATCAAGGAACGTTTGGCTGCTTCGTCCAACACATAAGAAACATAAGATGGATGAGGATGGCGATCAAAGGTTCAATCGGACTGTATTACGCAACCTGCATCTTCTCTTTTAAGAAGCCGACTTGACGAGTCCGTTCCCTCTCTTCTGGCCAAAGCGCCAGGTCGCATAATTTTACATTTTCCATAGAAGCCATGTTGTCTCTCAGCCATCGACACGGGACGCTGAAGAAAAAATTGAGACATTCACATTGCTTCTCATAAATCTACACCATGTTCAGAAATTTTTTGGTTCATTCAATGCCCTTTCTTAACGAGCAAATGCAGTGATATTTCCATGATCCGTAGTAAACACCCGCAGAACCTTGCCCAACCGTCCTCAAAACCAATAACATTCTTAAGCGAAAGTGGATGGTCGCTTCGCGCTGAACAGCTTCTGGGTGTTGGTCTTGGCGACGCGGTGGGGGAGAGGGAACTTGAGGCCCTTGGTGACGAGCTGCTTGATGTAGGGGCGCTTGATGTCGGCGATCTTCTCGATCTCAACGACACGGAGGATCTTATGAAAAGGTTAGCAACGGCATCACCAATGTAGCTGCAAATCGCGTCTCAACATACGTGGATGGACCTGAAACGGGCACGGTGACGGGCAGCCATGTCGGCGTACAGGGACTCGACAGCATCGGTTCTGGTCAGCTCTCTGTACTCCTTGTACATGTTGTGAGTGCCAGAGCGAGAGTCGTATCGCAGCCAGATGCCGAAGTTCTTGACCTTCTCGGGGTGCTTCTCGTGGATCTGTCGAGTTACTCCCCCGTTAGTGGTTTGCACCCTCCTTTTTTCTTCTTCTTAAGATTCTCCTGTTGGACATCACATACCGCCTTGATGCTGACAATCTCACCGGTGGCCTTCTTGACCTTTCGGAGACCCCGCAAGAAGTACCAGTAACGGGACTTGGCAACCGTCTCGTTGGGGGCGAAGATGGTCATCCGGTACATGGCCGGGGTAGGGTTGGCCTCAGTGGGCAAGTGGCGCCCGATGACCTCGTACTCTGTAAGGCGACCTGAAGGTATCTTGTTAGTATTCAAAATGCAAAACTCGTCTGGCAAGTTCAGTCCATCGTCGAGGAGTGCGCGTTGTCGGGAGCCATTGGTACGAATTAGTCGACTGTCTCCGAGTCCGAGATCTCGCTCGAACGAGGGCTTTCTCGGCTAAGATTTTTCTTGGATTTCCAACATATTGCGGCAGGCGTCAGATACAGTACGTCCTCCTCGGGTAATATGCCACAGGTTGCGAATTGTTGAGCCCAGTCGAGACTTCAGTTCGAGATGTCGCTATTCGCCTGATCTTTTTTTTTTTTTTTGACAATTTCGACGGCACCTTTTCCCCCCCCAAACAACGCGCATCCTCGGATTTGTGAACTGCGGAAAGAAAATTCTTACCCATCTGGAACAATTGTTAGTATATCGCAATCTTTGATAATATCCTGCCGACTCACTGTGACGGTGGTCAATGTCCTCGACAAATCGCGAAATTTGAAGATTGTCAAGTGAGAGGTGATGCAGCGATAATTTTTGTGTGCGGGCGAGTGGGGAGGGTTGAGCACCAAATTCATCGGAGGGCTTTGACCTCAGCAGCGATTGGCTCAAGGTGAGATTCGCGGCCCCACCAACGCTAAATTCAGCCATCACGTGAAAAGTCACAAGCAAGCGCTGGTCAACGGGTCAAGGAGCGAGAAGGTACGTACCTTGATGACATTACGGTCGTAAGGCATAGCCTGCAAACCAAACTCTTGTTAACAGATAGGGATCGGATACGACGTACAGGAATCGTTTCCTCTTGAATTTCATGCAGAAGTGAAAATAGAATTGTGTACAGTCATTCTTTTATACGATCTTTCACTCCGGATAGAAAGTGGAGCCACGCCAGCTTCCTGCCAACAGGCTCGTTTCTCAGCCTTTCATACCAGCATCATGAACGAGCTGTTCAAAGGCTTTGCGAAAGCCCACGCTGAGCAGAATGGATATCTGCTTGCGGCAACGCTCTCACCAGTATCGCCACCAGAGAAGCCTCAGCGACTGAGATCAATTTGGCAGAGTAGCAGTTCGTCTAGTCTTAAAGGTGACATCAAACACTACATCAAATCAAATTCCTCTCATCACCGCAGCCTTGATCACGAAGAAGTCAAAGGGTGGGTCGAGGTATATGCCGCTTATTGGAACGCCATTGGGGAAATTATTGCAGGAGAAGAGGGCAAGGTAATATAAATTTGAAGTAATATCCAGTTCTGGCGGCCTCTGACACTGATATAGTCAACATGGACCAAAGTTTATGAATCATGGAAAGATCTGACTTCCATGTTAATCAGAGGCTATAACAACTTTGGCTTCGAGGCATGGACGATCCCGTGCCTGTACGTAGTTGGGAAGTACCTGAGATTATTCGCCATCAGGTCCGACATGGAGCGTAGCCGCAACGCTGGAGACAACTCCGGGGGAGCCTCACTGATGCAAGATGATTTTGATCCAGAGACTGAGGAACAAGGGCAGCTGAGAGACTGCGAACAGCATCTGAAGAGAATATTTACGCTTTGTCTCAACGACAGGTCAGTATGAGCGTTGAAGTGTCGAGAATGCTTCTAACACCTATCGCAGGGCTCCGCTAGAAGAATCCAGGAAATGGGGCATCTATTTCATTATCAACTTGCTGTTCAAGACATACTTCAAGTTGAATTCGGCCTCGCTCTCTCGGACTATTCTAAAGACGTTGAGTGCATATCGAGGAGATATGCCGCCATTGGAAGCGTTTCCAAAATCCCAAAGAGTCACTTTCAAGTATTACGAGGGAGTTTTATTTTTCTTGGAAGAAAACTACGTGGAGGTGGGAGAAGCACATCCAACAAAGGGGCCTTTAAACGTGGCTAACAGCGTCTCTTAGGCCGAGAAACATCTTGTCGAAGCATGGGAGCTTTGCCACAAGGATGCAAAGCCCAATTTGGAGTGCGACCATCTCCTCGCTACTCTTCCGATGAAGTGCTAACAGGTTTCAGGCGGATATTGACTTACCTCATCCCGTGCCGCCTCCTCACCTCTCATGTACTACCCACAAAGAAACTGCTAGAACCTTTCCCCCGTCTACAGAGGTTATTTCTGCCCCTGGCCGAATGCATAAGAAAGGGCGATCTACACGCTTTCGACCTTGCATTACAGGAAGGCGAAGAAGAATTCGTTAGGAGGCGCATCTACCTGACGCTCGAGCGCGGTCGCGATATTGCACTACGAAATTTGTTACGGAAAGTGTTTATCGCAGGAGGATTTGACGAGCCGAAAGAAGGGGAAACGACCCCAGTTCGGCGCACACGCGTACCTGTTGCAGAGTTTCGAGCGGCTATCTGCATGGGGAGTGGGGGAGAGCCGGTCGACAATGACGAGGTTGAGTGCTTGCTGGCGAACATGATTTACAAGGTATGGCCCCTTCCCTTGTCACGGTTCAGACGTTGAGGATTCTATTAGGTCACTGACAATGATGATTAGGACCTAATGAAAGGCTATATTGCCCGTGAGCGAGGCATCGTAGTTTTGTCTAAGAAAGGCGCCTTCCCTGGCACTGGCGTCTAAAACAGACCCCGGGAACTGGAGATTTTTTTCTGAAGAATAAGCGAGAATAGAAGAGCGAGTATTGGTCGTTCGATGATCAGCCTTCGGAGCCTCATACGCAAGGCTATCTTGCAGCCCAGCCGTCCGTAGAGAACGGCTTCCGGTGCAACGTTCGCTTACTACTTCATGCCTAGTTTATGATGGCGTTCATGGCATATTAGATGGCGAAGATATCCAAGCTAAAAAAAAATGACACTACTGATTGAGCCCTTGACTGGTGGCTGTTTCACCCATCAGCCTCACTGATCGGTTGGCTGACTTTGCCCGTGCATGCACCTCTCTCCACTACCATCACACCCACCATGGCCCAATATGTACACAATCCCGGTGACTCACCCTGTGAAGATTACGAGGCCTGGCTATCAAAACCCTGGGGTGGCCTCCATATATGCGCTTACGGTGCAAGGGAAGTGCACCAGCGTGGTATCTTGACACTTTATATCATACTCTACACCATCTTTTTTTTGTCAGGCAGCAAGACGTTAAAAGTATAATGCTGATTTTCAATGTTGAGTTTATCGATTAATTGAACAAAAGAAAGAGACCTATTTCTTTTAACTCAGTGTACAGCTCTAGCGCTCTGAACACTGCAACCATTAACCAGTTATCAATCCTTTCCGTAGAAACGCGAGCCTGCCCAGCGCATTCAGTCTTGGCTCGTCTAAACTAGCATATGTCCGTCATAAATACCAAGAAATCATAACTTGCAATATTGCCGTACATCTTGAGAATGGTGATAGAAAGAATGAACCACAGGGTATGCTAAGTGAAAGGGAAACGTAATGATACATAAGACGGCGTGGAGGAAATAGTAGTGTGAGTAACCCATCCTCAAAAACATGATGCCATGAAAGCCAATTTGACACCTTTTTTTTACTGATTGGTATCGGGGGATTTTTGGTGAATGACAAAGGAAAATACGACCTCTGCTTCATACGGGCTTGAGGTATGCCATTACATATGACGAATAGATCGAGAAGTAACTCTTTTTTTGGTCGTTAATCCCAAGACGATCAACGGTCAGGGAAAGAAGGAATAACATGAGGAAAAACCTACTGCGCGGATGAGATATCATCGACGTGGTTGCAGAGCGCCACGAAGAGATCGAAAAACAGCTGCGTGCCGCCATTATACATTTCGAGCTGCATGGTTCCACTTCGCTTGAAAGTGTTGCGAGACCGAATGATCAATGCTAAGTAGTGCGCTCGCAACTTGGAGTCATTGTCTGGTGTGTTGGCATATGCGTATCTCGCGGAAGCGAGAATGGTGCTGCACTGGATACCCGACTCTATCTCGGAGTTAGTACGAGTAGGGCCAAAAAAAAAAAAAAGAAAAAGAAAGAAAGAAAGATTCGACGGTGAAAACTTACGGAGGCCTTGCTTCCGCAGAGACAGCTTCTTCAGTTCATTGAGGCCATATCGTTCAGCAGCACAGTAGATGACAGTATCCTTGAGAAGGTCACCATCGACACCACGATGATAAACCGTGCTTTCCACGGCCTTCTTATCATCGTCATTGGGAGTGGCTTCCAGCTCCCAGGAATTTCGTCGCTTGTTGTGCATCAAGCGGGGATAATAATCTCCTTTATACATGAACTCTAACACCGAGCTGAAGATTTCGGGTTCTTCATCCGGCAGAGAGATTCTTTTCGCCGCAGGATCGGTATATGTGTTTCGTAGGGCATTGTTGAAGAAGGGGCTCGAGCTGAGGACATTTTCATGGGCGGCAAAGAGCCGCTGTTCAGCACCGACGACGAGAGTTACGATGGCAGAACCCAGAGTACTATCGATGCTGTTAATGTCTGGTCCGAGTCAAAGAGATGGGGGAAAATGACCTACTTAGTCATGATGGTATCCTCGCTCGCAGCAGCCGAGGACGCCGTGGTAGGTCTTCGATGGCGAGATTCATGGCGTCTTTTTGTGACGCCGCTGTCCTTGCTGAAACTGAATGAAGCGCTGGATCTAGACGCCTTGTGGCTCTTGGAGAAGCTCCGGCCAGAGCTTTCGAATCGATTGCCGAACATTGTCGATCCCGCTGATGGATTAAGAAGAATATGAACGCCTAGATTACATCCGCACGCATTAAAAGAAAATACAGAGCGCGAAAAGATCCCCGAGAAAAATTAAGACAAGTGATACAGGCAATCCAGAGAAGAAGAAATCCTGGAGGAGGCTCGATCTTACTTCTTGGTGCTGATTCACTTGCCTTAGCACCAGGCCGAACGACGCTGAAATCTCTGTATGAAACACGGTGGGTGCCATGCTTTTATATGCCCCCGAACGAAAAACTTAAATGGAGGCGCTGGCTGCCTATGGACACCCCCGAATCCCTTAGTGAGGCGGGCCTAGGCAGGGTTGGTGATAATCGGATGACACAACGCGCCCACCCGGTTAATTTCGCGTCGAGCGGAATACAGTATGGTACACAGTGCTAGACTGGGTACGCCAAAAGATAGCGAAAGCACGTGACATGGCCATGGCGCACCTCCATCGGCCATTTCCAGCGGGCAAGGCGGATCGCAGCCGATGGCCAAGGACCTAGGCTGAGACGACCAAGCAGAGCTGCAAGAAAGAAAAATGGCGAAAGGGGGCCCTCGCCGACAGGGGTTATGCCATGCATCCTAGGCTTTGCAACCATAGGATATGCAGGGTGTGGGACAGCTTCTGTGAGTAGTCGTGCCGTGCGTGGAGTCGTGCAAGGCATCCATCCACCAGCCTGCAGGAATGCGTGATAGTGCATACCCTCTTTGAAGCTTGAGGTAACAGCAACAATGGCGTTGTATCCTGATAAAAACTTTGAAAAGCAGGAGTTCAGACGCAGAGGAATCAATTGAAGCCAATTTCACCAGTATTGGATCTTCAATTTAGGCCGCAAATGGCCTTGGAGCTCTAGGCTCTTCATCTAATTCTCACGAGCACCGGTGTATCACAAAACTGACCACCTCTTCCGAGCCACACGCATGAACCGTGCTTTTCACAGGTGGATCAGGGATATATTGCGGTGCAAGGTACAAGCTTTATTCTGACCGAGCTTCTGGTAAGCTACTGCATGATCAAGGCCGGTACGAGCACTCCGTATGCCATGGCGGACCATTCACGACCAGATCTGTTCGAATAAGCCCCCCTCGAGAGCAGCCTTGACCAAGTTCAGACGTAGCCGTCGTGCTCGTAGCTTGGCCGAATAAACCTTCTAATCTATGAATCAAGTCATTTGTTCGCTATTAGCTTTTTTTCGGCATCTCTCATGTGCGATGGACTTCTTGCCCCCGGGAAACGGCCATAGCAATGCACCGTGCAATCGTGCTTTTGCCTTCCTTTCGCACCATTACGTCGTTGTGAAGCGCCCCGCGGACCGTGTGCAATTCGGCAAACAGTTTGACATCCTGGCACCGCTGGTAAAGCATGTCTCCGTGGTCAGACGGCACTAGCTCGTCTCTGCCGGCCTCTACTATGTATATCCCTGGCTTTGGGTCTTGTGATTTTGCAGCTATTGATCCCAGGTTTGCCCAGCTATCAAGATGATTGCGCAAGAAGGGCCATAAATGCCGATAAGGTAGCCACTTTTGCGGATACAAAGCTGTGAGCATCGCTCGAGTGTTTGTAAAGGGCGTCTCCAGCACCAAGGCATTGATTGGTAGAGTGGTGGCATCCCTAGCTTTGGCGGCCAGATTTGTTGCAAACCCGCACCCTATGCTCTGGCCCCAAAGTATGGTAATGGGCTCTGGCAAAGCCTTTTCCTGATGCCTCTCATGATGTAGCTGGGATATCCACTTCAAGGCTGCTTCTGAATCCAGGTCGATGCCTTTCTCAGAAGGGCGATCGTGGGATGTCCAAAAGCCTCTATAGCTGAGGCATACTACCGTGTAGTGAACCTGCCCCTCGGTCATTGTTTTTAGCCGACGTAAAATGCCGGAGATGTCTGGGAGTCGAGGGGGCAGTGACGAAGCATTTCCTGTTATGACAACTCAGCTCTTGCAGTATATGATTTATATCAAGAAAAGAACACCGATCCGGCATACCTTGAAAGTAGAGGATGTATACTGGTCTCGGTGGTGCATTTGATGAGCCTCCACGTTCGCCACCGCAAGGAAGCTCACTTATACAGAGAGCTATCTCTGTGCCGTCTAGCGAACGGATTCTCTCTTCTCGCCATTCAATACCCCCACACTGATGAGAGAAGTCGGAGATGCGCATACTTCGGGCATTTGGCGGGAGGAAAGGATTGTAAATGATGGCATTCTGGAACAAGACGAGCATGATGCACTTATAGCACCAAAGGGCAAGGAAGAGTCCGGTGAAGATGGTTGGCGGCATCAGCACTTGGCTGAGATGAATCGGCCTCTTGGTCGTGCCATGATGAACTATGCATTCCCTCGCCTTCCACGCTCGGGGAACCGCTGTTCCACACCCTCCTCGGGAAACATGTATTACCAGCGCTCTCGATTGTGCCGTCGTCAGGCGTGCGAGGCGCATCGCTGCGAACTCCCGCCCTTGGAGCCCGTGATGAGTTTTGGGACGAGGACGGGCTTTGGAACACGCGCTATATCATTTTTATCTTAAATGCTCCCACCGCAGGCGTTTACAACCCAAAGATAGGGAATGATGGTAAGGGCGTGGCAGCTAACTGAAAATACGAGCCGTCGCAAAGGTGCCTTGGACTTGATACGGGGGTTTATCCAGACAGAAGACGGCAGAATGACTTTCATGTTCTAATCTGTTCTTTCTCTGGCCTGGTAGGATTCAGCAAGGTACCGCCGCCCCACGCCTGGCAGTAAAAGCTGCCAGACTTTCAGTGGCCTTGGGGCGTGTCACTTGTCGCTAAAAACGCCACCCTCGGGCCCCAATCCTGTCCAGGGCCCTGTTAGCCCAACTGTTATATGTACTGTAGACCAGCGACCCTAAAAGCTACAGGTGCCTTAGCAGCATCAAAGTATCCATAAAGGACTTCCATGTTCAATTAGAGGTAGGTAGTACATGTAGGCACCAGCCTCGCATTCGCTCACTCGTTCGTTCATAGGCAAGTCATCCTGCAAGATAAACTTTCCCCAACACCACACGCTGCCACGCGAGCTTTCAACAGCCCTTTAAGCCAGAACCCTAAACCTCTTCTTTACCCCCAACCACCTCCCCTCAAGCTTCAAGCGAGAATCAATATCGCGAAAATGGAGACCCCGCTAGACAAGGATAAAGAAACTGAGGGCGCGGCGCATATCGACATCGTCGATGACCGGCCGTCTCCCCAAGTCGACGGCGAGCCCAGCCCCCCGCTCAGAGATAGCAAAGGATGGGATGGCAAACTCCGCATCCCCAAGACGGCGCTCATGACCAACCCTGAGGCGTTGTCGGACCCGGAGTACTCAGATAGCAGCAACGTCCTGCATGGCGAAGAGATCCAGGCCGATGAAAGTAAGGTGTTCCGGGCGGCGGCCACCATCTATGATGAAGGGCGCAGAGCTGACTTGTTTGACCTCGGTGACGATTAGATCTGCTCGATAGCGAAGAGTCTGATACGGACGAAATCATGTGCACGCACTCTCGTATCTCGTCAATACCTGCTTTACGACTAGAGCGCTTCAAGGCCGTGGCTCGCATATGCCTGCGACAGAACGTCATCCAAGATATCGAAGGTCTCGACGCCCTTGCCGATACGTTGGAAGAGCTCGACCTATACGACAATCTGATTTCACACATCCGGGGCCTTGATAACCTCACGAAACTGACAAGCCTCGACCTCAGCTTCAATAAGATCAAACACATCAAGCATATCAGTCATTTAAAAAATCTGCGAGAAGTCTTCTTCGTCGCTAATAAAATTTCCAAGATAGAAGGACTAGAAGGACTAACGAATCTCAAGTCTCTGGAACTCGGCTCGAATCGTATTCGGGAGATACAAAACCTCGATAGCCTCCAAAACCTGGAGGAGCTATGGCTAGCGAAGAACAAGATTACAGAACTAAAGGGACTGGCCGGCCTTCCCAAGTTGCGCCTCCTCAGCATCCAGTCCAATCGTATCCGAGACTTGTCTCCGCTCAAGGACGTCCCCAGCCTGGAGGAGCTCTATATCGCTCACAACGCTCTCGAATCCTTGGAGGGCCTCGACGATAACGTTAACCTTAAAATTCTGGAGATTTCCAACAACCAAGTCAAGAGCCTCAAACATATCGGCAATCTCACACTTCTTGAAGAGTTATGGGCCAGCTACAATCAGCTTACCGACTGGGCAGAGATGGAGAAGGAGTTGAAGGACAAAGAAAACTTGACAACAGTATATTTTGAGGGAAACCCCCTTCAGCTTCGCGGCCCTGCTCTGTACAGGAACAAGGTTCGGCTTGCGTTGCCGCAGGTCAAGCAGATTGATGCCAGTGAGTCTTCCCCTAATGAGCCTGACCAAAAAGAAACCCTCTAACTTGTCGTCCCAGCATTCGTGAGAGTGTAGACGAGATCACGCGGATATTCGGGGCATACGATAACGACAGAACAGCTTGCTTTTTTTTTTGGAGGAAACCCTACGGCGTTTACCGGGCTATTATGTGATAGCATCGCTCACTAGAAATAATGCAGACATTTATACTCTTTTGCTATCTTTCGCCTGCCTTGAATGAATGAGATGCGACTACGATCGAGGCCAGGTTTCTAACAGCTATCGCTGTTCAGCATCTTTCTGATATTTGTACTCTATAGCAGACTAATCCGCCTCCTTTTGGCGTTCGAAGACCATTGCAGCAGCTCTGACCGTTGAACCCCACCGACAAAGAGAATGGTACAAACATGTCAAGATCTTTATTTATTGGTTTTACTTTTTTTTTTCTTCTGTTCTCGATTCTTACTCTAACCAAAGAGCCACAGCTTGTCGGCGGAGAAGTACTGTTCCCAGGTGTAAGCATGGGCAAAAAGTGGAACGTTAAAGGATTAGGGAGGAAAAAAAAGAAAAAACTCACGTTTGTTGGCTTGTTGAATCGAATGTTCAAGTCCATGGCTGCGATGCGCTCCAAGTCGGCGTCATCCAAGTTGAAGTTGGTAGACTCCAGGTTCTGGGCCAGGACAGCGGGTCGTGAAGTCTTGGGGATAACAGCCAAGCCACGCTGGGTAGCCCATCGGAGGAGGACCTGGGCTGGGGTTTTGTTGTGCTTGGTAGCAATCTCGTTGACGGTATCGTGCTCTAACAAGGGAGCGACACTCTTGGCACGCGGCATGTCGAGTTCCATGAAGCCAGTGGGGCCGAAAGAAGAGTAGGCCGTGACGGCGATGCCTTCGGTCTTGGCAAGGTTGATGAGATCGGGCTGCTGGAGGTAGGGGTGGTGCTCAATCTGGAGGGTCGCCGGGCGGATCTTGGCGTACTGGAGGGTGTCATAGACGGTTTGCGCCTGGTAGTTGGAGATGCCGATGCTCCGGGCCAGGCCCTTCTCGACCAGCTTCTCCATGGCTGTCCAGGTCTGCTGGAGGGTGGTCTTGGACCAGCGGACCTCCTTCTCGCCGTCGTAGAACCATCCGGGGGGGTAGCGGACGCTGGGATCAACGTACTCGAGCGCGCAAGGGAAGTGGATGAGGAAAAGGTCAAAGTAGTCGATCTTCCAGTCCGCGAGCTGCTTGCGAGTGATGGGCTCGACCTTGTCCTCGTCATGGAACGTCTGCCACAGCTTGGAGACGAGGAAGAGCTCCTCGCGCTTCACGATTCCCTCCTTGATGGCGCGAGCAACGCCGTCACCGCACTCCTTCTCGTTGCCATAATCTATGTAAGTGAGAGAAGAAAGAAGTCGTTAGCAATTGTCCAAGTGCTCACAATTACGCCCCCCCCCCTTTCTTGCTCAGTACGATCACAGCGACGGCGCGCGGGATAGCAATGAAGCATAATCAGGTAAACTCACCACATGCGCCGTCAATCAGCCGGTAGCCGGCCTTGATGGCATTATAGACGGTTTCCGCACAGGTAGAGGGGTCGACCTTCCAGACGCCGAAGCCCACCTGAGGCATTTCATAGCCGCTGTTCAGCTTAATCGTTGGCGACGCCATCTTGCTCGCGAGGCTTCCCTGAGTCGAGAAGGTACGGTTGGGTGCGGGAAGTGTGGTAAAGGAGAATGAGGTGGACGGACGAGACAGGAGGAACGAAGGCTGTCGGGGCGTATTTATGCGCAGCGCTCGAACTCCACATGAGAGGACACTTTTCGTTCCTTTCCTCATCGCCGGTTCTTTTCCAAGTCGCAGCCTCGCTATCTCCCTGGCAGCGGAGTCGTCTTCTTACGCAGTGGAAACCCGCCACTGGCCCGCCAAGTAAGGGTCAGCTGGGTCCTGGAATGGATGGCTGGATAAGCCTAGATATGGGAGCAAGACGCCAACAAGAGCTTTGGAAATAATCCGTCGGACCCAGGCCAGGCCAGCGGGCCAACAACCATCATCACTTGCCGCCTAATATGCACGAGGGCGGGTAGCAACTAGATCTAACCGGCCCGGATGGACTCTTCTTGTCGAAGGGTGGGGGAGGGATGTGGCCGTACGTTACGAACTTACCTACAGAACTTGAGGCGTTTTGGGTTGGTTTATTTTTTTCTCCCTTTCTCACTCTTGTCTCTTATTAGTGCGTTTAATGTGATCAAAGTGGCTTGGTGGAGGGTGCTTTGCGATGACGATCCAGCGGCTTAAAAGGAAGAAGCCACATTCGGAGAATATGACGCTGCTATTCCAATTAGCTTTTCCGCAGCTTCGTTTCCTTTCTTTCTCGCGCTCCACGTCACCGAGAACTGTTCATTGCTCGATTGGCAGGGAGGGCAAGACGGCCATTGGACGATACGAAAAAACGATGAACCGCCCTGCCCTTCACACCTTACAAAAAGGCTTCTCGAAACAGTCTTCGACATCCGGATGATCAGGCTGAGGCAACCCCATGGCCGATTTAGCCTAAATGCCGTGCTCCGCAGTCCAGGATGCGGCTAATTGTCCGGTTGGTCGTCGCTCAACCGTTCCCGACGTCCTAAGGGAGCTTATTACCCACTAGAGGTGAAAAGAGAAAGGAGGACTAATGCCGAGTCGACCAAAAAAAAATTGGGGACCTGATCCGGAGAACTGGATAGATAGGGACACATCAAGGTAGAGCGACGGACAGAAATGATGAACCCTCTTTGGCCGAAGCTGATTGCTGCGGATATACTTGCGGCGTTTCATGGGAGCAGATCACCTTCTCCTTCATCAATCTTGAACACCAAAAAAAGAGAAGAACCTTGTTTCTCTCTCATTATTCATCATTTTGCTCTCGGTGACAAAGCTCTCTTTGATATCATGGTGGGGACGCAGGGGGATGAATCTTTGCTGACTCGTTATCCGCCTGAAAGGTCGGTTTTGATAGCGGGGGTCGTCATTCTTTGTGGTTGAGACAATGAAATGCGCATGAGGCAAAAGAGAGCCTTTTAACTGGACGACGATGTTCTTTCTAGTTTGAACAACAGGCACTCCATTGTCGGGCCGTTGTGGATAAGAGTACGAGGCACAGCAATCTTGTTCAAATTGTGGATGAAGGCGCCGCCAGATGAATAGTTATCACCATTGAACTTTTCTCTGCGGAACGCGAGCATCAGGATGGTTCACCTGTCGTGTAGATACACGCCATACATATATCGTAGCCCACCAACGCGGACGGCAGAAGGACGGGATGGAATTCGAATCATGTCCTCGTGCTTGGCCAATTGACTTCTCATCGCTCTAACCGCAGTCAGCATGTCGTCGCGATACCCCCATCTCACCGTGCGCCATGCGCCGGCTATACCCACACCTCTGACAAACCTCCGAAACTTACTCGCCTTCCAGTCTGCCCTGCTTCGCGGTGACAGATCCGTGACTCTGCACAATGCGAGCGGCCTTCCTCCACCGTTCTACGACAAGATCAGAGTCCCTTATAACCGGGAGAACATGCCCCAGGATCAGCCCTTCCATTGGCCTTTTGGAAACCAGCATTCCGAGTCTGACAGCGACAATACAGATCAGCCAACAAGCGTTGATGATTACATCGAACTGCTCGAGTGGGATGGCTTCCGGCTCGAGTGGGTGAAAGTGCTCGGCCAAGGTGGCTTCGGCATGGCCACGCTCTGGAACGTCATCTTCGATGACCAGAGCAGGAGAAAGGTTGTCATCAAGATTCCCGTTCGTGCGAATACTGACTTTGACGGCGAGCTAGACTGGCACCTGAGATATGCGGGAGCTTCTCATGTAACTCAATCCATTGATCTGCAGAACCTGGCTGACAACATTAGACGCAGGATCGGCAGAGGCCACATGATCGGGCGAGGAGCGAGATTCTCGCAGACTAATCAGAGTGTCCTTGTTCTTGAGTACGCGGAGCATGGGAGCCTTTACGAGATGATGAACAAGGCTTCGTCCTTTGATGTCAATTTTTCCAACAAGGTGCTATGGGAGATTTGGGAGTGTTGTGAGTTGCCTCTCTCTTTCTCTCTCTCGCTCGTATGCTTGTGGAAGAAGTGCGATGGACTAATATCGATGATTATAGTGGTAAAAGGCGTCCTGTCGGTATCCCTTCAGCCAGACGCATCCCAAAGATGGGGCCGTGGTGGACTCGATGAGATACTCAAGGCATTGGACAATCCGCAAAACATGGACGAATTGCTCAGAATTTGCACCCTCGTCGACAGCCACGACGTGCATTTTGACCTGGAAGAACAGAATAGTATGCCATCTTGCCCCTTTCCTACCAATCTAACCAGAGTTCATTAGCCCAGCTAACTTGGAGATGCACAGTTCTCATTGGCGAGGATGCAAGCCATTCACACCATCCCATCTTCAAGGCAAGTACTGTATGGGTGCATGGAAGCATGTATTCCTTTTCATTGCTCGAGACGGACATCTGAACATGAAACTAACCATCCCTATGACTAGCTTCACGACTTTGGCGAGTTTAGCTACAAGATGAGGGAGTGCTGGATGGACTGGACCGAATTCGACTACTGGAGAGTGAGAAGATGTCCAAAGTCAAATCGCACCCCTCCGGTAAGCACTGCCTATTCATCCCGTCGTCTTGAATTTTCTATTTCTAACTCAATCCATGGCTAGGAAACAATCTCGAGAGACTGGGACCTCGTCGATTTAAGCCAGCCGGGACGGATTTCGAGATTTACCGGCGACTTCTTCGGTCCTCAGCTCAATGAGGTGGCAGGGCGGTACGGCAGTTGGACGAACATTTTTATGATTGGCAAGATTGTAAGTTGACTTGCCCTGTTCTTGCTCATCAAGACACCTGGTGTTCAGTATCATTTCACTAATCATGCCTCAATCCATCAATCGAAACAGATGGAGTCAGTCATCACAAAGTACTGGTCAGCACATCCCATGATGACTCTAAACTACACCTCACTGGACGGATCGTCCTCCGGGGCCTCCTACGGCTGGCGTATCTGCAGGCCTGGGTATGAGTACATTGAAGCCGATCTTGTCGATTTGATTGTAAGGTGCCAGTTCGAGAGGCCCCAGGACCGCCCTCGCCTGGGGTACCTGCTCAAGAAGATATACGAGCGCAAGTATCGTGGCTTTGACGAGACCGATGAGGAGACGCGCCACTTCTGGGACATGTTCTGGGCTCGTACAAGAACCAATCCCTTGTCCTCTTCAGCAAGCCCGCCTTTCCCTTGCCCCTCCCTATCGTCGACGGATACAGCCGCTTATGTGGAAGCCACAGACGCTAACTATAATGCTGACCAAGGCCCAGACGGATCCCATGCCTCCCAGCCATTCTTTTCCCAGCGCTCCGAGGCGACAAACCGTAATACAAGGTCGCCGACTTCACCCTCGCGGTATGCAGAAACGGGGAACCCACTCATCACACATGTGGCGGCTCTACGACGCAAGTCCCGGCGATCACCACTCAGTGTGTCTTCAAGTGAAGCCTCCCTAAGCCAACGCTCAAGACCGCCGATTGCTAGCCAGCCAACAGCGGGAGTGGCTCAAGCGACGGCAGACGCAGAGCCCAGCAGCCCAGTCGAAGCAGCTTCTAGTGTACGAGAGCAAAGCCGACGACCAGTTTTTGATGACAACCTCCCAAGCCAAACCTCCTCGAAGCAGAAAAGGCAGAAGAAGAAGCGCAGCTCTACTACCTCCTCGCAATCAGACGAGATTAGCAGTGATCAACGAAAAGCGAAGAAGCAGAAGAAGGTACGCTTTGCGCAAGGCTCCAGGTCTGAAGGTCAGTCAGCAGCGGCCACTGCGCTGCTCGCTCTATCTACCGCGCCCGCTTCCAGAAACCCCTTTGATGTCCGAGTCGCCAGTTTCTCTCCCTTTAATTCAACGGGAGCCTCGGCGCAAGTGCGGCCGTCTGCTGCTCCTGTTGGTGCAGCGCCTATCAACCCCTTTGCCACAGACACGGCGCAGACTAGACCTGCAGCCCAGTCAGCCGGTAATCCCATACCTCCAGCCCCTCGTCGTGTCATGGATACCTCGATGGACACTGGCCCAGGCAGTCTTCATAGAGCAAGGCCAGTCGTACCGCGGGCTGAAGTCGTCGGAGACTTATCTCCTCCGTCCAGCGCCATCCCAGCACAAAGACCGTTAGATACGCTGCCAGGAGGCGATCCGTCAAGCTTCGGTGCAACAGAACCCATACCATGGCAGTTACAACAGCAGTGGAACATGACCGCAGGAGTCGCCCATACTGCGGACATCGTATGGGAGACAGAATCCGACGCTGATCCGTTGTTACAGCCCTTGGAACGCAGATCGAGTCCGATGGACCTGGACGAGAGAGATTCCGACATTATGGATATGGAGTGGTAAGTGAGGTAAAGTATGTGCGTATGTTTTGTCCGTTCAGTCCTGTAGAGATTATATGTAAGCATGAGATCCAATTTCTAGTTTATAAGTCGCTGTTTTCATTCAATCGTTCTATGATATACTCGTGTCTCCTCCATATCATTGCCACGCATTCATTTTGAAGAAGAAAGCAAAACCTCCGTCTAGTTCTAGCAGACGCCCATACCGTCATACTTCTTTTCGTACCAGATAAATGCATTTACAGAAACAAACATGATGCCTCCCTTCGCTAATGAGCAACATTGCCAACCTCATAATTCATCCTTTGGCCCCATGAACACCACTCGCAGATGCCCTCACACTGTCTGATCATTTTTCTTTTCGCCTCTGTAAATCGTTTCAGCCAAAGTGTACACGCCCCATCCAGAGGATAGTCTGGAGCATTGTCTCGGTATAAGTTCAGCTTGCAGCAAGATAGCCCGGATCCATGGCATAGAATCGTCCAAGAAAAACATGCTGAAAGACATAAAGAGAAATTCACTTGTGTGTAAGACCAAGCGATAGTCCAACCGCCAGTCCAACAACGACGACCATCAGCACCGCCGCAATCAATATGATCCGGCATCTTCTCTGCCTATGATTCGGAGTCCAGCTCTCGCCATGCCGCCGCTTCCTTTCCAAACGCCCCTGCGGCGGCGTTGTCTGCCCAACAATCGTCTCCTCATCCGCATCATCGCCAGCCTCCTCTTTACACTCTGTCGTCGGAACCTGGGGAGGCATGTCCAGAAAGCCCGGCACGTACGGTAGGACCGTCGCAGCCGGTTCCTCGACGGGAGGACCTAGGCTTCGCCGGGGGTTCTTGGCCGGCACGCGGAGCTGTACGGGCAGTGGAGGTGTTGGCGATGAGGGCGTGGTGTTGCTGTGTGTGTCCTCTCTGATGACGGGCATTTGGCCGACTGAGACGAGAGAAGCCCTGGAGGCGGCACGAATATGGAACTGGGGTGAATGTGACATGGTTCGAAAAGTATGACACAGAAGAGACTCTGAGTTTGCGTGTTCTACTTGAGAGTCCTCCGAGATTGCATCAAGATCGTCATTCCTCGTATACAGACGAACCTATGAAGCAAATAGAACAGGATATTCAACCACAAAATTAAATGCAAAAATTCCAAAGAAATTACAATAACAGCTGAAACTACAAAGTCAGAGAAATTACATTTCCTCGTCCCAACTCATCATTATAACCCTACTCCCAATCTCATAAAACGGCGCAACGTGCCGCCTGAGACACGCTCAGCCGCCCGACCCATCTGGAACAAAACCAGCTTCTCCTCCCATCTACTCCAGCATCAATCAAGAAACAAGAACCAAACGTCTCCATAAATGGAAATACCCGACAATCATGGCTGAGCATCTCATGTCATGCCAATGCAATGCACGTCCACGCCAACACATCCCAACTCCACCAACATCCAGAATCTGCCTAGAGACAACCTCCATACATGTACCTACAGGCAGAACGCCAGAAAAATAGATTCAGCCACAGGGGACCAAAAAAAAACAAATTAAAGGTCCCTTAAAAAAGAGAGATTCAGAGATTCAGATTCAGCTCGTCTCCGCCGTTGGATCTAGTGCCGCCAATCAACGGCGTCCAGCCCACGGCACCATTGAATGCGCTAGTGATGATGGGCTGAGAGGACCCTTTTTTTTTTTATAATCACACTCTTTTTTGTCTCGAAGCGGCTGATTTGCAAGCTTTCGAATTGAGTTAGTCTGTGGATGCATGGTAAGACAGCTAACTAGCTGTTGTAGTATATCAGGGTGAAATGACCGCCAGGGAGCATCAACATTTGTCCTGTCATGCCGTTGATGGATCATCACCAGCTTGTCAAAGAAGATGAGAAACACCAGGCTCATGAAACAAGAGATCAACGTGAGCCAAGCAGTCCACAGAGACATATATACTGGGAGAATAAGAGAGAGCTGGTAAATTTCATAATACATACACCATGCGCTCTACACACCATCCGGGAGGCGCAGCTAGACCCGCGCAAAACATGCCGCAAAATGGCTTGCATCTAAAACACCGTTTCCTAAAGCATGGCACAGGAGACAAAATAAGGCAGCCGTGGCTTTGACACCGCTTGGTTTGCCCATCCCCAATATGCCCCAATGTCTCAAACATGACGCGGGTAGGGCACGGAATCCGGAGCACGTTCGGAGCAGTTGTAAAGCTGCATGTAGCGCGGCAGTCTGTCTGATCTGATAGTAAACGCTCTGCATATGCCTATCCAGTATGGGGTAAAAACAGCGCATGGCCAGCACCAAGTATAGTAGGTATCCAAACGAACAAATCATCCCTCTCCCCGCAAATGCAGGTAAACGCATCCAACCATGCAGCGGTGGCTTTTCATATAATCATAGAACGGAGCCGAGATCATCTCACAGCCCTTACAGTGAACATGCGGCTGATACTCAGACCCCCACCGCCTCCCCGGTCTCATCCTGTGCTTCATCCACGCCAATATACGACGGTGCGTCGAGAAAGTCGCCCTGCTCCGTCCACACCGCTGCAAGCTCCTTGTCAATCTCTTCTCGCCTCTTCTTCCACTCTTCCACTTGAGCAAGACGCTCACGCAGCTCCTGCACCTCCTTCTCTACCTGCAACTTCTCGCGCTCGGTGCCAATGCGCTCGAACTCCCAGCCGTCGCCGTCCTCGCCGACACCAAGCTGTAGGTTGTAGGTGTGGTACTTCTTAAGAGAAGCCCTAGTCGAGATTGTAATCAAAGCTAGGACGCACACTGTTAGCTCGAAGTAGCCCAACGTCAGCTAGCCAAAAAGCTACTCACTAATGCCTCTCTCTTTGCAGGTTTCGTACAGTAAACCTTCAACGTCACTCGAAACAGCGCTCGTTCCCTCGTCGATGATGGCGTATTGCGGCTCATGATACAGCAACCGCGCAAACTGCATTCTCTGCTTCTCGCCGCCGCTCAACACGTCTTTCCACTCCTTGCGAGTGTCCCAGCCTCCCTCGCGATCAGGCAGGTAGCCAAGACGGGCCGCTTCGAGAATCTTTTGCAGATCGTACTCTGACTTGCGCTTCTCCCGCATGTCCAGGTGACCGTCAGGATAGATCACTTGGTCGCGGAGAGTACCGGGGCTCAGGTACGGTCGTTGGGGCAGGAACATGATGCCGTCCTGGCCCATGCTCTTTGGTCGACTGACCAGCCCTCGGTAGACGGGCCAGAGGCCAGCCAGTATTCGAGCGATGGCAGTCTTACCAACGCCATTCGGGCCAGATATCTAGAAACAGAGAGAAAGCTCGTTAGCTCGTGGTAGGGGGAGGGGGGGGGAAGGGGACACCTCTGGGCGTGTGTTTTGAGGCTTGAGAGCATAGCCGTACCAGTAGATGTTCGCCCCTGCGGACAATCATTGACAGGGATTCTATAAGCTCCTCTCCGCCCTGAGGCCAGAGACTAGGGGCGACGATTGGGACTTGCTCAAAACGAACACCGTCAAACCCCTTCTGAATCGTTCCCTGGACGTCAGACAAGGAGTAAAGCTCGCTCTGTCCGCCTCGAAGGTAATAAGCGTTGGCGTGAACCCGATGAAGAGTCGAGATCAGGGTATATACGCGGCTGGTGTACCCAGCCAACTCAGATAGATCTTTGATAGAGTACATCATTCGGCCACCTGCATCGGCCAGCGAGAGCATCAGTCGTTTGTTGGTGATGAAGCTCTTCATGCGATTCCGTTCCCTGCCGCCTTTCTTATCGTTCTCAGCCATCTCAGCCGCGCCACCAACTCCGCCCCAGGCTGGCAAGAAGACGGGCAGGGAGGCAAGGAGGTAGCCGTAAGCACTCCAGCTATACTTTAGAATGAAGTCCTCCAGAATATTGTATCGAATTTTGAGCATGTAAATTCCTTCCATCCAGCTTTTGAGCGACTTGTATTCCTTGTTGAGGAACGTCTTCTCCATCTCTGCGCCACCGTAGAAGGCGACTTCTTCAGCGTTTGCGATCAAGCGGGCATGCAGGCTGCGGAAGTCGCCTTCTTTTCGGCCTTCAACTGCTTTGAGCTTGCCAAACGGTGGAGACAGCTTCCGCAGGATGCTTGCGGTTAAGAAGTAGTTGCTCATGAGGCCCATCCAAGCCAGTGGGCCTAGGGATCGGTAGAGCTGGAAACTGAAAACGCAAATGTCTACAAATGGCTTGCCCAGTGATGAGTAAAGATTTGCCGCCGAGGCACAAAATAGGGTTAAATCTTGGGTGATGAACTGATCGGCTCCTTGGCCAACACCTCCATCGAGATTAGAAAGTTTGTAGTAATTCAGATTTTCGTTCAAGTACAGGTCGTGAATGTATCGAGTGAGACGTGTTCGGAACGCAATCGACACTTTGGATTCTAGGAATTTGATCATGGCATTTGTATAGGAGGCAAATGTGCCCAAGCCACACCACTTAAAGAGGTAAGAGTTAGGGGGGTTTGATGGCTTTCACTTGATCTGGAGGGTGGAGAGGCAAACGTACCTTTATGATGCCCCAAAGGAAAGCTTTGCCATGGCCGGCAACGAGATCCCGGACAAGCTCACCGTCCAAACGAGCGACCACCAGCGATAGATACGTCCTCAGCATCAAAAAGACACTATGACTAATGAGCAGGCCAGCCTCCTTGCTTGACCACCGCGGAATCATGATGCTCATGAGGCTGAGGAACTGGTGCAAGAAGGCCAGGTTCAAGCCGGGCTTGGTCTGAGCCGAAGGCACAGTCCCGTCACCAAGACCTGACACTCTCGGAGGGTTGAGGAATAACCGTCGATGCGCCTCAAAGGTCAGGGGCTTGGTTGTGTTGATGACGACTTTGGAGGTGCCATTCTTATAGGGGACATAGATCGTGCGGGAGCCATCTTTGTTGTGCAGCCACGAATTGGTGCGAACCAGCTTCCGGCCCTGCTCATGCTCATGGCGCCGCTTGCTCCACCACCGCCGTCCACCCTCTGCGCCCAGGATAATGGACATGGCGAGCGAAAGGGTGGCGATGATGCGAGTGGTCCGCGAGGTGCCGCGCAGCCTCTTTTGTATGATGCCCGTCCATTTCTCTATAAACTCGGCCAGCGCATCTTCCGCCGCCGTCCTCCGCAGGTTTGACTGCGCCGCCATGACGGATGCAAGATGTGCTCCTCCTCGAATACCCCAAAGCGCTTGCTGATTCAGAACTCAGTCTTGAATGGCGTCAGAAGTGGTCATCGGCCCGGCGTCTGCGCAAGCGGGCGTCTCGATCAACACTTCAGCACAGACAAGAGCGCATCAATCGTGGTTGCGGCCAAAGCAACAGCATGGGAACCGCCATCAGCAGGATTCGAAGAAGCGGTCGCTAGTGTCGTTCTATTTCTACTATGCCGGCAATCGGGTTGGTCGGTCGTTTGGTTCAAAAAAAGAGCAAAGAAAAAGAAGAGAAGTGGAAAGCAAAATGATGCCGGGATTGGGAAGGCATGGGCATGTGAACCCGCCGCCGCCCTGCTTTCCCGAGGCCCAGCCAGCGTCTCGGCTGCGCTTGCCACGTCCCAAAGCTGCAACAATGACGGAACCGCGCCCCAGAACAGCTGCACGTGACTCCACACCTGGGGCTCCAATCGCCATGCCAGGTACGAAGTACTCTATACTGGTACTACTAAGTACAAGCTCCTCTGTATTTGCGGGGCATTTCGTGGGGAAGCCATTGCTGATCATCATACCACGAAAGATGGAGAGAATAAGATAGATCATCTAATAAACTCGTGTCTAATTCAGGTATCCTAATCATATATGGGAGTCAAAGCCCGTCTATCTATCTATCAGGTAGTATACAGGCAAACGGAAGAAAAGACAGAAAAAAAAAAAAAATCGCTTCATGTCCACTTCCAACTCTGCGGCGGTATTCAACGTCTTCTCAAGATTCATTCGCCCCGTAGCCCTTAGGGGTAGCAAAAGCAGTGGTTGTCAGCTTCATACCGTAGCTCGTTGAAAGACTGCGGACTGATGACGTGCCGCTTCGTCCTAAGAGCTGCAATGACGTCTCTATATGTCCTTAGATGATAGGCATTCTCGAGAACGAAGGAGCTCACGTCCAATCTTAGGTCACTAAATTGACCAAATGCCACCCTCTGCCAGACATCAAGGACGTCCGAGTCAAAGGGCAACTCCCATGGACCGGCCCATTCGAGGCTAGCCTCACCAGCTTCTTTGTGATACTGGAAAATCGCAGCATGTCCATCGCCGCCATTCCATAACTCCAAGGTTTGAAGCAAGGGCATCGCAAGCGCGGCTCTGCCAGCTCCTCGGAGTAACTCATTGACTTCTCGTGGACTCTGACTGGCAACCAAAACCCGTGAAGTCAGTGTTAGGGATCGTAAGTTCTTCCAGATCCACTCAGGCTGACATGCCCGGAAGAAGTCGCCTGCCTCGACGAGGAAGGACGCGGAGGCTCGCTCGAGATCTAAACTCCTCTTCGCCAAGGCCGACGCCGTAAAAGGATTCGGCACTCTGCTCGGTGCTTCTTCAGCCTCCGAGCCCGCTGGCACGGGAGACTCTGCCTCCTCGACTTCCAAGTGGTCTTCCAAAAGCGTGACCGTCTTCAAGCCTGCCGGCAGCGAGCCCCTTATGAGATTGACGTATCCTATTGTACAAGCAGCAGCATGTGTCAGATGATCACTCTTTCCCAGCAAAAAAAAAAAATAGATGTGGATATCTTTTTGATGTAAAACATACCAGCATCAACCATGTCTTGCTGCGCATCCAACCGTTGCCTCCATGGTTCGTAGACCAGATTCTCCAGGCAAGGAAAGCATCGAAGTATCTGATGCAGAGTATATGAAGTGAACCGCCGGCGAGTGTGTCTGGCAAGGGTGAACTGCTTCACCATATCGAGTTGAGGCAGTTCCTGGTGGAAGTTGATGTGCACATAGCCGCCAAACACTCTAGCAGCGGCACCTTCGACACTGACAATGGAACTACCGACGCTGCCGACTTCCAAAGGCGCTCGCATGTCCAGGCCCTTGGCGTGAACTCCTCGGTAAAAGAATTTTGAGTCACTTGGTGAATGGACACTGAGCTCAAGGGAGAGCCCACGGCCCGTCGGGGCGACCACCCTTTCCCAAGCCTTTAGCTGACGAAACAAGGTACCAGTAGCCTCTTCGATGAGTCTGTTGTTCGCCGTTATGCCCTCTAGCGTCTCCGGCCTCACTAATTCAAAGCCAGCGTACCGGTCGAGCTCGATGCGAAGCCAGATATGTCTGATAAAAGGCCGACACCGTTCTGGGATCCGAGCAAAACCCTCCAGATCGAACTGGTGCAACGTCAAGCGCTCATAATTTGCTTTTTCAAACACTTGGCGCCACTCACTACAAACGAGAGAGTAATCGGTCAGACCGCGCTTTCCAAACCCGTTGTAGCTAGGATCCTGTGCTAGAGTCTCCAGCACTTGGAGCCTCATCTCGCTTGGTAGGCTCTTCCACGTCGTCGCCATGGTGGAGGTTGGGTTGCAGTCTTGGTGTCAATTTCAGATAGGAGCACAGTCGGGCGCTCCTTGGATTGTTATATCAACTTAGTGAGATGTCGATACCGATGCTGATCAAGTTGGTTTCGCCTCTGATGTTGTTGGTGACCATCATCATGTTATATATAGGCGGCATGGTCTGTAGATGAAGTCCTGTGGCTTTACACAACATAAAAGGAGATATGCGTGCCATCACCCTACGGCAACCGGTATCATCCGCCGCTCCGTCAACAAAAGTTTCAGTGCTCAAGAGACTTTTTTTTTTTCTTTTTTCACATCCCTGCGCTATCGGCTGTAAGTATTGTGAGAAAATGAAGGACGTTAATTACCATGGCCGTCAAGCTTTCCGAAGGCGCTCAAATATTGACACACCAAAATAGCAGCCGCATGCGGCCCCACCAGCCTCAATCTCTCACCAGATCTGGTCCATATGATTCAGACTCTTACTTGTAAGGGAAAGGATAATAGGAGAGAGAAAAAAAAAAGTAAGGAACTGGGGAAATATCCGTTTTTCTCGCTATTTTACGGTAAACAAATATAATACTAGAGACAAACATTGCAGGAAAGGGGTGGGGACGTCGCCTTTTCGGCACCTTCCATTGGCTAACGCCGTCAAATTCCTAACCCTCAGCTTTAGCTCGAAGGCGCAGACTTTTTTCACCAACAAGCTTCATAACTAGCAAAAAGTCGCCACCTGGGCATCCCCAAAGGCCGCAGTCGTCTAGGGGTAAGGACACCAGTTTGTGGTTTAACTGCGAAACACTGGAAACCGAGGTTCGAGTCCTCGCTGCGGCACATTTTTTGATCCTCGTTGATCCTTTTTTGATGAAAATGCCAAGTTCATTGGATAGGAGGAAGAGACGACTGATCATCTTTTTTTCATCCCCTACTATACTTCTTTCTACACGTGAAGGAGGCATCTGTCCCAGGTAATCTTCTATAGGTACCAGGGGGGATGCAGCATTGTATGTAAGTACATATGTGCGTGCCATCTTCTCAACTGTCTCTACTGTATGACGGTTCATCACATGGGACCCTAGAAAGGGGAGGTACGTAGTTATTATCGAGTAGAATCTCTCTCGCTCAAGGCTTCAAGAAATGTATATGCAGTGGGATAAAGATATAGATAGGTAGTCTATGCGGCATGTAATAGAGAGAAAAAAAAACAGACGTACCTACTCCTCTTACGCATGGCTTCTAGCCTGGGCAATTCGCCCCCGTATCGCTGTGCTGCTAATCTTGGAAGCAAAGCCATTGACCTGGGTGCCGCCGTCTGTCTTGCTGCTGCTGCCCTCCTCCGTCACATTGTGCGTGTCGAGAACGTCAATCTCGTACACATCCAAGGGCTTCCATCCTCTCTCAACCCTCTTGTCATTGATGGCCTGTCCGCCGCTTCGTGTCTCTCCAGAGACCACGATGGCATAGATGTCCTCCTCTGAGATGGTAGGACCAAAGGGATCATGGATGTTCACAAGACGGACTAAAACAGTGCCATCGCGGAACGTGGCGTGAAGTTCATCCGGTAAGGGGGCAGTGGTGGGAGGAAGGGTGTTGGTGTTGGATGAGGAGGCCGAGTTAAAGACAGTGCAGAGGAACTCAAGAACTTTGTCTGCGCGCACGTCCCAAGGCTCCAGCACTTCGGCATACTGCTTATTCTTCAAGAGCTCATCGCCAGAGATCCCGACAATCAGGACGGATTGCATCCCCGAACTGGGCTCAGGAATGTTCATGAGCAATACCGTGGCATGGAGAAGTAATTTGTGCCCCGGGTGAAGATGGTCAAACGTACCCCCCAAACATACCGTTCTGTAACCCTTGATAAAGTCATGCGGGCTGGTTGGCAGATTCGGCTCGGTAGTCAGGCTGAGGCCACCCTCTACGGCGACGAGCTGGCTTTGCAGGAGAGTCTGCTTTCCCTGCGAAAAGTCTAGGAACGCATTCAGGAGCTCGTAGCCCGACTCAGTGCTGGGATGGTAGATGGCTCTCCAGGGGTACACCGTCGACGCAAAGGCGGCGAAATCCAGCACGGATGTGCAGTTGGCCTCGTACTCGCCATCAAAGTTGCGCTGATACGTCCTCCGCCGCTCATGGTCCACCAGCAAGACGCGCGGGTCAAGCGTGCGACTATTAGGCTCCCCAGCCGTCCCTATGGAGAGTTCGTCGCAGAGGACTGAGATGAGGGTGTAGATGCGTGCCAGCAGGGACTGCGCGGCCTTCCAATTTACAGACTTGTGCTGAGGCGAAGGACCGGTCAGGATGGGGCAAGCCACGGCAATGACGAGAACGTGAATGGGGCTGGTGTCCGGCTGAGAGTTGGAAGAGGTGATGATGCTGTTGCTCTCGTGACTGCTGTTGTTGATGTCATTGACGAGGCGTGTGAAGACGGCTGTGAGAGGAGCGCGATAGGCGGCGTTGAGGGAATGAGGGTCGAGAGGCTTGGGAGGTGCAGGGAGGAGAAGTAGTGAAGGCGCGTGGCTGCTCGAGGAGACCATTGTTATTTTAGATTCAAAGCAACGGCGGAGGAGAATAGCAAAGCTGGAAGATCATGGGTGATCTCGCTCTATCATACAATTGCGAGTGAGGGGCCGAGGGTCAAGGTGGTGATGACGGTAAGTGGTGGTGAGCCGCGGGGCCATTTTTGGGGGTACAAGGATCAGGTCAGGCTGGTGGGCGCTGTCATTTGATAGCACTCGATACCTTACCTACTAAACGTACCCTAATGTTTGCTGCAGCTGCAGCTACCTTTTTCACCTTACAGGTAATCCTATCTCTTGGCCACCAAGCCATCAATCACAATGCGCATGCCCATCACTGGCTCGGCCTCCGCCGGACTGAAATATCCACAATGTTTCCATGTAAAGACAGTTTTTGCTTTTCTTATTACAACATGAAACGGAAGGCACAAGAAAAAAGAAGGTCCTTTGAAACCTAGCTTTCGTCTACCGTCAGCCACCATAGCGCACCCCGTATTCCTCCAGGAAGAAAAGCACGACTCAGCCCTGGCTTTTGCATGGAGAGATATTTCACGAACCAGCCTTGTGCAGATGGATCAGATGAAGGTTCTGCATATTTACAGATCATGGAATGGAGAAACATAAAGAAGCCCGTCTCACGATGCTTCAAGTCCAACTGCAGCTCGGAGCATTAACTGTGGCTACCCGGTAACTCTCCGCTGAAAACTCCGACCCCGTGTCGCCCTTTCAAATGCTGCCGGCTTACAGGATCGGGCTGCGCTAGACAACCAAATTCTATGACCAGCTAAAACATATTATGCTCCGTGGGAAGAAGAAAAAAAATAGTCTTATGATGATGGTCTTGGCGCGCGTACCGATGTGATGGACCGGTCAGGTTATGCCGAGCGTGGCCAAAGTGGAGGAGCGCAGGACTCGAAGAACCAACAATCTGCAGCCACCAGACGAGCTGATAACGCGCCCCGGGAATAATTTACAAGGCGGACGTATGTATCTGCGATGCCATGGCTCGGTGCGAACAGCTGGCCATATGCACGGCCGCAGCATGTGTTACGCCATGTGCTACGGCCGTCGGGCACGCCAATCAGCAGGTTGGGTTCTGGCTCTGACCGATGCTGTACATATCACAACGTGCTCCAGACATACCTTACATACAGGCGAGGCATTGCTGCCACTTTTCTGCTGCCGTACTCCATGCTGCTCCACCCGTAGCTGCGCTCGTGCTCCGTAATAAAGGGTCTATCTGGGCCAAGCACCGCCGGGGGACCAGGTGTGATGCTTCCTGGGAGCATGCAACAAGCCCCATGCGCCCAATACGAAGCGAAGAAGCAGCCTCTTTTTCACCCCTTCACCGAGTGGCTTCAAACCCCCCCAGCTAACGACTCGCACAGCGGGTATGCCAGCGCTGCGACTGGCTCGCCGGGGCAGAATGTGAACGATCAAAGGGCTGGGCGCCAACGCGGCCAATCATGGCGCCCAGACCGGGGCTGCTCGCTCGGCACGCACACGCAGAGGGGGATGACAGCGCGCTCGCCCCGAGTTCTACGGGGGAGCATTCGGATCCCTTTCCCTTTCTCTTTCTGCCAGTATGTTCCTCTCTTTTCTTTCGTCCGTTTGCTTGACGGCAGTGGCCAGTCGGAGCTTGGGGGAGGTCCGGGAGTAGGAGAGATCTCGACCCACTAGCCAACCGCGCCATGGGGGGGGAAGAGCCTTTTTGGGGGGAAGCAGCCCAGGAATTCGTCGACGGATTCAACAACAACAGGTTTGGCGCAAACGCAGTGCAGACGCACACCGATGGCGAGACCATGTTAAATGCTTCGTAGTAAGGTAGGTATGGGAGTGGCATAACGGCTGGTACAAGGCGCTTCCTGGTGTGCAGCCGCGCACGGCATCTGCCCTGTACAGATAGCTGCACAGGTCTTGTCTTCCAGGCACCTGGTAGGCATAATGTTAGCAGCAGAGCCGTGCTCCGTAGGGGCCCATCTGGAGCTGAGACCAGGGCAGCTGGCGAGCAAAATGAGCTTCTGCCCTCAGCGACAAATTGCCTCCCCCATGTGTCGCAGCGTGTGAGCGGGCCGCCGTGCAGAGCGCCGGCCGTGACCACGCTTCTCCTAAAGAGGCAGAGGATGAAGCCCACAATTTCAATGTTGGACGGTAAGATGAGAACTTGGCGGCCGCCATTAGCGGAGATTGGGACAGGGCGCCATGCGGTTCGCGGTTTACTGCGCTAACATGGGCACGGTGCGGCAGGGGGGGGGAAAGAGAGGTTTGGGGGAGCTGCCTGCCCAAGCTGCCGTGCAGGGGGACCGGTCCAGTGCCTCGATCGCGCTGCAGCGACCTACTAGGTACCTAGGTATGGTAGGGTCTGGTAGGTTAGTAGGTACTATACCTAGCAGCAAAAAGGCACAATGGAGCTCCGTATCAATAACCCGGCATCCGCACCGTCCACGTTTCCGCACTAACGCCCATCGTCCTTGGAAGCGTTGGCTAATCTCGAGCACGACTCCACACACACCTTTAACCCCCCCCCAAAGAAGACTCCCCCAGCCGCCGTCCCTGCACGCCGGGCCATCCCCGACCTGGTTCAGCCAAACCATCACGTTTAAAGGCAATCATCTCGCTTGTGCCCTCAGTTTCTTCGGCCTCCGGTACGCCGTTGCCGTCGCTGTCGTCGCCTCAAACTCTCCCCCAACCATCCTCCTCCTCCTCCTCCTTCTCGTCGCGAAACGCTTTCCATCACGAACCCGCCTCGGCGCTGACACCGGCTGTTTGCGGCGACATCGCTCGTACTGGCAGCGCCACAGCCGCTCTGTGTCTGCCCGACTGCTGCGTCGTCTTTGTCACGGGCGGAACTCGTCGACTCCCCTAATAAATCCTCCCAGCTCTCGGGCGCGTCCTGTCCTCTCGCCAACCCCGGTACATTTTGTTGGAAGAAAAAAGGGCCTCGAAGGAAAACGAACGGCACGTCGCTGCCAAACGCCCCTTGTGGGCTGACATTCTTTTTTTTTTTTCCTCTCTTCATTTGGTCTCTTTTTTTTTATTTCTTCTTTTCCGGATCTGACTGCGTTGGAAGCTGGGAATTGAGACGCCAACTAGCTGTGCGAGCGTTTAGAGGTGAGTGCATATATGCATAAGCTGGTAAAGCTGATGTTGCGCAATTTTGCCACGTCCCGCCCGTACCTGTTTGGCGAGACAGCCATCTCGTCCCAAGATGGCAGAGAAGGTTTACGATGCCAGGGAGCAAGTGCTTCAGCATCTATTCTGCCTCGGTCGCTTGCATCCTTCTTCTTCCAAGACGATATCGCTCCGAGCTACATCTTGCGTTTCGACCACTTGGAAGCTTCAGGCGAGGTTCAGCCTCACAAGGGCGCTTTTAGAAATTGTTGAGAATTGGATTTGGATTTTCTCCGACACAAAAGGCTGACGATTGACTCCTGCAGTGGCATTCCAAAATGTCCGAAACAGCCGTGTCGACCGCGGTTGTCGACTTCACCGAGGAGAAAGCTCCGCTCGGTTCTGGGTTAGGAAAGGAAAAAGAACTGTTGTTACCGGAGGATGGAGAGAGCTCCAATAAGGGCCGAGGGCTGCTAAAGGTGCCATCGCGATCGTCGTCTCAACAGAGGAACCAATCTTCGCCGACCACGACTGGCTTGAGCGGGGCTACCATTACCGACCCGCGGAGCAGCATCGGCAGCAGGTCAAGAGAGTCTAAGAGCAGCTTTTTGGATAGACATAGAAACGGAAGCTCCAGTGGCGACGCAGAGCCCGCTCGCACCACCGATGTTTCGCACCCCAGCTCTCCCTCAGCCAGCGAGCAGAAGCGAAAACGAAAGAAGAGCAGCGGCTTCCTGGCGTTACTAGGATGCTGCGGCGTGCCTGATTCGGCAAACGCCGTGGACTCTCACCCAGGCATTCATAAGCTGGATAAACTGCCCCCGAGACCAAAGACGGCCAGGTCAAGAGCCCAGACGCCGCAAGACCAGACCCCAACCAAGCAGACCAGCGAAAAGGCAGCCCTCCAACCCGCCACCGCCCCCCAGACCAAGGATAATGATATCCCGTCGAGCAGCGTTCAGGAACAGATCGCGCTGGAGGAACCGGCGACCCAAGAGCCGAAACAGCTAGCCCCGGCCGTCACCGTCGATCCCCCAAGCCCTCTACCCGAACCAAGCGAAGAAGCTCGGGAACAAGAAGAAGAAGAAGAAGAAGCGGTCGAGCATGAGGATTTGGAAATGCGCGATGTGCCAGTGGAGGACGCTCGAGACGTACAGCCGGAGGTAGCAAAGGATGAGGTCCATGAGGTTGCGCCGCCACCGCCTCCACCTGGTCCTTCTCCTACGGTGATCACGACGTTCCCTCTCGCTGGAGAGGGCCCTTCAGCACCCGAGCCTCAGAAGTGGCTGTTGCCTCCGATCCGCCCCGAGCATAAAGGAAGGAAATGTCTCGTGTTGGACCTCGACGAGACCTTGGTCCACAGTTCGTTCAAGGTTTGCCCCCCCCCCCCCCTCCTTTTTTTTTTCTTTCTGAAAACCTGGGAGACGCTGTACAATGTGGCTAACATCGGTTGCGCCAGATTCTTCATCAAGCCGACTTCACGATACCGGTTGAAATAGAAGGCAATTATCATAACGTGTATGTCATTAAGCGACCTGGCGTAGACGAGTTTATGAAGAGAGTCGGCGAGCTTTACGAGGTAGTCGTCTTTACAGCATCAGTTTCAAAAGTGAGTTGCACTACAAACCCCGCAACCTAGATCTGCAGGCTTCTTCTTCTTCTTCCTCTTCTTTTTTTCCCCCCCGGAAGCTGACGAAGCATGTACCCGTTTTAGTATGGCGATCCCCTTCTAGACCAGCTAGATATTCACAACGTTGTTCATCATCGTCTGTTCCGAGAGAGCTGTTACAACCATCAAGGAAATTACGTCAAAGATCTTTCACAAGTGGGACGAGATTTGAAGGACACAATCATCATCGACAACTCGCCGACATCTTACATCTTCCACCCCCAACACGCCGTTCCAATCAGCAGCTGGTTTTCTGACGCGCACGACAACGAGCTGCTAGATCTGATACCCGTTCTTGAGGACCTCGCAGGCCCCAATGTTTCTGACGTCAGCCTTGTCCTCGATGTCACTCTCTGAGATACCACGCATATTCTTTCTCTCTCTGTCTCTCTGTCTCTAACTCTCTCTCTCTCTCTCCATTTCTCTTATTTCTCTCTCAGCAAAAAAACAACAACAGCCCGATCTGCAGCATTGCCGTCATAGCGGGAGGCGTTTGGTTGAAATCTCTTTCGTTTCCTGGTGTAGATGTACCACTGCCTAATCTTATATAATCAGCCTTGATCTATGGAACGCGACTCTCTCAGCCGCGGAGTTTTTTCTATTCTCAGTCAGAAAGACAAGAGGAAGGGATGAAGTCAGTCAGCAGTTCGAGTTGATGAAAAGACCTCTCGAACGGGCACCTCAATCGCATCTAAACGACTCGCAAGCAAAGAAAAGAAAGGATGGAGACACGCATAAAAATTGGGGGGGGATGGGAGCCTGGAGTAGCTCGGGAGAGTCGATTTGGAGAAGAGCAGGTCATTCTTCTCCAGCGGTCTGGAATCTTTTTTTTTTTCCGGATCATTCCTCCTTGGGCAATGGGAACTGTATGCGAATTGGGCTCAGGCTGGAGTCATGTCGCTGAGTTCCTCACTCGAGCGTGTTGAAGGCCGTGGGCAATATTTGGGCTGTTCGTGCTGTATTACTTCTCTGGCAAGCTGACACCTTTTTTTTTTCTTTTTCCTTTTCTCATTTTATTTCCTTTTCATTTCTTTCTCTTTCTCTCTCCTTTTCTCATTTCCCCCTCTTTCTGTGATTCCCTTTGTGTTTCTCTTTCCACACTGTTTTTTTCTCTGTCTTGCATTGTTTTTGAACTATACACATACCACGCGGCGAGTCTGCGAGCGGGCTTTTGAAGAAAGGGCAGCGAGTGAATCGGAGTCAGTTGAGATGGAGGCTAGCATGGCTGGCGAAAGTTGGAGGCTGATTGGTGCTTCCTTTATACATAGTCTCCCCCCAAATTGTAAAAATACCCCGAGCTTATGGCCTTATTAATGAATCAATGTGAGATACTCAGAATACATGTCAGTAGGGGGAGAAGCCTTTGCGATTTATTGGCTACAATGGAGTCTTTTACACATTTATTTGCTGTATTCTACATTTTATTCATATTCAAAAGGAGAAGAAAACGAAATTAAGCACTTTGTTAAGTCTGGGATGAAGCCTTTGATTGATATGCCTGCCTATTACCTTGCCTTTGCTTCATGTTTTGAATATATCAAGACAGTAAGTACCACCTCCCAGTCGATTTTATGGAGTCTCCATGCCTTTACAGGTACCTTAGGTTAGTACCTAAGGTACCTGTTCTGGAGCTACAGACCACTAGACGCTCCGTACATGCGCCAAGGTGGCGGAGGTCCTTTTCTGGGGTAGCGGAGAAACGTTCGGCCGCTGCTCTGCATTTCTGTGAATGTGGCCTCAACTCACTTGGTCCTTGGGGGGCCACAATTTCACCAGCTTGGCTGCGCCGAACTCCAACCCTTCTACTAAAGTACATCTCTTCCCATACTCTACCAATTTCGACTCTAGAGTCCTGCAGCGATTCTGAGCCGGCTTTCTTCCCTTTTTTTCGCCTTCTGATATTCAATCACACTCCTTCAGAATGGTATGCGCGTTATTTGGCCACACTATATCCTGTCCGAATTGCCAATTGTCGACGCTTGGAAGCGAACTGTGACGCTGGTATCGCGTCACAAGACCGATGCGCAACTATGCGTTTGCATGAGTGGACTTGCGCCGTGATGGGTTGAATCGGTCATCTCCGGAGAAGCAATTGCTAATTGTGCCTTTTCTCTAGTCTTCTCGTCCCTCTTCACCAGCCAATGGCCCTGCCGCCGCGAGCGGTTCTAGCATCAGCCGTCCTTCCTCTCCTACCCCCCCGGGCGGACCTCGGACTGCGATCCGACGACGTGCGGCTGCTGATCAGAAGGAGAAGCTGGCCAATGCCAGGCCGAGCAGCACAAGGGCGGCTGGCGCTGGCGGTTCCAGCAGCACCATGTTGCGTATGTTGCCCTCCTCTACCTCTTATAGAGTATCAACGCAATTGGAGTCGTGAGGGGAGCTTGTATCGCTGACAAGATTGTAGGGCTGTACACGGACGAATCGCCTGGATTGAAGGTTGACCCCGTTGTTGTCCTCGTCCTGTCTCTTGTCTTTATCTTCAGCGTTGTTGCTCTGCATAGTAAGTCCGTTCAAGTCTGACGACCAAGGGTTCGCCCGCTGACGCCAATTCAAGTCATCGCCAAGATCAGCCGCAAACTCTCGAGCTAAACACCATGATGCGATGCAAGAAAGGACAAGATGATGGTGTATGGGGAAACGATTTTATTACGGCGCAGGTTCTATGAGTATCTGGCTGGTGGTGTGAGTGTTGATGCGACAAGGCTTGCATGTGGCGTGTATGGATTCGGCAGATTTTTTTTAACCTGCTTTCCTGATCGCCATGGAGTCTCAGCGACCATGATATTTGTATTATAATGAGCAAAAGGGATTTTTTCAAGTTTCGTAGGTGTTTTTCAAGGTTCAGATCGGAAAGATCTTGTTTTCAACTTTGTGCAATTTGATTCCAACTGAAATATTGCCTAGTCGAGGATGCAGAAGTCTGTGTAATCGAGCAGCCAAGATTACTTAGGTGTAATGCTTCCATGACATACCTAAGGCATCTGGCGTATCAGTGAGGCATAATAAGGCTCTGCCTCTGCCATATACATGGTCCAGTCGTGACCACAACAGACATGCAATGTTTTGACGTCGAATCAGATCAAATCACAGAGCACTGCATCTTAGCCCTGTGATTCAGTGGGTGGCAACAGAACGATAAAGCTCTGTGGCTTATAGGGCCTTGTGACTGCAGGCTGAAACGAAGTATGGGCAGTGCATCATCCAACTACAGCTTCCTGTCTAATCGATTACACTGAGCACCTAGGTAGTTTGAGGTGATGTTTAATAATAGATACCTCATTTAGTAGTCCATATGGTATACTACAAGCTTTCATCTGGTGACGCTCGATACACCTTATTATGGAGGCCAACTGGGAACATGAAGCAAATAACGGCGTCTCGCGCGCCTCGCTGAAGCTCCTGCTGAACTTACTATAGCCGCTGGCCCCGATGCGACTCTACATGTACAATACCTAACGAAACCATTAGTGGGCTGCTAGCACTGATTGGCGTGCTTATCACCGGGTGCTACAGGGCCTTTTTCACAGCAACAGGCCGTGCACATGTGCCCATGTAGCCAAAGTATTTTTGGCCACCGGGCCCTCCCCATGATATCAATCGGCAGGCAGACTTCTCGTAGCAGCTACCCTCTGTTTGGTTCGATTCGCGGGCTGGGAGAGGCCTCACACAAATGCCGGGCACGTCATCGCTCAACAACTTCGCACGGGCTTGATTCATTCGACCTCTATTTCTGTCCTACGCTCATAACATCATAACTGTATCTCTCTGCGGGACGTGGGCATGCAGGCGGACCTTGGATCCTAACAGCAGACAGACCAAACAATGCCTCTCTACAGGTAGCTGCCGGTGAAGCTATCCATCTCCGACCTGCAACCGCAGCCAAGGCCTTTTGTTTAGGCTTTCTCATCTCCTTCTTGACTTTACATCCTCAACTGAAGCTTTACTTTTTTTTTTTTTTTTCCCTCTTTAAAAATGGCATCTCGTGGCGATGGCCAGGATTCTGCCAGGAAGCAGCCCTCATCCACGGCCCAATCCCATCAGCATGTGGATGCCTCCTCCGAGGGTCTGGTGACGGATGGCTTCGTCCTTCCCGACCTCGAGGTGCCTCCCGATGCGCCTCCAGCATACGGGAGCCATCATGACCAAATCCAGTTCTCGCGGTCGGGGTTTGACGCTGAAGCAGCTGTAACAGGTGTGCATTGACCGCCCATCTTCTTCGTTGTGCCGTCATGGAGGGGCAGTCGCAGTCTGCCGATGAGTGAAGCCTTTCTGATAAACGGGATATCTAGGCGATGGAAGAATCAACATCAACATCAACACCAAGAATAGGAGGCTTGCGGAGCTCCTTGCGCCAACTATCGCCGACCAGATTGCTGCTCAGCCATCATTGCCGCCAGCATACACTCTCCCGAGCCTGGCAGATGAGCCTGATAGGGAACCCCCGCCGCGCCTCAATGTCGTCATTCAGATCGTTGGATCGCGTGGCGACGTCCAGCCGTTTATTGCTCTCGGGAAAGTCCTCAAAGAGACCTATGGCCACCGAGTTCGTATCGCGACGCATGCTACCTTTCAAACTTTTGTCGAAGAAAACGGCCTCGAATTCTTCAGCATAGGAGGTGACCCCGCTGAGCTCATGGCCTTCATGGTCAAGCATCCAGGTCTCATGCCAGGTTTAGATGCTCTCAAGAGCGGCGAGATCAGCAAACGCCGTAAAGGTGTTGAACAGATGCTGATGGGATGCTGGAGGTCTTGTATTGAGGCAGGAAACGGGCTGGGACCGCCGCCTGAACCTCATAGGAGACACGAGCCCTGGGATCCATCAGCGGGTATGCCCGGGGACCCAACTCATGAGCCCTTTGTGGCCGACGCGATCATTGCGAATCCGCCCAGCTTTGCTCATATTCATGTCGCCGAGAAACTTGGGATTCCTCTACACATGATGTTTACGTGAGAGCCTGTCTACACGAGTAACTTGGGCTGTGTCCCTCCTGCTAACCATTCAACCAGGATGCCCTGGTCGCCGACGAGAGCTTTTCCCCATCCACTTGCGAATATTCAGTACTCGAATGCCGATGATGTACTTACTAATTACCTAACATACACACTTGTTGAAATGATGACATGGCAGGGACTCGGAGATGTCATAAACCGGTTTCGCGAAACGGCATTGGATCTTCCTCCGCTCTCATTGATCTGGGCTCCGGGGCTTCTCACTAGGCTTAAAGTATCCTACACCTATTGCTGGTATGTTCCATGCGAGGCAGAAGTTTCTAGCTGGCTTTTACTAATTACTCCCATACAGGTCACCAGCCTTGATTCCAAAACCGAATGACTGGGGTCCGAATATTGATATTTCGGGCTTTTTCTTTCTGAACCTGGCGTCCTCCTATACACCTGATCCTGATCTTGCCGCCTTCCTAGAAGCCGGCCCACCTCCGGTCTACATTGGCTTTGGCTCTATTGTTGTGGATGATCCAAACGCCATGACCAGACTGATATTCGATGCTATTCATTTAGCTGGCGTGCGAGCTTTGGTCTCTAAAGGCTGGGGAGGCTTGGGAGCTGATGCGGTGGGACTGCCTGAGGGTGTCTTTATGCTCGGTAATGTTCCCCACGACTGGTTGTTTGAAAAAGTCTCCTGTGTTGTTCACCATGGCGGCGCTGGAACGACCGCGGCCGGTATCAAGGCTGGTAAGCCCACCATCGTCGTCCCATTCTTTGGCGACCAGCCTTTCTGGGGAGCCATGATCTCGAGAGCCAAAGCCGGACCCGATCCTATTCCTCACAAGGCCCTGACGGCCGAGAAGCTTGCCGAAGCCATCAAATTCTGTCTTCGACAAGAGACGCAAGATCAAGCCCAGGTTCTCGGCCATAAGATTCGAGAGGAAAGGGGAGCAGAGGTGGGCGGCCGAAGCTTTCACAATCACCTCAATGTGGATGCTCTTCGCTGTTCCGTAGCTCCCAGCAGAAGCGCCGTCTGGCGGCTTAAGAGGACCAAGGTGCGATTAAGCCCGCTAGCCGCCGCCGTTCTCGTCAATCGGGGGCTCTTGAAATATTCCGATTTGAAACTGTAAGCCACAAACAATATCCAGCGAGTGGTCCTAAGTCATCCTGACTCAAGCATCTAGGTATCGGTCGTATGAATACTATACGGAAGATCAGCCCCCTGATCCCATCACAGCAGCCGCCACCTCTCTGGTGACCGACATCAGTGACATAGGCATGGCGATAGTGGACATGCCGTTGGACATTTTCAAGAGCCCCAAAAAGGTGAAAGAGTCTGCGCGAGACAGTGCTAGCCAACTCGCTGGTGACGCCAGTGACACAGCCTCAAAACGCGACTCGGTCCAAGGTCGCTCCCTCGCTGCAACGCCGACGGTGACGACGGCGACTGGGTCTGAAGAGTCAACCAACAATACCAATTCCGGAGGGAAAACTGTAGCATTTCCGACCTTACCCACCGAAGCCAACCGTGCGCAGTCCCCTTCTCTTGAAGGTCGAAGAAGTCGATCGTCGTCCCGTCGAGAGACGCTTTCCACAGCCGCAACTCTGGAGGCTGCGGTTGGCACGGGCAGGAATGTCGGACGCATCGTGAACACAGGAGTCAAGTCTCCTATGAACTTTTGCCTTGGACTTGCCAAAGGCTTCCGAAACATTCCACGACTGTATAATGATGAGACTGTCCGGCCGATCGAAAAGGTGACTGATCTCAACAGTGGTGTGAGAGTCGCCGGCAAAGAACTTGGTCTGGGCTTCTACGATGGCATCTCCGGACTGGTGATGCAACCGCTCAGAGGAGCGCAAAAGAACGGTGCTGCTGGACTCATAAAGGGCTTTGGAAAGGGCATAGGAGGGCTCATCGCCAAGCCGGCGGCAGGTAAGATATGTCAAGTTGCTGAATGCGTCCACACTCTAACCATACATGTGCCACAGGTATCTGGGGTCTTCCGGCGTATATGATGCAAGGAGCCTATGCTGAGCTTAACAAATTTCTATCAAGAAGCGTACAAAATTATATCATCACCTCAAGAGTCGTACAGGGCGAACGAGACCTGCGAGATGCGTCTGAGGGAGAGAAGGCCGATATCGTATACCGGTGGAATAATGATGCTGGCCTGAAGAGCCTCCGGGAGGCGACATCGAGGGGTCGGGCAAGAGAGCACTCTCGTGTTGGGTCAGAAGGCGGGCCGAGCTCTTGGTTTCCCCGGTCTCGCTCAAGCTCCCAATCAGCAGCACGGCAAACGGGGGCTGTCCTGCCGGACAGCCAGCGGCAGTCTCAGGGGGATGACAATGTTAGCGCCTCTACCTCCAAGGCGCCCGATGCCACATCGTCTATTGACACGGAGTATGAAGCGGCCATAAAAGCTTCAGTGAGAGAGACCTCTCGGGGCGATGCAGATGAAGATGCCATGGTTGAAGCAGCCATTCGCGAGAGCGTCAAAGCTGTCCGACAACAGGGTTCCCTACCCGATCCGGTGCGCTTGTCGGCGGACCGCAAGAATCACAATCTTTTCGAGGACGAAGAGTACAAGATCACAGATGAGGAGTATCAGAACCTCATTGAACAAGCCATCCGCGAGAGTTTAACTGGCCAAGCGGGGGGGCTTTCTGCGTCCACCAAATCGAACGCCCAAGAGCTCGATGCTACGAATACTGCCGTGCCGGCCCGTGACTCTGCGACGCACAGTAGTGGTTCTGTCCTCACCCCGAAAACCGAAGAAGATGTAGATTTACAGCGGGCTCTGGAGGAGTCTCGCAAGGTTCCTCCTGTCTTGCCGCCGCGCCAAGCAGAGGACGACGAGGAAGAGCTCGTCCGCCGGGCGATTGAAGCCTCCAAAGACGAGATGGCGCGAGTGCAGCATGAGAGGACGGAGGAAGAGATTGTTGTGGAATACATCAAGAAGCAGAGCTTGGCTGAGGAAGAGTTTAGGAAACAGCAGCTGGCTAAAGGAAAGGGAAAGGAGTCGGATGCAGCCAACGAAGACGAGGATGAGGACTTGAGGAGAGCCATTGAGGAGAGTCTGAGGTTGAGTGGCGGGGATGAATCAGGGCCATCAAGATATTAGCTTACGGGAAGGGGGAAGATCTAGGGAAAATGCTGTCTTTTGATCTATATGAAGATATACCATTTGACGTTTTTGGAATTTGGTCGACGAGTGTACGCCATTCAGACAAGCAGTTGTGCCTCTGCATGGAGATTTGAATTTTCGCAACACAAGCTTAAACCTTTATTTCATTAATACTTTGTCTAAACGCTCTCCATCATTTAAACACATGTGTACATGGGCAACTAGGTACAAGGCTAGCAGATATCCCTGGAATAAATAACCTCTTACTATGTGATTTGATCATAAGCATTCCTCAGTACAGCTCTTGACTCCTTGCAATATTGAGGCCAGCCAAATGGCCATGACAGTCTATGACGGGAGTTGGTGGGCTAAGCATGGGTGAGGCGCAGATACAATCTCCATAGTCATAAGTAGCCAGATTACATCGTCCTCGACTTCGACGTTAGGTGATTGGAAAGATGGAGCCTGGCAGAGGACCGGGTTAGAATTCTCATTGCGCCTTTCTTCATCTTGGTTTCCGATGTAAGCGGCATGAGGCGAATTGACGAGTCCCCTTTATCACCGTTGTACTCGTACAGTTTGACAGGATTAGACCGCAGCTATCCCGTCTCATTCTTAGGATTCGAGCAATGATTGGGGTTGCGTTGCACCTCGCTGATCTCTGCAGGTCGGTTGGTAGTACATGTGGGCGCGCCATGCGGCTCTAACGCTGATCTAAGCTAGTAATGACACATGTATGCGTTGCCAAGAAAGGCGATAGCCTGTCAAAACAGATGGATGACTGTTTTTAGGACTTTGAATTAAGACTCTGTCAAGAATATCTTGCTGGGGGCTGGGCATCATGAGGCCGCTGGCTCCATCCCGGATTCGCTGGAGGCGCAAACGGGCCTGGACCGGGATCACCACCATTGGCCATGGCGACAACGTCAGGCCGGTTCTTGAGCGGCTGTCTGAAGTTGCAGATGTGGCAGACGACTTCGACGAAGCCCGAGATGGTAAAGGGTATGATGGGCTGTGAGAATATTAGCACAGAGGTAAGAGAAATACAGAGAGAAAAAAAAAATAAAAGAAGCACGTACGACGAAGCAAAAGGTGAAAAAGGGCCGGCTCTTGATGACGCGGCCGGACATGTTGCCGCAGTTGTGGCACTGGCAGATGATGCCCTCATAGCCCTTGACCTCGGACTGGAAGGTATGCTGGCCGCAGACGAAGAAGAAGAAGACCATGGTGGGAGGACAGCTTAATGTTTATATAAGAAGGTATGACTACTTGATTCTGTCTTCTCTTCCTGCAATGTCTCACGAAAAGAAAGGATGCTGGTTGAAGTGATGTCACGCCTTTGGGAGTGGTGGTGTAGCTGGAAGGAAGGAGATGGAACGATGAACGGGGACACGGCGATCGGAGGAACACAAGACGTGCATGAGGGAAGGTACGCAACGCATGCGCTACCCTGATTTAGGCAATGATGCTTGGCTTCCAGTTGGGACTCGTCGTTGGTACGTACACGTTAGTACGGGCATGGCTGGGTTTAGGCAGGTACTGCGCCCCCGCTACTGCTACATACGTCGCTTCTAGCGCTCTGCATCGATGACGGATCATCGCTACAATGTACCATACCTAAGGTACTTACTTGTTGTTTCCACCCCTGCTACAAACCGTGCCCCACCAAACACCTTAAATTCTTGGTGTATTTGTGCAGCCTTTTAAAAATTCCCATCCTCGAAGCTTCATCAGATGCGAGCCATCACCCAAAGAAGCCCATTGCTTCTGCATCGCTGTTGCATATTGATGACACATCGAAAAAGACTAGCCATAACTACCTAGCGGAGCTTTTCCAACCTCGACTCTGAGCTCTCCTGCTCCTCGGATCTCGACATGCCCAGGTAGCGAAAACGCTATCAATCTTTTCCCCCCCATCCCGTCATCTGCCCTCGTCTCCGCCATGCTCTACGACCTCAACATCGCCTGGTCTCCGACCACTCCCGCCGACCGCCTCCAGCAGACCCTCACGACTGCTTCATCCCTCGGCTACGCCACCGTCGCCCTTAACCACACCCTCGAGCTTCCCTTTCCCGCGAATCCCACCTCGCCATTCCCAGCTCTACCTTCCTCCTCGTCCGGCTCTGAGAAGCTGCCGCACGTCCTCCACCGCGCCACCCTCCCACTCGCCGATCCGGCCGCCTCCAACTACCGTCTCCCCTCCCTCCTTGGCGTCTACGACCTCCTCGCCATTCGGCCCCTCACCGAAAAGGCCTTTCAGAATGCCTGTCTCACTCTCGACATCCCCCTCATCTCGCTCGACATGACCCAGCACTTCCCCTTCTACTTCCGCCCCAAGCCCTGCATGGCCGCCGTCTCCCGCGGCGTCCGCTTTGAGATTTGCTACGCGCAGGCCCTAGCTGCCGATCCCCGCGGCCGTGCCAACTTCATCGCCAACGCGACCAACCTCATCAGGGCCACTCGCGGGCGCGGCATCATCCTTAGTAGCGAGGCCAAGACTGCCTTTGGGCTGAGAGGCCCTGCCGATGTCGTCAATTTGCTCAACGTGTGGGGCCTTCCCAGCGAAAGGGCCATGGAGGGGCTGCGATCAATACCAAGAAGCGTCGTTGTCAACGAGGGCATGAAGAGGAACGGCTTCAGGGGCGTCATCAATATCGTCCAAGTAGCCAAAAAGAAACCGGTCGAGGGCGATCAAGCGGATGACCAGTCTTCAACTGCGGAGCTGTCTGGCAGCAACAAGGAGAAGAAAAAGAACCAGAAGCGTAAAAACGGCGGAGAGGACGCATCGTCTACCAGCAAGCAGCAGGCGAAGAAGATGAAGTTGGCGGCAAGAGCAGCAGCTTCCGAAAAGAAGTGATGCAACCTATGTACACGACAAAGGGTGCGGGAGACCCAGCCGAAATCTTTAAAAGCATGATACCCCTGGATAGAAGAATATGAGAAAAGGACCATGACTAAGTCTTTTTTCTTGCTAGGCTAAGGCAAGATTTAATAATTAAAACGAATATATACATGCAAACATCCGGGTCTCTATAAACGACTTTCATATGGTATCACGTATTTGCTTCCAATATGCCACCAAACCTATATTGCTTCTACAGTTTACGCCCTCCGCTTGTTTCTTTCTAGTCTCCCAAATCCCACTATGACTCAATCACAAGCGACGGTCCGGCAGTAGCTGCTGCTGCCGTCGGGATCGGCGCAGCGGCAACTAAAGCACCCAGGTCCAACTGGCTTGAAAGTTGATAGCCCTGCAGGTCAGGCGGTGGAGCGGAAAAGGCTACCGGTGCGCTGGGTGCGGCCGTCGGGATGGGAGGGGGAGCTGGCTGGCCATCAGCCAGGGGAGTGTTGGAAGCAAGGCTTCCAAGGACCAGGCTGCTAGCTGGCGGAGGGGGGACATCGGGGCCGGAGGAAGCGGTTGCAACTGTTGAAGGTGTAGTTGAAGCAACCTCCGTAGGGACGCCGGCAACCGTCGTGGAAGGCGGGGTGATGACAGAAGTGGTCGTTACAGGAATGATCGTCACAGTAGAAGAGTCACTTGCTGTGACGGATGCCGAGCTGCTAGCGCTTGTAACTGCAGTTGTGGATGTTGAGATACTTTGGGAGGTGGTCGAAGTCCCCTGAACAGAACTCGAGCTAGTTGTAGCCGCGGATGTTGTGGTCGTTATTGATGAGACGACTTGACTTGTGCTAGTAGTGGTCTGAACGGAAGTTGATGAGATTGCCGAGGAAGTGACCAGAGCGGTTGTTGTTTTTGTTGTTGTCGTTCCCGGAGACGTCGTGGTTTGTATCTCAAAGCTGAATGTTGTCGTTGATCGTACAGGTGGCTGGATTATTGACGTGCTCACTGCCACAGGGGGTGGTACAGACGAGTTGTTGGCGATTCCGGATGAGAGTGGCGGAGTTGAAAGGACAGCCGATGTTGCCGGAGGAGAGGGCGGAAGAGAGGGCGGAAGAGCTGCTGAAGTAGATGTACTGGCAGGAGGTGCAGCGGCTGGCGGAGGACTCGCCACGGGCACCGTAGCTAGAGTCGTCGATACTGGAGGCAAAGTATTCGCCGGAGGAGGAGCAGAGGCCACCGGGGGTGGTTGCGAAACTACTGGCGGAGGAGCTATTCAACATGTTAGATTCAGAAGCTCGTGGTTCATGTCATTTCCATGAGCTTCGTCCCACTTACCCACAGAGAACGTCGTTGTCGGTAGCAAAGATACAGGGATTGGAATCGTTGTGACGCCCACTCCATCGCCATTAGGATTCGGCGCTACCGAAACAACTGGTTGAGGAGTAGGAGGTACAGCTGGCACCGACGTTGGGTTTGGGACCTGTATTGCCTGAGTCGCACCAGGACCGATAATGGTGGTTATGATGGTGACGTCGGCAGGTATACCATCATTGCCAAAGCCAAGAAGCTGTCCCAACTGCTGCAAGAACCCATCTCCCTGACGTCGTGCCAATTTACCATTTGCATCCCGGTTCAATACGGCGCCCTATAAAGGATGTGAGCCGGCGAAATTGTTTGCTCTGCCTTTCGCTCGTGGTTACATACCTGGACCGCGGAAGAAGCAAGGAGGGCGTAAAAAACTAGAGACCTCATTGCAAGTGCTTTTGTGGAATCAAGGGATACCTCAGATGCAAAAACAAGTACCACAATCTCGGAGCCGAAGGGCCAGAAAGAATGACTATAATAGCTGATTCGCAAATTGAAAGAATGGAAGAGACCGGATAAGAGAGGATGAGTGTTCCTTGTCAGCCAGCTGAAGATTGAATCAAATCAATGATCGATGCTCAAGGTTATTGCAACCGACACACTGTAGAATATTAATCAGGAATTAAGTAAAAGAATGAACGGCAACGATTGAGGAAAAGGCGGCGCCAGGCCTGTTGACCCTGAAAGAGGGCAAAGTGAATCGCCACGAAGCAAAAGGGCAAGATCCAAAGAAGAGAATTGAAGATGAGGGAAGACAATCCGCGAGAAAGAGTCTCCGGTGAAAGAAGAAGGGGATATGGCCTGCCGGGGGTGGTAGTTCCAATTCTCGTGAGCCTAGTTCTCTCGAAGAAACGCGCACCCTGCTGTCGGGCCTCCCTTCATTCTTCCGACATCCCCCCTCATAGTGATCGAAACAGCGCCTCTGCCTGAAGCGCTGGCCCCAGAACCGTCACGATGCATGCCTAGAATTCGAATACGAAGCTCAAACGGCGGCGGCGGCGATAGAGGTTTGGAGCTATGACTTTTCCTCCGTTTAAGCTCCCCCGTATGCATCATGCTAGCTTCTACCACTGCCGGACTAGGATCTGAGACGTGGTTCAGACGCCTCCTGTCTGAGAGGTGGTTCGCGATAGTGGGGCCGAGCAAGGACACTTGGGAGCCAGCGGCTGGGCTACTATGTGCGCCGGATATTTCTTGAGCCCTTCAATGGCCGGCTGAAGGCGACTATCGATTGCCGTGTGATGAAATCTGGTGATTTTGATTTCAGGTAGATTAGGGATGCAAGGCTAAGCGAGCAGACTGCTGTAATTTGGTGTCTTTGGCCCCCTGTTTATCATGCAATGCCTTGCAGAGGGCGAAGCACTAAGCGAAGAACCACCCATGAAGGCTTGAATGGAGTAAGTGGGGTAGTAGCTATTGAAGTGGCAGCGACCGCGTCGTCTTGGGCGTTTTATCAGATCCAATTCTCGATTCTCGCATTTTCAGATGGAGGAGTGGGTTGCATTGCCATGATGTGGATGTCGAGATCAATCGAGCTGAGGCCGATGGGAACGGAAAAAGCAAGTTGTCTTATTTTTGGCATTGAAACAATGGCATCCATGTGATATGAAACACACTGGGATGAATATATAAGGAAAGCATATCATGAAAGCTTCCACAATAACGAAGAGGATAGAGAAATTACATCACGAGGACACCCAAGCCTTCTGAAGAATTAATCCATCTCCTCGGATTTCATATCTCCCGAGCCGAGTCGTATTGCCAAGTTGGTTGAGATCAGGAGCGAGGCACTCCGCACTTGCCAATAAAAATTGGCGACCCCTTACAGTGCTGTCCAGTCATATAATTTGGAAGGAGCAAAAGTACAGATGCAAGTGCAGATGCGAGTACAGATACACCTGCCGATCAAAGTACCCCGTACCCCAAAGAGCAGATAAGGTCCCTCAACACTAAAGGTACTTTAACTTTAATCGTCTCGATGGTCACACGACACTCCATGTCGCGCGCATCGAGAAATGGGCAAATCAGTGACGAGTGCATTTCAGTGTCGCAAAAAAATCGGTGTCCAGTGCAATAATCCCTACCATGTATATAGAAGCCCGTCATGGCAAATGCTTCATATCATAAACAAAAGACCAAACAATGGCATATTGTTCCATCTCTCCATATGACAATCCACAATGTCGGTCCACGTACTTGACGATTACTATCTCGCCATCACGGCTCTCATCACCGTCGGCTATCAGCTCCTCTTCTTCGCCATTGCCTTTACCTGTAAATTTGACAAACTGACTGGTTAGATCACCCATTTTCCATATCATCAATTCAGAAAAAAAAAATTCCGCTGATAATGCCCCCTCCAGACTTCGCCGGCGGCTCCAACTTCGCCATCCTAGCCATCACAACCCTCTCGCTCAGCCACCACCACAACGCCCGCCAGCTCGTCGTCTCCCTCTTCCTCATCGCCTGGGCCGTCCGTCTCACCGCCTTTCTCCTCTTCCGCATCCTCAAGACCGGCAAAGATGACCGCTTCGATGAGATGCGCCACAAGTTCTTTCCTTTCCTCGGCTTTTGGGTCCTCCAGATGCTCTGGGTCTGGACCGTCTCGCTGCCGGTCACGGTGCTCAATTCTCCCGCCGTGACGCGCTATCCGCAGCATAGTTTCGGCACGGCGAGGGACATTGCGGGCGCGGTGATGTATGCCATAGGGCTGGTCATGGAGACGGTAAGCGATGCGCAAAAGTATCGATTCCGGAGCACGCATGATGGCAAGGCGGTTTGTGATCGGGGGTTATTCGCCGTCTCGCGACACCCGAATTACTTTGGAGAAATTCTTGTCCATTTTGGTAAGGCTCATTCACAGGCTATCCCTTCGAGTTTCGGCAGTCACAAAGGGAAAAAAAAAAAAAAAAAGAAAGCAATGGGAGCTGAAAGTTTTAACTTACTGACTCGATCCAGCCATTTACATGATTGCCGTCTCATCAGCCGCCGACGGCTACGTCCGAGGCCAAGCCTACAAAGCCCTCTACGCCACCATCCTCGGCCCCTTCTTCCTTACCTTCCTCCTCCTCTTCGTCTCTGGCGTGCCTTTGTCGGAGAGGCCCAAGGCCAAGGCGCGGTATGAAAAGGACAACAACTGGCAAGGCTATAAGCGATGGCTGGATCGGACTAGCATTCTCATTCCGTTTCCTCCGCAGCTATACGAGAAAGTGCCCACCATTTTGAGAAGAACACTATTTCTCGAGTTTCCCATGTACGTCTTTGATCCGAAGAAGCATTCTGATGTGACTCGACCAGGAGGAGGAGGCACAGATCAGGGCGGTAGCGGTACAGCAGGTAGTAGCTCAAGGGACGCACGCCAAGGTAGCGAGGAGAGATTGACATGAACATGTGACAAGCTTGACCGACGAGATACCCAAAAGAAAAAGTGGAAAAGTAAATTGGAAAAAGCAAACTCCCCTATGATAGGTAATATACAAACGTATGCATGTCTACTGTGTGCAATCTCAACACAGGTCCACAGCCCGCCTAGTCATGCCCGTCGATGCCTTGTATCAGTAGTTATAGACCACGGAAGAGGGAGTAAAGTCAAAGGGAAAAAAAGGAAAAGAAAAAAGAAATAAAATGATTTAGTCCTTTTGCTTCTTTCTGCAAGTTGAAATCAGGGTAGCATACTCCCGCGACGCCACATACATCACCATTGGTTCCGCCTCCGACAGAGTCGACCAGCATGCTTGCGCACACGACATTGACCAGTTCTTGAAAGATAAGCCATACCCAGCTCCAGCCAAGCTCCAAAGTTCTTCTAAATGGGAAGGGGGAATAAGTATGAGACATTGAAGAAGACGGCATTCACAAAGCAGGATATAAAAGTACATTCAAGGCTGATCCAAGAGCTCCTGGCTGAAGCCGTAGTCCACACTGTTTGATCGCTCGGAATACGACTCTGAGCCCTCAGGAATGGGAACCATGGCGCTCTTGGTCCAGATGTGAATGGCCTTGGTCCAGTCCAGGCCCTCGATGCAGCCGCCTTTTACGGAGAGAACGTCTTTTGACTGCAGATGTGAGTCAGTGGGAGTTGACAGTGCCGCTGCCGCGAGGATGCGCAGAAACAGGACAAGATTAGGGGAAGGAAAGAGAAGATGAAGATGAAGGAACGCCGAAGTAAAGCAGGGGGGGGGGGGGGTTCCTACAGGTGTCATATGAATGAGCCGTGTTCCGCAGTTGCGGCAAAAGTAGCTGCGTAAGACGTAAAATTAGCTGGAGATCCCTCCTAAAAGGCACTCGCAGTGAATCCATACCAGTAGAGCGTCTGACCTGAAGCCGTCGGTCGCCTAATATGAAGACAATATATCGTCAGCAGAGTACATGCCTGTCATTTCTCACTTCTTCGCCATCATAATCTCAAACCATCTCCTGCGCCCATGAACGCCTCATGGAACGGGCCATCCTATCACCCAACGACGAAAACGAACAAGTCAGCGGAGCTCAAAAAGACATACGCATAGCAGCTCAAGTTGATGGACTCTGGGAGCTTAAACTGCGGGAAGATGGCCGAGGTGCCAAAGGCCGAGCCCGTCTGCTTCCTGCACTCGGCACAGTGGCAGATATACAGGGCGAGGGGCTCAGGGAGCGGGGTCTTGAAGGAGACTAGACCGCACTGACATCTCGCGTCCATGGCGGGCAGGAGACGGCAGATTTCGAACGATGGTCTTGGTGAATCAGAGGAGGCTTTGACGGATTCGAGGGCACCCTTCACCTCCGGGTAAACGACGACGAGAAGGGCGGGCTCGGGAACCGGTGGATGAAATTAGTAACAAAGAACCAGAGACGTGAAGCACCACACAAAGAGGAGAAGCCGAAAAAGAAATGAGAGTCCGGCCGCTTCATTCACGTTTTGGGTTCGCAAGATTACGGTCCGTGAATGAGCTTCATGAAACGATCCCAAAGGGGTGAGAAAAGAGACGCCAGCGACGTCAGAAGCGTTGGCCGGCGAAATAATAAACGAGGCGTCTTATCACGTCCGGAGAGTCTCGATGCGGTGCGCCGCCCATGCAATTATGTAAGCAAGCCCAGATCGAGGCTCGTATCGCCTTACAGATGCGGAAGCGCAGCCGATCTTTTTTGTACCGCCTGCGGTGCGGCCAAGTACAGCTACGACATTGCCTTAGTAAGGGAGGTACCGTGACACCAACCTCTACGCTGTCCGTACCTACTAGTAGTACCTTACAGTAGGTACCTGCCTGAGATATAAGAGGTAACCTGACATGGTACTTTGACCAGGACAGCCAGAAGCAAGAGCAACGGAAAAAGGTGTGCTGGGCAAAAGAAATGGGAAAAAAAAAAAAAGAAAGTCTCCGCCAGTATTGACGGCCGGTAGATTTAATTCCCTTTCATTGTACCATCTACCGCAAGTACCATAGGAAAGACTGAAGCAGTGGCCGTTTATAGTGAGAGTCCGGATGTTAAACACCACCCGTCAACATATCCAAAAGTTCATTGTACACACTGTCATATTGCAAGAGACGTTGCACGGCGTGGGATGGCGAGCATCTAATTACAAAATACAGATCAACATGTTACCGGATCACGCACGGCAGCACCAACGCAGCGCTGTCGCAAGCTGGTTCACGTAAATACACATGAACATCCGCCAAAAGGCACTGGCATAACCTACAGTCCGTCACCCAAGGCAGTCTACCTATGGCAAGCTACATCAATCTCATGGTAACTGACCATAGCATACATCAACTAAAAAGACTAGTATGTTATGCTCCCCATACTTCGTAGTCCCATCCTTCAATCTCAAATCCGGAGCGGAACATCAAATTTCCATAACCGAGCCATGCTCAGGTCATCTTTTTGAGCGCTTAGAGCTCACCTGAGCTACAGTCAGGTCGGGTGAGCAGGGATACGGGGGGCTCAGGTTATCTCTCAACACCAAGAAAAGACAACCCGAGCCTAGGTCAGCTCAACTTATCTTGCTAGCCCTCGCTTCCATGCACAATGCTTTTCTGTCGGGCAAGAGGCAATAATATTAGGGCTACTTACCTTAGTCAAGCATTGTTTCATGGACAAGGTAGAATGATGAGGGCTATATAATTAGGTCACGGCCTACAAGAAACTGAAGCTCCCCTTTTCTTCACGTCACTCATTGTCTTTTACAAACTGCACCCATTTCAACGCCCACAACAGTAATTTCCACTACACGACAGATCATATTGACTCAACAAATTAAAAAAAAAAAGGAAAAATCAAAATTCACCTCAATGACAGAAGTGCGGCTAGAATCGTGCGACGACTGGGTCCCCTGGCTGCACGAGCTGCGAAAGGAAGCTCTCCGCCTCGGTATCTGGGACCTAATCGATCCAGACGGCGAAGAGAAGGAGGGCGATTCCATCACCATGGATTGCCATGTGACACTCGAAGACTACATAACCGGCGCTACGATACAGCTTCTTAAACCCGAAGGAGCAGAGCGCAGACTCAGGGAGATTCTCATAGCGCAAGAGATTCTGCTCCATGAAGCACAGCCCTACATTCAATCCGAAGATCAGCAAAAGATCAAACACAACAAGTACATCCGGAGATGGATCTTGTCTTCAGTCGAGATTTGGATCTACAGCTGGGCCAAGATGGAGCTGATCGATTATGAGTCGGAGAGCGAACGCTTCATCACAACAAGACAGCTTCTCAAGGCCCTTAAAGAAAAGGTCGGCCCTAAAGATGGGGGCGAGCAGTGCAAAGATTATACAAAGCAGTCCCCATAAATATATAAGTAGAAGGCACGCTCATTACAGCAACTTTTCCTTTTATATGAGCCACTTCAGCTCCTCGTCCGAACAGCAAGGCGCGTTAGCAGTGTATGCCATTGAACTCCGACCAGTTTTATCAAGATCTCCTGTAGGGATGATGAGGCGCAAAACTACATGCACAAAGCATCCATCAAAGCGGCCTAGTAGACCCTCTCCATGGCCACAACCTCGACTCTCGATCCCTTGTCCCTCAACAGCTGCTCCACCTGGGCACACCACCCCATCTTCTTCTCCGTATCCCAGCCCTTCTTCACAATCTCAACCTCCAGCCTCTCCAGCATCTCCAGCTCCTCCAAGCGGGCGCCCTCCACCCACGTCCTCGCCGCATCAGCCTCCTCCAGGCCATCTAGCTTCCCACCCCCTCCTCCTTCTGCTCCCCCTCCGCTGGTGCCCGACTCGTCTCCGGATCCGAGCCCGGGTCGCCCCACAATTTTCAGTCGCAAGCCCCGAAGCCCCCGCGCCCACGCCGCCGACCGTCCGGTTCGTCCCTTGCGGCCACACAGCTCCGCCCATTTCTTCAGGGCCTCTGGCCGTCCCAGGTCCTCCGCCAGCACCTCCAACCTCACGTAGCGCATGGCCAGGCGCTGCCACGGACGCTGCGCCTTGACCACCGCGTTGGCGGCGTTGAGACCCGACGAGAACCAATTGAGAAAGACAAACTCGTTGGTGGCAAAGGGCAATGGCCTTGCCTCGTAGTATATCTGGCGACAAGTGCGAAGAAGGTTCGTAGGTACGCCCGCGAGGGGTCGATCCGCACAGAGCAGTCGAGGGCACTTTTTCAGCTGCTCTTCTATCTCCATCTTCCTCTTCCTCTCCTCTTCCTTCTTCTCTTCTGCCGTCTTTTCTTCAGCATCATCCCCTCCAGTCTCCGTCTCGGGCTCCATAGTCAATGGCTTGAGAACATAGCGGCACAAGCTCGGAATCGGATATCCAGGGGTCATCTCCTGGGGTCGCACAATAGGATTCATCTGGTACGCCCAGTAATAGATGCGAAGCCGAACCTCGGCGGGCAGGGACAACAGCCGCGACGTCGTAGGTCCATTGACACATTGGCCGCCTAAACCATCTCCCTCACCAAGGAGATCGTCTTCGTCGTCCATGCCATCGTCATCGACTCTAGTTGGCCCCCAATGCTTGTAGTAGCACACCGCCGGCGGGTACCAGAACATGAACGGGCAGTGCTCCAGCTCGGTGTCATCCATGGCTAGTAGTATGGCGTGAGCAAGTATATCAGACATTTGGACAGAAATGGAAAAGAGAGAAAGAAAAAGCATAAAACACAAAAGGTCTTGACTCTTCTCTCTTCTTTTTCTCCCCAATATGAAGAAAGGAGGAGAGAAGGAGAGAACAAGACTGGGCGAAGAGGCGAGCAACAGAAGTTGTTCTCTGCCGTCTCAACTCAAAAAGAAATTAAAACACAAGTCTACCAATGTGATCTTGTTTCCAGCAAGCCGGCAACATGAGTTGAGTGAGGGGGGTAAACGTGAGACGAATCGTCGACTTATAAGCTGTGGCGGCTTACTAGATATGGTAGCTTATGGTATTACAAGAGCCTCGGCGAAGCTGTCGAAACCTTATTAGAGCTGCTCACCCAAAGTTTTTGTGCCGAGGAATGAGTCCATAGCAATTGGGAAAAGCCCAAGATGATTGAAAGGAGCCCATCATTTCTTGGGTCGTAATCTTTTTCATTGTGACAAAAAAAAAAGTTTCGGCAGTTGGAGAAACCTTGCCAACTGGCAACCGCGCCCCTTGCGGGGAAACGTCACAATTACATACGCACAAGCTTCTCCTTACATGAAGGCAGGCGCAAGTCATATTTTGGACTGCAGTTTGGTTGTGGCATCCAGCGGACACGATTCGTCTAAAGCAAAGGGTATCTGCCAGTTGATAAGGTATTCAAAAGTTGATTGATTGATCGATGGATTGATTGATTGATTGACAGAGGCATGTGGTCAAACGTGGCACCTCAGACCGATCCTGGTCTTGCATCAGCAACAAAAATAAAAAAAAAAAAAAAAAAAAAAATTGACCTTTTATGCTATCTTTGTTCCCATTCGTCCCAGCAGCCGATCGCCACGTATGATGCATCATGGTGCTTTGAGTAACACCTCTAATAGTAGTACAGTAACTCTAAGAAATTGGCCCGTCGTCTATCATATTCTCCTTTTCTGGTCATTGAAACCTGGCATCCACACTCCTTGGTATACATCGTCTTCCTTCCGAAGGTCCATCAAACTCGTCATCTTAAGACGATCCAGAGCCGGGTGGTATATTGACTCCCTCGAGACCTTTCTTTGTTCCCACTTTTCGCTCATATTCAACATTCCGTGGGACGTCAAAGTCCCCTCTCGTCGCAAACCACAGCAGCGTCTCCGGCTCTGGGCCCGTCCCCAATAACGTCGCCTTGGCTTGCCCCTCGTTACCTTCCATGACGTCTTCATTTTCCTCGTCTTCATCTTCTTCGTCCTCTTCTTCGTCACTTTCCTCGTCTAGACCTTTCCTCAAGCCCGTACGCACATTCTCGATGCCCATTTCCCTCTCCTCTTTCGTGTAGACGTCGCCAGCTTCTTCCCTAACGTAGCTGGCAATCCTCCCATGTGTCCACTCTCGCAGCTCGTCCCATATGCCCTGCAGCTCGGCGATGCCCTCTGGGGTGGCCAGCCGCGCGGTCTCGCGACCCTGCGCCACCAGCTCCTCCACGTCCGGTTCTAGCTTCTTGCGCAGCAGTTGCGTCAGCACATTCTCTTGTGTTCGTCCAGGATAATTTGTCGATGGTCGCACGGCTATCCGTGAGAAGAGCTCTGAGTTTTCGCTGAGGTTGTCGAGTACTGTCTGGAGGTTGCGCTGAAGAATTTGGGCCGAGGCTTGTAATGAGGAACTGCCATACAACGCAGCTGTTAGCCTCGATGCAAGTGCCGAGAGGCATGGTATCCAGTATAGAGACCTACGGGTGAGGAAGCGGATTGCTTTTGAGAATGTCCATCTTTAGACTCTGTATGCTGCTCGAGAGCTGCGCCACTCGGGCCAGTGTCTGCTCGACGGCCTTGAGCTCGTCATCATCCAATCCTAGCGCTGCCATCCCGGCGCACAATTCAATCTGTGGCCCACGTCGGCTGGCAGCTTGCAAGTCGTTGAAAAGACAGGAGACCAAAAGCAGGGGAAGGAAAAGAGAACAAGATGAGAAGAGAGCGTAAAAGAGAAGAGAAGGTTATCTGATGCGCAGCGTTCAAAGGTCGGCGCCGGCAAGTGACGTCGGAGGTTGGTAGAATGGAAGACGCGCTCGCTTCGTGGGGCAGGCGCCAACCTGCTGCTCCGTCCACGGTGAGTTGCCGTAACGGGAGCGCCATCAAGTGGGGTCATAGCCGTAGAGGCATCACGAAGCGGCAGCTGCTTGTTGCCAACTAACTTGCTCCTTCCTTCTCTTGATTCTAGGGAAACTCATTCAATTGGGTTAATTTACTATATTATTTATTCATTAACTGATTGCATATATTCATTAATTGACTTCTTTTTCTTTATGCCCATCAAAAACTAGCAGCCAACACCCGTTCGCTATGCTACGCCAAAATACACAAATCAATCTATTCAAATCACCACAATGCCAAACCCCCGTCGCAAGGAAAAATCTCAGTTCTCGCTCAAGCCCAACGCAGTTCATCCACGCGTCGAGTTTACCGTCTTTGGAATCTCATATCCCTGCGAGTCCACAAACGGATATCTCGCCCGCCTCTCCAAGTCGTCCAGCGGTATCGTAGAGCGAATGTACCTGCAACGACACAGATGAGAGATTAGCAAGTCGTAATTAGAAAAGTCTTTAATGGTTTCAATCCGAAAAAAAAAAAAAAAAAAAAAACTCACTTTTGTCTCCCGTCATCCACGGGATCAAAGTCCCAGCTCGTAAACGTGCCCCTCTTCAGGGCATCCCATACCAGGCGTCTGCTGCGCTGCGACTGCAGCACCTTTTCCGTAATGGCATCAAAGTCCCATTTCGCCTTGGCCTCGGCGTCGAAGGCGTCAAACACCGCTTTAGCCTCTTTCTCGTAGTCCGCCTGAGGCTCAAGCTTCGTCGTCGCGAAGCGGGCCAGGTTGTCCAGCTCCAAGGGGTCCTTCTCCAGGTTGTACAGCTGCGGCTCGTCGGCCGGGCATGTGATGTACTTCCAGGGACCGCGCCGAATCATCATCATGGGCCGGACGGTGCCCTCTCCCGTGTACTCGGCGAAGACCGTATCGCCTCCTTCTTTGCCCAGCAAGTGAGGCATCATGCTCACGCCGTCCATCGGCAGGAAGGGAGCGGGCTTGGTGCCGATCAGGTCGCAGATTGTGGGCAGCAGATCCAGCGTCGAAACATTCTGAGTGACACGACGAGGCTTGAACCACTTGGGGAAATGCACCAGCATGGGAACCCGCACAGACGACTCAAAGTAGCTCATCTTGTACCAGAGGCCGCGCTCGCCCAGCATGTCGCCGTGATCACCGCTAAAGATGATGATGGTGTTGTCCATCAATCCGGCCTCTTCCAGAGTCTCGAGAAGCTTGCCGATGCAGTCGTCAACATAGCTCACCGAGCCATAGTACGCTCGCTTCGCCTTCTTGATCTGCTCGTCCGTAAAGTCTAGGTCCCACAGATCGCACACCTTCATCAAGCGCTGGCTGTGAGTGTCCAACTTGTCCTTTGCGATGCGGACCTTGGGCAGGGCGATATCCACATCTTCGTAGAGGTTCCAGTACTTTTTCGTGATGGTGTAGGGATCATGAGGATGAGTGAGGGAGACGGTCAAGGCAAAGGGTCTCTTGTCGGGCCCTTCGCGGACATGGTCCCACAGATACTGCGTGCTCCGGTACATGACCTCCTCGTCGTAGTCTAGCTGGTTGCTTCGGCCGCAAGGACCGGCCTGAAGGATGGAGCTAGCGTTATGGTACCACTCGAGACGAGTGTCCGGCTCATCCCAGTTGACCGCCCAGCCAAAGTCGCCCGGATAAATGTCGCTGGTGAGACGCTGCTCGTATCCATGGAGCTGGTCGCCGACAAAGTGCATCTTGCCGGCCAGGGCAGTGTGATATCCCTTGGAACGCAGGTAGTGGGCATAGGTGGGGACCTCTGAGTTGATCTGAGAGGCGTTGTCATAGGCGCCAATCTTCATGGGCAAGAGCCCGGAAATCATGCTCATCCGTGAGGGCGCGCAGAGGGGTGAAGGGCAGTAGGCCGAGTCGAACTGGACGGCCGAGGCAGCCAGACGGTCCAGGTTGGGCGTCTTGATCTGGGACTCGGGGTTGTACATCTTGAGCTGGGGCGCGGCCAGCTGGTCTGCCATGATGTAGAGGATGTTTGGCTTTGATTCTGCGCTGCTGGTGGAGGGCGGCGCCTCCGAACGCGGGAGGGTGTTGAGATCAGGAGCCATGGCGGGCTGGTGAAGCTTGAGCCGTAGATCGGATTTGTCCCAGAGCTTGCACGGGAGCTCTGAGAGGAGGAACAGGAAGAAGAGGCAGTAACGGTAGAATCAATCAAGCCGCCTTCTTGTGTTGTGTCTCAGATCTGTACCGGAATCCGTTCCGCCAGGTAAAACAACCACACAATGCACCCAATTTTCACAGAGGAAGCTCAAGACAAGAAAACACAGCTCAGTTGAAGGAGGGCTACTCCCGCTCATCAAGCTGTCCGCATTCAGCTTTCTTATACCCCCCGACCTCCCGCCCCCTTCCCCCATCCCCCATGTGGAGAAGTACACAAAAAAAAGAGGGCGTCCGACTTCCGAGTGCGCGGGATGGTCGTCATCATTGGGCGAGCACGCGAGCACGCAAGAGCAGAAGCGATGCGAAATCGACGGCGATGGTCCGTGGCAGACACTGTACGAAGCGCCTCACCTTGGTGCATAAAAAAAAGGGAACACCAAACCCGCCGCTGCGCCATCTTCCTTCTCTTTGGTGCAACATTGGCTTGCCCCAGGCTGTCAAACCCCTTCTGTCTTCAATACTCCAATTTTCTTTTAGGCGTCAAGCCGTATCCGGCCGCGCCAATACACTTTTTGTCTTCATTCCTCCATGCCAGTGCAACAAGCCGTTGTCATGTCACGACCTCGCAAGAAAAGATGCCTGCATGCATTGTGGAGGATGGCTTCAGAAACAATAAGCGACGGTCCGAAGACAAGCACAGAGTCACATGGACCATCGCAGCCCAACTCTTCTCCTCTCCCCTGCGCAAGCGTTCAGGCAAATCCAATGATTCGAACCGCCGACTACTCGATTCGGCGCTGGCCGCAACCTGGTTGGTCCATCTTTCGTCTTTTGGGACTCTTCTCCCCGCTTTAATTCCAGCTCTATCTGTCGTTTCTCCAGGCCTTAAGTCGCGATTGCGTGATCTAGACCGTCGTAGGCGTGACTACTGGAGCACCGTGCGTGGAGAAGGGCGAGCAGACTGTACAGACTCATGGCTTTGCTGCATGTGGGGTTTTCGTTTTTTGTTTTGTTTTTCCTCTCTCTCTCTCGCGCAGATTGTGAAGCTTGAGAGGCCGCAAGTAAGATGATTACAATTTCTTTCACTGTCGATCAATGATGACGGTAAGCCTTCGTGACGACGGCCGTGGTGACAATCAGGGTGGAAAAAAAGCTTTTTGAGTTGCCCCCTTCTGACCGCCTTTCAAAACAACGACGATCGAGAATGGTCCAACACTACCTAAAACACCAATATTTACCCACCTCAAAAAGGACTTGCTTCTCCATACAATGTATATTAGTACACAAATCTACGCAATTGTGAACCTCTTCTAAGCTTATCAGCGAAACAATATGATCGTCGGTCCCAGTCCAGCCACGAAAAAAGTCAATTTGTGCAGCATCAGCATCAGCATAGCTTGACATTACTAAACGCGTGTCCTTTTTCTTTTTCTTGTATATTCAAACCAGAGAGAGAGAGAGCCACTCCGTCTAGCTCCATCATCCCGCACCACATATAACAAGTCCGTCTCCTAGGCGGCAGCCAGCAGAAAGACGACGAGAGAAAAGTATCTTACAGCAGAGAAACAAACATATGTAACCAATGATGATGCTGATGATGACGACCACGATGATGATGATGATTGACGATGTCTTTGTGCCTTTGTGGTCAGCCGCCGCGCTGGTTTGGCAGTTGACTCTTTGGTCTCTCTCTTCTCTCCTCCTCCCGCCTCATTTCTCTCCTCTCCTCTCCCAGCAAGATTCCATTTCCGTAAACTCTGTGCGTGTGTCAAGTCTTCTCATATGTGTGTGGTGTCCCTTAAAAGTCTTATCCTATCCTTCCAAACCCAACCCTCTCTGAAATGCAAAATCCCAACTCCATCAAACACCATGCATGTTTCCTTTCGCTTCGGGCTTGCATAATCCCTCTTCCCATGCAACACAACGAGCCGCATCACGAACACCGATGAAACCCACATGCATCTGTCCAACGATCCATTCATTCGTCCGTCCGTCCGTCCGTATCACCTCTCCCCACACATCAGTCAGCCCATGCCCCCAATTAGATTTAATCATTGTGTTCGATAAAACTTTCTGTAAATCAGATGCAGCAGTAGGTTCACGTTGAGCTTGAGGTTGCCCTCGAACAGCGTCATGAACTGGTGCGCCTCAAACTGTGCCTGGAGCATGTCTTCAATCGGCACCTGTGCCGTGGCGCCGGGGATCTGGATATGGCTCCGCGTGCCCTCAATGGCAAACACGCCGACCTGGTCGCACGATATTGTCAAATCAATCTTGTCCCATTCTCGATCCGCCGTGCCGCTCCACGACACCAAGACGCCCTTCTCTGACAACGCCCGCGCGCTGTACTTGTAGCTTCCAAACTTTGGCACCCGGCCGCTGCGCTCGAGCTCTCGTTGGTGGTTGTACTGTTTCGTAAAGGGCATCAAGAAGCGTCTCCGACTGTTATTTTTGGACTCGTCATTAGCATTATAGTGTCTCTCTGGCATTATAGCAAAAGGAAGAGGAAGGGAGAGAGAAAGGGTAGGGGGGGAAGGAGGGGCGATAAGAGGCGTCCTGCTGGGTGTTAGAATAGAGCTCACTTACCCCTTCTTGTTCTGAAGCGTCTTCATGGCCTGTTCAATGTAATCGTCGTAGCTTTTGCGCTGCTGCTCCAGGTACTTTGCCTTGTCGTGCAGGTTGGCAAGCGTCAGGCGCACGCCATCCAGTTCTCGCTGCCGCTGAACCCGCCTACGGCTCTGGGTCCGGATGTCGCTCGCAATGGCATTGAGCACGTCTTGGTACTGGTTCTGCTTGGAGATCCTCCCCATCTGCTCCAGCTGCATGACGTTCTCCAAGGCCGTCCGCTTGAGGTCGTAATAGGACATGGTGGTGATGTCAGCCATCTTAGCGTCTGCATACGCCCCCCGTGAGTTGGTGCCGTCCGAGAACTCTTCTCGCAGCAGCGCTTCCCACTTGTCCTCGTCCTCGGGAGTGATCGGCTTCACGAGGATGTCCAGCAGATTGGCGCCAGTCTGTACGCGGATAATGTACAAGACGCACCGCTTCGTCTCCATAAACAAGGCCTTTATGTCTGCTTCGGGATCTTCGAGGTCGTGCAGCCTGGGCGTCAGGAACATCTGAATGTCCGAGGATCCCGCCGCACTCATCTCATTCTCGTTGCTCTTGGCGCTACCTAGATCTTGCATGATTTCGCGCAGGACGTCGTCTCGCGTCGGAGACATGGTCATGAGCTCCGATGCCACGAGGTTATGAATGGCAAAGATGTCGGACATCTTGATGTACAGCGTGGGTTTGTTCTTCGCATACAGGTCGTTGTACTCGTCAATGTCAAATGTCCTCTCGGCGTCGGGCACGGTGATGAGGTCGCTGGTGATCTGGTGCAGTCGCTCGATGGACTCGCCGATGAAGGCGTTGAGGGGCTGGAGATAGATGTTCTCGCCACCAAACGGCCGACCCAGCGCAATCTGCCCGACCACCTTGGCGACCTCGCCTAGGTTACGCTTCTGCAGAGGACTGAGCGACTTGTCAATGACGCCGACGTTCTCCGGCGCGGTGACGGCCGGCTGGAGATAAAACTTCCACAGCCAGTGAGACACGATCTGCAGGAGATGCTCCTGCGGCTCGCGGGAGAAATGCTGGCACAATGCCTGGAACATCTGGTTGCAGACGAAGCGAAGGCCATAGGGCATTTTATGCACCTGCTCTTCCAACGCCAAGAAAAGCTGGTCGCAAATCTCTCGCAGATCTCGCAGGTGATCGATGAAGAGCCGTCGTGTCTCAGGATCCCGAATGGCAACCTCGCGCGGGACATCCAGCGGTCGGTGATCGGGTCGGCCGGTCCGAAGCTCCTCGTTGTTGATCGCCGACCTATAGATCTGCATTGGATCACTCTCCAGATCAAGTGCCGGGTCGTCGATGATGTTATCGCGAATCAGGGGCCCCAAGAGAGATCGAAGATACTTGCGATCTCGCGGAGATCGCGTATAGTTGGCCAGCAGCCTGGCCCAAAAATAGCTGCCGCGGGAATATTCCTGGAGGCTGGACGTGCTCTCAATCTCCTCCCGTATGGATCGAGCAATCAGCTTCAAGAGGTAATACTCCTCTCGCCGCTTTTGAGCGTAACCGAAGAGGCTCATCATGAGGAGCTCGATCCGCCTGCTCTCCTTTTCGGCCGTGTTTTGCACCCGGATGTCCTTGAAGAGTCTTGCGAGATACTGAGGCTGCGTCTGGAGGCTGAAGAAGAGCTGCTGGTACGACTCCAGCTTCTTCCTGGAGCTTTTGTTGAGAGCCTTGAGGTCAAACTGGTTCGCCGACGCCATAGTAGAGTTGGCCAGCAGGCCCATGGAATGCCCGCCGAAAGTGTGCTGGTGACGGACGACTTCGTCAAGCGTGATCTTGTTCTTGACCAAGAGGGCAATCTTGATATCCAACTGATCGATGTACTGCTCCAACATCTCGTTCTGGCGCACCTGCTGCACCACCGTCTTCCGCATCCGCTCAAACTCGACCTCCTCGTTGAAGTCGAAGTCGCTGTCGTTGAGCAGATGCACAAAGTTCTTGACGGCGCTGACTGGCGGATTCTTGCCCGTGGTGAGGCTCTTGTACGCTTCACCCTGCACCTTGGCGCGAACGTAGCTCTGGATCTTGATGACCTTTCTCATATTCTCTTCGTAGAATCGCATCTTCTCCTCAAACCGAGCCCGAATCAAAAAGGCCTTGGCGGCAGCTTGGAAGATGACGATGGAGTCTTCTTCTTCGAGGAGCTCTGTGAGAAGGTCGTCGATTCGCGCTCGCTCCATCATGGCCTTCAGGATAGCTTGGAATTCGGCGGTCTCTGCGTCGTGGGAGGCCAGCTCGTCGCACAAGGCAGAGTGGTATTTGCGGTACAAGTAGCCTCGAATATGTCCTTGCAGGCTTGTAATCACATGTTCTTGACGGTCAAGCTGCTGCTGAATGGCGAGGACGTTCCGCCTCTCAAACATGGCTCGGATGTGCGCCTGGAGATGCATGATTTCAGGCTCATTTTCCTTTAGATCGTCGAGGATATTTGCGACGTTCCTCCTCACAGCCGCCGCCCGCATCGCGGCCTGAAGCCTCTCCGTCGCAGGCACATGCTGGACCAGCTCCGCCTTGAGAGCCGTCTGTTGGTCTCGGACAGCACGACCGCGGATAGCACTTTGCAATGACGTCCACGTGTCGGTGAAAGCATCAAGGCTGTCTTTCTGTCGCTCAATCCTTGTCCGCACGAGTGACGCCCTGACGGCGGCTTGGAGGCTGGCAATGGCCGGAGTCTGTTCTTCGAGCAATTGCAGATCCTTGCTGATCCGATACCGCATCAGCATTCCACGGGCGAGGGCTTGAAGATTCTGCACCTCCTTTGAGGCCTCCTTTGTCTCTTGCTGCTGCACGTTTTGGGTCCTGCGCAGGAGAAAGCCTTTGGAGATGGCTTGAATTGCCCGGATGGGGCCATCGCAACGAGCCATGGCAGACTTGAGGCCTTGCATCTCGTTTCGAAGCTTCTGCGCTCGATATAGGCTCTGTAGAGCCAGGATGGCAGGCTCGGCGGCTTTCCTGTCCTGGTCGCTCTTCTGGAGTCTTCTCCGGACAAGGTATCCGCGGACCAGGCTCTGGACGAGGATAGCAGATTGCCTCATTTGTAGCCGGTAGCTCATGATCTGTCGAGTGAAATTGCCTCGTATCCTCGCTTGCAGGTCGACCAGCCACTCCTCCTCATCCCAAAACCCTTGCATCATCTCTCCGAGCTTCAGTCGAAGCATTGCGCCTCGGAGCTGGGCCTGGAAGTCAAGGATGGCCTCTTCATGCTCTCCCAGCTCGCGATCGATTCTCTCTTCCTCGGTCTCTTCAGGCTCTGGCTCCGGCTCGGGTACGCCAAAGTCGGCGCCCATATTGCCGAAGCTGGGCATGTTAGCCCCAAGCATATCCAGACCCTTTTGCATGGCTTCCAGCTCGTGGTGCTCAAATTCCAACTGGCCGATGAGGTTGCCGATGCGGAAGTCGACAATTCCTTTGCGAAAGAGCAGCCAACTTAGCGCGTGAATGCAGTAAATAACTTTGGGAATGTTCTTCTTTTCGTAGAGGTCTATAAGCTCAAACCGGAAAAGATCGGGCAGCTCTACTTCGTCCAGGTACCGAAAGAAGATGGCGATGTTGTCGGAATGTCGAAACTGCAGCTTTGGATGCCTGAATATTCGAAAACGTCTTTCGGGATTGAGTGCCTCTACCACCTCAGCCAGCGTCACGCCATCCCGCAACGCCTCTTCCAGCTCGACAATGGGCGGCAGGGTCTGTTGTATGACATCTTCGATCCACTCCTTGGCTTCACCTATGTGACAGAGGTATTCATATGCTTGGAGGAACTGGCGTTGCTTGTCCATCCAATTGCGCCCCTCCCATCCATACGTAGGCCTGGAGCCGCGGCCACCGCTGGCCTTGTCGGTACGCTGCAGCCTGCGTCGTCCACGAAGACCGACGACTTCTTGCGCAGGGGAAGTGATGTTGAAATCTCCAGCATCCTCGGATTTTGCAAGCTGAGACAAGGTTCGAAGTTGGCTCGTGGACGATCGACCAAGTCGCTCGAGATCCGGCCTGGCAATATGGGCACTGTGGGTAGGAAGCGCATGATGCGTCTGCGGTGCGACGGCGTCTTCCGGAATAGCAGGCTCGTTTCGAGGCATGTACATTGATATGGGCCTTGGCGGCAGCGGCCGCGATGGCACCGTAGGCGAGGCCTGGCTGTCATTCTGCGACAACGATAATCGGCCAATGTCTATGCTCTGCCCTCGTTCGCGCGGCTTAGAAAGGTGAGGCGGTGTTGCCGGAGCCTTGGTAGGGGAGGCTGCCGGCGCCTGCGGCAAGGGACGAAGTGATTGTCGGATGGAGCCATACGGATTATCCTGCAGTTTGCCGGAGGAGCTCGTCTCCCCAGTCTCGAAGAATCGCGCCCTGGCAATGACATCGCTCTGACCGCGCTTATGGCCAGCTTGGGGTCCGTAAATACTACTTGCGGATGTGGACTGACTGTTGATGCTGTGGTCAGAGGAGTAAGAGTAGCCGGACGAGGCCGAAGATGTCGTCGAGGGGTTGCGATTTATGCTTGAGGAGGCGGCAGACAGATCGACGGCATGAGACTGTCGCCGCGTATGATTTCGATAGGACGACATGCTGCTGAGAGAGGTTGTGTCTTGCCCCCAGCCCAGGCTGCGCTTGGCGAAACCGTCTGTAGGTAGTTTCCGCTCCGTTTTCTCTCTCTTTTTTTTTTAGGGGGTATCAGAAAAAAAAATTCTTACCGCAGAACTATCAAGGCATCCTTCCTCTGGCGGTGGTTAGACAGTCAATTGGAGGTTTGAGAAAAGGAATGCAAGCAGCGGCCAGCGGCGCGTGAGAAGAAAGGAAGGTTCTAAGACATGCGCGTGGATAAGCCTAATGTGTCAACAGCGGTGCGGACAGCAAGGGCACGCCGAGTAAGGAGAAATTCCGTGGACCCCGATGCGGCTTTGTAGGTAGTCGAGAGATGCGGAAATGCGTCCCAGATCGATGTTTTTCTTTTTTTCGTATTTTTCTATTTTAATCGATCATTAAATTGCCTGCTGGAAGCGCCGGCAGAGCAAGGGATTGCCGCAGCGCGGGGTCTGCATTAAAGATGCATTAATCGTTGGGCAGCGAATATAAACAAAGCACCGTGACAACCGCCTAGCAACGGCAGTATAAGGCCCCGCCATTCGCTGGAAGGAGGGCCATGATCGACCCACCTTTCCACTCTTCAGAGCAATCTGTCGGCCATGTTTGCATGCTTCTGCAGGACCATGGCGAGATGGATGAGGTAAATTTACCTAAAACTACGGAGCAAGGATGTGCGCGTGCGTGATGATGTGCCGGTAAACACGTCCGAGCGCCTTATTTCGAGCTTCTTGGGAAGTTTTGTTGTTGATGCTGGTACGAAGAATAGCAGTCGATAATGTGCATATAATGAACAGCGAGCAACGACACCTGCGTACTTACCTTACCGAGCCTACTAGACACCATAAATAATACACGAGCATCTATACTCCTTAGGTAGGTACCTACTTTCTGACATGTTCCTGTCTCTCCAGGCAGAAGGAGAAACCCTTGGATCTTGCTCTGTTGTTACCTCTGCTGGAGTGCTTCTGTTTCAACGACGTCATCCAGATGGCAGCGTTTAAATAGGGTCACGGTGCGTTCTCAGTACGGCCTTGCCTTTTTGTCGTTGGTTTCAAGATGAATCCGACTCTAGTGAGATCCTGTATGCAATGCCGCAGTGTGATTGGCTAGTATGTCTGGCAGTAGCGCGCAATTTTAGATACCGCGTACATAATTAGCGCTACGTTCAGTGCCCACGGCTACCCTTGGCTAAAGCCTAGGTGCCTTGAGTATCCGCCTGGCCCTTTTTGTGGACATCTTAGTACCTTCAATTATCGCTGCAATTTCCAGGACATGTTGCTACGAGTGATACACGAAGAGGGAGTGCTCTACATCAGTCAGCTGCTCGATTTATTTATTAGGAAAAAAAAAAAAAAGAAAATTGGCAAAATTAAAATTTATTCCTCTTTTCCTGGGCGCTTCTCTCCCGGGAAGACAAAAGGAAAAAAGGCAGTGAACATGTGTAGCTCCTAGCTCCAGGGTAGTTTGCCCATGCATTCTCTCGTACTCGGTACTCTATACTCTATACTCCCTACAAGGGTACCTACCACAATACAACCTTTGGCAGAAGCGGTAGCGGTGGGGTTGTATGAGGTCACAATTGACGCTAACAGCTAAAGCGGCCGACAAGCCTCTCATAATTATTCTCAGCCCTTTGACACGGCCGTTGGCATCCCAAGCCTCTACGCTGTGGTCATCGAATTGCCCGCCTCCACACCCGATTCGCATCATACCGAAACGGCCATTCGAATCTTTCCCACGGTATTGAGCTGTTGAGACCACCATCGGCTTGCGTCTGTCCTCGCCGCGCCGGTGTCCACCATGTCGGCGAAACAACAAAGACCTTCCGTGCTGGTATGGCGAACACCTAAGCTGAACTCTGGCTTCGCGCTAGTCGAGTTGCAATGAGCTGACCGCCATTGATGTAGGTCACGGATGCCAGAGAAAGGGCCGATCAGAGAAGATCACCGCGACGTCCCGGCACATCGTCCGGCACCCCTGGGCGGACGCCGATGCGGTTCATGACCGTCGACAACATTCTACAACACGACTCCCAGATCCCATCAGGCCAGCCTCGCGGACCCCCCGTTACAGCCCAAAGGCCTCACACCTCCGGCGGACTGCCGCCAAGCGCTCGACGAATATCTACTGGCGGCCTACCCAATGCGCCATCCCGTACTGGCCAGCCAATGCCCTCTCGAACAACTAAACTTAGCGAGAAGCTCGTCTTGCTACCTGTCACCGATGAAAGGGACGAAGCAGATGAGGAAGCCGAAGATGGAACAGCGGCAAATCTGAGCCTGCGTGATGAAGGAGGCCGACCGCTGAGGGACGAAGAACTGGATGTGCTTCGGAAAAGGGGCGGGATTCGCGGGAAGAGCTATGCAGAGCGATTACCCAAAGTACAGAGGACGGATAAAGTCAGTCGGCTGACGGCGTACTGCACTGCCCAGGCATACAAGACCAAGGAGACAGCAGAATTCCTGCGGAAAAAGCATGAGGCCAAGACGAAGCTCTACGATGATTGCCTCTATGCCGTCTATGCGCTTCCGCTGATGAACGGGATCGAAGGTTACCGCGTACGGAGTCGACCCATACTCAAAACACCAGGGACAGGAAAGACGGTTCTAGACCTGGAGATTGAACGCAGCGAACAGCGAGACCACCACGAAGGCTACTTTGACCACGACACCTATGCTTCTGCCGCCGAAGACTCCAACGATGACCAGAGGAGACCTTCTGCTTTCTCGGATCCTTCATCTCCAGAGGATGGCCTATTATCACCCCAAGGTTCATTTCCTCCCATCAACGACGGCATGTCTCAAATAAATCGCCTTGTTCCAGAGGCAAAGAATTTTGCAGAGGTCTTCGTCTTTTCGTATGGTGTGGTTGTGTTTTGGAACTTTACGGAGCGTCAGGAAAAGGATATACTTGCCGATTTGACGTTTGCTGATGCCGAAGATGGCGTCAACCTCCTGGTCAGGCCGCTGGACCAGGGTGACTACGAGACGGAAGAGTTCCACTTTGAATATAGCCCGGACGTTCAGCGGCCGCGGATATTCAACGACATGATAACGTTGCTACCTCGATCGGACCACATGATCAAGCTGACAATCAGCCACGCGATTGCGCAGAGCACCAAGTTGTGCTTTTTTGAGGAGAGAATGAGTGAGACGATGCTTGATGCGCAGCATGTCCCCAAGACACTGGCCTTGACGGGCGAACTGGGCATGACTAGGACCGAGATTGTCAAGATAATGGGCCGGCTATTCAAGAGCCGCGTGGAAATCAACCTATGTACGTACATTCCGCTTCGCCTCGTCCCCTTGTCCTCCGTCTCTCGGACTCTATTCCATCGTGTGCGCATAGTGTGGTCGCGAAGAGTGAGAAAAGGTAGCTTACATTGTGCTTACATCGTAACAGCATCGAATATTCTCGACGTACCCAATTTTTTCTGGGATTCCGAGCCCACTTTACATCCCCTGTATGAAGCTATTCGTGAATATCTGGAAATCGATTATCGTATCAAGGTGCTCAATGAGCGCTGCCGCGTATTCCTGGACCTTGCCGAGATCCTGTCAGACTCTGACGCCGACGCCAAGATGAGCTACATAACCTGGATCATCATTGCCCTCATTGTCCTCAGCATTCTCGTGACGGTCACCGAGGTGGGCCTGCGCTTCGGCATGCTGGAGCGCAGCAAGCGCAGCGATGACAGCAGCGGCAAAAACGGCACAAGCTGCGCCGGAGACGCTGTGGTCTGGAGCGCCAACGGCAACCCTGGCAAACTGCCGGAGGTCGTGATCATTCCGCCGCCAATGGAGCCGGCGATGCTGGCAGCAGATCGTGCCGAGGGACAGCAGCAACAGGCGGTCATGAGCCAGGCCATGGCCCCCAGTGACCTCGAGGCGCTGGCCCGGGCTCTTGGTCTGGAAGCTCATGCCACGTTTGAGGATGTGAAGCGCGGGATCTGGCACCTGAGACAGAGCCGCGCGTCGACATTGCAGTACGACGGCCACATGGAGGATGTGGATTGATGTCGTACTGCATTCATACTCAAGACGTCGTGGAACATGGGGAGAACTGCCATGGGACTAATTGAGCGCTTTCGGTTCGGGGAGTTTTACATTTGTCTCTTCTCTAGCATAGTCTTTTCCGCTTCGCATCTGCATATTTCTTTCCATTGTGGTGCGTGCGGGCCTCTAGCCTGTACAAGTTGGTATATGGGAGTTGTTGGTCTTGAGCGTTGATAATGAGACACACATATACATGCATACCTTACCTTGTAATAATATACCATTATCCTTCAGTACCTACATAGCATGCACCTTATTTCGCAACTTCAGACATTCAAAATACCTCGAGTCATTAACGCAGTCCCTCTCTACCTTACAATGACACGCCTCTCAAACGCCATCAGCCCTACCAGCCCCTCCCCATCGCACCAAATAACCCCCGTCCCTCCGACAAATCTTACGCAAGCCCGTCAACTCTTTTTCTCTCCCTTTCAGGGCATCCATCCATCCCTCTTTTTACCCGGAACCCCAGGACCCTGACCAAACGATTTCCCCAAGTGCAAAAAAGTCAAAAACTAGTAAGAATGCACACGCCCCTCCCCCCTCCCCCTGACCAAAAAGATAGTAAAACCTACATCACATCTTCTTTCTGTTTTCGCTGATGCTAAATAGTCCCCCCCCCCCTTTGCCTATTTCCGTACTAGTCCGTAGTATAGTCTGCTTGTTCGCCCGCCACGCCTCATGCAGGTCCAAATTATAATCGTGCAGTAAGGTATTTTTCGTGCTAACAAAGACCCCGACTTCGCTCCTCTCGCTTGCCGATTTCCGTGCGCGCTTTTGCGTAATGGGAAAGGGAATTTACCGGACGGGGCAGCTTGCAGGTTTGTCACTCGCAGCAACTCGACAAGGAAAAAAGTCGCGCTTCATATGGACTGCTTGTACGGACTAGTTGCTGAAGATTGATTAGCTGTAGGACGGATAAGTTTCGTCAAAAAGATCCACACATTGGTTTCGCGCTAGGGTTGAGACAAGCACAGAATTAAGGTGTCTTCTTTGGTCTATCTATCTATGTATACCGCATAGAAGAAAGCGTAGAGTAGTGCTGCTCCCGGAAAAAAAAAGAAAAAAAAATTAGAACATAAAAGAAATCGGCCATGCCTCGAGGTATCCTGAAGGCAAACTTTTTCACACCTTCACAGATACACAGTTTTCTTGTGCGTTGCCAGTTCCCGTCACCGTCCCAACGCCCTAGCCGTATGATCGTGACAACTCCCATCAATGTCTTGCCTCGTCTGCCAAACCAACGACAGCAGATAGGCAATGTGTATTATTAAAACAACAGGCCAAAACTGGCCTTGAACGTATCTTGTTTGGTGATGAGGCGTGGGTTAAAATCCGCGTGGATGATGATGCCCCACTCATGCTTCGATCCTTCTGTCAGGTATTCATCTTCGTAGCATATCGTCGACGTGAAAGGAAAAATAATCAAAATGTCGAAAACTATAGCGCTGATGCTCGCTACCTCTGCTCGACGGGCTTGTAAGCCACCTCCTGCTGCTTCTTTCGGTTCTTGTTATCCAACTCAGCTTTGCTGTAGATGGCAGCGCCCACCATCGTGACAGCCATGCCCGCACCGTTGAGGAAGTCCACGGAGACGTTGAAGAGGAAAATACCAAGCATGACGGTCAGGCACTGCTTGAGGTTGCCGCACACGGTCATGGTCAGGGCGCCAGCCAGCTTGTTCGTGTTGAACGATGAGATGTTGAGCAGCAATGCGAGGAAACCGTTGCCAGCCAGAGACGCAGTCGCGGGAGCGAGAGAAATCTCGCTAGATTGGATGAGACTGCGGAAGCCAGCTACCTCGCCAGTAGCCGTGGCGCAGGCCAGAGCCTGAAGAGCGGCAAGAGGCGACATGCGCATCAGGAACTCGACAGGTGGCAGGGCCAGTGAGCCGGTCATGAATCGGTTGGTGACGACCGTCTGAAGGCAATTGTTAGTTATTTTCCCCCCACTTTGTTTATTCGCGTATTCTAAGCAGAAAGAATCAGAGTTATGTAAGACATACCTTGACGGCAGCGAGAATGACACCCAAAATGGTCAAGAGGAATCCCGCATCTGAGAAGCTCATTTCACCGGCGGTGGTCATAGCAGCGCCAATGATTAAAGGAACGAGAGAAAGATAGGTCATTGTGCTGTACGTCCGGCCGTACCACACGCGGAAGATGATGATGGTGAAGATGGGGCAGAGCATGCGCATCGTCTGATAGAAGGGAACCGAGACCATGGCGAGAGAAAGGTTCGAAACGGCAATGTTGGCCGTGAACAGGGCGCTGAAGGCGACGAGGGCTAGGTTCTCGCGACGACCGAGGCGTGACAGCTTGAAGTAGCCCATATGTAGCATAGCATACGTTCCAAGACTGGCAAACGAAGTGTGGAGGAAGGTCAACAGCCAGGGAAAGTGAAACTAGATTGCGACGAGAGCATTAGCCATTGCCAAAGAGAAAAACAACCGAAGCCCATGCCCAATTGATTTTCTCAGAGAGGATTCCGAGGTCTCAAATCGGCGGAAACAAAAAGCCGTGCGATGAGGCTCCAGCACATACCATGCCAAGGACAAGCTTGTTGTAGAGAGTCAGGACGAGGGAGAAGAAAAAATATGTCCCCAGCCAGGTGAACTTGACGGCGCTCGGTATTGAGTATTCATGGTCGAGGTTCTGGTCTTTGGGGTCGCTTTGGCTCTTTCCGGATTCAAGGTCATGATCCTTGAGCTCCTGCTCCTCGGGAGTCAGGAGTGCGACATCTTGAGAGCGCCTGGACATGACGGGCGAGTAGTTCGTATGTCGATCCGTATCGGACGGGCGAGGTCAAAAAGAACGGAACGGCTGAGAAAGCAGTGGGACTCGAATCGCTTTAAAGCAGGCCTGCCAGCATACTTTTTCAGGAAAGCCGAGCGAGTGAGGGGGAGAGGTCGGTAGTTGGACAGCCGGCCGGATATGGGAAAGGCGGAAGGCGTGGGAAAAAAAGCAAGCGACGGAGACGAAGGTGTCGCGTGCGGAAGACTCGTATAGCCCCAGCCGGGGAGGGTATGGGGGAACGATGATATGAAGCGACGCAACAGTAGGCTGGCCACTAGCTAAGTAGGATCCAAATCCGCAGGGAAAAAAACGACGTAGGCTGGCGGAAGAGCGAACGACGATCTGGAATCCAAAAGGCTGAGGGCAGATTAGCTCGTCCAAACGGCTTTCGAAACCAGTCTAAGCAGCAGCAGAAAAAAAAAAGGAAGAGGGAGGGGAGGGAGAAAATGGAGACTCCAGGAACAGGAAGAAGCGTACGGGGAGGAAGAAAAGTGGCGTGGCGCTGAAGGTTGAAGGTTGAGATGGCTTGGGGGGTGTACTTGAGACTGCGGCGGAAGAGACGAGTAATAACCCGGTACTGGCAAGTAAGATGATTTGGAGGTCCGCAGCCCAGCCCAGGTGGGAAAAAGGAGCGCGGCCTTGGCACTGGACCACTAACTGGAGCCGGGATGCACTAGAAGAGGCTGGCAGGGAGTGGCACTGTACGGGGTACTCGCTTGTACGAGTCGGCGGGCAGGCGCGGTAAGTACCTACTCTCTGTCTGCTGTACTCGTAGGATCATGGACGTGCTACTACTTGGCTTGGCAGACTAGCCCTGAGGCGCCTGTACTCCGCTGGTAGTGGGCAGTATCGGTGCGCTGCTTGCGTTTGCACGTGCGAAGAGTGCCTTCACACTGTCCCTTAGTGCAGGGCGGAGGGTGCCATCCCGTGGGAGGGGGAAGCCGACAGAGCCTGCGGAGCGGGTGAGTCGGAAAATTGCACTCGCACTGGAGCCCGAGTTTACAGCGCCCCAGGCTCGCTGGACGTGCTGGAGCCAGCCTTGGCGGGGTCAGCTGGGGGGTCTCAGTTGGGAAGAAAGAGCGCCGACGGGGCGTGTCGACAATCGCCACGAGGGGCCTGTGGAAGTCGGCATTTAGGGGGCTCTCGCGCTGATGATTGGCGAGATTCCAGATACTGGGCCAGTGGGCAGCAAGTCGCAGGGGGGGAAGATGGGTGTGGCCTGTGGCTAATACAGCAAAAACGGCCTGGTGGTAGGACAGCACAGCTGAGACTCGCCAGAGCCAGGGGGGTCCTGTTCTTGCTAGGCCTCAAGCGTCAGCGCTGGTGCTGGGCTTGCGGTCTTGGCACAGCAGGCTAAAGTCTCTCTCCCAGACTCTGATTTGTTGCGCGCGTCTTTGCAGAGAGGAGGATGATGGTGAGAGCCAGCCAGAAGAGGTTGTAATTTTTTATAATTTTGCTTGGTATGCAGCGGCGCCAAGTGCTGCCTCACCACACACAAATCTGCCAGCATCTACCTATAGTACCTACGGTAGGTACGTAATGTTGGTACCGGGCATGAAGGCGGGTACTGCTCTGTACCTAAACGAACAACGGCGCAGAGGGACTGAAGCAAGTGAGATGTCATTTACAAAGGAAGCGGCATCGCTCGCCAATGGTATACGATGGAGCAGTGCTCGTATACGATACCCGGACGGGATGTGATTCCAGACAGACGAGAGAGGAAGCTGGGAATAGGGCTGGCGCTGGCTGGCCTACGTCAGTGCCGATCTTGAGAGTCGCGTTAGGAACTATTTTGTGTACCGGCCTCGTACCCAAAGGTATAGCAGTTGTTTGGCTTATCGGCTACTCGCACGTGCAGAATACGAAATTCTGTCTTGGCGTTCTTACAAAACAACAGCCGCCCCAAGGGTGGTGGTCAATACACATTGTCATTTGTGTCACCACCCACAGCATGAGAATAAGAACAAGATTGGGCATTGACAGGTAAAGCGGAGATCAAGGGTTGCAATGTACTGTGCACTCGACTGAGCGGCCGATCATCTTGAGCTTGGCATGACCTTGTTTCCAGAGGATATCTCGCCAAGACTTTTTCGGTCCTGCCACCTAATACTGATGATACCCAACACTGTATCGAGTACTGGGCAGATTATAATCAGTGCTTCGTACGTGCAATTTTTTTTTTTCGCCTTCTCTTCCCCTTTATGTGGAAGGATTGAGGCGCTTGAAGGATCCGACGACTAATCAAGCCATGTAAGGCCAGGTCTAATCACCGTTCGGCACAGCACAATCCGAATCAGCGGATAATGCAAGCCGTAATTATCAATTGACTGTTGGCCGGCCTATGACGACTTTGAAGGTAGGTAGTAATGACTTCTGCATACTCGGTAACATTTACGACACAATGGATGCAGCCAACAAAAAAAAGGTACTGCACACGGAGTGATCTATTTATGCGACAAAGATCGCCGGGCCCCATAGAGCGTCCATCTGCCAAATTGGACCATCTCCCGAGCCCTTTTGGCGGCGGCGTCGATGAGGATTGACATCTGCTAGTACGGGAGAGGGAGGTACGGAAGGGCCAAAGGTGAGAATTGCGTGCTTACAGGCGGCGCTCCGCACTCCAGCCACAGGTAGCAGTACCTGTCCGGCTAGCAGCAGAAACAGGCGCCACAAGCGCGCAACACCCGCAATCTTCAAGCCTTTCGTCATTTGATTCAGCGGTTGCATCGACCTGCTCACAGATGCAGATGCTGGGACCGAGGCAACTCGACGCTTGGCAAAGCGGGCTAAAGGCTTGTCTGAGATAAGGTCGGGCTTAAAGTTGTTATGGAAGGACTTGCACCCTGCATACCGACTACTACTAGTACCTATGTGTGCTCCGTACGGGTTACTTGATAGAGGGCCCTGAAACGACACGATTACCGATTTTCGAGTGATCGGCAGAGGTATCGACACTGCAACTACGCAACACGGTTAGCGACCGGGCAGGCGTAGTAATAGTAACAGAGCCCATCATTTCTATGGTCATGCCAATGGCGTGATGCTTGTGCGCGCGGTGCAGAAACAGTCCTTGTCCTCTGGAGCCCGAGCAAGTGTCGTCTTCTTCAGCGCCGTTTGGCCCCCTGAGACTCGACTCAAAGGCGCTGTTGCATACCTAAGGTAATCAATCACACAATCGATCAAGCAGTCCGAATTGTCCGCACTAGAGAAGGCCGCAACGCAGGTGGCGTCGTATAATCTAATGTTGCACTATTATGGGATCCTCCTTCATCAGATAAGAACCCTTGTGTCCCGTGCTGCCATTTGACGGTCGGTTGTGGTCCCTGCCTGTTATGAAACATGGACACGACTGGACTTTTGCAGGAAGGATCGAATTAGAAAGCTCTTGCCGACCTCTCCGTCCTTGCACCAGGGATTTTCTCTTGTCTTTCGTCTTGAAAACTCCGTGCCGATGATACGCTGGTTGTTCTTGCCGATTAGAGTCGCTTCGCCAGTCGACATGAGGCTCAATTGCTGACGCAGAGCTTGCACCGCCACGAGCGCCCCTGTCCAGCCTCAATCAGAAGACGGCTTATCAATCTTGCATGCCCATCCTCTTTTCCATCTGCATGCACCATAACGTCCAATATGAGGACCTCAAGTTCTCACATTCGCTGAGCTAGAGCATCACGCTCACCGATTCCGACAGCCAAGAGGGGGTCAAGTGACTTCGGAACCAAAAAAAAGCAAAGGGAAAAAAAAAAGAGCCCAAACTAGTCCTAGGCACAACGACTCAAGCCATTCAAAAGAGGCAAAATCACCTGAAGATCGACACTCGAGGATCCATCACCACGACTAAGCACAGGGCCGGCTGGTGGATCTGGCGCCATAACGTCCGTCCCATATCAAACCCTTGGGACATGCCTTTTCCCTTCTCACCTCCGGAAGCTGCCCGGAGCCTACCAGCGGCGACCCCTGTTTTTCGAATTTTATTTGTCTCTTGGCAAGATAGAGTGACCGCCGCTAAACCATGGAGCATCGACTGACATCTCAGAGAAGAGCGGACACCCACTTAGAGGCAGCATCAATACAAGTGATGGACCAGCGACGATCGCTGTGTCCGCGGAGCCGCAACTCGCCGAGTCTGAGGCCGGGGGACGGGACTGCCGATATCATTCTGTTCAGTCTCCGTCCCCCATCCTTTCCCCAGGGCTGACGCGATGATCCCTCTCTGAATTTTCCTTCTTCTTTCGAGGCAAAAGCGACTGTCGATGCCTTTGTGACCTTCCCGTTTGTCTGTCTCTCTTGTCTCACCTTCGTGCCCACCGTCTAGATCTTACAGGGTGCCTTGTACATGGGTCCTGCCGCTCATTTCTCTAAATCGGACTGTATTATTGCCATTTCGTTGCACTACACTCTTTATTGTTTGACACCTTTTTGCTGTTTGCCTATTTTTTTTCCTTTGACCCTCATTTTTCTTCTTCCTCTTCTTCTCCTTCTCCTTCATTTCCATACTCTCCTAAAGCTGCATTAATCTCTTAATTTTGTCCTTGTCGTTCGGCCGCCTGGTCGTCGACATTCTTGCGCGCCTCAGTATGATTGCCGCATCTGGACGGCGGCGCAACTTCACCGCCCTTGTGCTGGCCAGTTTGCTCGTTTCTATACTCTACTATTACAATTCCTATGTTGATGCCGTATGTCTGTCAGTTCCCTACTTCGTTTAAACGTGGACCTGCTAACGTGACTTGCTACCAGGAGGAACTTATTGCTATGGTGCCGTATGGTTCGAAACATCCAAACTCAACAGGAACAACAATACGCCCTCCATCACCACCCGCCCCCTTGTTGTCTGCCCCTTTGAATTCCTCGCAAGCGTCCAGTGCAGAACCCAATCTGGGGCCGAAGACTTCGAGGCTGCATTACCTTATCCCGGCCAGCCAACCGAATCTCCATTTCTGCTACAATCTAGTCTCCTCAGCTGTGAACCGATATCCGGTTCCTACTCTGCTCGGCTGGCACGGCACAGATGAATTCGACGCTGCAAAGACCCATCTCGCCAAGCTGCGAGCCATGGAGCGTTATTTCAACTCGCTCTCGCCCGAAGAGGATGATGACCTGGCCATCATAGTCGACGGCTACGACATTCTCGTCCAGTTGCCTCCAGAAATCATGGTCGAGAGGTACTTTCAAGTAGCCGAGCGTGCCGACGCTCATCTGGCCCGGCGATTCGACATCAGCGTTAGTGAGCTGCATCGGCGTGGTCTTCGCCAGACCATCTTCTTGGGCCCCGACAAGCTCTGCTGGCCTATCGATCCTCGAGCGGCACGTTGCTGGACCGCTCCCGAGTCGCCCATCCCGCCAGCCGCTTGGGGGCCGAACAAGGGCGATAACATCATGTTCTACTCCGACCCGCGATGGTTGAACTCGGGAACCATTATGGCACCCATTGGTGATTTGCGAAAATACATCGCCGCCACCATGGATGAGATTCGGGCTACTCACGACCCCGCGTACGAGTTCAAAGAATCTGACCAGTATTACCTGGCCAACGTATGGGGTCGGCAGGAGTATTGGCGCTCCAAGATGATGGATAGTGACATGCCCCAAGGCCCGCCCGACAGAATCATCCCCGGTAAACGCAGCCAGCTCCAGCAGACGGAGTATCACGTCGCCATCGAGTACGAATCTGCACTCTTCCAGACTCGGGCCGGATATCAGCCTTACTTTGGCTACATGCAATTCAACGAACCCGGCTTAACGGCTAGGATAACTACCGACGTCCGCGGAGAGGGGCCCGCCTTTGTACCACCCATCATCAAGATGCCCAAAAACGTGGCGGCTTCGCTGAGCAAGCTGTATGATGACATCCCTGACGCTCACCCCGGGTCTACATCAGCCGACTGGCTGAGTGTCGTCCAGCTGGGCGTCAACTTCATCACCCACCACATTTACGGCCTCTGGCACTGCACTGGGCCCAAGCAGTTTGTCGAATTCGAGTACCCCACGCTGTGGTTCTATCCCTACGTCAAATCCCTGCTCAAGGCGGCCGTTCGTGCTTCTCAAGCTGGTGAGCCCCTGACGGAGCGACTCATTGATGGTCGGAGATGGGTGCCCAAAAACTACTACCCGGCCGCCAACGTTATGGATGATGAGTTGGGTGGAGTCTGGACAGACATGGGGGGCGAGTTTGTTCCATGGAAGAATCTCTGCCAAGCCCACCAAGAGTTGCTCTTTCAAGGAGAGGAGCCGACGCTAGGCTTGGGCGGGCTATGAGGTTTTGGCTAGGGCCTACATGAGGCCTGTCACAAAAAAGAAGGGAAAGAAGATTTCTTTTAGGTAAATATCTGGCGTCTTTTGGAGTACGGCATGGCTCATGAACTTTTCTGTGTCCCCTTTCTTGTCTCTTCTACGATTTTCAAGCTAGCATTGGAGTTGTAACATTTTGTTGCTGGAGTTATATACTATAAAGCATGATTTGGGCATTTCTGGACGCGGTTGGGTTTGGTCGAATGCTTGCTTGGAAGAATGCATATTTTATATCCTTTGGAACTGAAGATGTGGATATGCATCGATACCCGCCTTTTTAGAGCATTCGAGGCATGCTTTGATGTGCCGTTGCATTTCGCTGTATTTAGAATTCTTGAAGTAAGTAGATACTACATTCTGTTACATATCGTTAAACTACATCTGGCAATGGCTTCGTGAAAACTGTCCGTCTCACGGCCGCTGGCCTTTCAAATCAAATTGAACCTATTAACTCTAGTTTCTTTGGCCATTGATTAGCCTATGTCTAGCTGAATTCCAGGTCAATTAATACCGAATAAATTGTAAGGACGGGACACATGAGTCAGTCAGGTGGGATCTATCATCGACCGCCATGGGCGGATTACATGATCAATAAAAAGGCGTTAATAAAATTGTGGACTATTCACGGTTGTCGTATCATATATATGCCATTTCATGGTGATCAGATAATACTACATTTAGAAGTAGCATCTGCCTCATTGAGAACATGGGAGATGTATCATGACAGAGAAGAGAGGGCGAGACAAAGTAAATACATTCTTTGGCATATGTTCCCCTAAAAACGCCGTCGTTGGAAATCCACGCTATGCTCCTTGGTCCGGCCAATATTCAGGTATTTACAATCCAACTAACTTCCTCTCATATGATCAAGCCCAGAAAAAAAAAGAAATATAAATAGAAAAAAAAAGACATCCACATTAAACCTCCAAGTTCTCCAGCGCCACGTATCCCTCCTCCCGCTTTCCTCCCCGCAGCCTGCCAAACGTCTCCCTCGCCCAGCCGACGACGCCCTTGCCTTTCATCCAGCGCAGTCCTCCACTGCTCTCCGCTGAAGCTTCGTCCATCCACTGGGGCCGCTTCCAGAACTTGAGCAGCAGGCTGCTCACCACCACACTGACGCTGCTGCAGGCCATGGCAAAGCCCGCCATCATGGGGTGCATGTGGAGGCCGAAGGGGAGGAAGAAGCCCATGGCAATGGGCAGCCCAATGAGGTTGTACAGACACGCCCATGCCAAGTTCATCTTGATACGGCGGAAGATGTGGCGGGTGAGGTGGATGGAGGCGGGGATGCTCAACAGGTCGTCAGGGCGCATGAGCACAACGTCCGCAGCCTCCATGGCAACGTCTGTTCCACTTGACATGGCGATACCCACATCAGCCGTGGCTAGAGCAGGGGAATCGTTTATACCGTCTCCAACCATGGCAACGACCTCTCCCTGAGCCTGAAGCTGTTTGATGATTGCTTGCTTTTGGTCGGGACTGACACCGGCGAAAACATGGTCTGGAGAGATGCCCACGACGGCTGCAACGGCTAGGGCTGTTGGTCGTTGATCTCCGGTAACCATGGCTGTCTTAATACCCATGCGGTGCAACACGGAAATGGCTCCGACGGCGCCGTCCTTGATTGTGTCCGAAAGGCAAAGGTGGCCGGCGTATTTGCCATCGATGGCGATAAAGATGTTGGTCGTTCCAGCGGATATGGCCTTGGACTGTGACTTCTTTGTCGAAGTGTTGATTTGCTCTGCGGCCTCGACAGCATCCCGAGGAACTTCAACACCGTTCTCCTCGAGGAAGACCACGTTTCCGGCCAAGACTCTGTAACGGACCCTTTCACCGGACAATGCGGGCTCAACGAAAGCATCGATACCCTTGCCAACAGTGAGCTTGAAATCGTTGACGCTACCGGGGATGGCACCCTCAGGATCAAGGATCCCCAATTCCTCCTTGGCCGCAGCCAGAATGGCCCGGCCAATGGGGTGTTCGCTGCCCATCTCCGCAAGACCGACGGCGGACCACCAAACTCGTCTTCGCCACGTGTCGTTGTTCCATAGAGAGGTCAAACCCAATTTAGCAACGCTCATCTTGCCGCGCGTAATGGTGCCGGTCTTATCTAGGACGACTTGCGTAACCTTGGTAGTCCGTTCCAGTGCAGCGCCGCCCTTGATGAGAATGCCATTCTCAGCACCTACTCCTGTCCCCACCATGACGGCGGTTGGAGTAGCCAGGCCGAGTGCGCAAGGGCATGCGAAGACAATGACGGAGATGCAAAGCTTGACGCACACCATGATTTTGCCGCCGCTGCTGTCTTGTAGGAAGATCATGGGTGGGTGCGGTAGAACGTGGCTGAGAATGATCCATGAGAGGAAAGTAAGGAGACCCAAAAGGAGAATGGTAGGCACGAAATAACCGGCAAGAGTGTCCGCCACTTTTTGAATTGGCGCTCTCGTCGTCTGAGCGTCTTGCACGAGCTTGACGATCTGGCTCAGTTGGGTATCCCGACCGGCACGAGTGACGCGGAAATCCACTCTGCCATTACCATTGACCGTACCTCCAATCATGTTGTCCCCGAGGCGCTTCTGCACCGGCATGGCCTCTCCCGTCACCATGCTCTCGTCGACGTAGGTCTCTCCCCGGACGAGGGTGCCGTCCGCCGGGATCTTATCACCGGGTCGGATGACGACGATGTCTCCGACCTGTAGCAGCTCGGTCGGAATAGTCTTCTCCTCGTATGCTGAGGCATTCCCTTCTCCGGATCGCTCGGCCACAGTATCTGTAGATCCATCGCTTGACTTGGCCCATGCCTCGGCCGCCTTTTCCACGGCAATGGGATCGGCGTAGATGGTGGCCATTGACGGGGCCAGAGACATGAGGCGCGAGAGGGCCTTTGACGTCTGACCCTTGGCGCGGTTCTCGAGAAAGCGGCCAAAGGTGACAAAAGTAATAAGCATGGTGCTAGTATCGAAAATCGTGCCCGGACGAGTGTGTGGCGGCAGCAGCACCGAGACCAGCATGGCGAAGACGCTGAAAAAGAAGGCGCAAGACGTGCCTAGCATGACGAGAACGTCCATGGTCGGCGAGCGGTGCTTGAGCGACTTATACGCCGAGACGTAAAACCGGCGCCCTACGCCGAACTGCACAGGTACTGTGAGAAGCAGACAAAGAAGGTCGCCGAGATAGAGGCCAGAACATAACTGAATGACGCCGAAATCCAGTCCCGGACACGCCATTGGCAACACCATGCTGATGAAGAACACAGGGACCGCAAATCCCACCGAGACCTTGAAAGCGGTCTTCCACTCGTTGATTTCTCGCGTCTTGGCCAATGATTCGAGCTGCGCATTATTATCGTGGCTGTCTGCCACTAAGGCGTTGAGACCCTCTGCTTCTACAGCCTCGACGATACCGCGGAGCCCAATGACGGCCGGGTAGTGGGTGACAGAAAGGCGTTCGGTGGCCAGACTGAGTGAGGCAGATTTGATGCCAGGGAGCGCCGCAAGCTTCTCTTCCAGAGCTCTTGCCGCGGCAGCATCTGGACTGCCATAGATTCTAAACTGCGCAGTGGACGTCGCGGTACCCAAGTCGTTGGCGTCATAGACGGTGGATAATACCGTCGCATCGAAGCCGCGATCCTCAATAATCTCTGAAATCTGCTCGGCGGAGAGCTTCGTGACATCGTGAGTGATGACTGCACGCTCTGCGAGCAGGCTGATGTTGAACTTCAAAACCCCATCAACTCCCTGGAAGCCTCCCTCAACAGCAGAGGTACAAGCACCACATGTCATTCCGTCGATGGCTACAGTAGTGGTGGCGATGTTGCTTGCCGGGCCCTCGGCTTTGGAGTTGTGCTCAGGCTGCGCTTTCGCTGTGTCTACAATTTCGGCGCCGAAGCCCCGATCTTCAATGATTTCGGCAATTTTCTCGGCGGAGAGGAGCTCTGGGTCGTGCTCAACGACAGCTCGTTCGGAAAGAAGGGATATGCTGAAGCTCTTGACGCCGGGAATATCCTTGAAGCCGCCCTCGACGGCAGAAGTACAGGCGCCACACGTCATGCCCTCGATCGCAACCGTTGTCGTTACCAAGCCGCTGTCAAGGTCCTCATCACCTTTGCTGTCTGAAAATCGAGGCACGACCGGGCTCAAGAGATCTGTCGAAAGCACCTCGGCGTCGAATCCGCAGTCCTCAATGATTTCTTGAACCTTTTCGGCGCTAATGATCTGAGGATCGTGCATGACAACGGCGCGCTCCATGACGAGGCTGACGGAGACGGTGCCAACACCTTTGACACCTTTGAACCCCCCTTCCACGGCCGATGTGCATGCTCCGCATCTGCGAGAAAGACACTCGAGTCAGCGTCGAGCTCGAAAGGAAAGCCCTTTGCAAATGTGCATGAGAAAGAGAGAGAAGCAAACTTACGTCATGCCGCCTACACGCAAAGTAGTTGTCGCCATATGTGCGCTCCTCGGGGCAAGCGTCGCATTGTCATCGCTGTCCCGCCCGGGGACCTTGATGTATGTGGGAGCCATGATTCGTGGTCGTAGAGAGCTGTTGTCTTTTCAGGTGAAAAGAGTCTGGGTAGGAAACCTGCCGGCTGCCCTCTATCTCCAGGTGTCGCTGGTTACCTGAAAGCCACAAGCATTGCACAAGCCAAAAGACAAAAAAAAGAAAAAAAGGGCAATAAAGCAGGCGCTGCCACGATACGCTCGATTTCCGGACCTAGAAGATTCTTGATTCTCCAGAGACCGGCCCCAGAGTAAGAACGCACAGCGAAGGCGATAAGTGAGGATTTATTAATTCGGCCGACTCGGATTTCGTCAGCAAAAGCGTGTCGCCGAAAGAGCCGCGCAACCTAAGGTATGGATCCTGGTCAAGGCACTCCACCCTTAAAAAAAAAAAACCAAAAGCACGTATCTAGCCGCGAGAATCGTATGATGCAACTGTAACTGAAGGGTTGGTAAAAAGGATAGATAATCCAGCCAGATTGAGGCTCCCCCCGCATCAAAAGTCGGTCCAAGAAGAGCAAGAGCAGGAAAGGCAAAACGGGCGCCACAGGCGGCCAAATATACAACAAGCCCAAGGGCCAGTGCCTGGTCAGATGGAGGTGTGACGGGTGGGCGTTGAGTGGCTGCAAATAACGTTGCTTGGGTAGTATTGAGAAGAAAATATAAAAAGAAGTGGCTCGTAGCGCAGCCGCTTTCGGGAGGAGCAGAGGCCGAGAGGGCTAGCGGATCATGTATACTGAATGTATAGTCTTTGTATCGTGCATGTGCGATCTGACCAGCAAATGCGACACTGCCGGGGGGGGGGCGAGAAGGAAAAGAAAGGCTGAAAGGGATGGAAAAAATAAAAGAAAGAAAGAAAATGAATCCCCAAAAAGGAAATTGAAAGAAAAAGGGAGGGAGAAGAGAAAAAAAAGGATGCCCAGGTGCGCGCGAGACGTGCTAGCCACGCTGTTGTTATTTAATGTTTCTCTACATGTACCTCTCTCTACACGGGGCCTCTTAAGATGGGGAGGGCAAGGGAGTGTTTTGGCGCTCTTCCAACTGTCGCACCACGTTTTACGGAGCGCTCCAGGGCCTGTCGTGAGGCCCCCTTGTATCTGAAGCGCCCCAAGGGCAGCCTCTCAGACGAGTCCACGATTTGATTTGGATAGTAGCCATTATTTATTCAAGCACAGACAGGGCCGGAATCGTCGAAATAGCCCTGGTCTGTCAAACGTCAGTGATGAAGGACGGGCATCATTTCGTTTGCCACGGCGGCCGGAGAATTTGAGAAACAGAACAAAGCAGAAACATTGATGCGCTAATAATTAATAAGGCACTACCGGTAAGAAACGTGCTCACTACCTTGGGATTCCTATTACAGCAGTAAGCTCTCCACTCCATAGAGCACCTTATGTACGACTTAATTACTACTGTCTTTAACCGGGCACACTCCTTCGGCCCTCTGCCTTTTCCATCTCCCATAGCCATCGTCAGTATCGATGCCAAGACCACTTCCCCTCTCGTCCAGCAGCCATGTCTTACAAATTCTTCCTGCAGGATTCGGCGACGAACCTTTTGCGGCATCTGCGGAGTCCTTTCATGGCCCGGCTCTATGCGGTAGGTGGCCAAGGGTAACAATAGTGGACAATGAAGGTATCAAAGTTCATGTTAGCAGTAAGGACGGAGAGACGGGCTGTTTGCTTAACAGTCCCAGCGTCAGCAGGGCCATCATCATACCTGACGTCAGGTGCACCATAAATTGAGGCGGAGCTGGTGAATTTCTAAACATGCTCAGCCCTCATCATAGTTCTCACGATGCGTCAGGTAAAGCTACAATAGATGCCATATTCATAGAGTTCAATACATGTATATTCTAGGTACTCGCAAAAGTACGGTATGTACGGAGGTACCTTTTGTAAATCTCAACTCCTGCAGCGCTTTCTCAGCGGGCGTCTTTCAGGCGCATCTCTCTTTGTCTCAGCCCCCCCACCCGCGCTAGGCCCCGCGGCTTCTAACGACCTCTGCCACTAGAGCCTCTCAACACCATGCCTTCCCAACCTCAAACGCTTCTGATACACTCGCAGCTCTCCCGCACACGGGGGGTCCTGAACACCCACTCTTGCCACTAAGACCGACTGCTACTCCTCGGATAGAATCCGATTCTCTTGTACGAAAGTATTCATTGTGCTTTTCTTTCCAACCATCACCCTCGCCGTATCATCCGATCGAGATCCTACCCCACTCTCTCTGCCGCCTAGGCATGCGGTAGCCTTCCAAGGCGTAATTCATAGAGCTGCGTTTCAAGAAATAACCCGAAAAAAAAAAAAGAGCTGGCAACCTCGACATCATGGAGCAAGCCAAAGCGCTGAATGCCCTCGAGGTATGTATCTCTCAATGACAAGAACTCCTCGCAGATAGTAGATATCAACAATAGCATATGTAGCCTTTCCTGGCGCTCTCGAAATCGGCCACCTCTCCCCGTGCTGCCGCCGACCTCGTCACTCGCGCCACCTCAGCTCCCAACACCTTTCTCTTCGCCGAACTCCTCTACACCCCACAGATACAGGCTCTGGCCAGCAGCCCCGAGTTTACCGCCTATCTCACGCTCCTCCAGATCTTCTCCTACGGCTCCTACACAACGTACCACGCGACCCCCGACCTCCCCGCCTTGAACGACACACAGACCCTCAAGCTCCGACAGCTATCGCTACTATCCCTAGCCAGTGATCGATCCAGCCTAACTTACGATGCTTTACAACGGGCTCTGGGGCTCTCATCGGTCCGAGAGGTAGAGGATCTTGTCATCACTGCCATATATGCTGGTCTCTTGCACGCAACACTCGACCCTGCTCGTCAGGCCGTCCAAGTGTCAAGCATCGCCCCTCTTCGGGATCTTGCCCCCGGCACGATCCCCGACATGATCAGTGCACTGAAAAACTGGGCAGGCCGATGTACAAGTACGCTGGGAGACCTCGACGAGCAGATGAAGAACATCCGCGATGCAGCCGCCGCTCGGGAAAAAGAAAAGCGGGCCTCAGACAAGAAATTGCAGGCATTGGTAGAAAGCGTGAGTGAGGCGGACAAGAGCGGCGGCGGTATACTATCAACGTATCAGCGGGATAACTTGGCGCGGAGGGGCATCAACAAGCGGTCGATGGCCGACGCATCGAGTGTAGCATCGGCTACCGAGACGATGGATATCGATGAATTATACGCAGCAGATGACCTAAGTAAGAGGTCGAGTAAGAGGAAACTATAATGAGAACAGGAAGAGGCATCAGCACAAAGAGCGGAAAAATAGCCCATATGATATGATTTTATCGGCCAAGGTACAACATGATATAATACAATAAATGAGATGATGACGACGACACGTCCTTTTATCTCTTGCTATCTACGAGGAATATTATAACCTTATCAAAAGGAACAGTAACTCCAAACCGTGCTAATGATACACTTTGCCGGCAACACAAGGTACAACAATACAAAGTCTAAAACCCAACGCCATAATCCCTCTCAGCGGTCTCTTCTGCGGCTCCTGCTGGTGGAAAAACAAAAAGGATCCAGTTGCTCAATTGAACCAAATAAGAAGATTGTTCGTAACGGTCGTGAATTAAATGCTACCGTGCTCGGCGACAAAATATTTTATATATAAAAAGCGTCGTGCGCAAGCCAGTATGGACGTCCTGGATCTCAAGCCGAAAACATATGTGCACCATGAGCGAGGCTCACAGTCTCTTGCCTGGAACCAGAATGAAGAGGACGCACAGTCCAGCGTCAATGAGGAGAGTCACGGCCAACACCATGAGCGCTCGTTTCGCAAGCAAGCGGCGGATGTACGGCTCGCGGATGCGTGAGAAGTTGAAAGGAGTGTATTCGCTAAGTCCGATGAGTGCCAGGATAGGGTCCAAAGAATACTGGTAGGAAGCAAGGAAATATACGCCAATGGTAAAGGGTAAAATGAGCTAGAGTAGAATTAGCGCGAGGGTCCAGATGTAAGATTAGGAGCAAAACAACTTACCCAACAGCGAGTTGCTCTAGATTTGTCAAGGAAGATGAGAATAAATGACGTCCAAAAAGCTCCAAACATGGCAACAAGTCCAATGATTAGACGCATGACAAGAGTTGGCGGAATAAGATTGCCTAGGGCTTTCATGCGCAAGAAACCGGGGAATGCGTCGCGCTCCATTGCCTGAAAGACATAATCTTTGGCCACATCGAAAACTTCCGGATCATCTCGGCCGTATTCTTCAATGGCAGCTGTGACATCTTGGGTGATTGAGCCGGGAAGCGTGATTTCCCTCTCAGCTCCTGGCATCAAGAACGTGTAAAGAATTTTCTCGGCAGATGCCCGAATATCTTGCCGTGCAACCGTATGGGCTGGCGAGTTCGAATCAGTCGCATCATGTGATAAGCTGAATGGCGGGCTAGGTTTCGACAGGTTTGATGCAGCTTGAGTCTGAGGCGAGTCGTGGCTCTGGTCTTCACGCAAGAAGGCCGACATTTGTGCATCTTGATCCCTTTCTTTTTCCGTCGCGTACATTGAGGGGCCAGCCGCACGAGAATCCATTTCGCCGAGATCCAGTATCTGAGAGGATCGCTTAGACCCCTTTTCCAAATCCGGAGTCGCGATGAGCACTGATCGTCGAAGTTCGCGAACATAATGGCGACAAAGCGACATGTGTTGGGCCACGTCCAGCCTAATGGGAATGTCAGTATTGCGTCAATATGCGACCCCGCTTGGCACCCAAATCCCATACCAAAAGTCTAGATAGTCAACAGATCGCTGCTGATCCCGCATATAGATGTAAAAAGAAAAAAGGTCGACCGGAGGCAGTGTGCGACGGCTCAGCACCTCGAACAAAGTCGGCAGCCTATTGCGCGTCATGTCAGGCTGAGGCGTCGATGACGCCGTGGTTTCTCTGTCTGCCATTGCGTCTGCCGAGTAAAAATTGATGGTGATAAACGAGCGAAAATTTCGGAGGTCGGTGTGATGAACTGGTCTGCTATTGCTTCAGACGCTCGTTGCTAGCTGGTAGCTGAGCGGCTGTGCAACGAGCAACAGGCGCTCGCGAAGAGGGAAAGAAAAAATCTCCCGACCGGGGGAGCAGCGGCGAGTCTGCGATCAACAAGAGCGACGGATACGTGTGCGATTAGAGCAAGCGAGAGGATGATAAGTTGTAGTCGCGCAGGAGCTTGGCAGCAGCTCGTTGCCGGTGGTGATGGCTGGAATGCGGCGTCGATGGCTGACGCTGCGCTGTTACGGGAGAACGGGTCATAGAACGGGGTCGATTTTAGTCTGGCGTTGGTCTCATTTCCTACTGGGGGCGCAGTTTGGCGACGGAGTCGCTGCCTCAGGAGAGCGAACGTGACGGATAGTCACGTGCAGATTGGTGGAGCCAGGCCAACTTTTGCTTGATTGGCTCGCTACCCCCACCACTTGAATTTCGAGCCTGCCCTACGCACAAAGATTTTGTGGAATTTGGCATTTCCGACATCAACACCTCTCTCAACGCCCAGACCGTGAAGAGTCGATCCGCAGGTACGAAGCGCTCCAATTCCTTTTCGCTCTTGTTCACGAAAACTCTTCTCAAAGAATTTTTTGAGTCGCAAGAGTCTCCTGGATACACTTGCTGCCACGAAATCCGCCCGACCGAGGAGCTGACCGTCAAATCCAGAAATGTCGTCAAAGAAGCCTGCCCAGCGCTCCGCCATTGCGGACGTCGTTGCCCGCGAGTACACCATCCACATGCACAAGAGAGTACGTCGTCTCGACCGCCTTACCGAGTTCCGAAAGGGAGACAGAGAAAAAAACTCGGAGTTTGGAAAATGTATAGGTGCTAACAATTCCGTGTTAAAGCTGCATGGTGTTACTTTCAAGAAGAGGGCTCCCCGTGCCATCAAGGAGATCAAGGCTTTCGCCACCAAGGCTATGGTACGGCATCCCCCAACGACTACACCACTGGCTGCCCAGGATGGGATCACAGCCTCCCGTTTTCTTTCCTCGCGACAATGGACTGGGAATGCTAATAGTCTTTTTGCAACAGGGTACCACTGACGTCCGGATCGACCCTCAGCTCAACAAGAAGGTTTGGGAGCAGGGTGTCAAGGGTGTTGCCTACAGAATCCGAGTAAGAATCTCCCGACGACGAAACGACGAGGAGGGCGCCAAGGAGAAGTTGTACAGCTACGTTCAGGCGGTCAATGTCAAGAACCCCAAGGGCCTCGCGACCGAGGTCGTCGAGGAGTAAAGAAAGTTTGTTTCTCTTTGGGAATGGTTCTGGGGTGGCATGGCATTACGGAGTTGCAACCGGCTCTTCTAGCTTTTCACGCTGAAAAATAAAAAGACGGCAATGTGATCAACAAGGTTTTTTCTTTCTTTCCACAGCAACAACTCTGGTCCCGCAAAAAGAAATGTCGGCAATAAGGAGTCTTGGCTGCCGCAGGAAAGAGACGTGATGAGGATGGCCTGCTGAGCGGTGACATTGTTATGATCTATTGACAGGCTCTATTATATGCTGTAACCGGTCATTGCGCTTGTGGAAGGGATGGACAGACTTTCCTTTCCCAGCCTGGCTGCGGAAATGCAAAATAACACCCAAAATACCCTTTCAAAGCGATTGAATCAAAGCTCCAAGGAACTCCATGTACCCAATAATGTAAAAACCATAAGAAATCTGCTTGCTACCAATGCTTTACTCCTCCTCAATGTCCCGATGCCGTCCCAGCACCTTCTTCTTGAACTCTTCTGGATCCTTGTCCCAAAGCTCTGCGGCCTCGCCGTTTAGGGGGGATGCGCTATGGAGAAAAGGTTGGGTTAGTATTCGTTTCCTTTCTATTTCAATGAGACTGGTGCGGACTAGCATACTTGTTGGGCTCGCCGAGTAAGCTTTGCAAGCTTAGCAGGACGGTCTGAATGTTGTACGCAGCCGTCCACTTGTCCTTGAGGATGTCGAGGCAGATGCGGCCGGAGAAGTCGACATTGGGGTGGTAGATTGGCGTCTTGAAAAGCACCGTGGGCGGGGCGTAAGGGTAGTTTGAAGGGAAAGCGAAGCTCAGCTTAAACGTGAGGCCGGAGTACGGCGTATCGTCGGGACCCTCGATGGTGGCCGTCCAGGACATCAGGTTGCCATCCGCAGACGGAAACGCGGAGACGCCGGGGGCCGGCGAGGTCATGAGGGTCATCAGCTCGGTTTGCAGCCTATATGGGAAACGCATCAGTAGCTGCAGGAGAGCAAGCACTCCCGGTGGACAGGTCATATCATACCGTTTGGTGACGCTTTGCGAGTCGGGGCCCTTGCGAGCGGCATTGAGCTTGGATGCCTGGACGCTGCCGGGGGCAGAGTTCTGGCTGTCTTCGGTGTAGTCCATTGTAAACAAACAAAAGGAAGTTGCCCTGGGTGCGAGATGCAATGTACAAGCAAAGCTGAAGCGCCGAAAGAAATGATCGAGAAAAGAGATGATAATCTACAGAATGCGGAACACAAAGAAAAAAAACGACACTCTACAAAGAGTTGATGAGAGACGGCAAATGATTAGGAAGTAGGGAAAGGGGGGGGATATGCAAACAAGCGGTAGAGGTCCCGCGTTGGGCAATACTTCAGAAGGTACCACAATAAGCTGCCGGACGCAGTGTAGATGATGGTTACCTAATGAGGTAAGAAAGTGTGGGAAATGGCCGCCTGGATGAGATAGAACACAAGGCAAGCAGGTGTTTTGCGGCACGAACCAAAGGGCGGGCGGGAACCTGAAGAGACTGAATAGAAGAGAAGGTCAAAGGCAAAAACACGAAGAGGGCCGTTGGAGACACGCTTTGTTGCTGGTCAGCTCAAAGAAGGTTTTGGAAAAAACTAAGAGGAAAAATAAAAACAACCAACCAGTCCTACGGGCAGCTCTAAGAGGGCTTCGAACTCAGTGGACGGGCCCCCAAAATTGCCCTTTTTTAGGGCCCTGTTTGCCGCAGCAACGCACCCGATACTGGAGCTGCGGCCGCCCCAACGGGCCCAGCGGCGCGGGGCTTCAGGCGCTGTAGGCGGCAATTCTGACCAAAGGACAGCGGAGGAGGGAGGGCAAAAGACCCATAAGCTGGGGCCACTGGGGCTGCAAAGCCTCTTTACGCGGTTGGACGCGCCTAGACGCGCCATCCATTAGCAATCAGGCTGCTATGTGCCATTTGATGCTGTGCCATAGGAACAGCGCTTGAATTTGTGCCATCACATTGGTCGTTGATGAATCTCTTTTGCCTCTAGTCATCTTGTTTCTTTCCTTTGTTACTGCTGTTCTTGTTTGCTGGAGTGTTAAAGAGGACGATATTCCGAGCAGTGGCGGTTTCACCAAGTACTACCCAAAACACACAATGGTGAGTTAACTCTCCCATCTCGTGTATCTTCCCTCCCACAGAGGAGGGCGTCGCCATGCAAATACAATTTACCACGCAAAATTCCAAAGGGGACTGCCCTTTGCAGATCTGTACGCATCTGGCTGACTGGTTTCGTAGTCGCAGCTTGATCCATTGCCAAAGGAGCTGCCCTTCCGCATCATATCCAAAACCGTTGGCCGTGGTGCCTATGCCTCGTACGCTCGCCTCCACTCCAGTTTTCATAGCCATCAAACTACAGTTCAGCCCATGTTAATAATTTCAGAATAAAAAAGGCCATTCCGCTGGACTCGCAAAACCCAGTCTTTGCCGTCAAGCTCATACACAAGGCCTACGCCATCAAACATGGCCGCATCTCCGCCAAACAGCTCGCCATGGAGGTCTCCCTCCACTCTCACGTCGGACAGCACCCCAACATAATCGAGTGGTTCGCTTCCGGAGAGGATGCCGTCTGGCGGTGGATAGCCATGGAGTATGCCGAGGGCGGCGACCTTTTCGACAAGATCGAAGCAGACGTCGGCGTCCGCGAGGACATTGCCCAGATCTACTTCCTTCAGCTGGTGAGCGGCGTGAGCTTCATGCACTCCAAAGGCGTAGCACATCGGGACCTCAAGCCGGAAAATATCCTCCTCTCCCAGGATGGAAGCCTGAAGCTAGCTGACTTTGGAATGGCTACCATGTTCGAGTACAAAGGCCAGCGCAAGGCCAGCTCGACGCTGTGCGGCAGTCCACCGTACATTGCACCCGAGATCCTCGCCTGCGGAAGGGCAGACAAGAAGCTGCCCCATGCGGACAAATACTCACCAGACCTCGTCGATATATGGTCGTGCGGCGTCATCTTATTCGTCTTGCTCGTCGGCAATACACCGTGGGATGAGCCGTCATCGACAAGCTGGGAGTTTGGGGAGTATGTCAAGACGTCAGGAAAGAGCTCAGATCCCCTTTGGGGGCGGATACCTACAGAAGCGCTCTCTCTTCTCAGGGGCATGATGTCCATCGATCCTCGGAAACGCTTCACTTTTGCTCAGATACGGCAGCATCCATGGTATACGCGCCATAATCCGCTGCTCACGGCTGACGGCCGAATCGCCGACCCAATCGTCCTTGCCACCAGGATGCTGGCCAACCTCCGCATCGACTTTAACCAGATACCCACGACGATGGCCACACAGAGGCAATATGCCTACCCTCCCGCATCAAACGACCCGACGATCGACTCCGGTCTCAACGCCGGCCGGTTCTCCTCCACTCAGCCCGAAGTCCCGGCCGCTCCCATCACCGACAAAGACTGGGACTGGGAAGCCCCGGTGCTTCGCTCGATGGCTGCACCCTCTTCTTTGCCCACGGGCTCGTCCAGCACACGCCGCAGCCTGCTGTTCGACTCCCTGGCCGACGAGCCCTCCATATCACAATTCTCACAAGTCCCGGGACCGTCCATGACCCTCACACAGCATGCTCGGCGTTTCCGCGACATCTGCCCTCCCGAGTCTCTCACCCGCTTCTTCTCACATGTACCCCCCACTCACCTTGTGCAGATGCTCAGCGACGCTCTACATCAACTCAACGTGCCCCTAGCGCCCGTCACGCCCAACCTGTACGGCAGCCCGGTGGTCACCATCAAGGTTCGTGCCATCGACGGTCGCCGGCAAAGCCTGCATGGAGAGATCTGCGTAGGCCGGCAGCCGCTTCCCGACGGCTGCGAAGTGCTAGACGTCCGCTTTGTCAAAGTCAAGGGAGACCCGCTTGAGTGGCGGCGGTTCTTCAAAAAGGTCGTGGTGCTCTGCAAGGACGGAGTCTATGTCCCGGAAGCTTAGGGAAGTGCGGGACAGCTGTTCTGTCGTGATGAGAAGATAACGAAAGGGCCGTCTGGGTCAGCTGTGGAATTTTTTGTATAGTGCACGGATACACACACACACATATATATATAAAGGCACGATGCATGGTGGACGACATGATGAATATGATTTTTTTTTCTTCTGCAGTAGAATTAGTGCTTTTATGGTTTATTCCTAGGACTCCTGCTCATTGTCAGCTGTTGGGCTCCGTCTAATCTATTCCTCTAATCGCCTTGCCCAGGAGTTTCATTAGTTTCGTGAGCTTCATTAGCTGGTTCCTGCCACTCAAAGGCTAAATAAACCGGTTAGCATGCGTGCATAAGGTACGTGACTTGACTCCCGATAACAAGAACAAGACATACGCTGTCGGCACATTGGACATTGGCCCTTCGCCGACTCTTGTTTAATCCACTCCATAATGCAATGCTATCCTCTCATCAGCATCACAAAAGAACACCCGGTCCGAGAAAGGGAAGCACTAACCATGTGAAAATTATGACCACACTTTCCAGACACTACCACAGTTCAGTATCGCGAGCATCGTCCCTGGCCCCCCAAAAACCTGTCTAAATGTCGCAGAGACGGAACTGTACGTACATAAGCTGCAATCATCGCCCGGATACTTGCACGTAGGGCAGGTCCCGTCAAAGTGAACCTGGCAGATACCGCAGACGTCGTCCTCGGGAATATCCCATTGCCATGTGGCGACGGAGTTCCACTCTTTGATAGTCACTTTCATGGCTGCAGTTTATCTGGAACCCCTTTCCAGAAGGGGAACGATAAGGTTAGGGCATCAGATGAGTGATGATGCGCTTGGAGAAGTTGATGTAGAAACGTGAAGTGTCGTGTTGCCTAGGAGAATCTGTAGGTGACTCCAGGGTAGCAGTCTCGTGACCGAAATAGCCCGTGCAAGGAGCTGACTACCGGGACGACTACAATAAGAATAGGTATGAATTAAGCAATACAGCAGTAATGAAGTAATTCTAAACCTCTCTCTCTATATCATAAATGGCTTTTAGTGGAAAAGATTCGTCTGGCCTGCTTAATCAGCTTTTGTATGCCCAATGGATGACATGATTTCTTCTCTTGTGATCCACCCAATCCAAACCAAGGTCCCCGGGCCCCCAACGCAACCAATGATGATGGATGAAAACAATATTCGAGCCCAGGAGAGCTGACAGATCCCAGCACTCTTAAGATCTCCAAGATTGTACGCCAACCAAAGCAATACGACAGAATACGATATAATGTAGTCATACTGCATAACTGAAAGGAAAGACTCGGATGCGTTCGTGGGGAAGTCAACGAAGTACGCTGGAATGAATAACTCTGATATGGAAAAGGGGGAGTAGAGCAGCATATACCAGTAGAAGACTGTGCTGAGCGTAATACTCACACCACCGATGAACCGGATAATGATCTTGTTACGCCTTTGAACAGCCTCGACGGTATTATCGAGCAACGGCCTGATAACGCTTGATAATGCAAAGAGGAGTATGGAGCCCCAAACGGGAAATAATTGCCAATACCAGTTTGACAATAGTCTTACTCCAAGATCAGGATGAAAAAAAGATATGAAATGAGGGACATAGTATACCACCAATACCGTTGGGAGAGTAGCAACGACACCAGGCCCGTCAATGAGTCGGGCGTTTGCGGTCGAGAATTTTTCTACCGGAGCGAAGACATAGTAAAAGTAGAAATACACTGGTGACACGTTCCCTAGAGCCACAAACTGGCCGAGGAGAGCGGGTAAAATTGACCTGAACGGGTGTAAGTGAACGGGCGTGGTGCGTAGCAGACACACATAGAGAGACTCCAAAGTAAAAAACTTCCATACGTTTGAAAATAGGTGCCCTTATTGACCATCCTCAGGGACTCGAGCATCAGTATGGCGTAGAGGCCGGCATAGTCCGTGATGAAGACAACAGACTGCCACCAAAGCTTAGGCTCGTCATAAAACAGTAGTTGACAGAAGGATATCGTGATGCGAGCCAGCACATCATCTAGGACCGGGATTCCAAACAGCTTCCTCAGTACAGGAACACTCGTTCCATCCCGAAGCATGAATCGCGACTGGCTGTAGGCGTCCTCCACGACGGAAGTTATGGGCTCCGTCATGGTCATGGCCCGAATCATGACAGCTACCGGCAGCAAGATGGGCAGGGCGCGAAGCCCACGGTTTAGCGCCATCTTTAGCCTCAGCTGGCGCGCTGCTAGTCTCTCGGTTTGTAGGCGCTGGAAATGGAGGACGAAGGTATGCCTGGAGACAAACAGATGCCAAGGAAAGAAGGAAAGAAGGATAAGGGCATGAAAAATCCGGCAATTCCCTTTTCAGGTTGCTGGCCGCAACCAATCGACCGAGGTTTGGCGTGAGATGGCCACTACATGGGGGGGGGGAGAGAGGGGAATAATACGGAATCATGGGGAACACAAATAATTGCGTATGTCGTCAAAAAAAGTTGTGTGTGGAGCGGAGCTTATCGCGCTGCAAAATGTCATGCATGGTCCAAGCTCCTCCCCCCACCATAAGCGCCGCCAGCCTCTCGCAACTTCCCGGCCCATGATCCTATCCAGTTCCTCATCTCCAAAAACGCTGCTTCCTGCATGCAATGGCTGCGCAGCCAGTCGCTTGAGGTCAGGCCACCGACATAAGCTGCACGAGGCGTCGATAAAAAGACTGCGGGTGCCCCCCCCGAGAGAGACCCTCCAGCGCGGCTTTGAGACTTACTCACCCGGCTCATCTGCAGCGATTACCACACACATACCCCGGCTAGGAAGCCAAATCGTAGCTCACGTCGCTCTCGATGGCGTCGGTTGCTGTTGGCCAATCGATCCGGATTGGCCTGCCAAGATTTGGAAGCAGGTTTCTGCGGACAAACATGTCAACCACCCGCAACCTGTCTTCTTACCTGGTCACCCCAAAGGAGCTCCATGAGGCACTAAAGAGAAACCCTCCGTCTCCGATCAGCCCCGATCCCCGAGTGATCCCGCTATGCGCCGCCTGGTTTCTTCCCAACGACGAGAGGACCGGAATCCAGGTCTTCCGCGAGCAGCGTATCCCAAAGGCGCGATTCTTTGACCTGGACAAGGCCATTGACAAGCGCAGCCCATACCCCCACATGCTACCGGATGCCAAGGGCTTTGCCGCGGCAGTGAGCGAGCTGGGGATTCGTCGAGAGGATATCGTCGTCGTCTACGATTCGAAGGAGCTCGGCATCTTCAGTGCGCCTCGCGTGGCCTGGACCTTTAGAGCGTTTGGCCATCCCAAGGTACACATCCTGAACAACTTCAGACTATGGGTTGCCGAGGGGCTACCCACCGAATCTGGAGAGCTGTACAGCGTCGAGTGCAATCCTTACCCTATCCCGGAGCTGGCATCGGAGAGGGTTGCCACCTTTGAGCAGGTCAAGGAGGTGGCGCTGGATTACAACAAGGAGGGAGCAGAAGGCATTCAGATTATTGACGCCAGGCCCAGTGGGCGATTTACTGGTCAAGACCCAGAACCTCGCGAAGGTCTATCTTCGGGCCACATGCCAGGATCCATCAATATCCCCTTTAGTGCTGTCCTCGACCCGGAGACCAAAGCGTTCCTGCCGGCAGACAAACTAAAACAGCTTTTCGAGGAAAAGGGAGTCGACCCGCAAAAGCCAATAATCTCTAGCTGCGGCACTGGTGTGACGGCTTGTGTCATTGACACTGCTCTGGAAGTAGCAGGATATCCTGACACCAGGAAGGTCTACGATGGCAGTTGGACGTAAGTGTTTACACCTTCCATTCCACTTAACCATTATCATGTTTGAAAGGAGCCGTAAGCTAACAAAGTCGCAGAGAATGGGCTCAACGGGTTCATCCATCGGACAACTTGATTATCAAGTCGGAGTAGGAGGGGAGACCCTTGGTATGCAAGGTCAAGCTTGCTATCGATTTACTTGAGCCACGATACCCTCTCTTTTTCTTTTTCATTTTTACTCGGCCTCTCGGGCCATGTACAAATATTGAATTACGGACGTATTTTCAAGCTCGTCTTGTTTCTCTTTTTTGCCTTGTGCGATATCGTGGTCTCAACCAATGCGAATCTTGTGTGAATATGCTTTGCGCAAAGGGAGAAAGGGAGAGAAAAAAAAGGGAAAATTCTGCATATATGAAAAAGTCTCCACTTTTGATGGGATCTATTTTCTTTTACTTTTCATCTCGGTGAATAGCAATCGACTTGCGCTTTTTCAGACCTGAGATGAGGGATACCGAGGTGATGCCTCACCGAGGTGAACTTTTTCGGCTCTCGGTGAAAGTGCGCAGACCCACTTCTTCTCGCCTAACAATTGAGGCAGCGATCCACACAAGTCCTGTTAGGGCTCGCCTAACCCAGACCACACCCGTAAAATTCCCAAGTCGTGCTAGACCCCGCCAGCAAAAAAGTTCCCCCAGTGCGAGGGCCACAACTCCAGCAAATACAACACCAGGGCCGATCCTGCGCATCGTCTATCCGACAGCAACTCCTCGCCCCCCAGCGCAAAAGAAACAACACCAACAACAACATCATACACAATGGCTGACCGAGGCGGTGCTCGTGGCGGTGGTTTTGCTTCCCGGGGCGGTGCCCGTGGTGGTGACCGTGGTGGTCGCGGTCGTGGCCGTGGCCGTGGTCGTCGCGGCGGCAAGAGCGAGGAGAAGGAGTGGCAGCCCGTCACCAAGCTGGGCCGTCTCGTCAAGGCTGGCAAGATCAACAGCATGGAGGAGATCTACCTGCACTCCCTGCCCATCAAGGAGTACCAGATCGTGGACAACTTCCTGCCCAAGCTCAAGGACGAGGTCATGAAGGTGCGAATCGCCGATATTCCCCTGCGCTCGCTCAATTGCCCTTTGGCTTCTCTCTTCTCCATCTAGAGGAAAGGGGAGAGAGAGAAGGAAAAAGAGATAAATTTGAATAAGAGCATGCTTCAAATCGGAATTTGTTGCGCTAACCAGAGTCCTTTTTCATCAAATATAGATCAAGCCCGTCCAGAAGCAGACCCGTGCCGGTCAGCGAACCCGATTCAAGGCCATTGTCATCATTGGTGACTCTGAGGGCCACGTCGGTCTCGGTATCAAGACCTCCAAGGAAGTCGCCACTGCTATCCGTGCCGCCATCATCATCGCTAAGCTGAGCGTCATCCCCGTCCGAAGAGGTTACTGGGGTACCAACCTTGGTCAGCCTCACTCCCTGCCCTGCAAGGAGTCCGGCAAGTGCGGTTCCGTCACCGTCCGAGTAAGTCATACCATTTCCCACCGTTTTGGACTAAATGGAGCTTTCAACTAACACAGGCAAAACAGCTCATCCCCGCCCCCCGTGGTACTGGCCTTGTCGCCTCCCCCGCTGTCAAGCGATTCCTCCAGCTCGCCGGTGTCGAGGATGCCTACACCTCATCCGCCGGTTCCACCAAGACCCTCGAGAACACCCTCAAGGCCACCTTCTCCGCCGTCTCCAACACCTACGGCTTCCTGACCCCCAACCTGTGGAAGGAGACGAAGCTGATCCGGAGCCCTCTGGAGGAGTTCTCCGACACCCTGCGGGACGGCAAGCGATACTAGATGGGGGAAAAGGAGGGGGAAGTGGTGAGGACTGGAAACGGTGCGCGGAGTCACGATACATCTGTGTTTCATTGCATGGTTTGGCCGGTTACGGACTTTCGGACATGAGCGTCATGAGGATATAAAATGGCCATGATCCGAAGTGAGAAAATAAAAATTTTCAACTGGCGTTTCTTTTCAAACACTTACGCTTATAAGCGTGTGCCTTTTGTGTCCCTCGTGATGTCTATCTCCTTATCTCTTTCCGATTTCAGGGCAGCCTGTCATTTAATAATATCTTGTGAAAGTTGACTCTGATTTATGTCATTTTTTTGTGGTGAATTGCTAAATAGAAACAAGTGACATACCCCTCCATACACCTCAGGCCAAAGATTTACAGGTTTCACCCATTCGACCCCCTCCCAGCAGATCTTAGGCCTTTCCTGCCGGCTTTCCGTACACAATCATGGGCTCATCAACCTTCATCACATCATTCACACCGGCACTCTTGCCCGAGATCCTCGTCTGGGGGATATAGTACGTAACCTCACCTGTCTCAAAAGGCGTGCTCCGGGCATAGATAGGAATCGTGCTGGTCCTTTCACGGCGGCTCTTCCCGTCCCTGATCATGGCAAGTACATCACGTCCCTCCTCGGCTGCCTCTCGCACTGGATCGGCAGTGCGACGTTTCTTAGCCGGTCGACTCTCTGGTATCGTTTGCGGAGTCACAGAGGATAAGGCAGAGTCCGTATCGGAGACGGAGGCGGGCCTGGCTGCCTCTGAAGAGCCAAGGATGGATGTTTTGAGAGCACCTCCCCAAGTTCGTTTCCTTGAGCCGAGCATGAGTCCTGTTTTAATGTGAAGAAACTTTGTCAGCGCTAACATCCGATTTCGTTATCCTTAGCACAGGTATTAGAGGTCGACTTACTCATCCTCATTCGAGTCTCAAACACCTTGCGCTGCAACGGGGTGTCTCCCATCCAGAACTCGGTTCTGCCCGGAACAAACTTCCGTCGCTGCTCGGCCTTCTTCCAGTACGGCATCTCAGCTTCTTCCTCCAACTTGGCAGCGAAGTCAGACATATGTCTAGTAGTATCATGATCAGACACAGCACTGGACGCCGCTCTGGCTGGGCCTCTGGATTCAATGGCGCGTCTCCTTCCCTCTGATTGGAGGTGTACGGGCCAGTTATTGATGTCCCAGAACAGATGGACGGCCTTCTTCCTGGACGGATGACCAAACGTCCAGATTGGCTCGCACCGTGTCGTCTTCAGCCCTTGCTGCCTAGCGGCCATGGCATCCTGCTTCTTCTCCGCCTCTCCCTCCTCCTTTTGCATTTGTGCGTCGAGGGTCTTGAGGCGAGCTTGCTTGCTGCCGGAATCTAGGCTGGCGTCGTTCCATATGGCCTGTGCTTTCTCCGAGTGCTTCTTCTGCCAGATTGTGGGATCCGCGACCTTGTATCTGGTGGCATAGCTGTTATATGGCAGATGAAGCGGCCATAGCATCGTCTTGTTCTCGTACATCTCACGGATCAGGTTTTTGCGGACGATGTCACAGGCATCTCTCCAGTCGGGCCACTCTTCCTGCGTCCACGCTTCCTTATGCTCCTTGTATGTATCAGGGTCCGCAATCTTGACCACGTCTGGGTATGTCATGGTGACACGCCAGGAGCTCTTGTTCGCCCGGTTCTTCGCCGGGTCATTGGGGCGCTTCTTCGTCTCATCTTGCCAGTATGTGATGATGGTGTCGAGAAAAGTGCTGTTGGACTCTTTCGCCTTAGGATTATTCAGGTCATTTTGCTGCTCCTCGAGCTGGTTGTGCAAGACGTTGAGCGTCTTGCCTAGGCGATAGCCCAGGCAGCAGAAGAAGTTCCTGGTTCTCTCACGCCATTCGGGGCTTCTTACGGGATCTTTGATGAATCTTCGAAGCGAAAGGACGTCTTTCCTTTGGGGCATATCCTGAGGAAAGTCCTCAGAGGACGTAGGCACGGAGACTTGCGTCGAGTAGGTATCGTCTGACGCCATGCTTGCATCGCCCTCAGCCACTTCATCCTGCTTCTTTAGCTCGGTCTGTGATGCGTAGGCTAGGTGTAGCTCTGCCTCTGGGAATTGCTGCATCTGCGGCTCAGATTCTGGCCACTTGATCAAGTCTTCAGGATGGAACTCCGTCTCTGGTCGACCAAACATCCACTCTCCATTTCTTGTGTCCCTGTATACCCTTACTACTGTTAGCATACCTAGCGTCATAGCAGATATGGTTGACAACTCACCTGAGAGCTTTCAGGTCATGCAGCTTTGGGGCCAGCTGCTTCACGTCCTTATCTGTGAACTTGTACCTCTTCACAGGGCCCCGGCACACCAAATTCAGTTCTTTCAGGAAGTCACTCATGGTCCGAGGCCGCATATCTCTAAATATCGAGACGGGACTAATATCCCGCATCATCTGCGTCACTCTAGATAGCAGCAGCTCTCCTCGCTTGCCCAGCGACTCGTTTAGCGCTCGTGGACGGTTCCGTGAAGGCTGGCAGATGTACTCCAGCCATGCCGCCTCTGCGGGCCGTATATTGGCGAGCGTGAACCCGTCAGCAGAGTCATACTCGTGGTCACCGAACTTGAGATTCATTTGCTCACTCGGCGGCTGTGCTGTCAAGCCCTCTTCTACGGTCGTCAAGAGGCAATGGATGAAATCCCGTGGCGCTCGCTTCGCCGCCCGCTTCAGCCCCTGATGAATCTTCTGGCAACGCCGAAAAAGCTCGTACGTCTTTCTCATATCGAAAGTCATCAGGTCTGGCAGCACAGGGCCCTTCCAGTTTCGGGGAAGCGCCATGACGGGATTACCGGTCTGCAGCCAAAGTTTGTATCCATAGGACTCTTTGATTACATGTTCCCGCGTCCATCGAGCCCACCGTAGTTCTTCGTTCTTAAACCACTGAAAGGCCCTTGTATAAGCCCACGGATCCCTCGACTCTCTTTCAGGCGGATCCTTCAGTTTCATGCTAGAGTAGACGACGCCTGCGTCGAGTTTCTTCTTTTTCTCTTCCTCTTCGTGGGGCTCAGGCAGAGTGAGAACCCGCCAGGGAGTGCACATCTGTCGATTTTCGGCATGGGTGAAGATATTGAGGCACTGCTGAAGAGCTGCCCGCTTCCCCCCGCGGAACTTGGCAAAGTCTTCTAGTGATTCCCTCTTGACACCCAAAGCACTGTCATGAGCGGTAAGGTTTTGTGGTGATGGACGAAAACTTCTTTGGCTCGCCAGGAACTTTGCCGTCTGCACCATCCCTCCTTCAATGCAGTCTTCATAGGATTCATTTTCACGAGCGGCAAGGTTCGCAGGCTCTGTAGCCTCAGCAAACGGGCCAGCGGCCCAAAACCTCTTACTGTCCGCCCAATATGGCTCCAAGTAATCCTTTCTCAAGACATCCGCTGACATCTCGTATTGCTGGTCATGCGCGCTAGCCACTTCAACATGAAGCAGACGTCTTGGGCCTGTCAAATCACGCTGCTCGCTGCTCTCGGCGCGAAGCTCGATATCGGGTCCCGGAAGTCGAGGCAGTCTTTTGCTTTGCGTCGGCCAGATGTTCGCTGGAAAATCGACGATTAGCTGAGAAGTCCCGTAGTGGTAATTCTCAAAGATCCAGTGCGCTCGAAGCATGTCGAGAGCGTCTTGGAGATCATGAACCCAGTCTTCACCCTGGAAATTGGAGTGTAAGTAGGCAAAGTACTCAGCCAGCTCTGCGAATTTGCGCTCCCAGTCCATGGTCCGGTCGACATCGCTGTCGGCGAGGAAGTTTTTAGCTCGAGCAAGTTGGATCCTTGGGCCCTCGATGTGCCACCCCTTGTAGGGTTGCAACTGTAAATCTTCTGGAGTAAGGGCAGTGCCAGATCGTTCATCTGGATTTGGCAATAGCAAGTTTTCGTCATTTGCCTTCTCAACTTCATCTTCCTCTCTGTCTGGGAGCTCCTCCATGTCAGATTGCTCAAGTGTCATCTCCAGTTCGATCCCCGTCTTGGCCGACATCTGAGAAAACGATCTTTTCTGAAGGTCCTTCTTCAGTAGTTTCGAGATATTAGTCAAGTCGGCAAAGCATTCCGCCAGAGATGACTCAAGCTGCGACGCTATATCAGATCGACTTTCGGAAGCCTCGCCCATTGACTTCTGGTCCAAAAGTGCATCCACGTGGCGGTACATCCTTTCCACCGTTTCAAGCTGCTGAACTGATATTGTGGCAGCGTCTCCATCTTTCGAGGGGTTGAAGTAATCATAAGCTTCTATACACTCGTTCACCAATTCTTTCGAGGGGAAACCTGATGGACGATCGTCTCGCCGCGCACCCTTTCTCACGTTCACAGTGCTCTCTACGTCCCCGTTCGCTATTGGCTGCGTCAGTTTTCTGTTCTCTTTTCAAGTCATTCTTTGCAAACAGGAGATAATGGGACTCTTCATTACCTTTGGTTATTGGCATCCACTGCACACCTCCCGTTACTCTTAAACTTTGGGATTTAAACGCTCTGTCAAGCGGCCCAGCATGGCGTTCATCCAATGATAGAGGAAAGAAAGTGGCCTCGCTCATATCGTTGCTCGCATTGTCAGAATCCCCTGAGAGTGATCCCCTCAGGTATGGATACCGACAGCTAAACAATTGTGAAACTACTTGGCGGCAGTGTGGATGCTTCTGCAGAAAATCATCCAAAGCGTGATCCTGCAATAGAAGATCCAGACGCTGCAAGAGATTGCCAGGTCCTTTGGAGGAACCCAGCCTCTGCGCGTCTATAGGCAGTTCTTGGAAATACCGGGAGAAGTAACTCCCTATCTCTCCTATGCAATGACATATGAATAAGCCTCGCCATGCTCGTCTTCGTCTAGTCGAATTGGCAGAAAGGTAACTTACCAAGAACGCTTTCGGCATGGTCCAAGAGCTCCAACTGCGTACTCTGACGTCCACTTTCCACATTTTCAACGCCTTGAAGCTGGATCACCAGGCCTGGCGAATCGACTTCCAGATCTTCCGTCTCTGTGATTGACCGAAGGGCCGACATGGCTTGGTGCCGAATAGCCAAGCTGAAGCCTAGTGAACAGATTGTTCGATAGTCAATAGGAGATGGTGTATCCCTTCAGTCGTTTACTGGGAAGGAAGCCATTCAGGAAGAACAGAAACGTGAACAACAGGCCTCATAAGATATGTCATCTTGATTAATGTCACTCGCACATCGTATTCGCTCTTCTTTGTATCCTATTCCGGAGACTTTGACTGGACAAAGGCGTCTCAGCATAGGCCGGGGGGAACAGCCAAGTATGGCTGAACCTATATCTCTTTGTTACACAACGCAAGATGTCCAGGTGATATCAACTTGGCTGTCTATCGATAGTGATGAGAAGATCAAATACAGAAGGAACGTCATACATCTATGGAAAGATGTCTTGGATGAGTAATGTTCCATAACGTGCCTCAGGCCCCAGTGTAGTATGAAGCGACGTTGCGTAATGTCACTACAAAGGAAGTCTCAAGCAAATACTCAGGACCAACCCAGCTCTCAAACCTATAAAATATTCAGGAGACTCTTACAGAATTATTAAATGCACCAGTCTCATTTTTTACTCAACAGGTCTAAAGTCCCATCAGCACGAAAAGCGACGCAGACGTGCTGGTCCAGGGTAGGCAGCATCTCGAGACTCGCATAATAATACCTAGGTACCCTACCTTCGTGGAGCATCATCAGATGGTCCAAGAATTGCTTTGCAGTCAATTACAGGGAAATGACTTTTGATTATCGTACCAAGTCATAAGAACATTGATGAAAGCTCAGCGCAAACTATCAGTGCAGCAACAGAGCATCAGCATGCCTCCCGCTCCCCACAGACCACCAGCCAGCCATACACACAAAGGAACCCCCATCCATCCGTCTAATTCAGCAATTGATTATTTCATTCAACAACCCCGGGGCACAGATCACGCAAACCAGCCACCCAGAGAAAAAAAGCAAACAACTCTTATCCTCGGCCCTCCGTATAACCATCAAACTCAAAGCCGGCCGCCCATGCGCAAGAGCTCCTCAAAGGGCACCAGACCACCCAACCTCCAAACCCGCCTCACAAACAGCGCACCCCCCCCCTATTGTTACCGTAGCCAGCCTCATCCTCTCGCCCAACCTTTCCGTAGTCCCTTTTGTTCCTAGCCTCTCTTGAAATCCATCATCCCTTGCCACCTAGCTATCTAATGCATAAACCAGAGCCTTTTCATTCTTTGTCCTCTTCATATCCAATTATTCTCTCTTTTTTCGTCCCGTTGGCTCACTTTCCCCACTCACCCTCCCTCTCCCCCTTTCCCATACCAACCACTACCACTACCACATCCAAAATTTGTCCAGGTGTCAAAAGGGCACAACCACGCTGTGACAGGGCAGCAAAGTCGCAAAAGATGTATGTAACTAGGGTGCAGCTTCCAGCTCAAGGGGAGTAGTACTCCAGTATGACCACCAAAAAGTAATCTGTTGGAGCATTCCGAACCACCGCCTTTCCAGGCACACAGGTTTGCTTAGTCATCTCATCCAGCTTCCATGCCTGTGCATGAGCGTGAGGCATCCTCATCAAATGGGAGATTACGGTCCATCTTGGCGCATACCAAGCCGCCTGGTTGCGCTAGTGTTCAAGAATCTACTGAGATTACCGCTACTAAAGAGTTCCCAGTGACTCTGCCAATGTCGGAGATGAGTGAGATCCAGTGGCATTTCCATCTGGTATCGATGCCATGCAGGCCTCAAAAAGTCGCGACATCATCATCTCACACACTGCTCTCACTCCCCCTTTACTCATCATCCGCCAACTGGCACATCATACGTAGGAGTAGGAACACAAAGTAGTCTCTCGTCAGTCGCCAGTCCAGGCCTGGAATCATTCTTCACCTTACGACTAGCTGTACCACGTTACATACAAGATGGGCAAAACAGGCATCTACCATTCTCAACCAGAACCACAAAAAAGAAAAAAGCACACGCGCTGCTTCAAGAACTTTTACTTCTTTTTTTGGTGCCTGTTCGCACTACCTTATATGTACAGGCCGAGGGGTTATTGAGAGGCTAACCTGGGCAGCCATGCATCTTATCCCGCCTTCAAATCGACAAAAATCCGACGGCAAGCACCTTGTCTAATCCCTTCATTCCGGAAGAGAGCGATGGGTATCAATGCGCTGAGAGCGCCAATCCGTCTGCCGTTGCCCATCTGTCTTTTGAAAGAATCACACACCAGTCGCCTCCCTCGTAGCAAGGCTCATTGTTCCTCCCATATGCCAGGTAGAGATTAGGTCCGAAAGCGCACAGCTTCCGGCAGCTTCATGCATCTGCTTCCTCAAGCTTTTCCCCCCTCCGCTCCGTGGGATCCATGACATTTTTTTCAGGGCCACTTTGCATTCTTGGTTTCCTTTTCTTCCCGTCTCAAGGCTGGCCGAAATCTCCCTTCAACTCCTCTACCCCCTCAAAATATATCCACCACAAGATAAACCCCGATTTTATCCAGGGCGCGCGATCTCCTGAAAAGGCGTGCTCCATTCCCGTGGAAACCACGCATATTGCTCAGACGCGCAGAAATTTAGAAAAAAAAAGAGAAAAAAAAACGATTCGAGGAAAATTGGGTATGATCCGCGTTCCATTTTTTTGGTGCCATGAAGACTTGCTGAAAATTTGATTTGCGAAAGAATAAATCGAAGAAAAAAAAACCACTAAAGAGGAATTAAAAACAATCGCTAAATGCCATGACGTAGATACGAGACAGATCATTCTGAGAGTGACCATCAGGTTGAATGTTATTGCTTGGAAGAGATCGAGACCATGACCATGACCTCGACGTCGAAACATGAACGGCCCCCATCCATGGTCGAATATGGACAAGGGAAAACGAAGCGTGTACCGAGATTAAGTGACTATGCTCAAACGTATGCGCCACCAAGGCTCCTATTGTTGGTGGATTCCATGCTGGTTTACAAAGGCAGTATACTGCTGCACATGCTGGGAATATGCGGTAGGATGGCTCTGCGGGGTTGGTGTGACGGGACATCGGGGAGGTAGCTGATGGTAAGACTCCTTGGCGGCATTTCCATAGGCATTGTCTGGGGTGATGGGAGGGGTGAGATATCCATCGAAGCCGGTAGCAGCGCCATGACCCTTCTGAGGAGTGCTGTAGATGTCGGCGTGCCTTGAGGGAGTTTCGGCAGGGGGGGACGGGGGGCTGGCCTGGCGGCGAGCCATCGCTGCCTGCTCAGCCATGAAGTCGGCCAATTTCTGAGATGCCTTAGAGAGAGATGACGAGGAGTACTTGCGCGCCAGAGTGGGCGACGGCTGGTTGAGATGCTGAGAGAGAGTCAACAGCGTCAGGTTCTCCGTGTGATCCCAATCGCCGTCATTGATCTCAGGGCGGCCTAGAATGGCTCGGGCCAGCGCCAATGAAGAGCGCGCCATCATCGAGGGCTTGGTGGAGACGAAGTCACGATGGTAGAGCGCGATCTCGCAAAGGTAGGCGGCCATGTGCTCGACGTCCTTGTCGTCCTGCTCCTCGGCGACCATCAGTTGAGTAAAGAAGTCGACGGTAGGGTGGCCGATAGTCCACTCGAGAGTGTTCAAAACGTGCATTTCCATTTGCGTAAACATGCCAGCATCATAGAGGCCGCAGCACATGTTGTTGAGTTCATGAATCTGGGGTACCCGATCCTTCTTGTCACCGTACTTGGCTGCGATGAGAAGAGCGGCACAGCCAACTAGCTGGTAGTGCTGCTTATACACTACACGCCGTGAGCAGTACCGGTCCAGCAGGTTGACGGTGAGGAACAACGTCTCGGGCAATAGGGCGAAGGCGGCGTGAGCCTCAATGAGGAAGTCGATGAGGTACGGTCGCATAAACCACTGGATCTCACGCTGCATATCAATGAGGTTAGCATCGGGAAGAGTCTCTTCCTGTTAGACCGTGTTAGCGCCATTTATCAAGAGTAAAAAAAAGGCCATATCAAGCAAAGCCAAAAGACAAGACGTGCCTCCATGTGTCGCATGTGCGCCATGATGTCTCCCAGGTACTCTTCGCCGGCAAGGCGCGAGAGCTCACACGCGATGGTGTCTTGTCGACTGCGCGCAAGCATCTTGGCGGTTTCCCGGGCTCGAGTGCTGGACTGAGGCTCATCGCCCTCGATGAAGAAGTGTTCGTCAGGTTGAGAGTAGGCCATGCTGAGCGGTTGAAGGCGGCGAAACAGGTTGCAATAAATTAGATGGTCGTTTGTGATTATACGTCTAAAAAAAGAATGACAGGCAAGTTCTCCAGGAAGCTTTTGGTGGGAGACTATTCGGTAAAAGAGCGAGCCTTGGGTGTTAATCAAGGAGTGAATGGCACCCTAGGAATTAAGATATTAAGATATTAAGGAGCGTGGTTGAAAAACTAATGGAAAAGAGTGACTGTGGCTGGGAATAAAGCCAGGATCATGTAGACTGGATATCCGGTCGAAAAATGCAAAAGGGACTGGGAAAGGGGCGCCGTTTAAGGACTCGACAGCTCTAGAGAATTCAATGGCGTTAGTCTCAAATATCCCCAATACAGAATGCGATCTGGCAGACAGACGCCAAGACACGGAGGCGGAAAAAAAAAGGTGCAGCGAACGAGAGAGGCTTCCCCTGAGCTGGATCGAGCCACTCCCTTTACTAATGGGGGCTGGCTGGCATGGAGATGGAAGATGGATTGGCACGAGGGTGAGATGGGTAAGAGCAGGGGGTAGTCTTACCGCCACGTACGAGGAATAAGGGACGAGACAGTCAATGAGACACGTCGGGCAATTGGCGGGAACAACGAGTTAACGTCTCCCGCAGAGCTATGCACCGAATGGTAGTCGAGCGCAGCAGTGGAGAAATGCTGAGAATGCGGAGAGCGGGCTCGGGTATGCAGCTGCTGCTGAAGGGAGCGCACATCAAGGATTAGATTATGCTGCGGATACTGGCGATTCTCTCGAGGGTCGGGGTGAGGAGAGGAAGAGAAGGAAAGTGAAGAAGGGAAAATTAAAAAGAAAAAAAAGTAGGAGACTTGATATAAAGGAAAATCCTCACCTTTCTCACAACTTGAGCACCTAATCCTGTTGACACCGAAAAGGGCGGTGGGAAAATAACGATTAAATCATACGAGGTGACGAGCGGAAATTGTCAAAAGGCTGACCCTCTGATAGCGAAGCTGGCTTGCAGAAGGTGACGGGGGACTGAAGCAGCTCCACACCAAGCACCACAAGAACCTGAAGATCTCAATCCGAACTGGAGGAAGCCTGCAATTGGGCGACCGGACGAGACAAGCAATTGGAACTTGTCTGCGAAGTAGTCTCGGGAAGATCTATTTCTTTTTTGTCGTCGATCGTCTCGTGCGTAGCCGGAGAGCGAAGGGCGAGCTAGGTGCAGAGGAAATTCCTTGTCGCTAGAGGTGAGGAATTTGGAGTTGGCCAAAGGCGAAAAAAAAGAAGACGGGCACAAGAAAGAATAGAGAATACCAGTGAATAAAACACAAAAAAATACCAGCCGCGGTGTCCTTTGATTCACTTTTATTCCTCTCCTCTCTCTTCCGTCTCGGAGCTTCTCCTTCCTGGCTGCTGTATAAGAGGCGGCAGGAGAAGGGGGGGTTCGAGGCTTCAAGCGGTGGCCGGTCGATATTCTCCTCAGTCCAGGCCAAACTCCTATCTCGACCTACACTATGGTCGGGTCAGGAAGCGATGGAATGGATGAGGGAACGAGTGGATAGGGAAAAGAGAGAGGGAGGGGAGGAGAGGAGGTGAGATGTAAAAAGGTAGGAGGAGGACGGGAGGAAAGAGGAAGGACTGGAGGAGAGGTAGTTTTAACTGGACAGGCTCAGCGCCCGGGACGGTTCCTCTGCTGTGCTGCTAAAAAGGCAAGAAGCTAAGGGAAACTGGGACTGCCGCAGAAAAAGGCACCGCACCGGAAAAGAGAGTGCGTGAGGGTACGAGCTGAGGAAGAGGTACCTCAGTACTGGACGGTATGTACTAGTGTACATGCGCCTGGTAGCCTCTCGGTGCGACAGGTGGTACTGCGACTAGCAGTTACAGCCCCTGCTGGGGGGGTCTGGCGGGATGGAGCACAATCCCAAGTCCCAGAATCCAGAGCACGTCGGAAAGTAGTAGTACGTATTATTAGTCGCAGTCCGTAAGGTGGTAGCTTGCTGCACGGAGCATGGAACATGGAGCATGGAGCATGGAACATGGAACATGGGAGCATGAAGGAGCATGATGAGCGAGCGCAGCCAGCAGGCAGGGCCTGGCCTGGTTCGGTCCTGGCCTGGCCCTGGCTGCGCTCGGGGGCGGGCTCCTCAGTGGTTCAGCGGTTCCAGAGGCTCCAGCCGGCGGCCCCCCCGTCAGTGGCTCCTCGCAGCGCCTGTGCCTTTTATTTTTTCCTTTCTTTCCCTCCCTCTTCCTTGCTTGCGCCATACAGGCACGCAGCCCTCTCCGTACATGCTTTTGGGTGCATCTAAATAACATACATGCATACATAGCACATACATACTAGGTACTATTGGTAGGCAAGTGACTTGTGCTGCCGCACCGCGTCGCCAGTGAGGAGAGAAAGAGTGTGTGGGCTGGACGGCTACAGGGGGAGTGAGCAGGCTGGCGGAGGGGGTGCGGCTGGCTGAAAAGCAGCTTGTGCAGGCCCCCCCGTGCATATTCCCGCCGCGAAGAGAGAGAGGAGGGATGGAGGGAGGGGAGGGGGGGCGTGAAGGAGAGGGCACCAATTTGTTTACATAACATGCGAGCGAGCGAGCGAACGAGCGAAGAGGGATGCGTGTGTAGGGTCGACGGCCGGTACGTGTGAGGTACGTGTGTGCGTGTATGCGTGCAGGTTCGTGTTTGCGAGCGCTCAGATAAATGCGAGGGGATAAATCAACGCGCACAAAGCCACAACAAATCCCAAATTCCGCACAACACAAGGTACTACTAGTAGTCAGGTACTAAAAGTATAGGGGGGAAACTCCTAGGGGGCGGTTTATTAAAAGGTACGTACAGGGACCAAGACAGGTGCTGCTACTCCGTACATACAGGGTGCCTCCAGCCAAACATTACTTGACCACACAGCGCTGCTAGTTCGAAGCAAGGCGGCTCAAATCAACACAATGCCAAACGAGACAGGTTTGTTAGGGATGTCTTCAATATCAAGCAAGGTAGGTTGGTAAGTACCTATTATCGTTGTTTGAACGGATCGGGTAGCGGCCACTGAGCGCGCGCTCGTACAAGTACATGGCGAGCATCTACTAGATTCATAGTACCTTGACCATAGTAGCCCAAGGTACACACATCAGTGTCTCCTCGTGCTTCCTGATGCTCCCTCTGAACTGCCTTGAAGCGCCACTGAATGATTGTATTGCTGAATAGTACTCCCTCCGGCTCACCCATCAAGCTGCGCTGCGCTCCCTCACAAAGGCGGTGTCGCTGCTGACGAACAATTATGATTCGACTTGGTTACCTGAAATAGCAATGGCAGTAACACATGCAATTGACGCCCAGTGGGAAAACCCCCCCCCCCCCCCCTTTTTTTTTCTCCCCCTCTGCTGCCTCCTGCCTGAAAACCGCTGTTCCGCGCGGCAGGGATTCGCCTTAGGTTCGGCGACAGAGCGGTTTGGTGTTGGTGATGGACAATTACAGGCAGTACTTGTAGCTATTTTATTGCGGAGACGCTCGTTGGAGAGCGCTGCACCGGCCAGGCGGAGCGCCCCGTACATACACACATAACATGGTAGCTAATACTTGAAGGCAAGGTGAATTTGATGGCATTAACACGCTAGCTCTGAAGTACATATATACATGTACACCAATGGGGGTAACGGGCTTCTATCATTGTACTTTTTATGCCCTGCACAGACAGGCAGGAAACGAGATACCCGTGCTGCAGCATTTATGCAACAAGCATCTAAACTCCAGCGCGCCAAGGCTAGATAGATATTGCGTGCAACTGTGGCTTGTGCGTCGCTCAAAGAGGACAGAATCGGCACTGACGCCATGTATAATATCGTCATGACTTTTCGAGACGGTGAGTGGGTGGACAAGTTCTAGCCGCGGAAGTCCTTTCAGCTCATAAACCCCCCCGTTGCGCGCGCGCGCGCACAATCCGCCTATCATCTCGTTGACTTTTGTCGTTGTTGATATTATGAACAATCCGCCTATCCCGTACATGTTGCGGACGGCTGCCTCTTGTTTGTTTTTTTGGGTTTGAGCAGTCGGGCCCTCGTGAGAGGCTCGCCGTGGGCCGGACCCGTTTTCAAATGGATGTGCCGTCGTGAGTTTGAGTGCGTGAGTGTGAGTGGGCACAAGAAAGCTGCAGAGCTTGCACCAGCCACTGCTCCATCCGCAGTGCTACAAGCGGTAATCTCCAGGCGACTCCGAACAGAAATACGGGAAACCTTAAAGGCGACCAGTTTGTGCCGAGCCTGTGCGAGCCCTTTTATCTCCTTTTTTTTACTTTGCTAGATGAGTTTTGAGTTGCATATCGCCCGCACGAGAAAGCATTTGCACATCTACAGCACCTGCATGCTAGCAGCAGCCGTTCTGCATGCCGTAAATTCTCAAAAAGGCACCAGATTCAGGTACCATCAGGTGTTGGTCGATCTCGACGGAAGCTCTTTGATCTGTATCCATATAATATATCTTCCCTTCCTTTCTTTTCGACAGACACACCGATAGACAACGTCCGGGATGCAGAGTGGGCCTCGCTTATTACCTATGGAACATCTAATGGAAGACCCAGACACTCTTCCCAGATGACCCCGTGATGCGCGCGAGGGGACGAGGTCAGTGCCCAACGAAACCCTGTCTGAATGATTACGAGCATTGCGTCCATGGTTGAGAAAGCATGCTCTGTCGCCATCCGCTGCCGTCGGCTTGGGTCTTGATGTTGACAGAGGTCTGGTGCTCTACCTAGTAGGCATCATGGAGTTCCCCGCCAGTAAAAGCACATGTATGACCAGTAGATGCTACTTAGCGGACGTGATCGCTGCAGTCGGCGGATGCCCTTTTCAGATTGCGGAGACGCTGATATTTGCCTAGCACGGCCCCTGCGGTCATCATCGCCGGTCCAGCTTCGTCTGCAACGGGTCTGGCCATGTTTCGTGTCGACCGCATATGTCAAGTACCTCACTGATTCTCTGCCCTATATGGACGTCAAAGCAAAGTAGGTAGGTACATTAAGGGGATGAAGAACTGAGTGTGACTCTAAGCTGCCATATGCACAAAGCATTTGCCAATACTGAAATACCAATGAGGCAGTGGTCGCTTCGTCCAACCCTGCCCAGCATCATCAAGGGGGAGACCGCTGCGATCCAATCATCTTGAGAGCGCTCGAAGCAGTAACCTCCGCGTGCCATCGCAGCAACATTACTGGCTCCGTCTCCCGCTGCCATCTCCTCCGTGCCTAATGCATACATATGTACGCCGTACGTACATTCCCAGATATAATGCCGTAACGCCCCCGTATCCTCTTGACAGCGCGTCAGCCAGGCCAGTCGGCACGCCCTGCCTGTCATCAAGCCCAAGTCTTAGCGGGGGCCCCCCTTTGCAGCGTTCCACGGACATAGGTACTCCAGAAGTAAGGTAGGTATACAGATACTTGACGGTGTTGGCCACAGCCCGTCATGTCCAGTGGCCTCGCACTCTAGCGGATGGTTAGTGGTTGCAGCGGCGCTGCGACGAACTGTAGGGACGCGGCCGCTACCCTCGCATCCAGCCAATCACTCTGTTCAGACGCGCTTCTGCACGACTTTTGAAATCCATTAGTTATGCATGTCATGATGAGCTCTTTGCGCCAATCAAATAAGCCCTGCCGGGCTGGGGAGGCTGCCTCTTGGGGGCCGTGTGGTATCCAGTCGCTGTCAGTAGTCCGTAGCCAGGCACAATGCCTTATATGGAAGCGACGTCTGCATGGAAGTTACTGCGCTGAATGCAGATTCCGGATCACGCCTAGTTGTATTACATGCTTGGATGCTCCGTGTCTCTTGCTCTTGGCTTATCGAAGCACGCAAGCCCCAAACTGTTGGTTAGCAAATCCCAGAATTATGCGGTGGAGCGATGTTGTCAGGTCTGCCTTGTTGTAATTGTCCAAATTGGGGCTTGAAAAGGAGCCGCCAATGGAAAGACTGCCCGTGCCATTAGCTACCCCATAGCCGAGCACGAATATACCGACTTGGGTAATTGCATCGCCTCGAGGGAGCAGGAGCAACAGTCCCAAAACTCCTTCCCGTAAGAAGCAATGATCCTCAAGTTTTTATTACCCCACGTCGCGCCGCGGCCTCCTGAGATTCAGCCAGCATGAACTATAAGCTTCTATTCGCTGCGAGGCAGGCACGAAGCCAGAGGCATGAACGAACTACCCTTCGTATCGCGTCCAATGACAAGGAGCTTAGGCAGGTGAGGCACATAGCAGAGAGCAAACACCTCATTTGGTGCCTACCTACCTACCTACCTAGTAGTACCTTACCTTATTACCAACGGTAAGGTAACTAACGCACGGCATGCAGCCTTGAATCGCAAAAATAAAATAAAGTAAAACAGGTAAGTAGTTAAGGCATCTATGAATTATACTTTGGAACAGCTCTGTTGGGTGCCTTATCCACCTTCTCTATGTCTTTCAGCTGCTGCTACCGACTGCTCACCTGCAATCTGCAGCACTCTACACGGACTTGGTGCTCCTCCGTATCAAGCATGTGCATTAGTACTTCCTAGGTAGTATGGACCATGAATCTTAAAGATGTGTGGTAGGGCTGGATGGGTGGTCTCTTGCGCAGAAACGAGCAGAGAAGATGGCAGTAGCGATGCGCAGTAGTTGATGCCAAGCAGACCTTAGGTACCCTATTCCGGAGTGAATGTTGCAAGAGCCCCTTGCGGCTACTTCCCCAGTAAGACTGTTTCTAAATGTAGCTTTTGTAAGGGCCAGCCTGTCGGGAAACCTCGATCTGAATCAACGGCAGGCACAAGGATCAACCTTTCTGAAACCGCTCCATACCCTGCGTGCCCTCGCCCAGATCCGCAGGCCTGAACAACGAACGCGTCGTCGTAAATGCTAAGGACATTTCCATGATGTCTTTAGAGACGGAGCAGCCACCGCTGCTCTAGTGCCTAATAGGTATGGAAATGCAGCCTCTGTTCCGTTAAGTCGAGGCATTGTGGAGTCTTTGAATCCTAGACTGTCCAAGGTACCTGCCTCTCCATACTTCCACTAGGTACTAGTAGGAGTAAGCTACTGACACCAAGGCCCTGGTTAGGCATGATCTCTAGATCGCACCCCACACCAGCTTAGGCATGCCAATGCTCAAGAATGGAGTTATAGGTCCTATCTATCCTCTCATAAGACAGACACAGTGCAAGCGGTCTACACGGCACGAAGCAATCACCACACAAACGCCTCTCAGCTTATCTGCATGTGTTCTCCAGTGTCAAGAACCAAGCGGACGTGTCTTGGATCAAACCACAACCGCTGGAGCAACGATGATCATAACCACTGCTACTCCCTACGAAAGAGCACATTGCACGAGAGTCATGGAGTAGGGCGCCTTGTCTGAGCTCCTAAACTTTAAACTCAGGATACCCATGTTCTGTCGGTCAGTCCTGGCCTGATTCCTCTGACGAAGCTTCAATGGTCTCAGATTTGGTGTAGCTAGCAGATTACGACTCGGTGGGGCGGCAAGCATCTGGCAAAGGTATTGTTCTCATATCAAAAACATGCCACCTTCGCTCGATCAGGACTAAATCGGACACGGGAGGAGCTTCAAAGTTTTTGCTTCTTCCCATTCCATTCCACGCAAGCAGATTGCCCGCTGATACAAAGAGATCATTTCGAGTTCCTCGCTCCTCATGATCGCAGCCATGTTCGACCAAGAATGGCCCGGAATATAAGGCCAGTGAAGCGGAAATTGGACCATTTTCCATCTAATGTGATGCCAATTTTTTTCTGTGGAGGGGACACCAATGAAGATGACGATTTACATCAGCTCAAAATAAGATCCATTGAACCGGCCGCAATGATGTATGCACAAGATCTTCAACCGAGGACCGCATCAATCTCTGGGATAGTCGTGCTGCACAACTTCAGGGCCCATCTTAACAACGCGCCACATACCATCTCCATGTGGACAAGCGCATCCCTCGCGTACCATTTTTAGCCCTCGAGAAAGATGATATCGCGCATTCGCCTACGAGCCCTTTCGGGTTGACGGGTATTATGGTGCACACATTACACAGTGCAGATCATCCCAGTGGGGCGGACCTTCATGGGGCACGACAGGTTGCCTAGGAAGGAAACATGGCCGACACCAAGCCGAGATCGACCATCTGGCTGGGATCGGTAGCTTTGACGCCATTAAAGGCAAACGCGATGGCCTTGGCCTATACTAATATACAGGTATGGCATTTAAAAAGTCGAGGCGCGTTTCCTGTTTGTGTAAGATTTAATCAATGCTTAACGCGTGCTATCTTCGAGATCCAATCAAACGCGACAACGCGACTCTGATGAAACCCCACCAATCGAACGCATTAAGCACTACGATCCTCCTAATTACTACGGAGCCACTCTGTTATCGAGAGAAGCAGCAACATAGCGCTTGTGGATTCGGTTCGTCGTAAATATCAAGCTGAGGATCATCGCGAAATACCTACCTGTCCGGTCAATCAGCGTTCTCCTCCATTTCAGGCTGGATTTACAGTGCTGTGCTTATTTTGGAGGGCGTGAATGCCTTCCTCATGCCTTTCCCCTCAAAACATCTTTACCCCTCATCCATTAGTGTGGATCCCAGGAACGCAACGAACCAACGCGAAAAGATCCGCCTTCTCCAGTTTGACGGCTAGTTGGAACCATGGGAATCTGACGTTATTGATGATGCCATATCAGAAAGTTGCGATATTCCCGATCTCCTGGCCTTTCCGGCCAGGTAAGACTGCGGGCTTCGTTGCCCCAATCAAGTTCTTGGGATTGTACTGGACTGCATATGCACCGACGCAGCGCAACGGAGTCAGTGCATGCTTGACGCGCATGGGATCTTGTTACTCAAAGCGTCAACAAACGACGGCCCCTTTCATGCAGAGACTTCGGTGACGACTTACGCAAGTTAATCGATACCGGATGGCATAATCAATGACTGATACAGCGGCCCTACTTATGTTTGATTTCCCGCCGTTGGACCTATGTCTCGTCTCGCCCGGGACCGCCTTTCCGCGGTTTACCTGTGGCCACCTGCGACGATCAAATACATCACGCATGGGCTAACCGGCTTCCGCGAGAGACACCTGGCGCACTCAGCCTGAGTCAAATCTTGAGCCCTGCAGCGCAACATTTTAGCCTCGACCCGTGAGCTCAAGAAGGGCGGGAACCGCTCAATAACTTCAGCGTCTTACGCGAAAGGAAATATAGCATTGCTTGACCGATACGTAACTGTGTAAAGAGTTGTCAAGTTGCTGCTATTTTTACCACCTCCTCAAAGTGACGAAACCCAAATCAGGATCCTGTAATTTATCCGGAGACACGACTACTATCCTCAACACTTGACTGGCCTAATTTGGGATCAGGCTTTTTCCCTGGATTCCGCGCAAGCAAGGATAAGAGTGCAGGCTGTCCCAGTGGCGCAGTCGATTGGCTGGCTCTATCGCGCTCGTCAAGTGCGAGACTCTAATATCGCCTAAACACAGCCATATTACTTGACGCAAGGAGAAGCGCTCTTGTCAAGAGGAAAATAACCTGTTTTCTGGAGAAAGGAGAAAGAAAAACGAAGTCTCAAGTCCTGCAGGACGATTGAGACTTAGCCACGTTTAACTGCCTGGTCAGCCGTGTCTCTCCCTAGTTATGAAAGCAGATCCGTTTTGTATAAGTAAGCATATTCTTATACGGACGTTATACCAACGAGTCACCCTCACTTTCTCATGATGCCGCATCAAACAACCCTTCGAAGAAGGGTCTTTTACTAGGCCAACACCCTATATACGTCAAACGGATATAAACTGAGCAATCACGCTTTCGATTAGCACCGCCTAGGGTTGTCTTGACACATTTACTCAACGAAAGTCGCAAAGCGTACTTTTAGTGTAGAAAAATTGTGAGGCAATGGTTCTACTGTGCTCCATTCAACTATTAGGAGTCAAAGCTTTTAAGTCGGCCTGTGCCCACAATAGCTTTGTGTGGAGCTGCGAGAACTTTTCACTGGCCAATGGCCCCTTGAAGAAAAAATTCCCAGAGGAGGAGGCTCCAAGGACCCCATCCTCCCGAACGAACGGAAGGACTCCACACGTTTTGAGATGAATCACTTGACGGCATCATTCGCGAACGCGAGAGGCGGTGATATCTGCAGCGGACAGTGAGAAGTAGCATACCCACGATTACGGTGGTCTGATGCAGCTAAGCAACAGAGAACGAGAGGCACAATGCACGCTTGCAGGGCAGAGTGGCTGAACACACCGTCTACCGAGCTGGAGGATTCTTGAAGAACTCTACATATGGAAAGCTGAGATTTCATATGCAGGGCAAGGCTATAGCAGCTATCGAAGCCTTAATTTAGAGGCCTACGCTACTCAGTAACTCCCTCGGGCGAGTACCGTAATGACTATACGGAATTAAAGCTGTGTACACGTTTAAGGAAAAGGGCCGTGTACCACCTAAGATCTTACAGATATCAAAGAAAATCATGCGACGAGGGGAAAGAACTCACATATTAAACCGTAGATGGGTAAGGAGAGGTTCGCTGCTTTTCTTCTGTTTCAATTTTTGGCCATTCATATTTTCCTGAATCCTGTGCCTGATACTGCTCAGGACCTCGAATAATGTGACTAAGAAATGAAAGAAAAATGAGACCGACAATCACAGAGCATGTCTCGCATCACAAACACTCTGAAGGGAGCGTCGATGCAAGCAGTTGACTCCATTGCAACGCATGCATACGTGCCTGACCTCCTGTGAACGGTACTCAGTAATAGCAGGGAGACTGGAGGATATGGGGCTGGAAAAGACGGCTAACTTCGCGTGGAGCGAAAGAAAAAATAAAGCTTGTAAAGTGAGGTGGGTAGTGAACACCCCCCCGTCGTCTTTTGACGATGGATGCCCTTGCTTTGTATGCTTAGTGTAGATGGATGACTTATCCTAGGATGCTCCTTGTGAGAAGACCTTACGGAGTACGTACGGAGCAATGCTACTACTGTGTGTATGCCGACATGCGAGACTCCGGTGCGGCACGCCTACCCCATCTGGATCCGGATCCCTGGCTCGTGCATCGCAGGGATCTCAAGAACGAGAAGAAGTAAGCCAAGGCTTGCCGCCTAGACCACCTCACCCGCGGCCGTCATGGGGCTACTTTGTGGAGGAGAGAAAGAAAAAAAAAATATTGGAGAGAGACTTGTGGATATTGCGGCGCTTGGTTGCCGGGAGAATGAAAATTTTTGACAATTTCTTTTCTTCTTTTCGGTTGAGCGTTGGGTGACGGATGAGCGGAGAGGGGAATCATATGTGCGGTCAGAGCTTTTGACGCACTCCTCCACTTGCGGAGCCTGGGCATTTACATACCTTGCGTTTGTGATATGTGCGCATTGCAGCAGGCGTCGAGCGTGCATATGGCGGGCAGCTGGACAAGCATTGGGGCACTGGCAGCATATAAACTGTATGGAGAGTTGCATGCATTATAAAACGTCGTTTAATGCAAGCACTTATCCCCATTCATAGCACAATGGCGCTAGCAGCACAAACGTCACAAAGTGCATTATTTCCCCAAATAGAAACCCAAGGGAACACTTCCCTTCTAGAAAGGTTCTGCATTCGGGAAGGTCGAGTGGGGCAAAAGATGAGGCTGAGAGAACCGCTTCCCGAAGAGGAAAGAAGACCCAAAAGCCACACGAACCCCTGCCCCGGTTTTTTCCTTTCCTTGGACAGCTCTTATGGAGCCGGGGGCTGGTTAGTTTGTACAGATGGAGTGGCGCAAGGTGGGGAGCTTTATCCATGGGGATTTTGTGCAGGCGTCGCTGGTGAAAATGTATGTATGTACGGACGTATGTGGCGTAGGTGCTCTGGAACACTGTCGATACGTCTTTTGTGCGCCTGTACGGAGGCATGTCTGGAGGGCAGATTGAACAGTAATTCCACTCCTTGTCGAGTTTCTCTGCACGCCGTCTCTAGCTTGGCAGGGCCATATAACTACCTAGGTACTAGGTAGGTAGTATACCTCATTGTATTGTATGTACGGAGGTATCCGCCGATGTGTCAGGGCGACTAGCCTTTTTGTCTGCCCCATCGGGCTCACTGGGTCCAAGACTTGTCTATACGGTATGCTTCCCGTCCTTTGCCTCTTCTTTTCTAATGCTGGGGGCGTGTCAAAACATGTCTATCGTCTCGTTGAGTTAGTCTAGGGAGCGACGGACAGCACAAGTACCGAAGGGACTCCGCAGCTGCCGACCGACATTTTCCATCGGGTTGGAAAAGCCCCTCAAAAGATTGAGGCGCTATTATGCAGGTGCAAAGAAGGGGAAAGGAAGGAGAAAGAAAAAAAAAAAAAAGGCACGTCGCAGACGCGTCTCCATATCCACGCTCCTGGGGCAATTTCTTACATACACGTACAGACACGTAGACCGTGCCCGTGGGAGGTGCATCAGCATACGTACGGTACGTAGCGACGTGACTTACCCATTTTGATACGACGCGGAAACCGGATGAGGAGAACCAAGAGGTCTAATTGGCGCCGTTGAATCATTTTGGATGCAGTGATGCTTAGGTGGCGGAATGCTTTAGGCCATGTCGCGGCTACGTGCAGAACTCTTCAAGCTCCACGCCTTGTCAAAGATCTTCGCGGAGCATCCATTGTGACCCATTGTCGCGTGGAGGACACAGACCAACGAAAAAACTTCATTTGTCAGTCATTGAACCTATCCCACTTTCAAGCACAGTTTCTGTGGTGGATAGCAGGAGTATCGGTCTGTAGCGCTACCGCTTTTCCTAGGCCACACAAATGTATCGTGAGATTGACCCTATCCAATGGTCATCATAATCCCCTATGCGTTTTCACCGCTATCAATGGCTGATGGTAAGGCGGGCCATGGCATTTGAGAGGTTAGAGCGCATGTATACATGAGTGTGCTCCGTAGCGGGTGGTTGCTTGACTCGCAGTGCAGACACGATGCTCGTCACCACATGTGCATAGAGCGTGCCCATCCAAGGTTTCCCAACCCACAGAAAAGCCTTGCTAAGTGAGACGATACACTCAGAAAGGCCCAAGCACGTAGTACGACAGGATACCAGGAACAGTGCTATGCAAAGTGATGGGCAGCTCTGGAGTTGTATCTATGGCATGCCATGATTAGGGTTCGGTCCCCGGAAGCGTCGTATGCATGCAAACCCGAATGATAGCGGAGCGCCGGGCATCTGTCAAGCTGCCTCGAGTCCGGCGGTGGCCGGGGACCTCTATCGGCAGTTGTACAGGCCAACAGACTACACAATATCGCACATCATGTGTACTCGGTGTATGCGTGATGTCCTTCTATTTGGTCTTGCACCTCATACCGACTGGTGCAAATAGTAAGCTGCGGAGAGTCGTGGGATTCGCCCATCTAAGGCCGTCGTTTTACCTCCACCCGTCTCTCCCCATATGTGCCTTTGCCTTGGAAATTTTCTTTTCACTCTTCAGGTTCTGTTGTGGTTCGCAGCACCGCCCCTCTAACCCTACATCGAATTGAAGTCACGATGCTGGGATGGGGCCTGGCTTACTGCAGGCTCCCTGTAGCACGCAGCAAGTAGCAGACTGGCGCGTACATACAACACAAAGACTATTGTTGCATGTAGCATACGATCAATCAGTCTAGCTAGCCGATGGTTCGAGGTGTCGCCATGTGCTACTGCACCGCATTCGGCCTACCAGTATGATATTTTCTGCTGTTTGACCCCTGTCGATGGAGCACTCGCGGGGACACATATGCATAGACGTGATATGCCAGGGGACCCATTGGACTGGAATCTCGGATTAAGATTCCAATGACGTGGGCTTCAGCGTCGCGTGAGCCTTGATCAAAAGGCGGTCTTGTGTCAGAAGAAGAGATCGAAGGGGGTTTTTTTTTTATGCATGATACTTTTGATGACCTCTGCAGTGCAACCCGGGTGAGGATCAGACTGGTCCCTAGACTTCTGCCTGCAGATGATAGAACCGGCATGATACCATAGTAGCACATGGTGCGGCCAATACGGTGAAGGCAGTCATTGGCAAGACTGACAGCCGCACCGTGCTTGCCTCGGTGATATTATCACGTCGTGGGACGATGCAAAGTAATTCTCTCGGTGATTCTCGAGGGCCCCACCTCGGCCCGTGGCTCAATATGGACATGGCCAGAGGACTTGCTGAAAACTTCATGGCCTGGCACGTATGTATGTACAATGCGGACAAGACCGGGATGTCAGTCCTTTCGCAGCTTCGATGCTTAGCTGATGCACTTCTTGCCTGGGTCTGGCGTATGAAAGAAAGTAGTACTAGTAAGAGTAGAAGACCGACGGCAAGCGGGGCGTGAGGCTACGCGGCTAGTGATATTCTCACATCCTCATCGGCATCCCCTAGAAAGTATAAACTGCTCGTCATAAACGAGGATCAGACCTCAGGCGAGAATATGAACGCGAAAACGTCACGGTATAGACGGCGGCTATTGGATGCTAAAAGACATTCTGACTTCGTAGGCGCATAGCTCCAGGGCGCGTGGGTCTCGGGAAGAGAAGATCCCTGGCTCAGTCTTAAAGAGTTTGGAGCCTGCTCCTTGTCATGTCCTGCGTCGCCTTGCGAGAAAGGCATCGGTCCAACCAAAGGCGGAGAAGCTATTCTCGGGCATCGGCGATGTTGCCCCTGGCCGCTTTTTCTTCCCACTGAAAGATGGAATGGGCAGCTAGCCATAAGGACTGGTCAGAGAAGGATTTTTGTTAGATGAGGGGCGAGATCGGTTGTGGAAGCTGAGCTAGTAGGCCAACATGACGTCTGGGGACGACGGCCACCACCAGAGCGGCCGAATCCACTGAATCGAATTGATGTCTTCCAATGGCTCTTTTTTGTGAGGCTGAGTCGTAACAGGAGCTCTGTCGCTCCCGAGCAGGTATGTCCAGGGAGCCGCCTATTCCATGCCTATGGAAGGATCCTTCTGCAAAGCCACCACTCTTTGGTTCGAGGACTATCATTGCTATGCCCATCACTAGTCGATGGGCAGTCTTGGCTCTCTCCTCTCAAACTCCGCCTAGCTCCGCCAATTCGCCAATGCGCGAACCGTGGCCCGAGTCTCGGCCTAGACGTATTGAATGGGGAAAAGGAGGAGCCCGAAAAAAAAAAATCGTAGATGCATGTGAGGGAGCAGATTCGAGCACGGTATGGAGCTATTACGGAGTACATGTGCTACGTTAGTACCTTCCCTCGTACTGGCAAGGTAGGAATGTATGGTAGGTACGAATTCAGGCCCGGGATACCGCGCTCCGCAGGTGGTCCTCCGTACCTGCCGTACTGCAAATCGCTGTCCAGCCAAGGAAGGCGGTACCCGCAGCTTGCCGAGCCTGGCTTAACCACGCGGAAAAATTGAGAGGTACAGTGAAAAAATCACAGCTTGCAAAACTTCGACCTTACAACAACGGACGATGGGCACATTCCAGGCATTTGCCCTGCATTTCCAGTGCCGGCGACCGTACCATGGGCATTTGTTTGCTTTGTCGAGACGCTGCTAGGCCATGCACAGCGCCGTCGTCTCAGATATGGACATCCAGGCGGCTACTTGAGCCCTGCCGACCACGACAATTTGCTTTTGGCGTACGGATTACGGTTGGGTGATAGTACTCTGCACTGCTGCGTTCACTAACCCGCTCCGGAGCTCTACGCGAAGACATGAAAGGTGGTGCAATCCGTGGCAGTCATATCGCTGCTTGACCCACCAATGCCTATACGGACGTCGCCCCCCTAGAGTTTCGTTTCTGTGCGAGGCATTGCCGCAATTGCGAATGATAGGGTAGAAATTGACATATACGCAGAGCCAGCTGCCCCTTCCAATGATAACAGCAACATAACGATGCATTTTGCCTTCCTGCGGCGGACGATGTTGGGTAAATGAACCACAAGCTACTGGTCGAATGAGGCTAGAGTTCAGCTGGATTCGAGCAAGCCTGCGGGGGCCGTCTCAAAACAAGGCCAGGAAAACATACGACTTGTCGGCGGTATGAGATCCGCACTGCGCCATCATTTAGTCCCATCAGCAAGGCAGAACTGCGTGTTATGTCCGTTTGAGAGAAGCGCACGGGGAAGCAGCGTGGCTGATGTGACGAGGCGAGGCACTGCATCGGCGACATAAAATATTCCAGCTTGTGAACCGTGCCACATGAAAGCGACATCACCTGTCTCCAACAAATATATGGAATACGGAGCAGCCGATTTTCCAATCTGGTTTTTGCAGCTCCCTTTGACCCAGACAAGCAATGCGATTTGGGAGAAGAATTTGGAGCCGCTCCTTTGTAGTTCCTCCATGAACGGGTTTCTGGATTTGGCATAACTTTATAATTGCTGTTTTGCCGTTAGGTCTAGGGGTCACTAGTCACCTTGGCGTCAGCCGGCCGCAAGTTCTCTACGAAACTGGACTGGGCGAGACCTTAAGCTTCTTACGACGTGACAGACTCGCGGCTAGTCAACCAACAAAAGCTTAGTCAACGCGAAATCAACGCTTTACGATGGCTGTACTTTTGTAAGCATGCAAGATACTCCGTTCCCCAAAGACGACAGCGCCAATACCCAGGAAACGTGCATCCTAGCCAATACACAGCTACGTGGCTAATTTGATGATTGCACATTCGGCCTCATCCAGCGAGGCCCTGCGAGGGTCAGGTACTCCGTAATTGTGATCTCATTTCCTATTTTGGCATCATGACATAATCCCCCAGGGGGAGTATAGCCTGGCTCCATATATGCATCATGCTGTCCAGCGGTCTTCATTTCGAGTGCAGTTAGTCAAAAAACCCCATCGATTTGCACAGCGTCTTCTCATTCGCGTTCTGAAAATACTGCCGTTCGGATAAAGGGCATTGACTCTTGCTGCTATAGAATCTAAGCCTCCTGATCAACCTACAGGCACGGCGGCAGCAGCAGACGCACGACCGAGTACTCCGTACTTTTACGAGCTACGTTACCAGCTGCGTCCCACCTGCATACAGGCACGGCGCCCCTTCGCTTCTGCCCGCATCTGCGGCTAATAAGCAGGGCACTGGGACGGGCGTATCAAATTACCGTGCAATCAAAAGCTGGTTCCTAAGCTCGCCTGTTCCCGCTTTAAGCAGCTGCTCCGAATGCGATTGACGACACGAGACACCCCGTTTCTCCGTGCCAGTAATCCTCTCCTGACTCCCCTTTTTTCCAGTCGAAATCTCGATTCCGAGCGATGCGGAACTGGCGGCTGGGGACAGTCAGCCGTCTGAACACCGCTCATCAATCACACAGGGTACCAAGGCCATAATAAGCAACGAAGTACGGAGTCCTCCGCTGGCCGTAAATTTGTGGATATAGTAGCACCGCTGTCTTTTGCGATCCTCCGTCATTAATCACCGTGATGCATACACATCAAGTAGAGTCTATGTCGAGAATGCTTGTCGTTTGAGCACAAGCATAACCCTTTTGTATAATGACTTTATATTTTGTGATTCATCTTCTGACCACCTCAACTGCACTACTCCCGTTTCTCCCTCCAGCCCTGGGTCATTGAGGATGCGGGTAGGTACGCACCTGGTGGCGCTATGCCGTCGCACCTCATCTCACCCCTTGTCATGAAATGACACGAACTCTTTCGTCTAGAAAGAGATGATCATGACCAGGACAGAGCACCTGAACCAAAGTTGTCAACGCAATACAGCTGCCATCCGAGATCCCTCGACCAGCTTATTTCGCTGTCAAGTCCAACTGATCCAAAAGGCAATCTCGCTTTGCCGGGCCGGCTGGCACTAGGATCTATATTTCTTGTCTCGTGGAACGGCACGTGCGGCTTCGCCACTTGGCTCCCTGGAATCCAGGGCCTCGTTCAACATACACCTGATTTTGATAAAACGGGTACTTTAAGTAGGGAGCGCAGAGCATGGAGTGACACTCCTTGGCCCCAGACCGTTATTATACCTGTACCAGACAATCGCGGCCACGTTGGGCCTTCTACTATTACGGCATAGACCCCCTCCGGGATCCCGGTCCGGCCAAGAACGATTGCGAGTACATACTGAATACTCTCAAATCACCACTCTCGTGTCCCTCTGCTGTGGTTTCGGGGGTAATGGGACATGCAGACGGAGGCGCCGGCCCAGCTTTGCTAAATATTGTGAAAGATCGGTCCCTGACGCCTTTGACTGCTGACACTCGTTCATCTCCGGGTCACACAACGCCTCACTATTACGTCGGTGAGGAGCCCACCGTGCGTCTATATCCGTGCCGAAGTATGTGAGCTGTCCTCTGCATCTTGCATATTCACAGAAAGAGAAGTGCCCTGATCTTTTTTGCCACCTCAGTATCACAAAAGGGGGAGTTGTATTTCCGAGTTGGATCTGTCCTGACACCGACACCGCCAAAATGAGCACGAGTTGCTGCCTTCCCTTCAGGCACGGACGGTGGGATGTTTGTCACTCTGATGTTGTCGTACAGAGTCATCTTACAGCTCGTGCATCTGCTGCTAGCCACAGCTGAAGTCGTGTCGTCCTAGGAGAGGCTCGCCAATAACCCTGCTCGAGTGACCAGACCGACCGCTTTGCTAATGAAAGACCAGGAGAAGCAAGCTTTCCACTCTGTTGCTACTAGCATACCGAGCGGATATGCCAACCGCTGGGAAGTGATACTATTTGCTTTGCTCAAAGCTGCGTGGCCGTGTTTCTATTAATGTTCGGAGACGACTTAAGCGAAAGCTCTCCCAGATCGCTAGTGCTTCGTCTGTGATCCTACCACTATCGTCGATCCACCAAGCAAAGACCCCCGGGTATCGCCAATTATAGCACAATCTGCCGTCATGAGTCTCCCAATTTCGGCCAGGTATCGGAGCCTCGGACGGGTACAGCTACCGAGAAACTATTAGAGGACTAAGAAAGGGGGGGGGGGGAAATGCCCCTACTCTGATAAGCGTAGAGGATTTAGAATCCGTGACTCGGCTGTGCTCATACGTGGAAAGTGATTAGTTTAGCATATGTATTTGCGTAATAGTCTACATGTAGCAGATACTCCATCCCTTATATCGGCACAAAAAGCAGGGGCCTAGCAATGTTTCTATACATCGTTGCATATATATGTGTATATGTCGCGAGCTCAAGTTTTACCACCATTGCGATGATACATTAATCCACAATATGCTTATGATCTAACAAACATTTTGCTGAGCCGCACGCTTCGTAGATACATAGTTATGATTCCTAGAATCCCCCAAGGCTTTGAAAAAGGAAATAATACAGGTACTGTCGCCCATGGCCTGCCACCTCTACCAAGAAAGGAGTAGCAGTTCCTTTCCTCCCAACTCAAATGAGGCTGCGCTCGTAAACAGGAAACACGTCGACTTTGCAGGAAGAGAGAGCAAAAAATGTTAAGAGAATAAAGAATATGATAAAAAAAAGAAGTAATCTAACCCAATTTTCGGGCCATAGAGGAAGTTTTGATACCACAAACGCCAACTTGATCACGGAGCCCGGTCGTGAAACACACAATGTGATGCCCATTAAAAAAACCATTAAAAGAAAAAAGGGTGAAGCTCGTGTAGAGCCCTCTCATGCTCGAGAGTCAGAAGTACTCTTAAGACTTGGGGATTAACAGCCCGCATAAAGTCTCATCATGTCTATACTATATCCAATTTACGCAACGTCATGCAGAAGTGCTCAGGGTCGTACCGTCACCGTGGCGTGGCGGCTAATGCTGGTGTTGAGAGCTCTCGCTGTGGGACGACTCACTAGCTCGTCGTGTCGAAGAGGTCGAAGACGTTTCAATTCCACAGCATCCTTCTGCTCGGCAGTCTTCGACGCATTCCAAAAGGCACGGGTGAGTCAGCCCCTCGGAAGAGCCATCAAGCGTGAGCGCTGCGTCATCGCCATCATGCTGGTGCTTTGTGTCGAGGCAAAACTCGGGCTGTATGGTGGCGCTGTGGATGCCGTAGCCGTGTAGACATTTCCGGGCTCGCTTAGCCAGTTGCATGTACTTCTCACCACTGTGAGAGTCAATGGGGAATGAAACCTGGAGGTGCATGCTGGCGACGATCTTTGTGTCGGAAAGCTGCCAGACATGAATGTGGTGACAGCTGACAACGCCGGGAAGCCTTTCAATGTCCTGGCGAATTTCCGGGATGCTGACATGCTCAGGAGTCGCCTGAAGCAAGACACGAGAAGTGGCAAGTGTGAGAGGAATAGAAGTCTTGAGAATGATGGCTGTGATGACGAGAGAGACGGCCGGATCGGCGTAGAGCTTGCCAGGCCAGTTGGTAAGCCAGATGATGAGAGCCGTGGCTATAACACCGACATTTCCCAAGGCATCGCCTAGGACGTGAAGCATCATAGCATGCATGCCCATATCAGCATGGTTGTGGCCGCCAACTTTTGAACCAGCCTTTCTCGGTAGGGTATGGTTATGGCCATGGTGCACACTGGAATCTCTTCGAGATCTCGGCTTCCTGGATGCTGAGCGGGAGGAGTAACCACGATGGGATCCCTTAGTGTCATGGAGAAGTGGCGACTCTTCATTGGCCTCTCCCTCCTCGTCCAAAAAGGGCGACCCCTCGTCATGATCGTGGTGATTAGGTCCGCAAGCATGGGAAGATGTGGCCATACTAGCAGCGGCAATAATATCTTGCCGGAAACTGGCGGGGTGAATGCTCATATCCTCGATGCTAGCAAAGCGCGTATGGCCTCTGCTTGGTCGACGGCGATGGTCTCGTCCTCTGGACTGGACAGACGTTCGGCCCACTCTGCTGTTGGAATCGTCTCGACTGGTGGCGGTATCATCGCCGAAACGAATGTGTCTAGCAGTCTCGGGACTTTCGGTACTGGTTCGACCGCCTGCCATGGTCGCTCGGCGGACGACGACTTCCGGGAGGACGTCACCAACGGCTCCCTCCTCATCAGCGATGTAGCCACCGGCGTAACGTCCTTGTCCGTCGCCGCAGCTGCCGTCATGGCCATGAGCATGGCCATGCTCGTGATCATGATCATGTTCATGTTCATGGTCGTGATCGTGATCGTGGTCGTGTCCGTGAGCGTGTCCGTGGCCGCCCAAGACGACAAATCCGAGCAAGTTGGAGAAGAGACCAGCACAGCCGACGATCAGAATGAGCTTCGGGTTGTTGATTTCGGGCGGTTCGACGAAGCGAGTGAGGGCCTCAAGAATGATGGATACGCAGAGCGCGATTAAGAAGACGGCATTGAAGAAAGCACCTAGAATCTCGGCTCGCACCCACTGGCGGCAGTCTACGTCAGTTGCGCTCCCGCGTTGGTCGTAGCATGGGCAGCACTTACTCCAAAGGTGAACTCGTCGGTGGTGGCCTTTTGCGATGCAATCACCGCCCAGAGACCGATAGCTAGTGAGATGATATCATTCAACTGCAGGCCGTCAGCATCCGGCGCTTTGTCTTGTTTCTTTTGCCGCGCGAGGTCGTCCTGAGAATAGAGAGGAAGAACCGAGAAGGAGAACGAAGGGGAGAGGGCGCAAAGCGCGGCATACCATGTGAAAGGCGTCGGCTGTCAAGGCCAGCGAATGCGCCAGAAATCCGCAAATGAGCTCGAGAAGGAAGAAGGCCGTGTCGATGGCGATCATGACTTTAATGCGGGTGCTCTTGGACCACGCCATTCGGGAAGAGCCTGCCATGGCGACGGAGCAGGTGCAGCGCCAAAGCTGGCGCGATTTGTTTTGTGTACGCTAGAAGGTAGTTATGAAGGTATGTCGAGCGTATATACGGAGGAGAGCCCAGGGCGGGAGTGGCAGAAGGGGGGTGAAAGAGAATGGGAAAGCAAAAAGCAAACAGGTTCGTAGTTTAAGAGTGCAAGAAATTGGCGGAATTGGTGTTGCTCAATTCAAAAGGGCGTTGGTCGCGCAGGTGGGGTCGTAGCGTCAGACCACTGTAATTCAGCTGCGGCAGTGCGCTAAAGCTTGCAGCGGTGACGCGGAGCCTGTGCGTTCGATTATGTATGTACCTTATAGTATGTACGAAGCGCTATTACAGCATCAATGATGGCATTGGCCAAAGCAACGCCCGGACGGGCAGATGGCAGCAGGCTCAGGAATGAGATGTTGAGCAGCCGAGAGGGAGCGGGAAAAAAAAAAAAAAGAAATACACCGCGAGGTATTGGTATTATTATAGCAATAATAACAAGGAAGAAGATGGCAGGATTGCCACCTGGTGAGTCTGAAAGAGTGGTGTGCGTAGGAGGCAAAATCCAAGCCGATGCAAGTATTCCCGCTATAATTATACACCTATGCCTTAGTAAGATGCTTTCACCAAGAATGACGAAGGAGGAGGTACCCAGAGTAGTGCCTCCGAGCTTGTCGAGGTACTTTGGCCGCAGTGGCAGAAGCAAGTTCCGTACTGGCCAGGTCGGAAGCTTTCGTATATACGACGCACGCATTGCAGCATGTCCGCTACAGGGCGAACATGGGGTATTGATACTGTTCGTTTGGCTGCCGAAGCGTGGCGCCACCACTGGGATCCGTACCTGGCCGGGCGATGACAATGCAATGCGATGCGAAAATAAATACTATAGGTACTTTAAATTCAGTATTCTGTCCAGGAAAATGCTTTGGCGGTGAGAGGGATGCTTCTGTACTTTCTGCCCCGTGCCATGGTACATGCATACATGGAAGGTAAAATTATCAAGACTCCTCTCCTCTCTACGAAGTACCTGCCACCGCCCATCTATCGTCGTCATTCACGCTCCGGACTGCCCACGCTAGCAACGGCTTGCTAGGCCTGCTAGTCACTTGACAAGCAAGGTTAACTCCAGTCTTAACTCGCTGTCGGGTTCGGATGTCTCTCTCCCGTAAACACGAGATCTCGCCTAGTGGCAAGATGCTACGTCAACCTAGGCCACACATTCTGTTGAATCGGCATCAAAAGGGGGGATACATCTCCGAATAGAAGAAGAGCGCGCAGACCTGATTAGATCCAAAGGATCTTTCTGCATGACAGGCCATATCACTGCAGGTGAGACGTACATGTACACCAACTAGCACCTGCTTGGACCATCCTAGGGTAGCAGTGGAAGATATACCTACTTGGTGAAATAAATATACTTCGTAGGTGCTGATACCTGGTCAAAGGCCAGCCCTCTGACCTCAGCAGTACTTTACTTCCAGGCCCGCATACAGGCACCTACCTTACTTAGACAGACATCAACTGGTCGTCGTCGACTTACTCGATTCCAACTACTGGCAACACAACATGTTGTGTGTGGTGTTGCAAAAGAACCGTGGTACAGTAACCGCGCGACAGGTGGCCGCCATGCATGCAGGTATCCCAAGGCCACTTGCATTTAACGAAACATCATTTTCGTGTCCACAATTTCACCCCAACTTCCTTCGATGCATGCACGCGAATCTCAATGGAGCAGTGGCCATCTAAAAAGTCGATGTGAACAATCCGAAACCTCAACCCTCTCTCTTCAAAATACGGCTATCCGTGTCGTGCCCGCCCTGGAACGAAGATTCCACTGATTCGGGAACAGGCAGCAGCGTCTTGCCATTGCCCCAGCCGAGTCTCAACAGACCCTCAAAATACTTCTCTTGAAATGATGTGCGTGTAGAGAGCTTTTCCGTATCTTCCTGTCTTCTAAGATCCGATCCAGGAAGCCTGCTGTAGCTGTGTAGGATCGGATGGATGTGAGACACCACTTTGCATGAGACATGCCACGTAAAAAAGCAACCCTCCGGCTTTCAACGGCACTTTGCACCAATTCTTGGGCATTCTCAATGCTTTTGCCGCATCCAACGTACTGCAGATGTAAAAAGCCTTGCAAAGCACACAGCCTCATTCGACAACCTGCAAGAAGTTGTTGGTTGTCCGTTCTAAAAATCCATGTCAAGTCAATTCTTCGACCAATCTGCCCCCCCGTTTTGCCGCCCAGCCCAACCCCCTGGTCCGTCAAAGAGCGAATGGGATATGCGCTGCGCCGTTCATCCTGCTATGTCCCCGTATATACGTACAGGGAAAACCACAAAAGAAGACCAGCGGCATAATAACCTTCGAGACGAAGTGAATGTTGGTTTGGCACATTTCTGCCTTTCTGCCCGAATGCCTTACCATGACATACCCTTGCCGCCCCCCCCCTCTCACCCTTCTGGTGGAGGACTACTTAAGGTAGAAGCCCTTTCTTGTAGGACTGAATCCGTCAACGTAGCTTTGGTCTCTGCTGTCCTTGGCCGAACGATCCCCTTTCTTTCAATGTATGTCTCACGCCGCTGGTTTCTGTGGCGTCTGTCCGGAAAGGAGACATGACCAGCACCACCAACCTCGACGTGATACAATCCGTGCCGCACGTGGCGACTCTCATCTATCAGACTCATCAGCTATGGCAGGAATTCCGAGATGTCCCCGATGGGATCCTGGGACTCGTAGAGCACCTAAAGGCTCTCGAACCCATATTTGCCGAGATTGAGGACCAGTTCGAGCAGGACAATGTTTCCACGGCGTTCAAAAACTGTCTAGATCTGTCGAAGAAGGCGCATGACTCATTAAGTATACTCGTAGCTGATATGAAAAAGCAACTACAGTCAAAGAAGAAGGCGAAGCGCGGGTATGCCGCCGTCAAGATCATGCTCAACAAGTCTGTTCTGGTGAGACTTGAACAAAGCCTGTCAAGATGCATGAACTTCTTGCAGTTGGCAATACAAGCATATCAAATGTAGGACAGTTGTCTTTTTGATTTGGTCCATATAATTCTTAACCTTGAGATCCAGGGCAATGCTTCGAAAACTTAGTTCAAGCTCTCAGACCCTCGCCGCTCGCGTCCAGCCGCAACGCCCTGGGCAGACTCAACAACATGAGCAACAATCGCCTCAGGTGAAAACGCCTCAAACCCGGCCCGGCGAAGACGAATACCTTCCGAGGGGCAGGATGGTATTGGAGAGATCTAAGAAGACGACTGATTTATTCACCTTTACCCTGTCAAAGTACGCGCGCTTCGCCTTGGCGTATACCAAAGCAACGGGTGCTTGGCAGGCGCAGCTGCAGTTGCCGAGCTGGTTGTCAACATCAGTATATGAATTCCTTTCCCAGCCGGCCGTTGCTGGCTGGACATATAGCTACCGGGTGTACAACATTATCCCGGATGACGCAGAGATCATCATAAAAATAAAGACAGGAGACCTGTGTGGTGTTCGAGAGATGTTCAGCAGTCGAAAAGCATCACCATTCGACCGCGATAGGAATGGAGACTCGCTTCTATATGTTTGTATGACCCCGGTCACGTTGAATGAAAAGTAACTTACTATCCCTAGTATGCTGCTGTACGGCAGCAGTATGCAATATGTCAGCTGTTACTCAGCATGGGCCTCCAGACGTTGCTGGATGATAGACCAAGGGCCCAGTGAGCTCTCCTTGGCACTCGCTCCGCGGTACGCAGCTAATACGGAGACAGTTCATCGCCTATTGAATACATATCGAAAGAGATAATCACGGCAGGAAGACGTCAGCAGACTTGGCCTGATGAGGGAGAGCCATACAAAATAGCTAGGCTTTTTGCGTTATACCTCCAAGAACCTGACTCCTTGCCTGCCGAAAGGCTCCTCGACTTCATAAGGGATTTCGCGCCCGACGACAAGTTGCTTTCGAATTTTCGAGAGTTGTTCATGCCAAACTACTACTTACGCTCACTACGAGATCGACTTGAAGCTGTTCGACTTGGAGCATTCAACGTCATCAGCAATATGACACTGGAAAGTCTTCTGTCGGAGGACAAGACTGTTTCTAAAGATCAGGTACAGCAGTCAAGCCGCGAGAAGGTCTCCATTGTACATTCTGCCGCTTTGGCCCTTGGATGCCGATACCCAGAAAGACTAAGGACGGGTCAGAAGCCCTATGTTTGGCTGCGTACGTATGATGAAGGTTGGGGAGACTTCGTAATCAAGACAGCCTCCGTGGCTAGTCTTGACGACCTCACCAGCGTGGAGACTGTCGTACCGTGGGACGTGTACGAAGTGACAGCTTGGACGGGGACCCCATTGATATCGGTTGTCGGAGGAGCGCTGTGCTATCTCTGCCCTGAGATACCACTCCATCATTGGGATACCGTCTTCCACGGCAGCCTTCATATGTGGCTCACTCTTTTGGAATCCGCCGGAGTGAATCTTCTTGAATATGGAAGGCGAGAGATGCTTATTCTCCACGACCATCAAACTGGTGCTAAAGGCGCATTTGACGCGGAGGCGATCGAATCTTCGCGGACATTGCTGCGCCATCACATGATTACAGGGAGGGCCCTTCCAAAGGTGGATCGCATGCGTCAGTTCAATAGGCGTGGTGAACAATACTGGATACCGTGTCGGATCATAGACCTGCAGATCGGGGCAAAGCCTAATGACTGGAAGTTGATATGGGCTCCGGAGTTTGAACATATGGCATGCCAATTCTGGAGACTGGTGGAGCAGCAAGGGCGGCTGATGCCCGGTGCCTGGGTGGAGTATTGAAGTCCTCAGATCTCTCAAGGCAAACGATATTGGTAGACCGATTGCTTCCACAAGGCAAAATGCATCATGAACGGGGAGCAGGGCAAGTGCTCGAGTTCTGCAAGCTAGTCGGACTATCTTTCAATACCTTGGTTATACTAAGCAGTGTGTAGCGGGACTGAAGATGGCCACCGTAGGCGTCGCTGCTAGCAACGGCTAAGACGTTGAAAAAGTACCCAGGTAAGTAAGGTAGGTAGGTACCTGGTAAGGTAAGGTGCCTACCTTACCTTATCCAGGTACACCTTAATTGAAGAGAGGGTCGGCGCGTATCAGATGCTGACGAATTTAGGTTTAGACGGCACCTATGGGACAAGATCTCCCTTCCGATTACGTAGTACTTACATGTACGAGGGCGAGCAGGAACACATCTTAGCCTGCACGAGTGGCTCTTTCCGTTGCTGTAACCCCTCATTGTCAAGGGCGGGGCTGCAGTAAGGTCCGACCGTTGTTACCAGCTCACCAGAACCGCTGCCGGACTTTCTCAGCGGGACTATTACTATTACTATTACTATTACCATAGCACCTAATATCTGTCGAAAGTGGCTTCAACCGTTGTCTGGGTAGGATTTCGAGAAGATGGATACAGAAATTGATACAGAGAACTTGGAGACAAGGCCAGCTGGAAAGGCAGGGTCTTGGTATTCTGACGACCCTCAAGACTTGGCGAATGACATCCGTGGTTTCTTCGCCGACGTTCCCGAGACCATCGATGGCTCTCCGCTGCCCATTTCCGGAGCCCGAATCATCATTGCACCGTGGGTAGCCCAATGCTGGCTGAAAACTCCAGCTTCTTACTGATTCATCTGAAGGCACGCAGGGTATAAGTACTCGGGGAAAACCGCTGCATGGGCTTACAGCTGTCTGGATCTTGGCAAGGCAAAGCGGGTGTTCATTCTTGGACCCTCCCATACTCTTCCATTCCCGGGCTGCAAAGTGACAACCTTTTCTCAATATGCCACTCCATTTGGTGATTTCACCGTGGATAGGGATATTATACAACGGCTGAAAGAGGCGGGAGAAATGGGTGACATGCCCGTCAAAAATGATATCGCGGAACATTCTCTGGAGATGCACTTGCCGCTTCTCTATAAGAGATGCGAACAGACGTTTGAGTCTCCGGAAGCTTTCCCCAAGATCGTTCCCATCATCGTCGGGAGCACTAACCGAAGAAATGAAAAGGACATTGGCCGGCTGCTCCTGTCTTACCTCAAAGACCCGGAAAATGCCTTCATCGTCAGCTCCGACTTTTGCCACTGGGGATGGTACTTTACTTATACCGTCTATACGCCCGATGGAAACATTGAAAGATTGAGGACTCTGTACCGTCACGGTCCTAAACCATCGGGACCGCCAATCTATGAGACGATCCGCCTTGTTGACGAAGCGGCTATGGAGGCTCTCAAGAGCGGCCGTCATGATGCTTTTGTCAATAATCTTAAGCTTACCGGAAACACTGTGTGCGGGAGGCACCCAATTGGGATTGCCATGGCTGCTCTTGAGCTCTACGCTGAAGAGCTCAACGATGAGGGTAAGAGTCGTTTCAAAGTTGTGAAATACGACCGTAGCAGTGAAGTCGAATGGCCTTCCGATTCGAGCGTCAGTTATGTTTCTGCATACGCGGTGTTGTAAAAGAAGGCGAGATGATGGGAATCGTAAGAGAGGGACTCTGATCATGGAAAATCCAGGCGCACTCGTACCCTGAAAGGGATTATGATGTTTTCAGGGTATCTTGAATAGAAATTTTCAATGTCGAATTCGGGGACTTTACAAATTATTATGCGCTCAAACGAGACTACATAGCTAAAGTTGATGCCTCGCACGTGCAATCCAACGCTGCCTACGCGTCCAAGTCACCTCCTATGTATACACCTAATTCGGTGGTATCGGCTTTGGTTGAGGATCCAATGCAATGGGAGTTCGGACGAAGTGAGAAGACTTATATTCAGTGTATGCAGGTTTTGGGTGCCTACATGTCTAGAGCCCTCGCCAACGGTTGAATCGGCCATGTGCGCAAATATCGGATCAACTTGAGGCTGTGGCGGCAGTGTCGCCTACTTCTTTTTTTAGAAGCTATAGTGTCAATGCTGACTGCAGACCACCATCGCTGCTATTGATGCGTGTTGTCGTGGCGCATGGCAGGCTATGGCGGCATCGCGCCATGGTCGGCTCGCATCAGCTTCCCATCCGCTTTCTGCCAAATACTAGTATTCGCATCGACAGGAGAACATCCCGAATGTGTTGCGGGCTTTCTTCAGCCAGCTCAAACAAGCGCAGAGACCAGACGAAGCGCCTCTTGTCCCCCCGTGCCGGCCAGGGCGTTCTTATGCATGGATGGTACCAACTAGACGTACGTACCTACCCATAAATACAGCCTTCCCATACTAACATATGTGCCCCGTACAGAGCTGCAGCTGATCCTCACCCCCGTAGTGCAATCTCTGCGACTCATCAAAACCCTGGCAGGGGTCTGGTGCCACACCCGCTCGCTCAGCCGGGGCAAATCATGGAGCGCCGCTCGCCTTTATTTCAACTAGTCTGCGCGCCGGTCCCATGGGCTGGACCGCCAGGGTCCAATCGTGAGGTCTGATTTCAACAGCCGTCTGACAATGGGGGCGCGGACGCGGGAAAGAAGAGACGTTGAAAAAGGAAGTAGAAGAAGGAAAAAAAAAAAAAAGCCTTGCCTCCACTCCAGGATTAAATGAAGCCGTCTTTTGCTCGCTGTTTGAGGCTCGTCAACATGTATGTACCCAGTACCTAGCAAAAATTGTGCTTCAGTGCTACTCTGTTACTTGCAAAGTAGCACCTAGTAGTGGTACTAATACGAAGTAACCCTTCGGAGTGCTCCGTATTACCTGTGCATTGGGCAATAAGAAAATAATTTCTCATGCCCTCTGGCCGTCGATCCCCTGATTTAGCGGCCCTTCTCGCAAGATTGCGCTCGTGATAGCACAGGCGAGTACCAAATTACCTGTCGCGGTGCCTGGCTAAACGAAGCGCTACGGGGTACTTGTGGCAGGCACGGGAAACTTTGTGACCTCGTAATTAGAAGGTCTTGCGCCCCTTTTGAGCCCACGGTAGATCTACTTTGAACTACGGAGGTACCTTAATGCCAACCCGTAGAGCACAAACGTTGCAAGGTACGGAGTACGCCCTCATACCGTACGTATTAGTAGCATTTGGACGAGGTACCCAAGGAAGCCAAGTCCCATAAGGCCGCTTGCCTCCTGGTCCTGGCTCCGCTTAGTGCGCAGGCGCCCCCTTCCTGCCTGCCTCTCTTACAGCACAACTGCTACCGGCCACCCCTGTCTGGAAACCGGGGCTCGGGCCTCCTGCTCCTGGGCCATTTTACTCTCCTCCAACCTCTGGCAACAAACTTGTCTCTTGCAATTTACATCTTGGCCGCTTTGCCTTTGCTTCTTTTTCCTTTTCCCTTTTTTCCCTTTTCTTCCCTTCTTTCCCTCCTTTACTTGTGCTACTTTTTCGAAGGCCAATTACGAAATACTAGTCAAATCACTTTTGGAGCTCTCAACGTTTCGCGGGACTCCGACATCCCTGGATTCCTCCTGTCCGAATCCACCATGAGTGTGAGTGTTTCACCCCGACTCTCCTACGGCTGCTGTTTCAACACAAGCGTTCCGGCAGACCAAGAAAACCGTCTGCTTCTGCTTCATATCTACATTTACATTTCTCCTGTTCCCGTTTCTCCTCCCCATATACATGCAAACCCCCTTCTACCTATGATTCCTCTTCAAGCTTGCTAACAATGGCACAACAGTACGGGTTAGTAGCACGCTGAACACGCAGATCAGGTCTTGCGTGTAAATGCCCCTCGAATCCACATTCCAGTCACTGACAGCATCCTTTCATCAGATACGGCGGGAAGCAAAACCCGTACGACCAGCGGGGCGACACCTATGGTGGCGGCGGCGGCGGCGGCGGCTATGACCAGGGCGGCTATGACAATCCCCCGAGTTATAACCAGGCCCCCTATGGCTCTGGTGGCCGTGGTTACGATCAGAGACAACCGGCTAACAACGGTTATGGAGGTATGGGCGATAGTACGCATCATACCGCCGAGAACGCCCAAGTTAATCCTAAGCTTACAGGCTCAACAGTCGAAATGGCTTCTTTGACGCAAAACGCCGGCTCCATGGCCCGTGAAGACCCCAATGCGATCCGCAATGAATGCCGCGATATCAGCAACAGCGTCCGGCAAGTCGAGAGCAACCTCGAACAGATCAAAGTGCTTCAATCCCGAGTCCTCAGCGATGTCGACAGTTCCTCGTCCAGCCAGTCTAACCGCCAATTGGATGCTCTGACAACCGAGACCATGGCCACCTATCGTACCCTTGCCGAACGTGTGCGTGCGGTAAAATCGAAGCCCGAAGGTCGTAGTGCTATGAATAGCGGCCATGTCGACCGTGTCGACCGAGAGGTCAAGGCCGTCATCACCAAATACCAGACTGTCGAATCCGAGTTCCAAGCTGCTGTGAAGCAGCAGATGGGTCGTCAATACCGCATTGTTCGCCCCGATGCTTCAGAGGAGGAAGTCCAAGCTGCGGTTGACGGCAACAACAGCCAAATCTTTAGCCAAGCTCTTATGCAAAGCGACCGACAGGGCCGTGCACGTGCGGCGTTGAGTGCTGTCCAGGACCGCCATAAGGAGCTGCTTAAGATTGAACAACAAATGACGGAACTGTTCCAACTTATGCAGGATCTTGATACCCTGGTTGTTCAGCAAGACGCGGCAATCGTGCAGATTGAGCAGAAGGGCGAGGAGATTGTCGAAAACCTCGACAAGGGCAATGAAGAGATAGCGGTGGCTGTCACAACTGCCAGGGCCACCCGAAAGAAGAAGTGGATCTGCCTTGGCATTGTCGGTAAGTGTTCACTCGTTTGTTCTCTCAGCATGAGATAATTCTTATACTAATTCCTACAGTTGCCATTATTCTTATTGTTGTCATCATCGTCCTCATCTATATCTTCGTCGTGCGAGGAACGGGAAAAAGCAATAATAAACGAGCCCTCCTGGAGGGACTCGCCATGCCAGCAGCTCGTATCGAAGCCCGTGCGTCTTTGGATGCTAGCATCGCCGGGCATTTCGGCCGTATATCAAGAGGACGACCCAACTTGCCTGTCGCGCCCCCGGCCCAACAGTAATGTATCTCAAGATTCTAAAGGACTGTCCGTCCCGGCTAAGACGGTGCTGAAGAAGGAAGGGAAAACAAATGAGAGAAGAGGGAAGAGTTTTAAGATGAACGCGTGCTCACGTTTTGGCCCCATTTTCATTGAAGACATTGTATAAAAATAGGTATCGACATGTGGCAGGAACCTGTGCCTATATTTCTTTTGTTTAGGCCTTTGGATTCGGTCATTACGCAAGGGCTGAAGCCTTGCCCTGGTTGTCGAAACGGACAACCCTGATTTATCTATATCCTCGAAGCGAGAGGGGTGACTGATTGGATTGATCGTTTTTAGATGTCTTTGTTTTGCTTTTTTCGTCTACCCCTTGTCGGGTTGCTGTATTGGGAGGAAATTTCTGGAGTTTAGCATCTGAGGCGCTCAGCAGAAAGTTTTTAAATCAAATTTTAATCCAAAGCATTCTCTTTCTTTGCTCACATAATCTAACGATGTATTCATGATGGCTGGACGTTGACTTGGATCGAAGCGATAACATGAGATGGTTTTATGAGGGTACTCTTGTCAAAATTAGAGTCTAATAATAATGATGAGTATGTAGTAGGTATCCCCGATGGTGAAGGGCCTTTTGGCAGGTCGAGAAAGAGAAATATTTTGGGATCAAATAAAACAACCTAAATCTAAGCCTGATGCCGGTGACCATACGCCAAAGAATGCTTTCCAAGGTGCCAATGTATCATGTCAGCGCCTTGAAGGGGGGTCTGGGTCCTGAATAGGTGATGACATCGTCGTCGGTCGTTGTCTCCGTTTGTCAGAGATTCTTTTTGCCGTATATAAAGGGGCAGATAGCCAAAAAGCTTGGGTGATAGCCAGATGCTAGATGGGAGATTCATTACCTAGTCGGTCGGGAGATTATTCGTCTTGCTTTTCTGGCCCTCTGCTGCTTTCGGGGTTATCTTCCAAGGCTGCTGCCTCTTCCCCTCCCCCTCCTCCGCCGCCGGGGTGCATTCCTTCGTTCTGTCTGTTCAGCGTCTCTCTCCTCCTTTCGCCTTCGTCGACGACCTTCTTGAGGACGCCCATGCGGCGCTTGAATTCCTCCGCAAGGTACTCTACGTTTTCTCTCCCGACGACCCCGCTGCCTGAGCCGGGGAGGCTGTTGGGTCTCGAATCGACGGCTTCACGCTCCACCCCCTCGACTCGGAGCATGACAGATGTAGATCCGGCATCGGCATCGTTGCCGTCACCACCACCGCCAGCAGCGTTCCCTCCCGCGCCATGCTGCTGGAGGGAGAGCTGCGAGGCCGTGACGGCAAAATCAGGGGTCAGGCTGGATGCCCAGGACACGGTCCATTTGCCATCGGGGGCGGTGGGAGGAGCGAGGTCGACGATGAGGGCGCGGTGTGAAGGGTCGGTTTGAGGGGCGGTGAGGACTGCGGAAGCGTCATCGTCGCTGAAGAGATAATGCACGCGAGGGTGAACGGTGGTGTTTGTGGTGATGTTGGTCAGGAGGGTGAAGATGGGCTCGAAGGGCGGGAGGGCGTTCTCCTCGTCGTCGTCGTCGTGGTTCTTGTCATGGTGTTCTTGGTGTCCTACTGCCTGCCCGGGCAAGGCTGCCGTGGATAATGCCGATGCCGATGCCGACGCCGACGCCGACGCGGCCAAGGCGGCGGGAGGAGGTGCTGAGGGTGCCGGCGATGTTGATAAGGGTATATCGTCATTGATAGCTGGAGGAGACGCGGTTAGCGGAGCACGCGGCTCCGCAGAAGGCACCTCCCTATCTGGGTCGGACATGGTGATGAGACTCAACGGTGACGACGCATATGAGGAAAGACGAAAGAGGCCGCATGAGGCGCATCTTTGGACGGCAAGGAGCAAGGCGTGGCCCTCTGCGTCGGCCGGCTGCGATTCGTCGTCGTGACTATGAGTCCTTGTGATATACTTTGTTTGGGCTGTCGCCTGGCGGCTGCCGGGACGTGAGGCTGTGCGGCTACCGGATGCGTAGCTCAGCAACTTTGGTGGGGAGGCCCAGGCTCGGGCGGGAATCGTGATTAGGTTGCTTACTTTTGGTACTCCCGTACGGAACCAGGAGGATGATGTTATGCGCCACACCAGCTGCGGCTATCTTATCACCACGTGATTGAGCACATGCCAGCAATCCGTGGGCCATGTAGGTGGATTCTAAACGCCATGATGCCCCGCGGGCTTATTCGTAAGGCCACTTCACTTCATTTACTCCGTAGAGGCCTGGATTCTGTGTGAGGTACACAGGAGCCGAGGCCTCTAGACTAAGATAAGACTCCCGAATTTGTTGAAGGCGCTTTTACCATTTGGATCAGGAAACATCCGGCATCCGGGCGTGGCGCCGGTGCAAGGTCTCTGGTCGTCGCGTCAAGGGTCGGACGACGACGACTTGGTCGGCTTCTAAAAACCGCCTGATTGCTTCCACAGGTGCATGATTGTACGTAACCATCGATGCTATTGGAGAGCTGCTAAGCTGTCTCGTAAAGGGCCGCTAGTGTTGAGCTAATAACTGAACTAAACACTTGGGCTTATGCGGAGCACGCCATGTAAGTCTACTTGCTTCGGGACAGCATGGCGACGTAAAAGCGGACTCAACACCATTCTTCTAAAGCAGAGCTGCTCTACCCAAGTTCAGCCAACCTCTATAGCAAATCTATAGTAGCGCCGACTCAGGCACGGGAAAGTAATATGGCTGGCTGTGGTCATTGCTTTTGATTCCAGTAGTACCAACTCTTGCTGGATGTCATGTTTCCTCAGCAGCCCAAGTCTGTGTGTCCAAGCAAGCATTCTCTCTCCTCAGTCTCGTCTCCCTCTCCCTCTTCATCCAGTCGAAAGCCCGAACTCGGCGTCTTCCGCTCCGCTCGTCTGCATCCTGACTTCTGTTTACCAAACCGTCACCGATCCTGGTTCTCCAGTTCCAGGGCGAGCCAGTTAAGATAGCTGGACCCGTTTTTCTGCGCCGTAAGTAGCTCCGCGACGGGGTCTCCAATTTCCAGATGCAGACCCAGACACTTCTACCCCAGTTGGGCGTCCGGACTTGAAACGCACCACTGCTCAGTGACGTTTTTCTTTCTGCCCGGCGCCACCCGAGTTCTTGTGTTCCTTAGACCGTAAATTTTTTTTTCCCCAGCAACATGAGTTTATCTGGCGTCGCCAATCGTGCTGGGTCCTTTGTGCTGGGTCCTTTGTGCTCTGTGACCAAGCCAACGAGTCGGCCCAAAGGAGGAGCCGTTCAGAGGACAACTCATCAGTAAGCTGAAGCTAAAAAGAAAGACGAGAGTGGGGAGAACGAGACAATGTATCCAAAGTTCAAAAGATAAACGCCAGCTCCCATCTATTGAGGTCTATTAAGGGATATCATCATAGGATTTCTTTCAAACGCATTGATGGTTTCTGCGCATTCTCTTCAGTTTTACTTTTTCCTTTGTTGCTGCCCAAAGATGTTGTGTTCAAAAAGGAAAATCGTCACCGCAACATGTCGTGGTGGTTGGTGAGAAGGACCGGGTGACCCTCCATGAATTTTTTTCTTGGGTGACGTCGCCCGAGTCATGCAGCACCGCTTGCAAGTCAATCCAAGCCCACTCTTACCTGCTGCTGCTGTTGATTGTCGGTAGCGGTAAGGCAGACAAGCCCGCGGGTGTGTGCGTAACGAACGATGACTCTTTGTACCTGGAAATAGAGAGGCAGCGCATGCCTCAAGAAGTATGCAGGGCGCGGAAGCCTGCTGCAATCAGACTTCTTGCTTGGTCTCGAGAATCTGCTGGCCCATTCCAATAGAAGAGCCCCTGCGAAATCAAGTGTCAGCAACCCCATTTTGCTCTCCAAAGGTTGGTAGGATATAGTATCGAGCTCCACAGACCCCCAATCCCTTTTGTTTGCAAAAGTCTGCCTTGACCTTGACCGTCTCGGGATTATCGTAGGTGACGAACCCGCCATCGCCTCCGACACACTGGGCCGCAATATACCGCCTGTCTACGATCTCTTTGCAGCCTTTCCGCGGTAGCTGGTTGTACTCGAATATCCCGTTTTGGCCTCCTACGCCAACGAAGTCCTGCCCTGGCCCGTTGGCCTTGAGAAAGCTTCGTCCGTATGTAGGGATTCCAAGTAGGATGCTCTTCGGAGGGAAGTTCTGAGCCATGAGATAGACCACACCGGAAGATGCTGAGGGCTCATCCTTGTTCATAGTGTAGAGTTGTGCATGATGGCCACTCTTGGGCGTCCATGCGCCGAAGAAGTCGTACGCTATCAGGTTGATATAGTCAAGATATTCTGCTGCGGTCTTGAAATCAATGCATTGGAGAACCTCCTTCGCCGCAGGGAGAGCAGCTGTCAGGATAAAGCGATCATCGGGCAGATGTATCCGGACGGCCGCTAACAAGGCAACAAAATCATGGCCTTGTTTGGTATCGGACGGAAATTCCCAAGCGACTGCTCCGGTGACATGTTGGTTAGCGGACTGCGAGCGGTACTGCCAAGTTTCGCCAAGTTTCTTCTTCATCTTGCACTCACTGTCGATGCCATCGAGCCCAGAAGCTTCAACAAGGCCGAGAGCGGATCGGGCAAAGTTGTCTCTGAGCAGAGTGCTTGATGCGACGGTAGGAAATACTGTTGATGCGGCGCTGCCGCCAATGGACAAGACCACCTGCAGGTGAGGGTGCTTCTGCTTGAGATGCATCAAGGATCCTAAGCCACCTTGAACACCGTCCACTGGCGCTCTTGCATCGGCCCACTCATCGCCAAGCTGGGCCACACGTCACAGGTCAGCAACTGAGTATCATGCAAGTGAAATATTCTGGCTTTTGCAAGTCGTAATATTTGCAAGCCATTGTGACCTTGGTGGCGTCTGGGTATTATTGAAATGTGAACTCACAAACACACTGCCGTCCGCAGTCACACTGGCATACGCATAATACACGTGGTTGATGCAGCTGTAATTGAGCATTCCTGGCGAATCACCTTGGTATATTCTGCCGCTGGGGAAATAGACTGCATTCGTATACATCACCCTCGCCACACTGGTCGCCATACGAGACTTGCGTGACACGGTGCTCATGTTGCTGTCGACTACGGCGAAAGGGGTCCGGGAGGGAACGGCGGTGACGGGGAGAACGGGAACTCAGGAGCGACCGTGGCCGATCACAGTAGCATCAACCGGGAGCCGTGTCCGAAGCATACAGCAATGGCAAGGGGCGGCTTCAGAGTTTAGGAGGGGAAAGCAGGCGCAGGAGCAGCAGCATGGGAGAGTTTTGTAATAAAGCATCGGCATTGTGAAGATCCAACTTCAAAGCCCTGCCGGAGCCGTGCTACTTGCGGACGGGTCTAGCTTCGGAAGACCAAACAACCAAGACAAAGCCCAGGTTAGGCATCAAGGGGGGCCCCTACTGGGGCTTCATACTGGCGTGCTATAAGTTCTTGGGCGAGGATTGCCAAACACCATTCGCACGCAGAGTGGTACGGAGCACTCACTCATACGAGCATACACCGATATAGCATGCAGAGAGAAACAAAGCGAAAGCTCTGGGTCGACCGAAAGACCAGCGGTCCGGGTGTGGGACGGGCAACATTCGAATAGCTGGTGGCAGTGGAGACCGGGGGCTTTGAAATGTGTCTTGGGCGCTGAATACAGAGATGGCACACAAGTACAGTAGAAGAATGCAAATTACGCACAGAAAAAAAAAGAGATGAGGGTCCGAAGACGCCATCAGAGTGGTCAGGGTCCCAGGGCGAGACGAGGCAATCCACGATGCATGACATAATTGCGGGGGGGGCCAACTGCTGACTTGCGTGAGAAAAGGCAAAGTGACATCTTGAGATAGGAAAGCAGTGACAGCATGCGTGGGATGGCAGGATCCGAGAGTGTTGACTGGAGACCGTGCTTGCTGGTTATGATGAGCCACAGCTGGCGGAGCTGTGCTCCATTTTGCCCGAGATGTCCAGGACAGACCCTCGGCGAAGAGAGTTCCCTACGTAGCATCTGAGCAATCCTCCGTTGGCTGTTCATCGAAATTTGCTCTTGTTCGCCCATGTTTGGATATTAGCACAGATGCTGGGTCGTTGGCGATCAGTCAGATGGAGGGGAGGGGGTGAAAGTTGGTGACCCGTCGGAAGGGCTAGACAAGGCGGCTGGAGGGCTGGCTAGAGGGCTGGATAGCTGGACCGAAGAGGTGGACATCGAACCAAAAAAGGACCCGTCCGTTCTAATCCAGATCCCGCTACCGCTCTTTTTGCATTACCACCATTGCGGCCACCCTCTTTCTCATGGAATATTTGCCGTCTTAACTTGGCTGGAATATTTTGCCCCCTTTTCTTTGGAATTCTCCTCACAGATAGGGCACGGACGCTGGGTCCAGAATCGGATCACTTTCACCACATTCGGTGTTGATGTAGATTGTATCCATGGCTTCGCGGAATTTCTAAGCGTCACGGCCGCATCTCAACCATGGATGAAGGATAAGATCCGTGCTTGCCTCCCTTGACCGCCAGCCTCATGTTCCCCGTTTGATGATGATATTCATATTGATATTCAGGTCAAAATGTCGTGGAATGAGACAAGCATATATGACAGCATAAGGCCGGAACGACAGCTCTCCAATCAATCCATTTGTTGGATAGATGAGCCGGCGCTGTGAGGCGGTGGTGAGGCTTCCTTGACCGAAACAAGTGCTGCATGTCACCTAAGTCATGTCAGACTCGCCTCGCGGACGTGCATCGACGGTGAGACAAGGGCGTTTGAGTGACGGCGAGACCGAAATGAACGTGGAGTTTACTCCATAGAAGCCGTCGCCATAGGCACCGCCGAGCAAATTGTGAATAGACAAGACGCGAAATAGGTGAGCACTATTGGATCGTCTTGAGAAAAGGGTTTTGGCAAAGGCCCAAAACTCAGTAGATAGTAGAGTTATTATTATCGCGAAGTGCTCACTGTGAGACATAAGGTGTAGGAACTCAGCCACAAGGTCGAGAGGCTGCACGATATGACGACATTGAGACAAGTCCCTGTGATTTACCTCGCCTGCTTCTAGTGAGTCACGTCCGGTCTGGCAGGGAGCAATTCATGTTGTGGTGAAGGTAAAGAAGAGCAAAGTACTCAGGCTGAAATTCCAGTCGGAAGCCGGCAAAGTCGCAATATGTCGGCGACAGGGCAAGTCAAAGCCAAATAGGCACGAGGCTGTCGAAGGATGCACTTGAAGGAGAACAATTCTTTTCCCGCTTCAGTGATATGTGGCCAAATTTTGAAGAAGACATCAAGGCAGCATAAATCTCTTGTCATGAGCAAAGCCCTTAGTGATGAATCACCATTGCCGGCTGTTGGGAGATTGTTGATGAAGGGGGTTTGACAATTCCTCCGTTCGAGGGAATTTTTTAACCCTCTGATCCTCGACTCACCCTTGTATTGACCAATGAACGGGTAGGTCGCGCGAAATATTTCACCGTTGATGAGCAAGCTATGGTCATTGTTATGCTTACAAAATCCTCCTTCCAGCTCGCTTGGATAACATACATCCCATGTCGTCTGCATATGTTAGCGGCCACCGCAATGATGCTCGCATCCCGCTAACAGCACATTGTCCTTCTCTGAGCCGAGCTATGTTCTCCATGTTGGATATAGTATCTATAAGCTGAGGCAAGACGCTGCATAAGACCAAGAGCAATGACGACTTGAGAAGCTTGCTGTGTTTCGGTGTAGATCCAAGTTGGTATTGTCTGCTGTTTGGCAGGGCGTCACCGATCAAAGCGCCGTCATAAGCATGCATAGAACGTTTGAAGCTCTTTCGTACAATAATGCTTAGTAGATTCGGTCTGTCGTGGTGCTTCAGAGCTGAGTCCTCTTCCGGCGTATGACAGCTACTAAGGTATGGTAATTACTGCACGCCTGTTAGTGTGCAGTTCGAGTATCCTAGTTGTTGTCAGCTTGTCATGCAACATCAGATGGTGTATGGAGCGGTCATGGAGAGAAGTCTCCGATGGCCATGCAGGGCGGGGGCGGGTGTCGTAACCCTTGCTGCTACCCAAGGTAACTAACTTGAAAGTAAAGCAAGTTCTAGATACTACTAGGTAAGGTAGGTTACCCAGTGGGTAAGTGCGATGGGCACCAAAATTATCCTGTTTAATAGCAGAATTAAACGTCTTGGCGTTTCTGCACTCTGATCCCTACCTTCCCTGTCAGGTATACATTTGATGCGGTAGGCAGAAGTCTTGTTCTAGAACATGCGGGTAGGGGAGAGAAAGTAGGTACCTTTGTGCCTGTCTGCGAGAGTTACCTTGGGAGGTAGGCTAGGTACTACTGATAGGTTTGTTCCCTGGGCCTTGTAGGCAAATCAGGTAGCGACAGGTAAATGTATGTGGTCAAGCAAGTGATGGCGGACAAATCAAACGGCATAGATAAAGCTCTTCTCAGTCCGAATAATAGCAGCCGCCCAAGACGCCTGTCATGTATTTTCCTCTGTGGCGTTTTCATATTGTAGATTGTACTAGCATATTTTTTGATTGGGTGCCGTTTGTGACTGCCACGTTTCGATTCCATCGAGCATGGAGAAGGAGGCCTTCCCATACCCTTATGCTTCCTTCCCGTTTTCTATCACCCCCATCTTGTGACATAAGTACTAAGACTGCCATCTCAGGCGGGAAAGCGCGGCCCCTCCCTTCCTCCCTCCCTCCCTTAGCGCCCAGGTGGTGCAAGTCGCTGAATGCTCCTCGGTCAAAGCTACCTTAGTACCTTACTGTCCTTTACTTTCTACGCCTTTTGGGGCGCCGTGATGGGGAGGGCGAACAGAAGGCGGAGAGTGGTGAACATTCTTTTCCAACTCTGCCTATTCTCTCCTCCCAACATTCATTCTTCCTTACGATCTACGCTTCCCCGCTCGCAACACCTCGGCTCATGAGCAAGGCAATGGCGAGTCGCCGGGAGGATCTCGGACATTACAGGGATGCTTTTCGAGCTGGAGGCTAATTACGTTTATTAGAAAAACAGGCAGCACCAGCTGGTATTGCGTGAAAAGCATATCGCCATCAGCAGTTAGGATAACTGATGGTGACGATAAGCTAGGGTCGCGGCTATAACTATCGCTACAGAAGAGGCGCCATCGGCATTGAGCTGCTCGTAACGTTTGTGTAAGGCAAAGCTATATGATTTTGGCACCCAAATGAAAAGAAAAAGCTGACAGAAGTCACAGCGGTGTGTGGTATCAAAGCATTGCTACCAACTGTAAGCGACCCCATCACCCTATCTGCATGGTCGTCTGCGCGCCCGCAGCACCGATATCACACCTAGTCTCCATTCAAGCCCAGTGCCGCGGATCTGGCTCTTCGGATTGCTGCCTATTGCTCGTGTGGACGCGCGCATATTGAATGCAGGAAGGCCTCTTCAAAGTTCCCTACTTGAAGCCGGCCATAATGCGCTGGTATCGCGACATCGCACCTTAGCTAAGAAATATCTTCTGCGTGCGAAGTTCGTATAAGCCCAGCTCATCGGTACATAATATATGTCCTTTGTGAGTGCGCCGAGCACAAGAGTCTTGCCGGCTTAGACCTGGCCCTCGCCTAACTGCTCCCTATTAGCTCTAAGCTTTCTGGTTCTAATTCCGCCCGTCAGTGTGAATTTTTTCCTTATAAAAATAAGAATAAAAGAGAGAAAGGTTGTTTATCTTTACATGTCATGTACGAGGGCATAGACAAAGCGTTTTCCGCCACTGCTGCTCTTCGGCAATTGCGCTTTATATGGAAGCCTCTGAGCAGCGGCGGAGAAGACGAGTGACTAAATAGACTAATTTGGGGACCCCTCTTTCTTCACGGACCGGAAATATGCCTGCTAGTGTCTGGCAGGGAACCGTTGAAGGGACCATCCTTCAACGGTGGAGCTTCAAGGTTCCACTTCGGTGCTAACCGTCTCTTAAGGCAAAGAAAGGGTCATGGCACCGTCTGGAATGAAGTCCGACCTAACTCCTACCCACACTCTTTCTAGGGCACCATGTACGGCGACGATGACACCACGTTTTCGCTGGTGTCAACAGCGTCAGTAACTGATGCTACGAGCGTCACGACGCTGACGGAGCTCGATCAGGGAGAAGAAAATGCCGACGTTGACTTTGCGGGCGTGAGCGACACCACCAGCGATTTCGAGAGCGGGTGGGAGGTTTCATCAGGGCCCTCTACCTCTGTGCCTCCTAGCGTTTACGAAGACGAAATTGCGTATGGCCGACGGTATCATGGTTTCCGCCGAGGCATCTACCCTATGCCTAATGACGAGGTCGAGCGTCGTCGGGAGGAGACAGTCCACGCCCTGTTCCTTCAGCTAATGGTACGTCCTCCCTCGTGATGACATTTGTCCCGTACGTTTAGGGCCCTCTCCGGGCCTGCCGAGCGTCGCTTGGGCTGTCGAGTGCTCAAACCCGGGGTTTTAGGGCGGTCATTTGTTCTATTCCAACATTGGCGAGCATCCCCAGAAGATCATCGACATCGGAACTGGTATTGGTGAGTAGCTTTCCGCCGGTGTTTTGGACAGCATTATGTCGCGTCAACGTCAAGGCTGACAAGTCAAACGAACAGGAATTTGGCCCATAGATGGTATACGATCCTCTGCGCCCCATGTGCTAATTAGCATTTCGATAGCCGTTGGAGCGCATAGCTGACTGATGTCCCTCCAATAGTCGCTGATCAGTATCCGAGCGCGAGCGTCATTGGTACTGATCTTTCACCAATACAGCCGTCATGGGTGCCTATCAACGTACGTATGTTCATCGAGGATTGTGAAGAGCCCGAATGGCTCCATGGTTCAGAATTCGATCTGGTCCACTTCCGACAGATGACCGACGTCTTGCGAGACCCAAGGGGTCTGCTTGCTAAGATATATCCGTTTGTTTCCCCCAGTCCCAATGTGAAGCTATGCCAGTTTCAAGCGCATCGTGCTGACTATTGGAGAATTAGACATGTGAAGAACGGCGGATGGGTCGAGTTTCACGAGCTTATCGCCGACGTCCGATGTGATGATGGAACTATGAAAGACGACGACCCCCTCCGAGTGTTTATCGAGACGGTAAAGAACGGCTTACGTGTATATGGAATTAAGCTGATTGCGATCAACGAGCTTGAACAGCTTTTACGAGAGACCGGCTTTACAAATATACACTGCATCACAAAGAAGGTTCCAATATCGACTTGGCCAGGAGACAAGGCCCTACGGGCACTAGGGGTCTTCATGAAGACAACGATTAGTGATTCTCTCGACGCCATGGCAGCGAAACCTCTGGTAGCTCTGAACTTATCAGAAGAGCAGCGGGTGGCTTTGACGGTGGCGGCACGAAATAGTCTGGAAGACACTTCTGTCCATCGATATGTCAACTGCTGCGTCTGCTATGCTCAGAAGAGGGAGGGCTATTACGCAGAGTCTCTCTATTGAGCCGGATACATGTCCACATTTGTTTCCGCTTCTCGTCTTGCTATGGTTGCCCACGGCTGTTTACTCATTTTCGACGAAACCGCAAGCCTGCTGCGGGCTTGAATTCCCCATTGGCGCTTATGGAAATTAACGGCTGCTTCATTCACGCGGAGTTGCAGTATTGTATTGAAGATTGCGTACTAAGGCGTAATAATGCCGGCATCAACAGGGCTTTGCAAGCCTACCGCGTTGTTGATGAAGGCATTTGTTTTGATTCAGGGTACATACTTGGCATTATTAGTGTATTATAACTCCTTGTTGCAGCATATTGCCTTTCTCACATATTCTAGTTCACGCGGTTACTTGCATTCTTACTTAGAAGATAGTGTTTATCATGAAGTATGTACGCTTCATTTAATATGGCAAGACTGACCTATGGCAAGATCCGAGATGGGGTACCATAAAAGCTAACCGATAACGTACAGATAGTGAGTGAATTCTCACTTAAGAACCTAGATTGTCAATTTTTATAGAATATACTACTAGAAATACAACTGGTTATATCATCATAGATAGCGGACTGTGGTTATTTGGTCGCAGCATTCATTGGGCCCCCTCCGCACTCAGTCGCAACAAAAGAGTTGGCGGGGCTGCAGGGAAGTGTGGCTGACACACCCACGCTAGTGGCTGAAGCTTTCGTTTATTCCATTGAGCCTTTCCCAGGCACTCTCGCAAAAAGCTCCATCTACGTCTATCGCCCTTATCATCTACACTGCTCGAGTTCTTGAAGCCTCCATTCTGCGGCCACGGTCTTGTCTGGAGCCTATAATACCTCCTTCATCAAGTTGAAATTAACAACCATCTTCGCCGAGTCGCTATCCCATTCCGGGCGTGTCTGCCCACAGAAGGAGACACAACCTTTGCAACACACACAATGGCGACGACGACAGCCTCCTCCTCCTCCTCCTCCTCTATCAAAGACCCCGTCGCCACGATCCTGAACCACACCGCGCAACCCTACAGCTTCCGCTTCTCCCCTTTCCTCCGGCAGACATATCAAGTCGGCCTGCCGCCCGACCGCCCGATATGCAAGGCCTTCCAGGCGGGCAGCTGCCCCAACGGCACGCGATGTGCGGAGCGACACGTCTCGGAGGCGCGGTCCAAGGACGCGGCGGCGTCGTCGCAGCAGCAGCAGCAGCCGTCGGGCGGGCTCAACTCGCTGGTGTGCAAGCACTGGCTGCGCGGGCTGTGCAAGAAGGGCGAGCACTGCGAGTTTTTGCACGAGTACAACCTGCGCAAGATGCCCGAGTGCAACTTCTTCATGCGCAACGGCTACTGCTCCAACGGCGAGGAGTGTCTATACCTGCACGTCGACCCGCTGTCGAAGCTGCCGCCGTGTCCGCACTACGACATGGGCTTCTGCCCGCTGGGCCCGCTCTGCGCCAAGAAGCACGTCCGCCGCAAGCTCTGTCCGTTCTACCTCGCCGGCTTCTGTCCCGACGGGCCCGAATGCAAGGCGGGCGCCCACCCCAAGTGGTCCAAGGACCTGGAGAAACCCGTGCCTAGGAGCGCGGAGAAGACGGAGAGCGAGTTGAAGCTTGAAGTGCAGCAGCTGAGGGACGAGGAAGGCGATCGCTTCAAGGACATGCAGAGGGATCGCGACGATCGAGGGCATGGGCGGCATGGACGAGGAGGAGGCGGTAGATGGAGGGGTGGCGGTGGTGGACGAGGACGGTTCCGAGGCAGGGGGCATTAAAATGTGCCGAACGTGGGAAGACGGGCAGGGGAGAAGAATGCAGAGATAGAAACGATGAAACAATTTTCTGGACTTGTGAAGGTTATGATATAACTGTCATCTTTGGAGTCCTTTATGATACCCTATTGGGATGGAGGCTATGGGCAGAAGTCAACTACAACGGGCATTTTATTCCATAATAGCAAAAGCACATGTAGAACCGAATATAAAAAAAAGAATAACCAGTTGCCTTGAATGAATGAAATTGTGTTTGATAAAAGTCGTGAGCGTATCTATATACCGTTGATGAGACCAGGGTGGTTTCCTTCCATGCATACTACATAAGACATCCAATCGTTAAGTACGGGCCTTTCCAACATATGTACCCATCATTCCAGCTCCCGGCCATGCTATCCCGGTAGACTGTTTGCTTCTTCACGAAGCTAAGTAGAAATAGATTTGAGGAAAATTGTCCTTTTTTTTTTTTCTTTATCACTTTTTGTCATAATTTTTTTTCTTGTTTCTTTTCTGGTTCGTGCCTTAAGGTGCGGGAGCCTCGGCGGGAGGTTGCTCCCACTTGGCAGTCTCGGCAGAGTTCCAGACGTTGCCCTCGGGATGGACAGCGATGAACTCCTTGGACTCGGAGATGGATTCCTCCCCGCCGTCCTCGCCCTCGCCGTCGTCAGTACCATCCTCGGAGCCTTCATATGAGCTCGTCTTCCAGGTAGAGAGCTCATCAACCTTGCGGATGCCCATCATCCACGAGACAAGGGTCCGTGGAGCCCATCGCCCAACAAAGCCATAGATGCTGGCGCCAAGGCCGATGCGAACAGTGTCCGACTTGACAGAGCCGTCGATGACGTCGAAAACGGTAGCATGGAGGTGTCGAAGAGAGCTGCCCTTCAGGCCGCGGATACGAGCCCCAGAGATGGCGGATGCGGTCTGGGCAACAAAGTTGCGTCCATAGACATGTCTGGCGCCGTCGGGCCAGACAAGCGTATCCTCGGGGTTGCCTGCACTCGTGACTAGGCCTTGGGTCGGCGAGCCGGTGCGGATCGGCACGAAGCCAGAGAAGTCAAAGGTGCCCAGCTGCATGTGTGTCACGGGGATGTCGAGAGGTCGCAGCTCGGCCGTCAGGACCTCGGTGAAGGCTGACAGGGCGGAGCAGACGGTAGCTTCGGGAGCATGGAATGGCGGGTTGATGGAAGAGATGATGGAGGGAGTAAAGACGAGGACCTTGGGAGGGACCCATTTCTCGCCAATGGGGCCAAGCCTTGATGTGAGTAAGGGAAGGAAGCTCTGGATGGTGAGGATGGGCTGCAGCAGATGAGTGTTGAAGAGGTCGGCGAAGGCTGAAGGAGGGATGGTGGCGATGGGAGAGGTCTGGTAGTGAAGGCTGGGGATCAAGAGGACAGCCTTGAGAGTAAGCTGATTTGGCTTGATGTTGGGCCCAGGAGCTCTTGGAGATGTGAGGAAGTGAGCGAAACGCTCAATAGCCAGGCCAGCATTGGGAGGCTAGTAGTTTGGCAGTTAGCAACTTGCTTTATTCTGACTTTACACTTTGGATCGCAGCATGTCCAGCTTGTCACGCGATCAGGTAAATGGAGGATAGGCAAACTCACATTTGTAGTATCAATGGTAAGAGGCATAATATCAGGACGGGAGAAGGATTTGACAGCGGCCTCATCCTCGGGAGCATTGCAGACGATGAAGACAATGAATCCCCGTCTTTCCATATCCAGGGCCAGGGTCTTGGTCAAGGGTTGGCGCGGTGATCCCGCGATCACAACGACCTCCGTTCGGCCGCCATTTTTGCTTCTCTTGGCTCGGCGCACCTTCCGGACGTACTTGTTCTGCTGGTAGCCTTTGTAGGCGACCGTACCGGTAAGCACGACAGCTGCGCCGATGAGATACTTGTTCCTCGAGAACCAGTTCTGCAGCTTCTCCAGGGTCGACAGAGGCACGACGATTACCTCGGGCTTGGGCGGGGGAAGTGGTCTCACAATGTCAGGGAGCCACTCCACCGTCGCCAGCCTCTCGCGAACGACCTCTGAAGCCTTGTCGACACCTTTGTCAATGAAGTCGGCGGCAGAATCAGTGACTCGACGAAAGTGTCCCGAGATGTTCGAGAACTGTTAGGAGCGAAGAAAGAAAAAAAAAGTTTCGGGTTAGCAAGCCTTGTGCGCACCTCGAAGGAGGGGAAAAGCTTGGAAGAGGGGGCCTGTCCTTACCACGTCCAGAACCTGCTGGTTGTTGTCGTTCGCCATGATGGGCTCTAGTTTGCGGGTTGGAGGAAGAGGAGGGAGAAGACGGAGTTGAGAGGAAGAGGGAAAAAATAGCTTAGTTAGGCTCGGAGTCTGATGACGGTATTCAGCGGCTTCACAGGAGGAGTGGAGACAGGACCAGTTGGTTCCGGCCCTTGGATCCCGTAGGCGGCCCTTAGTGAGATGGAGGACGGTTTAGAAGCACTCTGGAGGGTATAGCGGGGGGTAGCACAGAAGGGATGGAGGGGCGATAGAGCGGGGGGGGGAACGATTTAGTGGCCCGGTTAGAGGATAAGACCAGCTCCCTCTAGGGCCAGCGGGCAGCTCTCAGCATGAAACAGCCCAGCCAGGGTCAGAACATGAAGAGGGAGAATAAAAAGGACGGCTGGCTGAACGAAGCTCTCAGAATCACTACTTGTACTACAACAACAAGAAGCGAAGCAAAAAGCCTTTTATGAGGGCAATGCCTTTGCACAGGGGCCGATATATATAAGGCAGGTATGCATGAGAGGGGAAATTGGGTTCATGCTCTCTCAGCAAACACCACGACGCCCCCTGTCGACAGGTGGGAAAGCCGCCAGCAGCTCACACGTGTCACATGTGGGCGCCAGACCTCAAAAAGCCCTTCCAGCTCACCGCTCAAGAGGCTCGCCGAGACCCATACATGCTAACACATGCTGATCCAAGTCATACCTGCATGCATATCGAGGGGAGAGTGAATCGCATCGACAGGCCCACCATCTTTGACCACTTGAAGCCTGCCACTGCCTAATTGACTTCAAGGTTGCTGTGCGTAGTATAGCCCAGGAGTCACTCTATTGCTCACATAATAGCCACCGGAATGGAGAGAGAGACAGAGAGAGAGAGAAAGCATGGGAAACCTCTGATCAAAATCGTCCTTCTTATCAGGTTACTCCTTGGGCCGGAGCCGTTTATTCATGAGAGGCCAAGCCTCCAAGCAAAGCAAAGCTTGCTCTAGCCTAACCGTCGCGTTCTATCAAACGTCCCAGGATTCCTCATAAACGCCAGAACATTAAACCTCTGCCGATCCAGCTTCCAGACCCCCGTAAGTACACGCCGTACTCCGTATCTATCTGTGTACTGGTATGTAAGGTTCCATCTGCACATCCCAGCAGACTTTCGGTTGCTTGCTTGAAAACAATGGGTACAAATGCATCTATCAATATATACATAAAATCATATAGGCAAGGCATGTACATGCAAGGTATGTATCCACATCCAGGCGAATCCAGCTCTAGACAAACGAGACGTATACAAGCGGGGTGACATATGCTGTATACGTGCTGGGTTGAAAGTATTGCGTCCACGTCAGATAGATGCCGTCGTCGTATTCGCGCAGCATGTGAGGATGTGCTTGCAAGCTGTACGAAGGCAGCGTTCCATCACCGTTGGCTCCGGAGTAGAGGAGATACGGGGTGATCCACGGGCCTTCGGGATTTGGCGCCGTCGTGATGTAAAAGTCGGCCCAAATGCTGGGGCTGGCCTGGCCTATCCAGACATATGATTGGGCTCTCTGGGAGTAGTAAAAGGTTCCCTGGCCTGTCGTTCCGGCATTGGGGATCGCGGCAGCCGGGTCATCAATGGCCGGCATGGTGCTCGTCCATTCGCCGCCCACATAGTAGTCGTATTCGTCCTTGTTCTCCACGCTGCCGACAGGAACCCTCGCCAGAGCAACGCCTCCCGAGCTCAGCAGCCCATAGAGGTAGGCGTAGCCGTCCTTGACCACGTTGCCATAAGTCCCGTAGGTGATATTGCCCTCGGCCCAGAAATTATTGTCCACAGTCGTGACATTTGGGACGACGTTCGGATCCGAGTTAGGTGTATAACTCATCCTATAAAGCGTCGTCGATGGCTGAGGAGTCAGAACCTTGAGGCTGTCGCTGACTATGTGACTGTTGGCCACCCAAGTATATGCCACAACGCTACCCTCCGAGGTCGTCTCGGCGATCATTGGCGGCGAGTCCGGCCAGCCCGTCCACCTGGTGCTGTCGTTGCATGCCCCAGACTCTGGGCACATGTCGGAACTCAGTGGATAAAAGAGAGGCAGGGTAGGTTGCGGGCCTTGCATCAAGAGAAGGTTGTTGGTACCGTTGGATCCAGCACCTACCGGTCCGCCAGCCTGGATGGCCGGTGATCCGTCTTCATGGTTGTCGGTCCAGCCGACTGAGTTGGCAAAGGCGAACCCATACTGATCTGTACCCGGTATATTGATAGAAGTGTCCCGGCATGTCCAAAAGGTGCGAGAGCCCATCTTTACGGAGCCGCATGAGTCGCGGCTGAGGTTAGGATCCGTCACATTTGCGAGGATTTCAGCACTCTTGGCTTGAGGCTGGTATGGCAGTGCCAGGACCGGCTTCTGAGAAATCACATGGATCTTTTTGTCGTCGAACTGAATAGGGACTGCATGGATGACCGAGGCAGCCAGGCTGGCCACCAGAAAGAGAAAGATATACATGATAGAGAATGAAAGACTGTGACCATTTGAAGTATGGACAGACCAGAACGAAGTGAGAGTTCGAAAAGAAGCGTCAAGCCGACATTCAAGTAGTAGCTCTTGAACTCGGATGCCTAGCAACAAGAAGAGCAGGCAGACTGTCGATAAGGTGCCTGCCACGCCTGACAGTCTGAACCAATTTTGATCGCGAAGGCCCCCCCTCCGAGTGTGGAAGAAAGAAAGAATGACCTGTTGAAGCCAATGAAACAGACCCTCCACTCGGCTCACCTGCGCTCCTGAATGAATGTGAGGTCGTCCTGGGGTCCAGCCCAAGCGTTCCGTAGAATGGCAGGTATTAGGTTTGAGGGAAAGTCCCGAGACCAGCCCTTCAAGGACAGGAAAAAGGAGGGGGGGGGGGAGAAAGGGAGAGAAAAAAAAAGTATAAAAAAAGTTATCACCAAAGTTGCATTGTTTCTTGGTACCATATACGCTCTGGAGGGTGGCAGGAGCACTACTCGCAACATCCACTCGGAGCCGCCAATCTCCATTGGTTCCCCCTGTCATTCTTTGCCTTGTTGGGCCGTCTCTGATAAGGGAGCGTCGCAGTCCATCTGGGGGCTCGTTTCTAGGTCAAGGACACCCCTTGAGCGGCAATTCCATCCCGACTGCTTCACATGCTGGGACATGTCCAAAACAAGAGGCCAGCCTAAGCCAATGGCGTGCTGCTAAAGCCGGGCGACGAGATCGAGATAACTCTCAAATACTAGTAGCGTCCAGCGCGGCCCACATGCCGCCCGTTCGTAGGGGGCGTTTTGCGCGCGCCGTGGGAACTCGCGGCTCTAACGATTAGGTGCCGAGGGTCGGTCATGTTTCGATGGTGAAACGGCTGCCGCGCTGTTTCGCGGAGCAAAGTCGCATCCTGACAGGGATGCAGGGGGGCTGAAGCATCCTGGAGCTGCATATTGCACGGAGAGATGGATTTTTTTTTTTTTGTTGTGTGCGTGCGTACCTTATGGAGGTCACAGGGCAAGCGGAACAATGGACCGACTAGGCAAAGGCAAAGTCGATCGCCCAACAGGCTCAGGCACGTAGACATCCAATGTTGTCCCATGATAGGCCTGGATGACTGCAGCACTAAGCGTAGTTATCAGGTTGATCGACCGCGTGATTTTCCCGTATGATATCCGAATGGCGTTTTGGAAATCTCGAGATCGTAACTGCCGTTTGGGACTCGGTTGGAGGTCTCCTTCCTAATATCCTCGCATCTAAACTCTTCCCACTCATGCCTTCCTTATACAGGGGCAAATATCGCCAATTTTGATTGAACATAGTATCCTCCCTAAGATTGCTTGCGACCCCAGAGACCGGCAAGCTATACCATCTCCTTTATTTCTTTTTTTGCAAGGTCCAAGGTCTCACTACCCATGAGGGCACACCACACGATTAAACCGTCTCGGCAAGCTCATTCTAGTATGTAGTCTGGAGCTGATTCAAGCAAAATGATGGGTTCTCCATGTTAAAGCTTTGATGATGTGGGATGTCCCTCTAGCGATATTAATGGCGAGCCCCAGATGATGTAGAAAAAGACGTTCGATATTGTAAACAAGGTACATACGACAGACCCGTTGCCGAACTGCATGTCGGGAGGAACTGCATCCCAAAGATCATAGCATCTTCAGGGAAGAACCGAGCCGGAGATGAATCACTTGATTATAACGCTCCATCGGCGAGCATCCCTCATCAACCACAATGTCCTCATCTAATTAGCCAGACATGGCAACTATAGTGACCTAATGCAAGTTTAGCAGTTATCAGAGAACAGATATAACGGTGTCACAAAGTCCCTAAAGGGCCCTGGAAAGACTGCCTTTGCCAAAAGTGACATCTCCATCATACCGTTGAGCTTTAGGGCTGATCATGATGGCTGGAACTGATCCCCAATCGAAATGCACGCCCGGCAGCCCCCAAGGCTAAAGAGATGCACAGGCATACGTTAATTCATTCGGGGTTCGTATCAAAGAACCGTATTTGACTAGAACACAAGTATGCTTATTGCCTACATTTGACTGCTGGTTTGGCAATGAAAGCAGGGATGCTGCTGAAGAATACCTTAGGCTCAAATACTAAGTTGTACTAATAAAGGGCTGTTGAAATGTCCCAGGGCGCTTCAGAATGGTCATCATGAATTGGTCGAATTTATGGCCCCGTCATTTCAGGGTCCTTCAAGTTGCGATTGACACTATATATATATGACTGGTAGAGAGCCTGGAACTGCTAGTTCCTCTCTCCGCACTGAAGTACTTGGTAGTCTCAACGACGTCCAGGTACTATGCTATATGCGGCTTCGTGGATCTTTCATGTACTTGTACCCCCCCCCCCCCCCGGCCAAACATGCCTAAAAGAAACTTCTTTGCAACAGACTTCTTGGTCCTTCTGGTTAGATGGGGATTCACCAATTATGCCTGCTGGCTGATGCCAAGTCAGTGGCGTATTAGACAAGGTAATTCAGGAGGTAGGACGGCGTCGAGCTCGATTTTCTCGCCTGGCGCCTTACCTATCGGCTTTGATGGACCTACACGGGATATTTGTAAGCCGTCATATGAATGCTTTCTTGTGCATGTTAGATTCCTGATTCTATAGCTCTTCCTTCTATTCTTTCATGTGGACCTATGTCATGGCATGTTCGATCGTAATGCCAAGTGCGCAGGTAAATTTACTCCTCTGCCCACATCATGCATGTGTCCGTACCAATAAGAAGGGGGAGCTGCTTATTCTTCTAATCTAAGAGCATCGAATAGATTGGTTTTGGCATGCATTCAGGTCTCAAGATGTAGAGGATGTATATTATCACGTAGTGACTAGTAGATATATAAGAAGGCTGAATGACGGCTAAGCAAGAGGAGATGCTGACAAGCTATCTAGAGGATGGACGGTTCATTGGGCAAAGATATGCCATAGTATCACATATCATAAGCTTACGACCGCTACCTTTTTCATTATTGGCGATAAAAGTTGTGTCATATCTCTGACTGCGTGACTCGTCCGAGATTCCTAAGCTCACCATCCCTGGTTCGAGTAGCTACGCCACGCACGACTATTGAGGCCCCGCAGGAAGCCATCAACAATATGCGTCAAAAGACGGGCCAATAACTCGTTTGAACAAATCGTGTATCTCCTGCAGGTGTGACAGACGTGGAGGGCGTGGTGGGCGATTATTATAGGTGCATCATTTTAACATATGGACTTACCGGCTGTGATATGCTTGCATGTTTACAATCACTTTAGCCCATAGTTGGCTCTTTACTAAAGTTGCAAGCCAAGCTATCAATGATATGCATGTGAAGGCGTTGGATTCTTTTGTACTCCTTTTCCGTTCACTTGCGAATACTATCGGTTGGGCGTAGGAAAGGACATACGCTCTACTTAATTTGTAAGCAAGTATATGGTAGAAATCCATGGAGTCATTACGGTGGCCAAAGGCGAAGAATAAGCTAGATGCTTCACTGAGATGCCACGTGAGATATTTTTACAATATATAGTATATCATATATGAATTCGGAGTGATTATTTGCTATTTGAAGGAAAGCTCTTTGCCTGTTTGTAAACTGGATCTCAAGCTGGACTTTTTATAGGTAAGGTAGGTGGGGATCTACAACTGTGCCTGGTGGGTTCCGTAAGTGCTGACGACCGTTACAAAATACTGGTCAAGAAATACGGGAATGGAACTACATAGGGATAGAGGACAAGAATGACTTCACTGCTAAGCCATGAATCTCCAAATGAAGGTCGTGGGTGAGGGATGTGCTCAGCAGCATCTCTTTAGAAGTTATGAGGTACAGGGTGGGTTGACACTCCTGGGGAACATCAACCGTAGGTATGAAAAGTACTTATCTAGGCGGTACAATGTCCTTTTACCGACGCATGGCAGTTCAGGGCTCCATATATATTAAAGATACGTCCAAGTCTTCTTCAATCCATTCATTGAGCAAGTTCTTCGTATCTATACTTTGTGCACGTTTCACAAGCATGTCACTGATCATCTGACCGCTGCGAATGTTGTTGCCGAATCTCATTCACCAAAGCGTGCGGCTGAGTCATCACAGGCCGCGTAGACTTTCCGCCTTACCTCTGCCTTACCGTCCGTGATTAGAAAACATCAAAATCCATGCCATGACACAGCTCTCTCGCCATCAGGGAGACCGCGCCTGGGCGTGATAGACGCTGTCACGACTCAAGGCATCCTCTTTGTGACGTGGCGAGCATCTAGAAGGATCTCTGGCGACCTGTCATTATGTAGAAAATCGGTTCCCTTTTCCCGTTTCTTCATGTTTCTTTTCTCCCCTGTGTTATAGCCTGCAATACTGCCTGAGATACGTCCTCTCTCCGCTAGATGCGGCTGAGCTTGGTCCACAAACGCACTTTTACGTATTAGGAAGATTTTACGAGGGATCCCTCCCCTGCAAGAGCAGAGTAGCCAAGATGCCGGAGCACGATCCGCTGGTCTTATCTTACTCGCATTTGGCGCAGTTCCGGCGGGCTGATGAGGCGTTGACTATCCTGAAGAAAGTGGCTTCCCTGGTGAAGCCAATCATGCGCAATCGTGGATGGAAGGTTAGAGAGCTGGCCGAATTCTACCCCAACCAGCAGAACTTACTAGGTGCGTAGAACACTTTCGTAGTTGACGTGGGTAGTGGGCTGGGGTAGCTAACTGTCTGTAAATAGGATTGAATGTCAATCGAGGGATGAAAATATGCTTGCGATTACGCTATCCACAGGATCAAAATCAGTTTCTCCCGACCGAGAGCATTGTTGACACAATGCTGCATGAGCTGTGCCATATCGTACATGGTCCGCATGACGCCAAATTCCATGCTCTCTGGGATCAGCTGCGCGACGAATGGCAGGGTCTCCTCTTCAAAGGATATACTGGCGAAGGTTTCTTGTCTGAAGGGCGCCGGCTGGGAGGAAGGTCGTCACTGCCGCCTCACGAAGTACAGCGGCTTGCCCGTGCAGCGGCAGAACGGCGAAAAGCCCACCAGCAGCTGGCTTATGGGTCAGGCCAACGTCTCGGCGGAGGTGATATGTCACGAGCGCCGAGGCCAGGCAGGAGCCTACGCCATGCAGCAGCAGCCGCTGCTGAGAAGCGTAAGAAGGCCCTTGAAGGCTGCGCTACAGATAAGCTCAGTGAAAACGAGATTCGCGATATCGCAGACACAGCCTCAAAGAATGGATTCCGAACGCAGGCCGAAGAGGACGAGGCCAACGATCTTGCTATCGCGCAGGCTCTGTGGGAGATGGCACAGGAGGACGAGATGGCCAACCGTGGCGGCTCATACGTGCCTCCTTCGCCAGCGGAAAAGGTCATGATGGGAAGACAAGACACACCTGCGTCGGCTGGCAATGCGAGAACAAGAGCGGGAACGCACGGCAGCAGCAATAGCAGCCGCAGCAATAGTGACCAAAAAGCGACTCCTCGGCCAAACGAAGAGCAGTTCTGGGAATGCTCCATCTGTACTTTGCACAATCCACTGAATTTCTTGTGCTGCGATGCCTGCGGGGTTGAGCGCAGCGAAGTCCCATTGCGCGTGCCGGCGATGCCGACACCGCCAGGGCCGAGGCCAGCAGTGGTTGACCTGACAGATAGTCCTCCAAAGAAGAAGATGAAGGCCCGCGATCCTCCGCGAGCACAGCGGCCGCTAGCATCGGCGTCGACGTCGGGTTCTGTGTCGGCTCCGGTCTCAGGCCCAGATTCAAGGCCGCCGCCGCCGCCGCCGCCAACGTGGCGCTGCGAATTTTGCACCACGGAAATGGAGCGGCAGTGGTGGACCTGCTCGACCTGCGGGCAGATGAAATTTAATTCACGATAGACTGGCGAAGATGGCGCGATGCCACTTCTCGCCTAATAAGCCGACCCGACGCATGGCGCACATGGACAGACGTGCAATGGAGAGGGAGGATGCGGTGAAGTTGCGCATGTTTCGAGGGGCCCCCGTTCCAGTACGTGCAGTTTTGCTGCATGAGCTAGTGCCTATACGAGTGCTTCATGCAGATACTGCTCGCACATACAGGCACAGGATAGGATGATTTCCAAGGCAGCCAGGGTTTGGTCTCGCTGGAGCTGGGCAGCATTAGGAAAGGTGCCGATTGGAAATGGAGTAAGATCGCCCTGGTGGAGCTCTCAGAGCCATGGGCCTTGACTTGCAATTTGCTGATGTAAGTTGAGCTGTGATTTCGGCTTCGAGGTACGAGGCACCCGTCGGCGTTAGTAGTATTGACTATTTTAATTCACCTTTCGGGACGATCGTACGAGGGCTACGGAGTACGGAATAGTGCGGACTACATATACGGGTAGTATTTTAGCATCTATCATGGACTTATAGCAAGCGATGGATTTTATGTAGAGTACTGGGCAGCTCATTGCCTCTCGATATCTTACATGGGATTCGGAGTATGGGATAGTGAATTTCTAGCGCTTGGTTGGGGGAAAATGAAATCAGGAAATGTCGCATCTCGGTCAAATGTACCATGTTCGAAGCGTAAAAGGCAAGGAGAGACGTGATCTTCGGAGCAAATGCCTCCGTCAACCGCTAGCCTGCTGGGATCCTCGGTAGGACCTGGCACTAAGCATCTGGAACGCGTCCTGCCAGCGCTCTCCCTGCACAACTGACTCAAAGATGAGGCCTGCAAGATCCAGCTGTACGGATAGACAGACCTAGCAAAGACAAATAGTATGTGTAGTCTCAGCTGCTCAGTGACAGGCGGCTGCTTGTTCGCTCCGGTCATCAGATGCTCTGGACTCCACCAAAGCATCCGTCGTCGTGTTCTAGACAGGACGGGTGGATCCGACTGAGCCTCTTGTCCAACGTCGGGAGCCCCTCTTGGTCCGCCGCAAACAGGTGTGCAGGGATCAAATGGGCGCAAAGGCTTGTCATGCAGCCTAAGGAAAACATTGTACGCGGTAACCGAAGTCCAAGTAAGAAAAAAGAAAACGACGAAGAAACGAGTCCGGACAGGTCATTCACGGATCGTCCTAGGGCAGCAGCCTTGGAAGAAAAGAGGTCGGGACTGCATGGGAATCGCCTCATCTGATTGGGCCCATGGCGATAACCCACGACGATAGGTTGCCACTTTTACTCTCTGCCCTAGCACCCTTGCCCTTTTATTTCCTTTTTGTCTTTGTTGCTCGCCAGGGCTCTCTCCCTGATCTGATGGTGGCCAGGCTTGGCGACGACAAAGCTATCCGAAGGGTCTTGTTCCGTGCTAGCCTTGCGGATTGTGCGGGCCTAGGGATTGGAGTTGCGCCCGTCTGAAAGGCAAAAAAAAAGCTGCATGTTGGAGGCGGAGCAGGGGAAGAGCTGAGAGTCGTAAAAGATCCGATGGCTGGACGTAGAGAGACTGCTGCTTGTCTTGCTTTGCTGGTTTGCCCAACAACTAGGAGTAGTGAGATTGGTATCGCTTGTGACATGGAGCATGGAGTTTGACTCCGTACTCCCTATATCCATCCATACACGTACGTGCATGTAAGGCATCCCAAAAACACTGCAAGATCAGCATCTCCGCATCTCTTGGCTGACGGGGTCGGCTCTGGTCCGACCCTGGGATCCCTTCTCCTTTGTTGGAGTCGCTCGCTCGCCGGCGCCAGACCTTGGCAGAAGGCCATTAGCTGCAGTAGTGATTTGCAGATCGCTGGCCAACCTTGAGGTTTTCCCTCCGAGGTGAACTGGGACTGCGCAACAGTGCCGAGCCAGTCAAATATCAGCGAATAGTATTCACCGGGACTGGTGAAGGTCCAATTCGGCTCACTTTCGTGCCGTCTAGGGCACATCCAACGGTAGCGTAGGTAGGTAATTCACGCGGGTCCGAAAATAAAAGACAAGACCTCATCCACCTTGAACTGGGAAGCTCTTTTTTTCCCTTTCGTCTGATTAGCGTCATAGCCCCAAGAGGCGCCACTGCTGATCATGACAAGCTTCTTCTAGCAAGCTTCCTGACGGACCTTGTTTTCTGATCCCATTTTGCCACCGCAATCATGACCAACTAGCCGGGACTGGAGAAAATCCCCATTGTATCCGCCAAAATCATGCTTTTCCCATATTTTTTGTTTTAGCCCTCGGCAGCCACATTACGCAGGGCTCAATGGGGGTCGCACAAGGCAATGGAGTCATCAGTGATGGATGGCTTGGATGCCTCGCAGCACGGACGGGTCACCGGGTATAGGGGGGGGAACCAGACTTAGGTGTGCCCGCACCAGGCCAGAATTGAACTTGCCGGAGCAGGCCGAACAGGAAGAGCCAACGGAAATAAAGAATCAGGGTCCTGGAGGGGGGGAGGGGGGGTTCAGAGACACCATCTCGGTTTGGTGCCTCACCACTCGTCCGCACATGTGTCTCCCGCAATGACCTCGTCTCACCTGGGAGCACACAGACTCCCGGATCTTGCTTTTCAAAGCTGCAGATTTGCGGTCTGGTCCTGCTATGCTATACGCCCCATGGATCTGACCTCCATGGCCCTCCCGTAAGGGTGCAGATGCGCATGCAGGCTTCTCATCATTCCTCCTGTCGCCGTAGTAAAGCTAGTGATTTGCTTCGCCCGCGTCTCCCGCAACGCTGATTCGAAACGCCCACTATTAGAGAGGCACCTTTGTCTCATTCGCCCGTGGATAAAATCTTGCTCACCCCCGGCTATTGTGCTGGGCGTCGGAAGATGGACCGTGTTCGTCGTGGCAATAGGACGTGAGCGCGCGGTTTGCATGGGCAGCCTTGCCTAAACCCCCTTGTAGTAGCATCTGAGTAGCGATGCAGCAGCCAAAAAGATTGATTGATCGGATCCGTCTCAGCTTACCAGGCCTTGTCGGTCAGCGGTCAGTCAGTCCGGTGATTGCATCTGCAGCTTGCAAAAAAAAGTGACCAGAAAGGCAACAACCTGAATGTATGGAGGATGGGACGAAGTACATCCAACATGTACCGGCCACCTACTCGTGGGTGAGCCAAATCAAGCGTCGATGAACCTTGTTCTCGAATCGCCTCGCTCTTCTCTCGCACCCCCCCTTGCGCCCTGCTTCCTCCTCCTACTAGCATTATTCCCCGCCGTTCCTCGTTGTCTCAGCTCAGGGTCCCGTCTATTCTAATCCCAAAGCTCATCTAAATCCCAAGCCATCCAGCCCCAAGCCGCCAGCCCAGTCCCCACACGGTCTGTTCGCGGCCATCGACGGCGACAAGCAGAAGGCAGAAAGTAGTGCCATCTTTGGAAAAGCCACAATCCGCTTCATCGACTTCTGCTGGATTGTTTCATCCGGCCTTGGGACCCTTCCCCTCCTGCTCCCGGTTCGCAAATCGAGCCCTCTGAGCAGCTGCTTGTCTCCTTCGCCCTTTGACGATCTCAACTCTCTCTCTCCCCCCCGAACCGCCCACTGGACAAAGTAGTCTGTCTCCTCGTTCTGCTTCCTCGGACACACATGTCTATCAGCCGGGGCCAACGAGCTCGCACTGATTTCTCCCTCTCCATCTTTCATCCGTCTTCCCTGCTTCGTATAGACTGCGCTTTGACAACTCCAACAAACCCAGCATCCCCATCCATCGAATGAGTGGAGCCAGAGATCTGCAATATACCACGCCATTGCGATACCGGCATAGCTTCGTCAAGTAAAGCAGCACTAACGCATCGAATCCTCGCGTTGCCGAGCGTCCCTCTCCTCTGTCCAAACTTCCAACTGTCCATACACAAGTGCGGTCACCTCCTGCGGGCGAACCTCGTCCCCCCCCCCCTCTCGAGCTGGGGTGCGTCGGTCTGTACTGTCTAGTTTCGAGCGAGGACTGAACTAGCTCCCATACTCATTACTCCGGATCTGCAGAGCGACAATCTATGTTCTGCCTTACCCTCGTCCAGGCGTTTTCGACAAAACTTTGGGTGTCCTTCGAGGACCAGCCGCAACCCGGATTGCTATCTTGGACGCCCTCCTTCTAGCACCGGACGGCACGGTTGCTTCTCTCATGCGTGGGACACCCACGACATGACTTCTTTGGAAGATGCTCGCGAGAGCAGTCAAAATAAAGCGTCAGAAGCCGCTTCTTCTTCTCCTATCCTCGCGTCTGGTTCCGCTTCAGCTGGCCGCGATGTGCCGCGAGAGCCGTCGGATGTCGACTCCGGCTGGCCGTCATCCACACAAGACCACACAGTGCCGCCCAAACTGACCATGGCAGATGTAAACAATCACGCCGATGGAAGCCCTCATTCTTTGGGCGGCGGGCGCTTCCTCAGGGATCCTCTCCCCTTGGCCGGCGACGGTGTTCGCTCCAAATCGCAAAGTCCGTTTCGACTTTCCATGCCCTCTATATCCCCAGGGCAGGTTGCCTTTTCTGCAATGCAGTATCTGCCAGTCCCCGTTATCATTCTCAACAATCTGAAAACCGTTGTTCTTGCCAATGAAGCCATGGGCAGGATGCTGGGTATCATCCCTGAGGACCTGAGCGATGAAGACGTGTCGGCAACGATGGAGAAACTGCGGGGTCAGACGTTATCACAGGTCGGCATTGATATGATACAGGATGGTCGGCCCGTCTGGGTCACATGGGAGGCCTTCCTCGACACTCTGGTCGCTGAGATCGGCGTTCGACCGCCAGCGTCCGATCAACGACGCTCGTCTGTGTTCGACGGAGGCGGTGATGCTACCCCAACCACCAGCGCCCTTCCACAGGCTGACGTGCAGACCAATGAACAAGCCAAGCCCATCGAGCGAACGACCCGAGATGCTACGGTAGAGGTCATTATAACAAGGAAAGACATCACTAAAACCACATTCAACAGCCGATATAAGTCGAAAGAATCTGATTACCATGCCTTCGCTAAGATGATCATCACCATCTGGGAAATCGAAGATAAGCAAATATTTTTCACCTTGACTTTTACCAACAGTCAGTCCAACTCGTCGATGCCACTCAGCAGTAGAAGGGCCATTGCACGATCCAGCGTTCTCGAAGCTGCCGAGAAAAAGTCGATAACCACGTCGAACCCGTCATCAGTCGCATCCAGCCGGGACTCGAGCTCGCCCTCTTTCTACAGCCCCGGCATTATTACCATATCCTCCAGTCCATTTCCTCCTATGGGCCCGCCATCTTTCGCTTCCCATTCACAGTCAAGCACGCCGTCGATATTGCAAAAAATCATTTTGATGAAGGATGCTTTAATCGACAGTACACAGATGCCTGTCGTTGCCATGTGGAAGGATGGAAGTGTGACGTTTCCGAACAAAGCCGCGAGACAACTCTTTCCCCCGGATGCCGATCTTGACTTGTCCAGCGATGGGTTACATCTGTTACAACATTGGCAAGTGTGGAATGAAGACTTTACGCGGCAGCTGGATGTTAGTGAATATCCAATATCTATCTTACTGAGGACGGAAACGCCGTTTGACAGCATGCGTATCGGCATGTACGGAAGGAATGGGAAGAAAATTATATTTGACGTCTTGGGAGAGGCGGTCTACGACGATACCACGCATGAATTCCTTGCTGGAATTGTGACTGGACGTGATGTTACTACCATGACGGAAGAAATCACTCATATCAAAGAGCGTGACGAAGAGCGCTTCAAGACCATATGCGATGCGATGCCACAACTGGTGTGGACGGCGCGGCCGGACGGAACGCACGATTTCTTCAATACTAAATGGTACACCTATACCGGGCTAACCCCCGAACAATGCATCGGCCTGGATTGGCAGGTGGCCTTTCATCCTGACGACATGACTGAAGCCCGCGGCCGGTGGATGCGTTCCTTGAAGACTGGAGAACCCTTTGTGATGGAGTACCGCTGTTTGAGCAAGGCAGGTGAATGGAGATGGTTTCTAGGCCGCGCCCTCGCTGTGCGTGACAAGGAAACAGGCGAGATCGAGAAGTGGTTTGGTACGTTGATACTTCCGGACGGGGGAACAAGCTCACAAGAAAAGAAAAGAAAGAAAAAGAAAAAGAAAAAAAAAAGGGGGGGGGGGGGAGGGGGGATGAAGCTTGGGAAAAGAGGAAAAAATATTGACCACGATTGAACTAACAGACTGAATGAAACAGGAACCTGCACCGACATCCACGCGAGCATGCAGACCAAGTTGAGTGCTAAACGCACCCGTCAGCAACTGCTGAGTGTGATTGCCCATTCGCATGTTACCATCTTCACCGTCGATCCGGAACGACGAGTCACGATGCTGGAAGGTGCCTTGATCTGGAACAATGCCTCTGAAGATAATCATGATGGAAGCAAGTGGTACATCGGGCAGAACATGTATACCGTGTTCAACCGACTTACGCAGCAGATGCCCGATGGGGAGCATCCACAGTGGCTTCGGCCTATTGAGGATATCCTTGAAGGGAGAAGCGACGAGGATGTCAAAGAACACGGACTTGGTAAGTATAAGCGAATACATACTTTTGGTACAAGGTTGCGGAGGATCTTCGCCAGCTGACCCAACTGATAGATAACCGCTGGTATCGAACACGATTTCATCCGATGTTTGGAAAAAAGACCAAAGACAGTAGGGCGACGGGTGAGACTTGCATCGAGGGAGTCATCGGAGTAATAATGGACGTCACTGAGCTGAAAGTGAGGGGCGAGGCCTTGCGGGAGCAGTCCAAAGAGAAACGCCGCGCTATGGCGAACGAGGCGGCCGCAAAAGAAGCTACAAGGCTGAAGAGCCAGTTCTTGGCAAACATGTCTCACGAGATCAGAACACCTATTGCAGGAGTTCTCGGCATGGCAGAGCTGTTGGGTGATATGAAGTTGACCGATGAACAGCGGGAATATGTCGACAACATCCAAAGTTCTGCTACGTCGCTGCTCACGGTGATCAATGACATCCTAGACTTCTCCAAAGTGGAATCCGGTCGTCTGGACATTGAAGAAGTGCAATTCTCCCTATCTCTCATTGTCAAAGAGGTTGGCAGAATGCTTCAATTTGCCGTCGAGCGGAAGAACCTGGACTTTCAATCAGATATCGCTGGGGATATTGCAAACGACCGGGTCGTCATCGGGGACCCCGGCAGACTGCGACAGATTATCACCAATCTCCTCACAAACAGCATCAAATTCACCAATCAAGGATACGTCAGATTTTCGGTCATTAAGGAGCGTGAAACTGCTGAGACTATTGAAGTCAAATTTGTCATAGAAGATTCAGGCATCGGCATCGAAGAAAGCGTTCGCAAGAAGTTATTTAGGCCATTTAGCCAAGGCGATGCGTCTACGGCTAGGAGATTTGGCGGAACTGGTCTTGGGCTGACCATTTGCAAGAACCTGCTGGATCTAATGAACGGCCGCATCAAGTTGGAATCCACCGTGGGTGCCGGCACTACAGCAACGTTCTGGATCCCTTTTATGAAGCCGAGCGGAGCTCCAGATCCCACCTTGGCCGAACCAGGAGTTATTTCTGACCGGCTACAGTCCGAGTTGAGTCTCTCGTGCAACAGCTCGGAATATGAGCAGGTGGTGAGCACTCCTCAGGGCTCAGATTTCATACCGAGCAGCTCGGGTAAATCTCGACGGCGCGCATCCACACGGACTTCTTCGCCAGCTGAACAAGAGCTGCCTCTTTCGGAGCGGTCGCGGTTCCATATCTTGGTGGTAGAGGACAAGTAAGTGATTTGTTCACTCTTCAATCTGAACGGCCATTGATTGACTAACCTTGTTCCTTCTTATCTTCTCAATAGTCCTGTGAATCAAAAGATCGCTACGAGAACCATCGGAAAGCTCGGCTTTCAAGTATCTGCCACTTGGAATGGCAAAGAGGCGCTGGATTACATGATCGGCACATCGACGGGCCAAAACAAAAAGCCGGACATCATTTTGATGGATGTACAGATGCCGATTATCGATGGTTATAAATGCACCCACCTCCTTCGACACCACCTACCATACAAAAGCCTAGTTCAAGATATACCGATTGTGGCCATGACAGCATCGGCAATCCAAGGTGACCGTGAAAAATGCACTCGAGCCGGCATGGACGATTACTTACCTAAACCGGTGACGATGAAGGTGTTGGAGAAGATGCTAATAAGATGGTCGCTGACGCCACGTCGCCCTCAGTCAGAGCCACCTGCTTCTGATTGCTCGGAGATGGGCGAGCACTGCGATAATGCGGACATTCCCCACGTTGGACTAGATGAGGGAGTTTCATCCCCTACTGCGGCATCTGATGAATTCCATACCAGCCCAATCACGCCTCGCCCGCTGACGGCGAATGGGAAACAGGAGCCTTCGCCTTTTGACGCGGCTGTTGCGGTTGAAATGTCACCACCAGTCAGGCGGCCTGAAGGAGAGAAGGAGTGGTCAAGTATGCTCCATGGGACAAAGCTCATCGATGCAGCTGGAGGTGTACCTGCCGATCTCCGGAACAGTTCCTTTCCCGAACCAGGAGCGGGAGAAGCTTTGACGGAAGAGAATGTCAATAAATTGGAGAATGAGAGAGCGGCTGAGCCGCCGTCCATGTAAACATGACCGACTGCTTGCCTAAGGACCACCATTCTCAAGGGAAACCATGCACTATTCATGACGACAAAGCCAGCGATTGTACTGCTTCCACTTTCTTTTCTCTCTTCTCCTTCTTTTTATTACCTTTGATGTTCGTTTCGAAGGAAAAGTTTTGTTTACGGGGTGTATTTGCCTCGAATTCGGTCGCAGGACACACGGATTATATATTCCACGGATATCTCACGATTATGACCTTTGCTTTCTGTTTCCCTCCAATTTTACACCGTCTTTCGTCCGAGGGGCGTTACACAGGAGGACTATTACGACTCTTTGGTGGAAATGGTAGCGTTACAAACGACGTTTACTTCCACGACATACAAAAGGAACGACTAAGGATATAAGCACAATTTCTTTCTTTTTCCTTTTTCTTTACTCTTTCTTCATTACTTTTTGGGCTTGCGGGACGGAATGGGATAAGATGGGACTTCCCCCCTTTCTTTATTAATCTTTGATTCACGAGACAGTGCTTTCTGGTTATGCGCAATCTGGCACACGATAGACTAGGCGGAGCGGCAAGGCTTTTGGTCTCTTATAGGTGGTAACTGGATGAGGAAATGCATGCGTACACGGAGCTGACGGCACATATGCGCAGGATGGGAGGGATATTTGATGCTTATAACATATAATGTGTTGTGTCCATATTGAAAATAAGGGTGTGGTCAACGAATATATGGCTAATACGTAGGCAAGATGAACTTGGCGTAACATTGATCTTTGTTTCTTTCATCGTGAAGCTCGTAAACCTAAAAGCATGGTACCTTATTCGCGAAGTACGTTAGGTACGTACCAAAAGTATCAAAAGAACAGTGTCCAGTTCGGTGCCTGATTTTTCAGGCTAACATTACTTCAATGCAGGCACATCCAAGCGTCTAGCCAAGCGTGACATTTTTTTTTTCGGCCAGCCAGTGTTCGAGCGACGGCGCACCCCAAGCGAAGCATCATTCCTGAACATCGCTCTTGACAAACCGAACCCGATTTTTGCCTGGCGCAATCTCGAGTCTTAAGAGATTCTTATCTTTCTCCCGGATTAGATCAGAAAAAGGAAGTAGTCGACCTACTTCTCTTTCCTCTCGGCCACATCGTCTTCCGGAAAAAAGACGAAAGTACATCCCACCGCTGCCCCGCGATTTTTGCTCCCGCTTCAGAAAGCTCTGAATTTTGCTTTCTTCTTTAATCTTTCATCATCGCCACCTTCATACCCGCCCATACAACCAACGAGCTAAAAAGCTCCAACAGACACATAATGGCCGCTCCTGCGACGGAGACGCCGATTGTGGACCAGCAGGTCGATCTGTCTACCATCCCCATCTCCCCGAACGGCAACGAAAACGGGGGCGAGCACGGGGACGAGACAAAGGACGATAAACAGACGGTCACAGTTTTCCACGACAAAGACAACTTCAATGTCAAGCACCCTCTCCAGAACAAGTGGACGCTTTGGTTCACAAAGCCACCGAGCGGAAAGGTAGGGAAGAACAAGCTGCGCAGATGAAGCCTCGGAGAGGCTAGCTGCGGTTGATCTGAAGAGAGCAAGAGGGCTAATTATGATGTGTGTATAGGGCGACAACTGGAACGACCTGCTGAAGGAGGTCATCACGTTTGACTCGGTCGAGGAGTTCTGGGGCGTACAGGTATGTCCCTATCACTCGATATTCTTTTGTGATCTCACGACCTCGAGTTACCGTTTCTGTGTCTAACTTTGTACCACCTCAAATAACAGAATAATATTGCCCCTGTTTCAGAACTTGCCCTCAAGTCCGACTATCACCTTTTCAAAGCTGGTGTTCGCCCCGAGTGGGAAGACCCCCAGAACAAGCACGGTGGCAAGTGGTCCTACCAATACAAAGACAAGCGCAATGTCGACGTTGATCGCCTGTGGCTCCAAGTCATGATGGCCGCTATTGGCGAGACTCTTGAGGACGAGGACGATGGTGAGGTCATGGGTGTCGTCGTCAACGTGCGCAAGGGCTTCTATCGTATCGGTGTCTGGACTCGCACCATAGGAAAGAGCATTCCCGGACGAGGCGATGGAGACGTTGCCGGTGGCAAGGGCCGTAGCGGAGAGAAGGGTAAGGAAATTCTCATGTCCATTGGCCGAAGATTTAAGGAGACTCTTGAGCTGCCTAGCAACGAGCAGGTCGAATTCTCAGGCCACACGGAGAGCGCCCATGCCGGTAGCACCAGAGCCAAGGCAAAGTATGTGGTGTAAGCAATCCGGAGAGCTTTTCATATGTTGGACAGGGGAAAGGGCCGCATTCACTACCACAACCAGATATCCGTAGCATTTCCCCGATACATATCTTCCTTGAAAGCTCATCGTCGTGGCTGGGTTTGGCCTGGAGGTGTGCAGTTAGAGACATGACTTTGTTATTTTCCTTTTGTCGGATCCGGGTCGGGGTTTGCACACGGCAAAGGCTTGGCTTCTCGGGCAGGAAATGGCCCAGAGGCGATGGCATCTTTCTCGCATCACATGACGGCGTTGCTCAGGAGCTCTCGCATTATTCTTTATTTACGTTGCCAAAAAAAACATCGGAACAGCCGCATGAGATGGTAGATGGAGCCGATGAGGCACCTAAAAGTAACCCCCCATCACGAAGAAGAACAAAAAACACCTAAATAGATGCCTGATGTTTCGGCGAAGAATGCTGTGCTATTTTCTTGTACATGTTATCTTCTACTTCGAATAATATCTACAACTAAAGCAATGATGTTTATGACTTGTGACAACGACGCGGCTGTCCGGATATGATGTACTTCCTCCACGATTTGCCGTACACGCATGGGCTCGGGCGTCCTCACCTAATTCTATCGTACATGTGACAAGCCAAAAAGAGATGCAAGACATGGGCGCGACTTTGAGTTTGTCGGGCCACTAAAGAGATGGAAGAAGGGTAAAAGCTATGCAAAGCATTCTTCTTTGCCAAGGTACGTGTACCAGACTTAAAGTTCGTCACCGCTCTGCTCATCGGCGAATATGGCGCTGACGAGCTGCTTCTTGTTGATCTTGCCCATGGCGTTGCGCGGAATGGTGTCGACGACCTTCATGACCTGGGGGATCTTGTAGGCGGCCAGGCGGCTCTTGAGCGCGCGGCGCATCTCCAGGGGCGTCCACTTGTCGGTGTAGGAGCGGTCGAGGACGATGACGGCGCCGACCTTTTGGCCCCAGTTGCCGCTGGGGACGGCGACGACGGCGGCCTCGGCGACTTCGGGGAGGGAGAGGAGCTCGCGCTCGATCTCGAGGGCGCTTACCTTTTCGCCGCCCGTCTTGATGATGTCGGCGGACTTGCGGCCCTGGATGAAGTACAGGGGTCCCTTGGCCCAGGGCTGCTGGGCGGCGTTGAGGCCGGCAGTGGGCACAGGCCGGCGGACGGCGACGTCGCCCGTCTTGAACCAGGGGCCGTGGCCGTCTGGGTCGGGGGCCGTAAACTCCTTTTCGGTGGCGGCTGGGTTGCGCCAGTACTCCTTGAAGATGGTAGGGCCGCGCAATTGAATCTCACCAGAGCGTTCGCGGCCTTGGGAGTCGACTTCCTGCCCGGGGGCAATGACCTCGCCCGTGTCGGAATCGACGAGGCGAGCCTGGACAGAAGGCAAAGGCCAGCCAACAGAGGCGTCGACCCGGTCGTCGAAGGACAGGCCACAGGAGAGCGCCATGCCAACCTCGGTCATGCCGTAGCGCTCGAGCAGGACGTTGCCGTTACTGATCGAGGCCCAGGCAGACTTGACGGGGGTGGGGAGGGCAGCAGAGCCGGAGATGCTGAGACGCATGTTGGCCGGAGAGATGGCCTGGCGGGCGGCGTCTTGGACCTCGGGCGGCAGCGACTTGTAGGTGTTGAGGAGGCGGCTGTAGATGGTGGGGACGGCGGTGAAGAAGGTGACTTTGGGCTTGGAGGACGACCTGGCGGCTGTGTCGCCGTCGGTGGTGGCGCCCGTCCCGTTCGTGCTGCTGCTGGTGGGCGAGGGCGGAAGGAAAGGGGCGGCGAGGCGGCGCCAGACGGCATCAGCGTTGAACGGGAACATGAACTCGATGGAGGAGCCGGCCAATAGAGGCGTGAGGATGGCGTTGACGACGCCGTGGATGTGGTGAAGGGGGAGGAGGTGAAGGAGGTGATCGGAGGGAGAGTATTCCCACGCTTCGTGGAGGGAGCGAGCCTGGGCCGTCAGGACCGACTGGGGAAGCAAGACGCCTTTCTATAATGGTTCTTAGAATTGAGGCTTGTGGAGATCAAAAGAGGGGAGAAGACGGGCGTGGCTTTCTTACCGGCTTGTTTGTCGTCCCAGATGTGTAGAGCATAAGGCCTGCGGCGCCGGGGTTGGCATCATCACTCAAGGCAACGTCCTCTCTTGGCGTATCCCCGGTGTGCTTGGGCAGCTCTAGATGGGCCGGCTTGGACGTCAGGTCGGCAGCCAAGACTTGCTGGGCCTTGGAGGCGAATTTGGGAGACGAGACGAGCAACGAGGCCTCGCTGTGATTGAGAACATACTCGAGCTCGGGGATGGGAAATGCGGGCGACAGAGGAACGGCGATTGCACGCGCGGCTAGAATGGCTAGGAGGGTGACTGTAGATATCGCGCAACGAAGGGCACGAGACACGACATCAGCAAGATTGGCTCATGCAAGTTGATAGGCGTTTCTAACAGACGGTTTGGGATTCTATCTAGGTTTGTGCTCTTTATCATTCCAGACGGGGGACCGCTCACCTACGTAGTCGTAGCTGTTCTCTATCAGTAGGGCAATCCTCTCGCCGTCCAGATCCTCTCCGGCCGCCTTTCCCCGCGCCTCCAGCAGCCGATCCCGCACCCGGCTGACATCGCCGAGCAGCTGGCCGTAGACAAAGCTCCGGCCAGACAGGGAGTGGACCACGGCTAGAGAGTCGGGGTCGTGCCGAGCCACGGCATCGAAGAGGGCCAGACGAGGCAAGGCGGCAGACGTGGACGCCATCCTGATGCTCGCGCTAGCGGCTGATGAGGGGGAAAGAGAAAACAGCGAGGGGGAGAGGGCAGCGTGGGAAGAGGATGACGATGCACAACAGCCGGCCCCGCAGCGACGGGATGAAAGCAGACAAGAGGGGCCCTGCGAGCGAAGCCGGGAGGAGGCGGCCAAGATGAGACGCCGCAGGGCTGGTGAGGCGGCCGAGGGGGCGATCATTTGACGGCCTGGACGGGATTGGGGGTGGGCAGATAGGGATGATGGGATAATAGATGCGACTAATGGGAACCTTGAGGGACGGGCCCGTTGGATTGCCCGCGACAAGCAAGCTTTACTGGACGGGGGGGTAAGAGGACAAGCCCAGAGGCAAGGGGGGGTTTCGAGATGGATGGCGTGCGTTGTATTTTGTTTCTTCCTTGCTCCGTCCGGGCCTCGCCTTTGGGCCTTGCCTTGCTAGGCTATCTCTATGTGCGTGCGGACGAGGAGGTAGAGGTTGCGAGCGAGCGGGCGAACGAAACGAGCGACGGGAGGCGTGATGGCGAGGGTTCTTGCGTGAGGCATGGGATATGCAAAAAAGAGGCAGAAAGACGAAACTAAGACAAGGCAGCAAAAAAAAGGCAAAATAGCGCCGGGACTCTGGAGCCGGCCTCGGGGGAGCCAGTTTTCGTTCGAGGGCAGGGCCTGGAGAGCCGGAAGATCGGGCGATGGGCGCCGTCCCGGGGGGGCGTGTCTTCCTTATCCGCTGGCCCATAGTTGACGGCTCTAGTGCGTTCTTTTTGCAGTGCGAAAAAAAAAAGGCACCCACCGCTTGCATGGAACATGCTTCCTGGCGACTAACCTAATCTATTTAGAACCTCGGGTCGTCTTGGGCACAACGTATGCCAGACGACACACCGCAATCTGCCATTTTTTTTTTCTTTCCTTTTTTCTTCTTTACTCTTCCCTCCTCTCCACCCTAGAGGCCGCGTAAGGTGCATATATACTCAAGTTTAGGTAGCTAACTGCAGTAATTACCTGAGTACCTAGCTTCGTAGATAGATACCCAACTTACTATCACCTGCCAGTACCGTAGAGGATATAGCACTCATTTGGAGGTGGTTCCCAAAAGTGCCCATCATCTTGCTACCTAAAATAGGACTCTGCACCTTGCCTTGCAGAGCTACGACACCGAGTACCAAAAATGGTCAGAAAGGAAATGAGCGGGAAAAAAATCACCAAAAGGCGGAGAGAATAAGCCCTCTGCTCCTTGGGTCGCCCCATGCTACCAATCCCAAGAGTGAGCGGGGGCCGCCACTTTGCGGTTGAGGGCCGGGGTTGCGCGAGGCAATAGGGCGGTCACTGAAAGAGGAGGCAGATGAGCAGTAAGAAAAAGCTAAGACGAGCATGGGCCGGCCACAGGACCCGGCTTTTAGATCTGCTGTCAGTCGCCTTAGGTTCGGCGATGGTTTTAGTTTAGCGACCCAGACGACTGGAGAAGGAGGGGGGTGCCGGAGAGGAGAGAGAGAACGAAGGCATCTCAAATCACTAGTACTAGCAGTCAAACAATCCAACGTTGGCTAGGCGCACAGAAGCTTCCAACCCAGCATCCAGAGCTTTCGCCAGCCTAGCACGGAATATGGAACAGCGGCCGCCAAAAGGTCAGGTAGGAATTGATGGTAGCAATTACGAGATGGCATCTTAGACAAGGGCGCCAGTTTATCTGAGACTCGCCACCATCTTGGCGGCGGCTTGCAAGTTGTCACAATTGCATTGGAGGGAAGCATGTAGGTAATGTAAGGAGAAGAGAGCATGCATGAGTGTGCGTATGCTTGAGAGCCTCTTCACTCGTCCAGATGATCCCCCTTCTGCCCGCCGTACCCCCCTCTCGACATTTTCGCTCGTTGGGGTTCGTTGTTATGGCTTAGTCGTACTCTGTGTCTGTGCATTAGAAGAAGGCGAGGCGCTTGCATAGGTAGATTGTGATGGTTGGAAAAAGAAAATATGGAAGAAGGGAATTTTTACTAGTCATTATTTAGGTAGAAAGATAAGGAAAGGAATGTCAAGTCCAGTCGAGCCTGCCTCGATAGATATTACATGTCAACAGCACCAGCGAGCAACTTGTTTTTTTTTTTTTTTTTTTTTTTTTTTAAAAAAAAAAAAAAGAAAGAAAGAAAGCAGCAACAGATGGTAATTTTCGTCCTTGACAGCTTCAGCTTTCTATCCTTGCCCCCATCTACCCGTCGCCAAAGTGACCACTTGATAGACAGTTGCACGCATCTCCACCGCGCTCGCGTGGTGCACCGCTAAAGCTGCTCCCTTGCCGACTTGTTCTCGCTGCTGGCTGCCCGCATAATACATCATCACATCGCTCTCGGGCTCGATCGAGACGACGGTGGGCACGAGCTAAAAAGGGCGGTCTCCCATCCCGACCTGCTGGGTGGTGCGTGGCATGCCTAGGCTGGCCCAATTGCCGGGCGAGGACACGCAGCAAGCAAGCAGCCCTGCCGCCCTCACCCCCTGCCGACGCTGCTTTGGCCCGGACGGCTGAGGAGGAGGATGGGGAGGAAGAGCAGACCAAGGACCGAGAGGATACCTAGAAGGGGAGGGGGCCCAACCCGGCCCGCCTCCGTGGAATACAGATGTTTTGGCAATGTTGTTTGCCGAAGCAAGGCGAAAATGGGTGACGATGGTGATGGCTGTTGACGATGCCGCTGCCGGTCAATATACATACGAGTACACGGAGTGCATGTAGACATCCAAGATGGCTAGACAAGTGCTCCTTTCGACAATGTCCTCCTCCTTTGTGCGCGCTTCTTGTACGCTGCCCACTCCTCCTCTTCGACTCCCTGCGTCTAGCAGTGGGAAGCCTGTCCGAAAGGCCAGACCGTTTCGCTTTAGTAATGATGATGGTATCCATCTCAATCCGATGGACACGACTAACTAGGTAAGAGCAGCATATGTACGCATGCTGCTACTTCTAATACCGCCATTGCTAACAAAGGGCCAACAGGGAATTGGGAATGCTACCGCCTCAAATTACTACCTACTGGGTAGTAGTAATACAGCCGCGACCGCCATTGTCGAAAAAAAGGAAAAAAAAAGGCGTGCCGAAGAGGAAAAAGGAAAACCAGATCAAAGAGAGGAAAAAAAAAAAAAGGCATCCCGTATGCTCACACTCCCCTGCGGCCATTCGTCCGTTCTGCTTGGGGGCGTGCGGGATCCTTCAGGGACCCTCATCTGATTCCCCTTTCTTCCCCCCTGGTTGGTGCAACCACTTGCAGCCTCTGTTCTCAATGGCCGTGAGAGGCCCGGATGGGGACCAAACGTTGCGGCGCCATGCAGAGTTGGAACCACGCCCAGCGTCCAGGAACCGCCCGCCGCTTTTTTCCCTCGTCACCGCTCCATCGTTCCCGGGGCCTGTCATTGGCATGATTGGATCGCCGCCACTCCAGAGGAGTCATGCATGGCGCACTTGCTCTCACCGACTTCACCGAATTTCAGTTTGTTTGCGACAGACGCAATTATTAGTAGCCGGCTGCTGCTCGCTCCTTGTCTGGCTCGCAGCCGGCGCGAGAAGCCTTTTATACTCTCTTATATCTCCCTCCCTCTCTCCCGGGCCTTTCTTGCTTTCCTCAAGCCCCAGACTTGACTCTCTGCACCTTGCGTGTCCATCCAAGCTTGCTTCTCTACCTAGTAGCCGGCTCTTAGCTCATCTAAACCTCTTGAGCAAAACCACACCCAAGCAAAAAAAAAAAAAAAAAAAAAAAAAAAAAAAAAAAAAAAAAAAAAAAATTCTGCCGGCTCTTAAAGCTTCGACCGCCTCTTACGAAATCGGATTTCATACCAAGTCTCGTGATCCTCGTCTAGTGCACAGGGACAGCTAGCAGAGCCGCAATAAGCTCCACTAACGACGACAAACATTATTTCGCTTGTTCTTTTTTCCACTTTCATCCATCACCATGTTTCGACGCTACGCTCTCGGCTTCTCCAACGTAGGACGCCAATTATCCACCATGGGCTCCGCGACTCCCATGGAAGATGTCATCCGTGCAAAGGTTTGTGTTTTCACCACCCATCTGCCTTTTTTTTTCCCTTCCTATTCCCTTGATTGAAATTCATCTTTGTATAATCTCCCACGTCTACCAAGTTTGGAAGTATCATTGTTCTAACTGCCATTTTGTCCTACAGCTCACTGCCGCACTTAACCCTCTCGCTCTGGAGATTCATAATGACTCCCATCTGCACGCCCACCACAAGGCCATGGTGGGTAACACTTCTAGAGAGACGCACTTCCGGTATGCACCCCCTTACCAATGGCACCGCCCAATCTCTTCTACGCAGAGACTAATCCCCCCTCCCAGTCTTGTCATCATCTCAGACGTATTTGCAACCAAGGTGCAGGCCGCTCGGCACCGAATGGTCTACAGTCTGTTGCAGGACGAAATGACCCGCGAAGGTGGCATCCACGCTCTCTCGCTCAAGACCCTGACACCTGACGAAGAGAGACGCTTGAAGAAGAAGGAAGCCGCAGCCGCAGCCAAGGCCAAGGCCGAGGCCAACAAGGAACGTGATGCCGCTGTCACCAGCGAGAAAGCTGTGCCCACTGCTGAAGTTCCGCCGCCAAAGTCCGAAGTGGAGCTGCGGCCCTGAAGTCCTCATGCAGATGCCAAAAAGAGCAAACTTCAAAGAGGGAAGAGAAAGCCGCGAGCTGGATATAAGCTCTCCAGTATGACAGACGATCTGACATCGCAACGTTCCGGGCGGACACACCTACCTCCTTACTCCACTTTACAACCATGACAAGGTTTTTATGATTGCACGACGCGCCATGAATCAAATTTCCTATCCGTTTCCTCACATCCGCCCTTTAAATGCGACGCCAGTCATGAACGAAAAAAGAAGATTTAAAAAAGACCCAGCAGAGGCCCGTAGCGGCCGTGTTATTTGATTTACCATATAAACTCCATTTTCGACATTTTACCTCGAAAAGAAACGAAAGAAAAAAAAAAACAAACATTGGCGTTACCGCATCATTATGGAATTTTTCTTCATTTTCTGGGATGAGATGGGTTAGATGGTCCACTAGTGCTCCTCAAGGAGCCATTTGCTTATTTCTCTCACTACTTCTTCTTTCCTTTCTTCATTGCGACTCATTTACTTCAACAAGTGAGAGACGGAAGAGGGGCTCATTTTATTTTTACTTTGTCGTGTTGACATATGCGCAATCTACCTGGATCGGTCTTTTAAATGGGGTATCCATACATCAATGAGTTTGCCATAGAAAATGTACATGAAACTTTACCCAATTCAAGAAACGAATGATGTGATTCTCTGCTCGTAATCAAAATTCATGCGCGTGAGATGGTATCAATCATCACAATCCCCCCGAGTTCGTCCAATGCATGAAACGCCTAGTATGCCGCTGCTCTTGGTCTCGTGCGTCCCAGTGACAAAAATCCATGAAGATATTTATGTGTGTGTGGTGACTATTTCGCTATTCATCTGCTTCCATCCCTCTTCCTAACTCTCAATCTCGCTGCCACCAACGATGGCTGAGGTAGAGGCCTTTTTCCGAAAATGCTCCTTCAGCCGTGCTCGTTCTTCGGCTGATCGCTTGCGCAATTTGGGTGCAGGCCGGCTGCTTGTGCTGGAGACCGAGCGGCCGCTCGAGACTAGATTGCTTACATGTCCGGCGGGTTGGGAAGTTTTACCACTGGCTTTGGGAGGTCGTCTGGCCATGGATGCGGCTGAGGCCGTGGAGGCGGGGTTAGATTGATGTTTGGGCGATTGTCGATGGGGCAGCTTGGGTAGTGGTTTAGGTTGCGGCTGTGACCGGGGCTGTGAACGCGACTGTGAATGTGAATGTGAATGTGAATGTGCACGCGAATGCGAATGCGAAGGTGACTGTGAATGCGGTCGTGAACGTGAACGTGAACGTGAACGTCGTTCCAGCCGTCGCCGTGGTTCCAGTCGTGGCTGGGCTTGCGGCTTAAGGGGATGGAGAGGAGGGTCGAAGTCATCGCTTCCAAGCTCTGGTGATGGAAGACGTGGAGGCGGTTGTGGAGGCGGCCGTGACGGCGCTGGCAAAGGAGGAGGTTGGCGAGTTGGAGGGGCGAGTGTCGAAGGAGGCGGCGGTGTCTTCGGTCGTAGCTGCATCTGCATCTCGTCTAGTATCTCCTCTGCCATACTGATATCCATGACATTGTCCGAGTCGGGTGGTGGGACAAGCTCTATCTCGGCTTCTGATTCCATCTCTACCTCCGGCTCTGGCTCTGAGTCAATCTCTGATTCTGGCTCTGTAGCCGCAGCAGGGACAGGGGCAGGCACTGGAGCAGGAGCAGGATGCCTCCTGTCTTGTAGCTCGTCTTCTTGCTCCTCCGCGTCAATGATCGCCTTGATCCTTGCGACTTCTTCGGGATACGAGCTCAGCACTAGGTCGATATTGCTTTTCTTTACACACATGCGGTTGAAAAGAATGGGGCCGCTCAGCATGTTGAACCACTCGATGGCAGGAAGAGGTTCTTGGTTGGGACCTGCGTTGCGCACGTATTTCAGAAATCCACTGGACCAGGCTCGGATAAAGTCATCGTACAGATATTCTCTTATCGACCTGCTGTCTTGAAGCATGCGAAGATATACACAAGCCTGGATGAAGCACCATAAATTGCCTGAATGAACCGTCGCATAGTCAGGATAAGTGGCAGTGAAAACACGATAGGGCTCCACACGGTCATTCATCAACACATCGATGGCGGCTTGCATCTGATCCAGCCGATTGACAAATGTTTGGCGGCTTGGAGACGGACCCATGCTTCTAAGAGGTGTACTACTGATTGTGTCAAGACGCGCTGCTGTACCCTGGTGGGGACTGACATGTTTCGTGAAGTTGTGTGGTGGCGGTGGGGGAGGAGGACTATATGCCTCACTCCTGCGAGAAGTTGGGGTAACGGAACTCAAAGATGTCGAGTTTTGCATGCCTGGCGCAGGAACTGTCTGGATTGATGGTGAGCAAGTGAAGGGAGCTGGACCGGTTGGAGCCCCGGCAGCTTTTGGGCTATCTTCGCTGAAGTCGATTGGCTTCAGCCGTCGCGGTCGCTGATGGGCTGGGTTAGCAGGCGCACGTACTGCCGAAGACTTGGTGGTTTCTGATGAAGTGCAAGGAACAGACGCAACGTGCGGCTGCGCGCATGGAGGCGTATTTGTAGTGGCCGTCGTACTTGTGAGCTCGTGTGTTGTTGCGTAGGATTGGGCAGCTACGCGGTTGATTGGAATCTCCCGACTTGCCTGGGCTTGGGGGAGCTCCATCTCAAGGTCCTCAGGCTCGCTAGCACTAGAGGGAGAATCAGGGATCGGTGCAGGTTGAGCTTGAAGCGGCGGTTGGGTGAGTGGTGCAAACGACGGAGTTGCGGGAGCCTCGCTAGGAGACGAATCAGGCATAGAGATCTGATTATCTGCTGAAAGATTCGATCTGACTGGAGAAGGCGTCCATGAGATGGATCTTTCCGGCGAAGATGAGGGCGCAGCCGTCGGCCTCGCAGGTGTAGAGGCCGGGGAATGGCCATTTCGCTCGTCTCGATCATCCGTAGCGGTCGCAGGATCGTGATTCTCATCATTGGAACTCTTCTTTTCACCCTCGTCTTTGAGGCGGATGAAAGCTTCCTTTAGAGTCTCTAGGACATGGCTAGGAACAGAGGCTAGACCATCCGGCACGTCCTTTAGATCGACCGCCCACGAGTCTTCCCGCTCCAGCAATTCTCTCTGGTCTCTGGGAATATTGACAATGTCCCGACGGCGCATCAACTTGGCGACATCGTGCATCGGTGGAGTGGTGAGAGACATGTTGAGGTTGGCGGCACGATATGGCGGCTTCTCGACCCGCGATGCCGGCACATGTGCGGAGTACACGGCTCCCTGACGCCGTCGGCAGTCAGTCTAAGCAGACTGATAGGGCTCAGTCGGTTGCCGAGTGCGGTGTGCCTGTTGTTCGAGATGGCTGTGAGATTCAGGCGATTAGAAGAAGTCGTCAAACGCCACCGGCAGGGCTTTGGGTCCCATGACTCAAGTCTCGGAGCACCATGCAATGGAGCGGGACGGGACGTCGCACGACGCGGTGCTGGAATTTTTCTCTATTTGAAGTTTGAGGATCGCGTCTTGCTGGCCGTGCATGGTGGGGGAGAAGCAGGGAGCTTGGATTGGAGAGAGATCTGGACGAGTCGGAAGCAAAAGCCAAGGTACATGCACGGATTACAGGTGCTGCTACTGGCAGGTACCTGTCTACCTTAGGTCTAGTGACATTGGAAGTGACTGGTTGGGGGAGCTCCACACAGGCAGTTCAGTGCAATTGTTCGTTTTTGCGTGCCGCGATACTTCGACTGTGTTCCAGACCACGCCGCGCCCGCCAGCCTCTGGACCGCTGCCACCGCTGCCTAAAGCCAAGGTGCCCAGAGGTACATGTAGGTATTTTCAAGGAACGTAGTTCAAGTGGAAAGTATTCGGCAATAGGTACTACCTACTGGAAGCCCAGTCTTGAGCACGATCCAGCAGACGAGGTATGGCTACCTCCAGAGCATGCGTAAGGTACCTTCAACCACCTTTAGTAGATACCAGAACCTAGAGGGCTCTTACTCAACGTTTCTGGTACCTGACCATCACTAGGCGGGTAGGTACCTTAGCATGGTCGGTACAGCAGGTAGCTCAGGCGCAGCTCTTGGCGCCACGGCCCACATTGTGATTCCATGTCCCATTGTGATACCAAGCACCACCTGCTGCTGACGACTGGTACTTTGCATTACCCGGCGGATTACCGCCAGTTAGTATCGTGGCCTTCCTTCACGGCAATGGCTGTACCGGTCTGCAGATAAGGTAACCCCAGATCCAAGTACTGTGCTGCGCCAATAGGTCACTTCCAACGCCCGTCGGGCACCCGCCAGATCGGGCTGCCGGTCCCCTTCGCCTCCCAATCAATCACCGCCATAAGCTCCCCTCCCCCCCAGACCCTGACGACATGTGGGCAGCCACCAGCGAGCCCCTCGCAAACGAAACGTGATCCTCCTCGCAGGCTGGGCTTGGCTTGCTTGAGCCTACATCTCGTCTGCGTCGCACCTCCAGAGTGCGCATGCACGCACACGCACACCGCACCTCGCCCTTGGAGAGCTTCTCTGTTCTCTGTCGTCACCCTTGTTCTGCCTCGCATATCCTCACCTGCAGCCGCCTCCGCCCTACAGCCACTCTACATACTTCGTACATGCTTCCTACATACTACGTACATACTGACGCGCTCGAACATCGCAGCCGCAGCTCCCCGCGGTTGCATCGCAAACCTCCGACAAAGCAGGCCCAGCTCTTCAACACCAAGGTATAAAAATATATATATAAAATAAAGAAAAGGAAAAGAAAACAGAAAGCCCTCCGGCACGAGCTGTCAAAGCCCCTTCGATAGCGTCTTTTGTTTCTTCCCGCCAACCACACCATGCCAGCGACACTCCGGCTACGTCTTCGCCTGGAAAAAGAGAAATAGACGTCTGACCAGCGAGCCGGTGCTCACGTTACATATTCATGGGCTTTACATGGAAAGCAACATCCTCATACACCGTCTGGCACCCTCTTCTGTCTGGTGATATCCAGCTATGGCGAGCAGTATACCGAGCTCGAGGCATTTAGACGGTTCCTCCTTCTCCGGATCCCTCATTTCTCCTACAGACTCCCGAGACCGTCGTGATTCCGTCCATTCCGTCTCTGTCAACTCCACTCTCGAGAAAGAACAGCTCGCGCAGGCCCTCGACAAGATACACACAACGGCCAGCCGTACTGATTCACTGACGACCTTCAACGACTTTGCCCCTCCTCCAGTAGCTGCGCCTGACACCGAAAGCCGCGGATCAGCGGGAGAGCTGGTACAAGGCTTGAGCGGGCTCTACAGTCGCCTCCGAGAGGCCGTTGGCGCTGGCAGCTCGTCCAAGGCTGCGCAAAAGGAGGAAGATGCTGTGAAGCAAAGAAAGCTCTCAGCCGCCGCAGAAGCACAAGATGCGTCGAGGCCATCTAACTCGTCTCTCAATCGCGCCGACACGGCGGCGACTACGTCATCTGTCGCGTCTCAGCTAGCACCAACCGAGGTTTCCTCCCCCACAGCTTCTACGACTCCTGTAGATGGCCGGCCCCAGATGCCCATGGCATCCAAGTCTGGAAGTATAAGCCTGATTGGAGGTTCCAAATCCCACCCATCTAGCCGACAGAGTCTTCCGACAAATGCCACAAGCACCGTAACTGCTGGTCCCACCATTACCGCACCCTCTGCGAGGATACGCGATGCCAGTCGCAGCTCTGCTCAGACCGAGGACAGCGGGACTCAAAGTTCGCGACGAAGGAGCACTGGCAAGGCAGACCTTCCGGCGCGCCTCTCTCCCGCTGATACATCAAATTCCTACGAAGCCAGAGATGGGAGTCTCCCCCCAAGGACTAGGAGAGACGACAGCACTTCTAGCATCGATGGCAGTGTCGACACTCCCTTGAGTCCCGCCAAGGGAAAGACCCCTATCTTGTCTCCGTTGCAGCCTACGCACTCTCGAAGCCCCTCTGCCGGATCGTCACTTCTATCTCCCGACGATGTTCGGCGGAAGCCAGCCGTCATTGATCGCATCAGTCATCCGAACCATTTACGATATTCAGCTTCCCGCGACTCATCCGTTGACCGCGGTACGGCCGAAGCGAACACCATTAGTACATCTGCCCACAACTCAGTGCATCATGATTCCTTTTCCCAGGAGTCTAACCCTCAACACTCCCGCTCTGGCGATGTCCGTATTCCAGGCACCACCACGACCCATCAGGGGGCCTCGGACCAGATGAACGCCCATCTGGACAGGATGCGCAGGCAGATCCTTGGTAAAGAGTTCTGGATGAAAGACGAGACGGTAAAAGAATGTTTTCTTTGCCAAACTCCGTTCACAGCCTTCCGCAGAAAGCATCATTGCCGCACGTGTGGCTTCATCTTTGACTCCAAGTGTACAACCATTATCTCAGGCGAAAGATTCGGTCTTAGCGGCTCCCTAAGGGTTTGCAACCGCTGCCTGGATGTCATCTCTCGGCGTTGGGATGTCAGTGGCTCTGAAGACTCTGGAGATGAGCAATCCTTTTTGCCGAGAATATTTGGTGCTGAGGATCCCAGAAAATCCACCGTGGCATTTGCGCATCACCTCAAGGACCAGGACTCACTAGGCCTGGAGGGCTCCGAAGATTCAAGACCCATCAACACGCCAATGATGGCAATACCGGCGACCCGTAGAGTCAGGGACTCTCATAATACCTCTTCTGTCCTGGAGATCGGCGCTCCGCAGCTCAGTCGCCCAAGCTCGTCACGCTCGCTCAGGTCCCTTACTTCTGGCCGACCGCATTCGTCCGCTGGCCATAAGCGGCATCATTCGAAGCACGGGCTTATGGGAAGATACAAACCGGACCAGGCTCCCTTTCGGACAGGCATTCAGGAAGAGTATGCCAAAAGAACAGCAAAGTTTCCGGCCTTCCACGACGACAACATTATCGACCCAGAGCTGGCGGACTACATGTCGGATGATTCGAGCGGAGATGAACAAGGCGGCAGCATTTTCGCGACGCTGTCAGCCGCCGAGATGCCGCCTCCAAGCTTTGATACTGACAAATCAAATCTTACCTCCCTCATGAATACTACAAAGAAGCATCGCCATAGGGGGGGCGAGAAGAGTATAAGCGGGATGAGCCACTTCAGTCGCAGTGGATTCGGACTCGACGACTTGGCACCTGGCTTTGCAAGCCATCGCAGGTCGACCCGGCGCCGCAACCTCAGCGTGAGCGGCAGTGTCCATCATTTCGGGTCTCCACGCCCCAAATCTTCTGTTTACAAAGGGCCATCAGCTTCTTCAGAGATGCTATTCCCCGTAGATGTTCCCACTCATAGCGCAACCCATTTGACCAGGAGCGACTCCCTGCGCAGGAGTCGAGTCGCCAAGACTGAGCTCAACGAGTCTAGTTTGAGGCACGTCGACAAGCTCCTTCACCAGCTATTAGTCGATGCGGAGATCCCGAACCCCGAAGCATGGCAGAAGGCCCTCGTCCCCATTCTTTTACAGGCCACTGACGATGTGTCGCCTGATGTTGCAAATGGAGAGTCTATGGACATCCGCACCTATGTCAAGCTCAAGAGGATTCCTGGAGGCAAACCTGGAGATACCTCTTATGTTTCCGGCATAGTCTTCACGAAGAACCTTGCTTTGAAGAGCATGCCTCGCAAAATGACGAATCCAAAAATTCTCCTTGTCGGATTCCCTATCGAGTATCAGCGCCACCAACAGCACCAGCAGCAATTTATGAGCCTGCAGCCGGTCATCGAACAGGAGAAAGAATTCCTCAGAGTCGTGGTCCAGAAGATCCGGAACCTGAAACCGCAAGTCCTGCTTGCTGAAAAGAGTATCTCGGGTCTGGCTCTGCAGTATCTCTCTGAAGCGAATATCTCGGTAGCATACAATGTCAAGCGTTCGGTCATAGCCGCGGTCGCTCGTTGCACCGAGACCAAGATCATTGAGTCACTCGACATGCTAGAAGCTCAGGTCGGAAGGTGTTCTGCCTTTGAAGTGAGGACGTTTGTAAACAACGACTACCCGGGTCGAAAGAAATCCTACATCTTTATTTCCGGATGCAGGCCCGAACTCGGCTGCACAATCGCCCTTCGGGGCGCTAGCAATGCGCTCCTCGCCAAGATGAAATACATTACCGATTTCATGGTCTACGTAGTGTATAATCTCAAACTAGAGTCGAGCCTTTTACGGGATGAGGGTGTCGAGCCTCCAGAAGGCGGCGAAGGGTCTATGTCTAACTCTTGTCAAGCGTTGAATGAAAGTGTCCGATCATTGAGCTCAGCTGGTCATGCGAACAGCGGAAGAAACGGAGGGGGCCCCATCGTCCTCATCAATCAACCATCGAGCGAGAGCGAAATGCCCTCACAGGTCACTGTGGACAGCTCCACCCCCGGAGGGACTGACGAGGCTTCATCGCAGCCCCATCCGGACCAGACGACGCCCGAGCCGCCCAAAATGCTCTCTCTACACGAATCTCACGCGCATGAATCCACAGACAGCCAGGTCCCTGACGATGTGCCGATGCCAACTTTCTATAGTGACATGGTGGCCAAGTATGAGACCAAAATTCTCTCGGCGTCGCCATATGTGCGATTCACGCAGCCGTATTTGCTCATGAAAGCTCGTGAGCAAGAGAGGCGCCTCCTCTATCTCCGTCGCCTCAGAGATCAGGATATGATCGAAGCAGAGGACGTGGAGAAGAATGATCGTCAAAAGTTTCAGCTCATCAAGCCCGAAATGGTCGAGGAACTTGGTCAAAAAGCACCACGTCAAATAATGGAAATTCTACACGCGGTGCACGACGCCGAGTACGACAAGGCTCTCTATAATTACCAAACCCAAACTCGCCAGTGGGAGACGTATATTCAAGGCAACTTGGACCTGTTCGACCCTTACTCACACCAGAACATTGTCATCTTGTATTCTGTCATCTGCACCGAAACGAAGATTCCCTGCACAGAGCCGAGCTTAGTCGGCATCAATTTCTATGATGAGCAGCGTGACGACACCAGCATGGATCCCGACTGCACACTTGGCCAGTATGTTGAATACTTGGTCTCCAGTAAAGATGACGTCTGTGATTCCAATGGGTGTGATCGCAAGATGATAGAACATCATCGGACTTTTGTCCACGATCAATTTCGAATCACCGTCTTTGTGGAACATGTGCCAAATGCTCCGCAAAGACCGCCGGAGCTGGGCAATGGCATCACGATGTGGACCTATTGCAAAGTGTGTAAGAAAGATTCGGAGGAAACTGCAATGTCGGAGACTACTTTTAAGTACTCCTTTGGAAAATATCTGGAACTTCTTTACTGGGGCCGGGGTCTGCGAATGAAAGAATCTGCGGGATGCCCTCACGAGCATCAGAAGGATCACGTTCGCTATTTTAGTCTACATGATTCGCGCGTGCGGATTCACTGGGATCCCATTGATCTTCTCGAAATCGTCGTGCCGCGGGCTCGAATCACGTGGAAGGTCAGCAACGACTTGAAGCTCAAAAATGACATCTTCACTAAATTGGAGGAACGTTGGGCGAAATTCATGGCTTCTGTGAAAGCCCGACTCAAGAGCATCCGGATCGACAGTGTGCTTCCTGAAAAGGCCGAATCTTGCAAGGCAGAGCTAGACCGGCTGTCCAAGAAAGCCCAGGAAGACCAGACCATGATGGTTAGTAGACTGCAAGAGATCTACGTCAATTCCAAGTATTACGAGGTTGTCCCCTTCAACATCATCGTTCGAGAAATGTTGGAGACGGCAAGCGAGTGGGACCAGACTTTTGCCACGTTTGAAGCCGACTTCCTGGGAGACAAGGACATGCGGCAGCTTACGATGTTACAACTGAAGAAGATGTTCACTGATAACGAGTCCAAGGAGTCCCTTGCATCCAATGAAGGAACAGGATCTACCGCAGAGAGTGAGGATCGTCCCTCTCAAACATTCTCTGAATCAGACGAAAAGACATCGCAGCCAACAGACTATACCGAGAACAGTATGGAGGCCAGCGCCGCCTCTGCTGTGCCGCCTGAAGAGAAGCAAGACGCTGAAGAGAAGCCCAACGTCGAAGAGGATAACAGAATTGAGTTGTCGACGGAAGATGCTGCCGAGCGGGCCGAGCCACTAGATTTAGCTACCACCGCGCCCATTATCATAACGGATTCACAGCCCGCAACGGGTGACGATGAAGGTGTGAAATCTACGACTCCGCCGGAGGCCTCGTCGACACACAGGCTCGCATCACCTGTGAGACTGGCCCGGAGCCCCACGAATTCATCTGCCTCTGGAGTCTCTCTAAATGAGAGAGTCGACCCAATTCGTCGTGAAAAGACTGCGCCTTCGAACCCCACGGCGGAATCTGACGGGCTACCAGCGGATGCGGAGACGCCTAAGTCGGCCTCAGAGCAAACTATGCGACGTAAATCTAGCACCAACACGTCGGCGCCAATAGCCAGAACCACATCTCAGCCGACCCGGAGCATGTCGAGGCGACAGTCAAGCGGCAAACAAGGGGGCTCCACGGAAGCGACCATCAAGTCTTCTGACTCCGTTAACTCGGATCAACAGTCAGAGGGCTCCGTCAAAGTAGATAAAAAACTGTCTGATAGGCTCGGCTTGACTGTATTGAAGAACAGGGGGAAGATGGCAACTTCAAGCATCCCTCGCCTCGTGCACAAGAAGAAAGAATCAAAAGTCTCCACATTAGCGCGACATTTCGAACAACTCAGTAGGGAATTCAGCAGAGAGTTTGAGAAGGAGCGTCTGCGAGACCGCAAGAAGCGTGCGGCTAGCATGCGAAACCCTCGGCCTATGCTTCCCAAAACGTCGACGCAGGCAATCGTGCAGGTATATGACAATGTCAACGAGGCGTTCGATGAACCAGCGATGGCGAATGAAGCCGCCATGGAGCAAGACGCAGAGGACCAATTACAAGATGCGCCTTCGGTTCCGCTAGATGAGAAACGGGGAGAGCCATTGAGGCAGGATTCACAGGCGGAACCTCCCACTCCTGGCGAAACCCCTCTGTTGGCAGATGGTCGGCCTAGGTGGGATGACGACGCCGCAAATCTGAACACGAGCCAAGGCGCATCAGATGATGAGGGGGGCGGTAGCGACGCCGAGCCCTCGGTGTCTGACGAATATATGCCCGATATCAAGGAGATTGCTGACTCTAGCGCTGAAATCCCCCTGGAGCTGCCAAAGCATCAAAAGACGAGCCTGATGAAGTACCTGACGAACTTTTGGGCCGAGCGATCGGCCAGCGGCTGGCCTCCATTGGAGTATCCCGTCAATGCGTCGGATCACATCTTTGTTGACTCCGATATCATCGTTCGAGAAGATGAGCCCAGCTCGGTCATCGCGTTAGCGCTCAACAGCGATGACTACAAGGAAAAGTTGGCCAACATCAGGCGAGAAGCGCATCAGAGCATGCTGAGAGAGGCGGATGGTAGTGTCGATAGCGACTCGAAATTATTGCCCATGTCAGATAACACCGACTGGGCGGCAGACGAAACGGAACTGGAAAAGAGTTTGCTCCGAGCCACCGGCACACATCTGAAATACCAGTTCAAGGAAGGTGCTGCCATTATGACATGTAAAATCTTTTACGCAGAGCAGTTTGATGCTCTGAGAAGGAAGTGTGGCGTTGCCGAGCGGATCGTGGAGTCATTATCGCGATGCCTTAAATGGGACTCAAAAGGCGGCAAAACGAAGTCGGTCTTCTTAAAGACACTTGACGATCGGCTCGTTCTCAAGGTAAGAAGGAATAAGAAGGGAAAAAAACCTCCCACTTTCGCCTTCTCCTGCCCTGGCACCAATTTCTCGGGATCAATACTAATGGACATTTGTACAGTCACTGTCGACAGTGGAGACGTCTGCCTTCTTGCGGTTCGCTCCGGGATATTTCAGCATCATGGCCGAGGCGCTGTTTCATGATCTACCCTCTGTCATTGCCAAGATGTTGGGATTCTTCCAGGTGCTCATTAAGAATCCAATAACAGGAACAGATATCAAATTAGATCTATTGGTGACAGAAAATCTCTTCTATGATCGGTCTCCGACGAGAATTTTCGACCTCAAGGGTTCTATGCGTAACCGCAAGATTCAAGCGACTGGCGAGCAAAACGAGGTCCTTTTGGACGAAAACATGGTAGAGTACATTTATGAATCTCCTCTGTTTGCACGTGAGCACTCCAAGAAGCTTCTCAGAGCATCAGTCTGGAACGACACACTTTTCCTGGCGCGACAAAATGTTATGGATTACTCCCTAATGATTGCCGTCGATGAGTCAAGAAAAGAGTTGGTCGTCGGCATCATCGACTGCATCAGGACATACACGTGGGACAAGAAGCTTGAGAGTTGGATCAAGGACCGTGGTTTCGCGGGCGGCGGTCGCAATAGGCCAACTGTGACCAGTCCCAAGGAGTATAAGTCTCGATTCAGAGAAGCCATGGCGAGGTATGTCATCTCCCTCCTCTTTTCTCTCTCTCTCTCTCTCTCTCTCTCTCTCTCTCTCTCTCTCTCTCTCTCTCTCTCTCTCTCTCTCTCTCTCTCTCTCTGTGTTGTGAAGTTGCTGGCTCCAGTTCTACATTCCCCCAGCACCGTCTCGCCGATGACATTCGCAGCTAACGACGCCCATAGATATATCTTGCAGGCTCCCAACTGCTGGCATCTGTTCAATAAACCTCAGTACAACATGTACTACGGCCGAGCTCGTTTTGATGACCTAGAAGCTTGACGACAGATTGTTTGGAGCCATGAAACGCACAGCTTATATGGAACACAGCACAGCATTAAGGGACGTCATGGTTAGAATACAGCCGCATATGCACTTGTAATGGCGTTGGTGTTTTCGGTATCTGGGCTCCTTGTATCACCGTTCTATTGCGAGTTTGGTCGATTATCATTGTCTTGTGTGGGATATTTTTGTCATCAGTGAAAGAGCAGCGAGATACCCCGAATGTCGTGACACTATATACCTAGCTTAGAACACGGAATAGCTAAATAGCCTAATTGAGAGCACGTAGATTATTTAAAAATCTTACTCTTTTTAGTCTTGTCCGCGTAGTAATGTAAAATATGAGCCAAGGGAAAGCGGGCGTTGTCTCCGTTTGCATGTCTTCAGCTCTGAAAAAACTCACCTATACCACCCAGGCCCCACTCTATGATGCTCATAACTAAAGCTTCTTTCAGCTTGCCTCGTGCATTCAACACTCTCTCTTGCTCATACTCTCTTTTAATGCTAGACCGAACCCCGCTGCTGAGCAGCTTGACTAATCATCTTCCTTTTTCTTTTCCTTTTTGAAACCCCGTGTGCAACTAGTCACCTTATTCTCTAATGTCGATTGATCTCAACTGGGAAACGCTGACAAGCGGTCCTGATGGAGAAGCGCTGGCCGAGAGCATCAGGACGTTCATCCACACAAAGTTCCAGACGGTGCCGCTGCCGCGGTTCATCAGGTCCGTGACCGTCCACGGCTTTGACTTTGGCACCATCCCGCCGGAGCTGGAGCTCAAGGACATTACGGATCCGTTGCCGGACTTCTACGAGCAGGAGCTGGAGGATGACGAAGATGAGGACGACGAAAGCGAGGAGGACGAGCACAGCATAGCCGAGAGGGAAAGGCTGGCTGCGGCGGCGGCCATCATGGAAGCTAGGAAACGCGAAAACGGCCTCAGGGAGGCGCTGAAGAGCGAGATGAGCGGCCATGATGTGGGGAGAGCGTTCTTAGGGACCTCAACGCCAGGCATCTTAGGCGGGCCGGGCAGGAACTATTTTCAGGCGCACCTTGCCACGGGGACGCACACGCCGCTTGCCGCCGTCGCGGGGGCGCATCTGGGCACCAGCTGGATGGGCTCGACGGTCGGCTCGGAGGCCCAGACGCCGCATCATAGCAGAGAGGCGTCGCAGGGCTCCATCGACAACTTCCAGGCCTCCCTGGACCCGGGGATCCCGGGGCCGAGCATGGGTGCCAAATCGGACGTCTCTAGCACGCTCGGCCCGCCGTCCCGGCCGTCGACGAGCCACGGACCCGTCAGTGGCTCGGCCGTGGTGGACGACGGAGACGGGCAGCGGTCTCCAGCCCAAGAAGAAGGTACGACGTCGCCTCGGAGGGAGCCCAGGGTGGAGGACGTGCAGGCCGTGTTTCGCATCCGCTACTCGGGCGACGTGCGGCTGAACCTGACGGCCGAGATCTTGCTGGACTATCCGATGCCGAGCTTCGTGGGGATCCCGCTGAAGCTGAACATTACGGGCCTGACGTTCGACGGGGTGGGCGTCCTGGCGCATATCCGGAAGCGAGTCCATTTCTGCTTCCTCAACCCGGACGATGCCCTCGCCGCGGTGGGACCGGAGCCGGACGACGCGGCGGTAGCAGGTAGCAGCGGAGGAGACTCACAGGCGTCCGGGAAGAAGCCACCAGCAGCTGGGACCAGGTTTGGCGGCTTGCTGCAGGAGATCAAGGTGGAAAGCGAAATTGGGGAGAGGGAGAGCGGGAGGCAGAGCTTGAAGAACGTGGGCAAGGTGGAGAGATTTGTGCTGGAGCAGGTGAGGAGGATATTTGAAGAGGAGTTTGTGTATCCGAGTTTCTGGACGTTTTTGGTATAATGTGGAAATGCCAAATCTCTTTTCTTCCGCAGTATGATAGAAGGAGGCCAATTACGCCCCTTCACAGTGTACGATCAATCACCATGATCATTACGGCTACTATATAAACAGAAACAATACGCTGCTTCAGGAACCATGAGTACAATTTTCATGTCAATGTCCGTCTAAACCCCTGATACGCCTGCTGGATATCCAACTCTAACTCTCTAGCTTGCTGCTCGCTTAGTTCATCCGACGCCTTCATCTGGTTCAGCGTGATGAGCCACTGGACAATCTTGCCCCTGTTGTCGAAATCCTTGTCCGTCACACGGTTCACCGACTGGATAACGTCGGAGAGCAGCGGGTGCAGCTGATCCTTGGAGAGGAGGCCGAGCTTGACGGCATCGAGGAATGTGATAAACTCCTGCGTCGCCTCGAGGATGAGCACCCCGCTGGTGTTGTTGCTAGATGCTGCGGGCGCCGGCGCGGGAGCGGTAGAGGATGCGGTGACGGTGGTGGAGGGCATGCCGACGCGAAGGCGCTCAGTCGCACGAGGGACGTCAAGCTAATGCTGATGGTTAGCCGGATGAAGCTTTCTTCGCACAGAGGAACCTCGCGAGCATCTGACATACCTCCCATTTGGCCTTGAATGTCTCCAAGTCCTTGAATTCGTTTGCAATTGTCTCATCTGCCAAGAGTGCCTTGTACTGTCTTAAAGAGCGCTCACAGATGTCCGTGTATTCGGCTTCCGGGATGGCGTCTTTCAAGAACGCCTTTTCCAGCTCATCGAGCGTGACAATAATGCTAAACAGCTCCCCGAGAGAGTCTTGAAGATCGCGCTCGGCGCGCGTGCTAGTAAGTTTCACCTCCTATGCTTGGTTAGCTGGTTAAAGATCTCGGTCATGTATACCTTGAAAGACGTTACGAGAAGTGGGGGAGGGGGGGTTCAGCGAACGGGATTCACAGGCGTGCACCACTTACTTCATCAAGGTTGATGGTGGCAGATAGGCTTGTGTTCGGAACATAGCTATGAGGAGTAGGCGCGTAGCTCTGACGCGTGCTCATGATGGTATGTCGAAGCAAGGCATCGAGGAGGGAAGAAAGTGCCGAGCTCGAGCAATGCTGGATGAAGCTTCTGGAGTTGACATGGTGGGAACGCTGCAACAGCTCAGGTTGCGCAATGGTGCAGCACTAAGTCCAAAGGCACGGAGGTGCCATGCCAGTACAAAGGTACCTACTGCTCCGTACCTTAGCCCGTACCCACCAGGACGCCGGCAGAATGTCCCCGATACTTTCACCGCCCGCCCTCCAACTATGGGGCGGTTTTATCGATAGCGGTCGATTATCGAAAATTTTTGGAAAGTTGCGGATTTTGGTGCTTCGAGGCGCGCGAACGCTTCCCATCTTTCAACCCAGCGTCTCGTCTGCTTCTCAGAATTCCTTAATCGGCCACAGCCCGCCCCGTGGCTGCGAAACGGTTGCCCAACATGGGAGCCTCCAAGAAGAATCTGAAAGCGACCAAAAAATTCGAAAAGAAGCATCTGAAGGATGTCCTGGACAAGAGAAAGGCCGGCGCAAAGATCAAGCAGCGAATGCAGATTAGAGAGAAACAAAAGGCGAAACGAGCAAGTGATGCTGAGTTCTTGAAGGGCTCAGCTGGCGGCCAAGATGCCGCCTCTGCATCCGCCAAGAAGCCTGCCGGGGCCAAGGCCAAAAAGGTCAATGAGATGAGCGTCGACGATTTCTTCCAGGGCGGTTTCGAAGACATCATCGAGAAGAAAGGCAAGGCTGGTAAACTCGGCAAGAGGAAGCGTGGCGAAGCCAAGGAAAAGGATCAAGCTGTCAGCGAGGGAAGCGATTCTGATGCCTCAATCGGCGCGCAGCCTGTTGCGAGCGATAGCGAAGATGGCAGCGACGATGATGAAGATGCCGCCGGTCCTGGCATGAGCAAAGAAGCCATGAAAGGGCTCGCCGAGAAGGACCCAGAGTTCTACAAGTTTTTAAAGGAAAACGACCCCGAAGCGCTGGATTTCGACGAGAATGCGGATCTGGCAGAGGTGGACGAGCTAAGCTCAGGCGAGGAGGAGTCGGAGGAAGAGCTGCCAAAGAAGAAGAGAAAGAAGAGCAACAAGGCGGAGGAGGAACCTGCACAGAGCAATGAGCTGACTCGCAGCACGATTGCCGGCTGGAGAAAGGCCATGACAGAAACCCATTCTCTCCGAGCGACCAGACAAGTTGTGCTAGCCTTCCGGTGCGCTGCCCACCTCAACGAGGCGGACGAGGAAGGCCAAGCAGATCAGCGATGGGCTATCAACAGCCCAGAAGTGTTCAACGACATTCTTCTGCTGGCCTTGAAAGAGGTTCCGGCGGTCATGAACCACCACCTCCCCGTCAAGGAGTCAGCAGCGGGTAAGGTCTACGTGCAGACGGAGACAAAGAAGTTTAAGACCTTATCGCTACTCCTAAAATCTTACATCTCCTCCATCATGCATCTCCTCAACACACTTTCTGACGACGGCACCATCACGGTAACCCTTCTTGCGATTGTGGAGATTCTTCCCTACCTCCTATCGTTCAAGAAACTCATCAAGGCGCTTGCCAAGTCCATGGTCAACCTATGGGCTCAGGCTTCCGGATCCCACTCGTCGCGCGTCACGGCGTTCCGCGTCATCCGCCGGCTGGTCATCATCGGAGACAAGGGCATCCGCGAAACCGTCCTCAAGGCCGTCTACCAGGGCCTCGTGCAAGGCTGCCGGGTGACCAACCACAACACTCTGCCGGGCATCGACATGATGAAGTTCTCGGCCGCGGGGCTCTGGGGCATCGACCCTGCCGTTGGCTATACCACGGCCTTCACGTTCATCCGCCAGCTCGCCATCCACCTCCGCAACAGCATCGTCAACAACAAGAACGACTCGTTCCGCATGGTCTACAACTGGCAGTTCACGCACTCCCTCGACTTCTGGGCCCGCGTCCTCGCCGAGCACTGCACGCCCCTGAAGGAAGCCGAAGCCGGGAAGGAGAGCCAGCTGAGACCGCTCATCTATCCCCTTGTTCAGGTCACCCTCGGGGCCATGCGCCTCATCCCCACGTCGTTATACTTCCCTCTTCGCTTCCACCTTATCCGCTCGCTGCTGGTCCTGTCTCAGGCAGCCGACGTCTACATCCCTCTCGCCTCGCCGTTGCTCGAAGTGCTCAACTCCGCCGAGATGAAGAAGCCTCCCAAGGCATCCACGCTCAAGCCCCTGGACTTTGCCGTCTCGTACAGGGCGCCCAAGACCTATCTCCGGACGCGAGTCTTCCAGGACGGCATCGGAGAGGAGGTCGTCGAGCTCATGAGCAGCTTCCTCTTCATCTGGTCCACCTCCATCTCCTTCCCCGAACTTGCCCTGCCCGTCATCATCCAGCTCAAGCGGTGGATCAAGCAAGTGGGCTCCAAATCCAGCGGCAACAAAAACTCCAAGCTCGTCTCGCAGTTCACCGTCCTCGTCCAGAAGCTCGAGGCGAACGCAAAGTTCATCGAGGAGAAGCGCGCCAAGGTCGACTTTGCGCCCAAGCACCGCAGCCAGGTTGACGCCTTCCTCAAGGACTTTGACCCGGCAAAGACGCCGCTGGGTGCCTATGTCGTCGGCCAGAGAGTCGCTCGAGCTGAACGGGCCAAGGTCCTGGCTGAGGCGAGAAAGGAGGACGAGCGGAAGAGGAAAGAGAACGAAAAGGCCGGAGAGTCGGACGAGGAGATGGAGTATAGCAGCACTGAGGAGGTGGCCATGGACGGAGAGCTTGCGGAAGATGAAGACGACGATGAGGAGGAGGATGACGATGAGAATGAGGAGTAAAACCTGTACATAGCCTTAGTTGATTGTTTGGCAACAAGTAGATTCGGTATTCCAATGCCTGAGAGAAGAAAAAAAGTTACATAATAGATGGCCGTCAATACGAGCAATTTACATACTCAAGCCATTCATCACGTTTGTTACGCACATCACACACAATGTAGCGGATTCAGAACCAGTCATTTCTCATAGTCGCGAAAAAGCGACCTGACCACCATATTATTCGTACAAGTGAAAATCGCACAGACTGGTGCGCTCGTATCCCAAACTCCTTCCATACAAGATGCAGAAAAAAAAAGAAACCCAGCCCACAGTATGTGTAGACATCTTAGTCTGACCATCAAGTCAAGAACAAAACCATAGCCGTAGTGCCCGAATGCGCCAATCCTAAACCCGATGCTTGCTTTCGATTCCATTCACGGACAGCTCGAAAAGCTCCCTCCCACTTTTCTGCTAATTAGCCTTTATTTCTATCGGGCCAATTGCCAGCACTGAACCCTCATCTCCATGATACGAAATCTTCTTCATCAACCCTGTTCCATTTAGGCCTCCACAATGCCTTCCCATGTAATTTGATCGCTCATGCTCGTGGCATCTCGGATAGTCATGCCCGTAATGTTCAACACAGTCATCTCGACTTCCTCCTCCGTCATTTCTTGGCCAGCAGCTTTTTGGCCCTCAAGCACGTCGTACAGGCTGTAAATCTGGTCGTTCTTCGCCTCGAGACGCTTCAGCAGCACGCGCATAGATTCAGCCAGGGCAAGCCTATCCCGGCGGCCTATGGACTTATCGCTGCTGTTGTACCGAGCCTGCAGGCGCGTGAGCTCCAGCTGAAGATGCTGCGATTCATCTTCCAGGCCCTTGATTACAAGAGCGAGAGCGTAGCCCGGAGAATGAGCCGGCCGGACCGTGTGATCACCGCCCGACACCGCACGATCACTGACGGGAACGGGCCGCGGTATCGACACACGTTTCTTGCCAGCAGCCAAGTCGGCGGAGGAGATGACACCAGAGTGAGATGTGATACGACTACAGACTGTGCAATTCTGGCAGTTGTGCCCACAAAGCTCGTCTAGAATGCGTCGAGCGTTATTCGACAGCGTTGGGCAAGTATCCATATTGGAAATCCTGACGGCTCGTACAGCCGCCTCATGTACGACGGTCTTCTTTGGTTGTCGTGACTTGGAGTCGATGTGCACAGTCTTGGGCGCCGGCTTACCAGCGCTTTGACTCCGCGCCTGCTTCGTCTCTTTACCCGTTGCGTTATCCTTATTGCTCGCGGTGGTCAGGTTTAGTGAAATAGCCAAGTCCTGAGTGATGTTGTCCACGGACAGCAAGCCTGTCGTGTCTTCATCAAAGGGATCCATATCTGGAAGAGATAATCTGCCCGCACTCCGGCGCTTGCTCCCCTGGTTTGCTACAGTAGACTTTGTCTCCTGCAGTGGCTTCCCAGTGGATTTGTCGGGCAGAGCGAAGGCGACTTTTTGAGCATTGCTAGCATTCTTTGACGGAGTCGACTTGACGTTGCTCTTGGAGCGCTGTCGCGAATCAGCTTTCTCGCTGTGTGAAGTAGCGTCTCGTTTCGGTAGGGATTGGGTCTCTTGCCGCCCAGATTCGTTGACGCCGGTCGTGAAGTCCTCCGTATGTGAAGTTAGCTCGGGCAGCTCAGGCATGTCTTTGGTTTCACTGGCATCGACGGGACCGGTGTCATTCGTCTTGAGGGTAATGTCTGGAACAAAGAAAGCCGACGTCATGTTTTCTTCGGTCTCACCATCGAGACGCGTGGTGAAATCACTCTTTCCAGACTGGCGGGAGCGATCTAACTGTTTCTTCAAACCCTCAAGCTCTTCCTTCAACTTGAGGTTTCTGTCATGCAGATCATGAACGCTGTGCTCGAAACCGGAATTTTCGCGACGCAGAATCTTGTTCTCGCTAAAGTACTTTTCGTTATGCCGAACAAGGCTGTCATTGTCTTCGCGAAGTGACGCCTTCTCTCGTCTCAAAGATTGCACCTCTCGCTGAAGAGCTTCGATCTCTTCGCGAGCCGCGTCAAGCTCGTGCTGCACACCATCCAGATTCTCACGCAGATCCTCATTCTCGTCCATTAGTGTCTTATTGTTTGTTCGCAGAGATCTATTCTCGCTGATGAGGGACTGGTGATCATGTCGAACGCCATTGCTGTCAGATCGTAACGAATCAGCTTCGTCACGAAGGCGCTGCTGCTCGCGCCGCAGCGTCTCAACCTCCTTCCGAAGCGATGCGTTGTCAAACTCCAAGGCATCTCGGCCTCGTCTCAAAGTATCGATATCACGGCGCAGGGCGTCATTGTCCTGGCGAATCTGCTCAGATGATCCCAACTGCTTGTGTGAAGTTTCGAGCTCTTTCTCTTTGACACTGAGCTTCCGGGTCAACTTGTTGATGTCTTCGCAGGCCTCTTGTAGGCGGCTGAAGACACGGTCGCGCTCCTGCGCTAGAGTGTCATTCTCAATTTCGCTGGTGCTGATCCGACGTGTAGCCTGGTCCAATCGCCTCTGCAGAGAGGCTACCTCGGCTTCAAGCTCTGAGATCTTGTCAGTAATTGGCACTATGTCGGGAGATGGAGAAGGCCGAAATCACCTTTCTTCTGTTTCGAGATTTGCTCATTAGCATCGAAGACGTTGAGCTCTCCATCTACGGACTTGCGAGATCTAAGCTGGGCTTCGAGTCTCTCTACCTCATGCTGAAGGCTGCCGGCATAATCTTGAATTTTGTCATGGTGCTCCTGTAAAGAAACAATCTCTTCACGGATCATATCCATGGACACAAAGATCTTGTTTTCTTCTTCAGGGAGATTAACACCGTCAACCTCAGCATATCGCAATCCAAAAGGTCTCTCCTTCTGATCGTGGACTTGGCCATGTCTGACCAGTATCGGAACGCCGTTCTTCATGGATCCGCTGAATCTCAACGTGCCGGTAACGAAGTCATCAAGATGCGAAATGTCTGGCATGAAAAAGGAGCGGCCATTTGACGCATCGTGTGCTGGGCTGGACAGTAGGGGAGGCGATGGAGGTACGGCTGTCAGGCTAGACTTGGCGGAAGACATATTGGGAGAGCTTTGCTCGTGAGGCGACTCTCGTTGGTTTTCATCTTGGGGGCTCGTGGATGCCTTGCGGAGTTTTTCCACTGCTTCGGAGATGGAGAGACGTCGCTCTTTTTCGTTGCCAAGTTCCCTTGGTGGAGAAGACCGAGTATGTACTTTTGACAGAGGGCTGGGGTTATGACCAGTTTTAGTCAAACCGTAGGTAGAGAGTCCTCGGGCAGGTGGGCGCGAAACAGCCGCTGGTGAATCGGCTTCCGTATCAACGCGCGGCTGCATCTCAGCGCGAGATCTTTTGGAACCGTTCCACGCGTCCTCGGTGGTGTCATCAATGAGCTTGGTAGCAAGAGACGGCAACGACTTTGCGTTCTTGGGAGCTAGAATCTCATCAAGTGGTTTTGTGTCCGTCAGGTCGTCGAAGATGGGCCGGTTTTTCTTGGGGAGAGAATAGAATTCGGGCCACTTGCGGTGGGCAGCCTCCCAGTTGACCGGCAGCTTTCTCGGGGCCGTGACTCGGGCGATGTCTTCGTTGAGCTTGCGGGTGGACTCGCCGTCGGGATCCGAAAAGACTGAGGATAGAGTGGGACTTGCGGTGCCGGTGGATGAAGGTGGGGAGTTGAAGGGATTTTCGCGATTGGCGTTCATCTCTCTGAGGATGCGCGAACGATATCTGGTGACGGCGTCGGCCTCCATCGCTCTGTCACGCGTCGAACGCGATGCGGGATCCGGGAGAGTCGACGCTGGTTAATGAAGTTGGTGAATAGCGGTAAGAGGCTGCCAGGGGCGCGTCGCGCGTGCAGCTTTAAAAGGGCGGCTGCGCCAGCGTGCCTGGGACCTCCAAGGCAAGAGCGGAGATGCGAAAGAGTAAAAGCGCCGTCGCCTGGGTATTCTTGTTATATTAATCAGGCGTGACGGAGATTGAGTTGTTTGGAAATATCGGGATGAGTGGGTGTTGAGGGAAGTGAAAACGAAGATGAGCAACTCAAAGTGGGAAGCTGGAGGTGAGATGAAGGTACAAGCTAGGGTACGCTGGCTAGGATTGTTTTGGGCGAAAGTAAACAAACCCCAAACCGAATGTGGAGAGCGGGGTTTCAAGTGCAACCACCAAAATAGTACTAGCGCCACCTTGAAAAAGAAAACATCTTTCAAGTGCTTGCATGGAGTATCCCGTACACAAGTACCTACCTTAGGTACCTTACCCAGTACCTTACCACCCAGCGATAGAGGAAACCTTGGGACAGCCACAATGAGCCTCTGACGGAGCACGCAGACAACTAAGTTTTGTGGTTCAACGGGAATCTTGAGATATCCCGTTGCTAGAGTTTTTACCGAGTAAAGTGGTCAAAAGTCCTCTAATTGGCAGAGAGATCCCGTTCTCTGGCATATCGAGAAAGCTGTCAAACGGATGAGGATAGCGCCTGTGCTAGTCCCTGACAGCTGCAAAGAAGTGCTAGGATACGGCACTGAGTAATATCGCGTACTACAAGATACTTACTAGCAGGTACTCTAGTGCGGGAAAAGACTTAATATGCCATCTGGGTACCTCTTATCTGCCTACGCGCACAATTTTGTGCTGTGTATCTCATGACGCATGGCTTTTTCGTCTCTTTGGCATCATTACGCTGCAGTCGTCAAATGCAGCACTACTAACCTAAGATATGTGATGTACGCGCTATGTGTTCTTTCTAGAACATTTGATCTTCAACCTTTGCCCACCTCTTGTCATCGTTTGACTCCATACGCTAAAGTATTAGTATCCTCAGCAGCCACCTGGTGCCGGATCCAAATGGTACTTACTCTGCATGAGCGTCACGGGGCTGTGGATCTACCCCTCAGATGTACCACACAACCGCCTTGGTGTCTCGCAGCTCAAGCTGCCCTCCCATCTTCGATTCGCTCTACCAAGTCTCATTGATTGAACAGAGGGTGATGGCCGTGCTCACTCGCCGATGTGAATATCACTTGCATCATCTCAAGCTCCTGTGATTTCATGCACTTTGATAAACACATTCTGAACTTGCAGCGCCTCTCAGTGCTCGTGTTAATCTGCGCAGTGTAAGTTAAAAAGACCAGGGTATGTTCTTGGTTCTCATTCCAACGGCCAGCCCAAAGGTGGGAGCAATATCTAGCAAGCTTTTCCGTCCCAGAGTGTCGTACCCTACAATATTCCTTCAATCAAAAGAGCCTCTCCATTGCTTTGCATTTGCACATGTAATGTCGCCGAATACTGTCCTAACTCACTGACGGCTGCACAGCAAGAATACTATACCTGGATTATCACGCAAGGCAGCCACTCATTTTCCCATCTGGCACACGCCTTTGATCAGACGTATATATGCCATCTCGTCTATAAATTGGATGGAAAAAATTCTACGAGAGTCTTCTCAATCACGAAGCCTCAAATCTGAAACCATTTCGTCATCGTCTGTGGAACCTTCATGAAGTACAACGTTGTACCTACCCTGGATCTACCGTGAATTACCTCTAAGTGAACAACCACATCCCATTCAGTTATGGTGTCCTTACTCCCTATTCTCGGATCTCTTTTGATTACCTTCCTACCATCAGCTGGCGGGCGTCCGAGTAATAATATAGAAAAGCACTATTGCTCTGTCCTCCCCGTCCACCGTACCGACTGCCGTCCACTTCCCATTCCTCAAGGTTTCCTCGATATTGAAACAGAGGCTTCGCCTTTCCATGGCGCTGGTATTGAAATCTTACAAGATGCATTTTCTGCACTTGCGGTATTACAGAACGAATATTACCAAGTACATAGAAACACATGGCCGTCGGCCATAGACTGGACCGCCGCAGTCACTCAGACAGTCGTCTCTGGTATGCTGTCAACTTTGACAAGATCCTTGGACTCGGTGGCTCTAGGCCTCGCTCTAGGTGTCCCGGAAGCGCACGAAAACCTCATCTCCTCAGTGTATGACCAGATTGTCGGCTATCATTATGAGCAAGATGTCGTTGCTATCAGAGAGCAGGTGAGCCACTCCCCGATTCGTTTTAATTGATCATCTCGCTCATGACGTTCTGCTCTCTATTAGGCATTCGATGATATCTTATGGGTGGTGCTCGGCTGGATAGAAGCGAGAAATTTCGTTCGGCTGCATGGCGGCCTTCACTTTCCTAGTGCGCAGCGTGACAATGCTACTTTACCTACGGATATCCGCAAGGCTTTGGCATCCTTACCCTGGCGTGGTCAGTTCTGGATTCCTTCGTTCCAAAGCCGGGCCAAAAGCTTTTGGCTCCTTGGGGCCGAGGGCTGGGACACTGTATTCTGCCACGGTGGTATGGTCTGGAACCCCCGTCTGGAGCCTTACAAGAATGCCATCACAAACGAGCTTTACATTTCCGCTTCCATCTCCATGTACCGCTATCTGAGTAACGGAAGCACTGCTGAAAAAGATCCGGCACATCTTCAGGCAGCCATTGAAGCCTACAAATGGCTTGCAAACAGCAACATGACTAACCACCAGGGCTTATTCGTCGATGGATTTCACGTCAATCGAACCAAGCCTGGCAATGTCGAGTGCGATATCCGCGACGAAATGGTGTACACGTATAACCAGGGCGTGCTACTCACAGGCCAGCGCGGACTATGGGACGTGACCGGTAGTCCTTCATACCTGGAGGATGGCCATAGGCTTATCCAAGCAGTCATTGTCGCTACCGGATGGGATCTGAAGGAGAATAGGCCAGTCGATTCGGCAGATTTGCGTGCGAAACTACCCAAATGGAGAGGCCTAGGACGGGCGGGCATTCTGGAAGAACAGTGCGATGCCAGCGCCACCTGCTCGCAGGACAGCCAAACGTTCAAGGGGATATACTTCCATCACTTGAACGCCTTCTGCCAGCCCCTTGACTGGGACAATATGGACAGTAAAGGGACTTTGGACATGGACGAATTTAGGCACATTCAGGCAGCCCATCGATACGCTTGCCGGGCGTATCTTGGCTGGATTAGGCATAATGCCTTGGCAGCGCTGAAGACTCGAGATAGCCGCGGCCGGTTCGGCATGTGGTGGGGCCCCGGCTTCTATCAAAACATCTCCGTTGCTCAACATGAGGACGGAATTGAGCACCGTATTGCCAATGCCACCGACTATCGCAATCAGGGAACGCCCGATAACGACATGTGGGGTCGAGATGCAAGATGGCTGCCTGGTACTGGGATGAGAGGACCGGGAAAGCAAATGCAAGCTTCACCGGAGATGGCACAGAAGAACATTCATGTGGTAGAAGATGTCAAGCAGATACCAATGGGTGAACCACACCGTGGCGACCCCAATGATCGTGGTCGAGGGCGAACGGTGGAAACCCAGATAGGGGGCCTTGCTTTACTTCGCGCCTACTGGGACATATCCCGGGCGCATTCATCATGACGGTCCTTGGTCACGCAACTATGGTCCTGCCAGTGGCTGTGCTTGTGGCACCTTGAATATTTTCAGCTCGTGTATTCCACACTGAGGATACGCCTTTTCTTTTTTCCCCAGACAACAGAGAAGGAAAAGTCGGCATAATGCAGCCCCAAGATCCCGATCTCTTGGGACTTGCGTGGCCAAGCCTCTGGCCGATTGGGTGGAGGATGTGCCGTTACTGTTACGGCGCCGATTGTGGAGGCGCGGCGCCGGGGGGAGAAGCATCACGACGCTAGACTGAATTAAGCAGACGATTCGAGATGCGGCTCGCTTTGGAGAGAAGCTGCGTATACGGAACACTAGATCTTTGGGCAATGCCATGCGAGCATGAGATTCACAGGGACAAAGCGAGCAGAGGTTTGGGCTTGAGTGTCAGCCAGAAGCCACGTATATAAATCCGTAACATGTATCGTCCTACTCTGTTTTATGGTGCTCATTCTTCCCCATCTCCTCGACGACAACATCGCTGGGGGGGAGTATCTACGGACTGCCTTGACATCTTTCCCCTTACCAGCTGGTTCTTTCCAAATCATCTTTTTCCACCTCTAGCAGCAATGGCTTTGGTCATCGGTCTCGTTCGCATGGCCGCCAGGGCTATCCGTAATCACAACGAGGATAAGCAGAATTCTGGCCACAGTCAACGTTACGACGACCAATATTACAGCGGTCCCGCGCCCTCAACTTCCGCTTCCTCGCATTCTCGGCCAAGCCGCCGAGCCAGTCGCCGGATGGCCAAGGAGATGCGCAACGCAGATCGCCTGGCCAGGCACGCTGACGCGGGAGCCTATTACCCGGCCCCTAACAGTAGCACGGGAAGCAATGGCCATGCATATGCTGGTCCCCGCCCGGGGACTCAGCCGCACCCTGCTGGTGGCTCGTCTTACAATACGAGATACGACAGCGAGAGAGCAGTGCATCCCGCGGAAACAAGAGGGATCGTCGCCGGTTCCCACGTGCAGCACTCGAGATCTGGGGGTAACCAGCGAGATGCTACGATGCAAAGTCGCAGTCGGGCAACCAGCCGAGAAGATCTACACGGCGAGGGGCTACCTGCGTATCAACAAGCGGCTGGCGGGCCTCGTAAGGCTTGACAAAGATGAGGTTGGCCGAAGGTGAGGGGAGGGCTCGATGTACCATAATACTGTCATAATTCGTCGGGAGGCTTCTGAGTATCGTTGAATTTTGGTTTACTGTCCTGCCGGGGGTTACGTGAGAGGTATCGTCTTGATTACTACTAGATAATGCGGGAGCTGTGTGTTTTGTGATTTGAGGACCGTTACGTTGTATGGGATCTCATTAATAAAGGGATGCTCGAGAATGAGTAAGTATGAGTAGATGGGCTCCGATATCGATGCGGCGCATTCACTATCAATCTAAGTCAGCAGCATCCATGTACCTCATCACGTCTTCCAGGGACATCGTCAAAGACAGGCATGCACGTGTAAGAGCTTACGCGCAGCTTCTCCTATCTGCTCAAGAACGTTATCGCACCTATAAAGGGGCACCATTTTTGCCACGATTATCATTGAACTGATAAATATCTAGACAAGGCATTGGTCGGGGGCTTGACTTTGATGCTAAGGTTCTCATCCCATCAGCGCAGTCACTAACCCACGCCACCTTTTTTTTTTTGCTCCAGAAAAAAATCGGGGGTTCCGATCTATCGGAGGGGGGTTGTCATCACTCGCAGCTAGCAGATCATTTCTTTAATTTTCTCTCTGCCACGCACCAAACAAGAAGCAATAGACGAATAAAGGGCAAAAAAGGGTAGAGCCTTCAGCGACAAAAGAAGCTCCTTCGAAATGCCGAATCTCGATGGCGTGTCGTCGTTGGCTAATGGCGCCGTTGGCCGCGTCAATGGAAGTCGCCGTTTCTCAGTATCATTGCCATTGGGAACCACGGCCTTGACTGAGTACAGCGCGAATCCCTCCCCGCCGCCTGAGAAGTCTGAGAAAGATGGGTCGCTCGTGCCCGAAGAATTCCAGCTTCCCGATGGTAACCCTGATGTGAGTTGTACCGGGAAGGATGCCTTACCATCACACAAAGGAGGGATCAGAGAGCTAACCAGTACACACAAATAGTACCTGCGCATGATTGCTAGCGCAACTTCCCGAGTCTATGAGGCCTGCAAGACGACGCCTCTCACCCCAGCCATAAACCTGAGCAATCGACTCGAATGCAATGTACTGCTCAAGCGCGAAGATTTACAGCCAGTGTTCAGCTTCAAGCTTCGCGGTGCATACAACAAGATGGCACATCTTGATCCGGCTAAAAGCTGGAAGGGCGTCGTATGTTGCTCGGCCGGCAACCATGCTCAAGGCGTGGCTTATTCCGCACGGAAACTTAAGATTCCCGCTACCATCATTATGCCAGAGGGCACACCAAGTATCAAGCATTTGAACGTTGCACGGCTAGGAGGGCATGTAGTTCTACACGGCGCTGATTTTGACGCTGCGAAAGAGGAGTGCGCAAGACGCGCCAAGCAAGATGGCCTCATCAACATCCCCCCTTTCGATGACCCCTATGTCATCGCGGGACAAGGAACCATCGGCAATGAGTTGTTTGGACAGGTCAACATGGCCAAGGTGGAGGCTATCTTTTGTGGCGTGGGAGGCGGTGGGCTTATTGCAGGCATCGGCCTGTTTGTCAAGCGGATGGCGCCCCATGTCAAGATCATCGGTGTAGAGGCATCTGATGCGAATGCAATGGCACAATCTTTGAAGAAAGGGGAGAGAGTCATGCTTCAGGAAGTCGGCTTGTTCGCAGATGGCGCAGCCGTCAAGGTACCGGGAGAGGAGACGTTTCGCATCTGCCGCGAGGTTGTCGATGATGTGATTGAGGTGACGACGGATGAGATCTGCGCCGCTATCAAAGACATGTACGACGATACCAGGTCTGGTCTGGAGCCAGCGGGCGCTTTGTCCATAGCCGGCCTGAAGAAATACGCTGCGCAGACGCCCTCCGGGGATAGTAAGAGGACGCTCATCGCGGTGACCTCAGGCGCTAACATGAATTTCGACCGACTGAGATTTGTCGCTGAGCGCGCTGCGCTTGGAGAAGGCAAAGAAGTGCTAATGGCTGCCAGCATTCCGGAACGGCCAGGCGCCTTCGCCAAACTTGTCGACACCATCATGCCTCGTCCCGTCACCGAGTTTTCCTATCGCTACTCTAGCAGTGGCATTGCCAATGTGCTCATCGGTCTCTCCATAACGGTGCCGGCGGCGCAAAGGGCTGAGGAGGTGAAGACACTCATGGAGCTCATTCGGAGCGAGGGTATGGAAGTGACCGATCTGTCCAACGACGAGCTTGCCAAGAGCCATGTGCGCTATCTCATCGGTGGACGCACAGGCGTGGTCAACGAGAGGGTCTTCATGTTCAACTTTCCGGAGCGGCCAGGGGCGTTGGAAAAATTCTTGACAACCCTGCGGCCCAAATTCAACATCAGTCTGTTTCAGTATCGTGCGTATGGCGGGGATGTGGCCAAGGTGTTGGCAGGCATCCAGTGCCCACCGGAAGAGAATGCCGAGCTGGAGCAGTTTCTCGAAGAGCTCGGATACCCTTCCGAGGAGTGCACGAACGCAGAAGTGTTTAAGATGTTCTTGAAGAGCACAGACTAGGTACCTAGTCAAGCGAGGGAAGTCGAGAGTTACGAAACCATAACCATATCCGCGGCGTTGGGTACGAAAGATTTTGTTCATGGGAGCCTGGTATAAAACTGTTATTTTGGGACTGTGTTTGGGCCACAGCCAGGATTGAAGTTCCCAACTGGGAAATTGAGAAAAATTCTTAGGACGGTATGACGGTTGACATTGTGAAGCTGAGGCCATGTTTTGCGAAATGCGAGGAATACAGGGATCTATGGGATAGAGCGTCAAGGAGAAGGGTGGGTACGTGTTTGTAGCTGGGAAATCTCCGGTATTGAGGGGGAGGGGCATGGTACGGATATCACTTGAATGGATTGGGGGTACTTGCGTGTTGATCCATCGTGCTTGCTATCATAAAACGCAGGTATCCCACAGCCTTGGATAGAAATGAGTATTTTCCTAGGTTATGTGCTTTATCATTATCTGAACGAAGTACAACTTGACCTGGCGGAAGCGCTATGGTGACGAATGCTCAAGGACGACGATGGACGAAGCAGAGAGAGAAGGAAAAAGAGCAGACAGCTTCTTTCAACGCTTGCCCCCTTTTCTAGACTGAAACGATTGAATAATCGATTTATTCGTCATAAATATGATCGATCCAATGTCGGTGAGATCAGAAGGAGCGAGAGAATCAGGAACGAATCTGAAACGTCTATAATCACGGCAGGTGCAGCCACGGTGAACCGCGAGCCACACCAACAGCAGGAACCTAGAGGAGGAGGGGCGGCCAAACAATAAGATGACGACATAACATGAGAAGAGGAAAGTGCCCACTCAGCTGAGAGACCTTTTTCCTTTGCCCCTTTTTCGATGAATCTTTCTTATGCGCGCTGACATGGTCAGATGAGTGGGCGGCGAAAAGTAGAAAAAGAGCGACGCAGGTGGTAACGTGCAGATGTCGTTCCCAGTCCGGCAAGGTGAGCGGAGCGCTACGATCAAATGAAGATGAGATGGCAAGGCACTTGGGCTAGACTACTTCGTGGTCTGACAAGAATAATATTTGATGACCACCTACTTCTCTTAGGGACTTTCATATGCTGACCTATGGGGGGATGAATAAGGTAGCCGGCGCTTCGTACCTCGCTTGTCAGACGGGAACGCCAGCGTTGGGTAGTTACCTGTAGTATTCCAGATTGGTATCAAGTTTCGCCGAAAAGAGATGGATGCCGGGCGGGCCATTTGCTCCCGCCAATGGGTGCCGGGTCTATTTATATGCATGCATGTGCGGACGATTCAAACCAAAGTACCACCTTGGTCACTACGAAGGCCTCGCTACGGAGCGCTACGTCCCCATGCGCGTGAAGTGATGGCATATGACGACTCGGGAGAGTGGCTACCTACAATAATACCTTTCCTAGGTACGGTAAGGTAGCATGCATGCGGCTTTACATATGGAGTACCAGGCTATGGCTGCACTGAGGTGGACACAACTTTTTTTTTCTTCGTTCTGTCTATCTTAATACTTTGTTTCTGTTCTGTTTCCGCGATTCATTTGAGACATGGGATCGCACGATGGCTTGCTGCACAAAAACGCACAGGGATCATGGGATGGCGATGGTCGTACCGGAGCCGGCAAAGTTAAAAAGGCCTTCATTCCTAGTAGGTGGTACTGGCAGACGTTACCGTCACGGTCCGGAGGTACTTCAAGTGACCATTCAGCATGGAGCGCCCAACAAGTGTTTTTGTAAGATACTGTACATGGAAGGCTAGGGGTCCCTGGTCCCTGCGTCAACCGCTGGCGGCGTTGCTCAGTACCATCCCGGCCGCGCAGATCCCTTAGTGCCCTGTGCTCAAGAGGACTCGAAGGGTTCCGTAGCAGCTATAGGTACCTTACCTTAGATATTGTGTGGGTAAGATGCCGCAAGTGGATACAACTGGAAGTCGTCCGTGCTACTATTATTCCGCTGCGCGGTCAATCCGCGTTGCCGTACTCCGTTGTCTTCGCTTGGTTCATAACGCCTGGGTGCATACTAGCTACCTACCTACCTTACCTTAGTAGTGCTGCATTGCTGTGCGCACCCATTTGAATCCCGCGACGAGAGGCGGGCTCTTGGCAGATGACGCCGTCTAGTACAGGGGCGGGAATCATCATTCGCATGTCAGCCTTGAAGGATCTTTGGTGGCGTTCTGTTGGATGCCTTGCATGCATGTATATCTGTGGTGCCGGGCAGGGTCTTGTCAGATGGGATCTCCTGGGCGGTTTTTGGTAACCTGGTGCTAGCCCGATCACCTCAGCTGTGAGATAACGCATGTACTGCTACGAAGTCCGCCACCCGGATTGACCAAGGTACAGGTACAACTTGTGATGGGATGAGGCGAGGCAAGCCAGCCTTGACACCACCTTCGACGCATTGTTTGGCCGCAGCTGTGGCGCGTCGACTTCTTGTAGTTTTTCTTTTCTCGTCGAATTTTTTTTTTCAAGCCATGCGTTCGAATCCCAGCAAGCCTGCACATTTGCCACGTTCTCAGGGGACCTGATGTGGAAGGCGTTGGCGCCGCTGGCGTCATCCAGACTTCGGCAATAGGCCTGTAGCTCAATCCAGTCCCCCTTGGGTTAGCAGCTTGGTACGATACTTGCCTTGACGAAGTCTGGCGAGGCTGTACCTGTTGGTGAAAAAAACAGGCTGTACAAAGCAGTTGGGCATGCATTGTTTCCCGCCATTACAACCACCCTGCTAAGCAGCTACAGGGAGCAACAGGTACATGCTCACAGGAGCCTAGGGGAACAGTTTGGTGCTGGGATACCTCAGCTTCTAAATGTCTTGTCGACACCCACTCGTCCCCCAGTGTTTTGAAGAGTTTGCTTTTCTAGCAGGAGGAGGAAATACAACAGAAAATTCTCATCCTACTATAGCACGGATTGTGGAAGGAGATATCATCATTCTGCTGACTGCTGTAATTACTCAGCTTTCTGCTCGCGTACGAGGCTCCGATCAATAGCGGCTCATCCTCTCTAGCTTATCGCCTGACAATCCTCGTCCCCTCTGTACCCCCAACTTGGGGCCGGTCGGAGATGCCGCTGGATCGGCCACGGCCCTCTCGGCTGTTGTCTCCTGTCTCCTCGGGAGTCTCTGCATGGCCTCTGTAGCGCGTATGCAAGCACTCCTTTGCTGGGATGGATCGGTAGCGCGACCGCCGTAGCGCTTCCAAGTGCTGCTGGTAGTGCCGCTGCTAGTGGCACTTGCCAGCACTCAACTACATGTACCACTACGACTACCGCTACCACTGCCACTAGGCACCACTGCCACTTGGTAAGGTATCTAAGGTACCAAACTCCGTAACAATGGGTGCTCCGCCAGAGAAAAGCCAGCCGGCCACGGTGCCAACTTTAGGAGAGACCTAAGAAAACCCACCCGTCGAGCTACCCCACGTCAACGTCAAAAGCTGCAGCAATCCATGGTCGGGCTATTCTTTCTTTTGTCCTGCGTGGTGTGTGTGTGTGTGCATATGTGGGCATGTGTGTGCGCGTGTGTGCGTCTCTCCGTTGCGCAAAGACCCTCCGGCCTTCTCTTGACCCTCTTCCCTCGACCTCCCAAAAGCTTAACTCTTGACACTACCCGAGCCTGCTCACTAATCCTCAAATCTTCGTAGACGGCTTCAGAGACCCCTTTACGGCCTTGGCCTGCGGAAGCCCTGTGTGATATAACCCTGATCGGCAATCTTTCTTGATCGCTTGCCGTGAGATCCTCTCCGCCTCTTCGCAAGTACCTCCGTTGCTAACCACATCTTGTCCTCTCAGGCTGGTGGCTGCTGGCACGCGATCGATTCCGCCAGAGGACACCACGCAAACTCATCATTGGTCGTAGGGAAGACTCCTTGCCCGGACCTTGCCCCGAATTTTGCATACGAAACGTTCAAACGATATCCAAGGCTGGAGTACTCCTTTTTATAAGATAGTCGGTGACAGCCCGCCCCGCCACCGTCGCCACAGCGTCCCCCAATTCGATATCGGCTGCCTTGCCGCAATAGCCATTCTGGATTTTCTGTCTCTACATTGCCATTCCGGGTGAGAATACTATTGCTACTGCGAATAGTCTATGCGAAGCCGTTGCCGTATTCAATACCAAAACTCCCTGTCTAATAATTCCTTGGGCAAGAGCATGGTCCGAATTTTGTCACGCCACTGCCGACTCAACAGCGAAATCTTACAACCTTCGATCAGACACTATAACGGGATAGCTACGATTGGATTGAGGCGCTTGTCTTGAAGCATCGTTCTCGCCGAGGCTGCCTCGGAGCGTGCGGTGTGGCTAGCCGCCAAAAGATAGGGAGCGCCTTGGGAGGTAGGAAATCATAAAAGGTGGCCACCGCCTGGGTTTGCCCAGCTGCGTATCCGCGATGAGACGCAGTCGGTCTCCAAGTGCGTCTTCGCACTATCGGGCTTTGGGGCATCCGCATGGCAGTTCTGCAGAGCCCGACTCGGTCTCCCTCATCCGATCATTCAATGTCGAGACTAATCCCACACGCCCGATGCGACCGTCCCCGCTGACCGCCTCGACAATCAGGGACATGCCGTTGGATTTGGTGGACCGCATCAGGACCTTTCCCCTCTTTCTCTCCGCTTCGGAAGAGTTTTTAGTTGCCATTGGCAATCACCTGAAGCCGCAGATACACGGACCCAACGACCACATAATTACGGAGGGGGATGACGCAAAGGCCATGTACTGGCTGGTGCGAGGCGTCGTCGCAGTCACATCTCGAGATGGCGAAGCTGTTTACGCAGAACTCAAAGCCGGTGCCTTCTTTGGAGAGATTGGCGTCCTCATGGACATGCCCAGGACCGCCACCATCGTCGCCCGAACCAAGTGTCTCCTGCTAGTGCTGAAGAAGGAAGATCTGCAGACGGTCATGCCAAAGTTCCCGGAGATGGAAAAGGCGATTCGCCAAGAGGCGCAGGAGAGGCTGAGCTTGCTAAAGAAGAAGCGACTCGAACGCGGCGCGACGCTCAAGTCCCCCAAGACCGACTTCGTGCCGCACACCACGACCCCCGGCGAGGTGTCGACCGGAGAGACCGGCGCAATCAAAGACGGTACAGTGATCAAATCTAAGAAACGGAAATCTCCGAGCCCCAGCATCATTGAAGATCCGGCCCTCGGCAGCGCGTTGGGCAGCGGTTTCGTCAACATTCGAAAGACGCTCAAGGAGCTTCCTCTCTTTACCTCTCTACCGCCGGATATCCTCCACTTCCTTGGCTTAAGCGTCCAGCCCAAAACGTATCCGCCCTTCACCGACATAGTGCGCCAGGGCAGCCCCGGCCATGAAATCTTCTTCGTTGTTCGCGGTGAGGCGGAAGTCATCCATCACCAGCCCAAGACGGACAAAGAGGCAGCAGATAGCTTGACCAGATCCATCCGGAAGAGACCAAGGTTGAAGACTGGACAGTACTTTGGAGAGGTCGCGAGCCTGGGCTTATCTCGGGGCCGTACGGCAACAGTCAGGTCAATCACGACGGTCGAATGTTTAATGATACCCAGCGAAACGCTGGATGAACTTTGGAGACGTTGCTCACCGGACATAAAATCACAGGTTGAGCAGACAGCATGGCATCGCTACAACTACCGCGACGAGGACGTCGACATGGCCGACCCATACCAACACGATAGGATAAGCAAATCAGACCCCCCGACCCCCAAATTCGCCCGTCTGAGTCTACCAGACGTCGAGTTCCCGACAGCAACGGCCTCGAAATCAATGCCCGTTAGTAGGGATGATTCGGAAGTGATGGAACCCAAAGATCCCGACCCCTTTCTGAGTGTGGACATGGAGAATTTGAGAAATCGCCGGCGGCACTCGATCGCGCCGCCAACCACCGCCATCGAGAGCTCAGTGCCCATCCGGCATAATGGAACCTCGTCTTCGCTCCCAGACACTCCTTCCTCCGCACCTTGGGCTGCGCCAGACTTCGAATCCGACGTGCCGGCGAAGCGGGCCAAGACAATATCCCACCGGCCGCAATCTCTCCAACAGTCGACCATAACGGACAGCATCTTAGTGAACATCTTCCAGTATGCTGAAGTCGGTGAACTTTTGAGACTACGCCTTGTCAACTCCCACTGGAAAACCCTCCTAACGACGTCTCCGAAGCTGTGTCGGTACGTGGATCTCTCCTATTACAACAGGAAAGTCACGGACCAAGCCATCATCGAGACTCTCGCGCCTTTTATCGGAAGCCGCGCAGTGGTTATGGACCTGAATAACTGTTTTCACATTACGGACGAAGGATTCTCTGTCCTATGGCGTACCTGTGGCAAGAACGTTCAAAGGTGGAGGATGCGCTCGCTATGGGACGTATCGGCGAACCAGATTCTCGAGATGAGCGAAAACGCCAAGGGCCTTGAGGAAGTCGACTGGAGCAACTGCCGGAAAGTTGGAGACCACCTTCTTGGCCGGGTGGTTGGTTGGGTGGTCCCCGAGCCACCTTCCACGAGCAACAACAGCAACAACAGCAAGGTAGTAATATCGAGCTCGACGGCAAAGGCAAAAGCGAAGACTCAAAAGCAGCAGCAGCAACAGCAGCAGAAGCAGCAGCAGCAGCAGCAGTCTTCACATCCTATGCACGCGCCAGGAACTGTGATTGGCTGCTCGAAGCTAAACACGCTGAATCTTTCGTACTGCAAACACATCACCGATCGGTCAATGGGCCACCTCGCCGCTCATGCTTCCAGCCGGCTGCAGTCCTTGTCTCTTACACGCTGCACCTCGATTACGGACGCAGGTTTCCAATCTTGGGCTCAATTCAAATTTGAGAAGCTGACGCACCTCTGTTTGGCGGACTGTACCTATCTGTCTGACAATGCCATCGTGGCACTCGTCAATGCAGCCAAGAACTTGACGCACCTTGACTTGTCTTTTTGCTGCGCCCTTTCTGATACTGCGACCGAAGTTGTTGCCCTTGGCCTCCCTAAGCTGCGTGAGCTGAGACTGGCTTTTTGTGGCAGCGCTGTGAGTGACGGCAGTCTGGAGAGCGTTGCCCTCCATCTCAACGAACTGGAGGGTCTCAGCGTTCGGGGTTGCGTTCGCGTCACGGGAAAAGGCCTCGAATACATCCTCAGGGGTTGCTCGCGCCTGAATTGGGTCGATGTCAGCCAGTGTCGTAACTTGGAGCCGTGGCTTCGAGCTGGCGGCGTTTCAAAATGGGGGTTTGACAGCCGAACCGGAAAGCCGGAGTCGTCGTCGTCGTCATCGTCGTCGGTGAACAGCTGGCCCACGACGGCGTTTGAGAGTGTGCTCGGAGACCTGCCGACCCCGAGGACGATGAGCGTAGCGATGCTTACCACGTCCAGCTTCTTCCCAAGGCCCGGCGCGGGGCTTTTAGGCAGGAGAACAAGGCAGCCTGTCAGGTTTATCATTGAAAAAGGAACGGACGGACTTCGATGACGAGAAGCATTAGCGTGAACATGACTATATTCAAGCATATCTGCGAGATTTTGTGTTTTATTTATCTTTGGTTTCTCATTTTCTCAACGTCGAAATGCTTTGTATGCATGACCCATGTATCTATCTACTCATACACTCATGGAAGGAGCATGTTGAAAGGTTCACAGCGCAGACTTGATATGGTTGGTAAGGGTGCCCAGTTGTCTTTTTGGAGACGATTTTTATGTAAGGTATTGTACGGTAGTAAAGGAGTCTATCTATAGTAGGTGGTGAGCCGGGGGGCTCTTAAACTAAGCGATCCGACGATACCCTTCGTACCTATTCACACAAGTCTGTGAGTGTTTAGCGATAATGAAACGAGGGTCGAATCAGAAAGAAAAGGCATGGGATCAATGAAGAGGGTTCTACGAACGAATATAATATGGGTAAAGAAACGCATAGATAACGCTAGCTAGCAGCGAGAGACTGAACATGGAGTCCTCTTTTCAGCTGCTAAGATACGGGAGTATTCTTTTGATTACGGAATCTCGTGACTTGAAGATCGCGGGAGTTGTCGAGCTAATTACATGTACCTCCGTCTTACTAAGGCAGGGTCCTTCGGAGGCTGCGCCGTGCTTAGTGTTCCGTTCCAAACTCCGTACAAGATAAGCTTGATAAGGCAAGGTAAGGTACGGAAGCAAAATCGCCTCGGATCATCGCGCTCCGCATGCCGTGCGCCGCAGGGGGGGGGGTCTGGCTGCTTCGGTGGCGCTGCCGGAGCATTCTACGGGCTTCCAACACGTGACGCGGATTTAGGTGGGCAGGTATCCGGTCAACGTCATGACCAGCTCTTTTCTTACTAACCAGGGCCCCTGCGAGCTATCCGTTTTCACGACAGAAAAAGAGAATCCCTACGCTATATTAATAGCTTTCCATTGCTACCGGCAAAACCGTCTCCCCGCACTGCCCTTTACAACCACGGCTTTTTTTTTTCCTTTGGTCTTTATCATTCTCGATAGCAGCAAACGATTGTGGTATTATCGATCATGTCTTTTGCGCTGAGTATTCGGCCAGGCCCTGCGCGCCTTGTGCAGCAGCGGCTATTACCTGCTCTCTCGAAATCCAGTCCGTTCTGGACATCCATGCGAAGCTTTCACCAGGCACCCAAGCCAAGCGCCGCCTTCTTCACCTCACGCACAGCATCCGCGACGACTCGCCATGGCTTCGCGCGGTCGTACTACCAGGAGGCTACCGGTCGAGAGCAGACGGCGACGAGCGGAACGGGGCTGCGCAAGCTGCTCGTCGGCGGCGCCATCTTCGGCGGCACGCTGGTCGCCATCAACGCCGTCTTCAACCGGGAGACGAGGGAAGACGGAGGCATGCCGCTGTTTGAGCGCGAGTACCTGAACAACACATTCCTGCACACCGGACTGGGCGTCGGCATCATCGGTTTGACGGCACGGCAGATGGTGCAGACGGGCTTCGTCTACCGGCTGATGGTGACGAATCCGTGGATTGTGGGATTGGGTGGACTGGCGTTGAGCTTTGCCACGATGATTGGCACTCGGTCCGTCAGCCCTGACAAGTAAGTGATTTATTTCATACGCCGAAGATAAAAAACAACTTGAAACTTTACTAACATGCTGGATATAGCTACATCCCCAAGTACGCTCTGTGGACCGCTTTCAACGCTACCCAGGCGGCCTTTGTCGCCCCTCTGCTGGCCTTTGTCCCCGTCCCTCTCCTCGCTCGCGCTGGTCTCTACACCATTGCCATGATGGGCTCTTTGTCCATTGTGGGCGCGACCGCGAAGCAGGAGAAGTATCTCTACATTGGCGGACCGCTCCTGGCCGGCGCTGCCATCGTCGCAGCTTCTGGTCTTGCCCCTCTCATCATCCCTGCGACAGCCGTCCGGACACTCGCCTTTACCGAAAACATCTGGCTGTACGGTGGTCTCGCCGTCTTTGGTGGATTCACGCTGTATGACGTGCAAAAGGTGCTGCACCACGCTCGCCTGGCGCAGGCTGGCGTCATCAAGCGGGATCCCGTCAACGAAAGCATCTCGTTGGAGCTGGACTTTTTGAACATTTTCGTCAGAATGGTGCAGATCCTTACGATGAACCAGAACCGGAGAAAATGAGAGGCAAAGGTGGCGGATATGGAGATGAGTCATTTACATTAATGAAGGATGGGAGGTTCTTTTGAATCGGGATACTTGTCGTGGAAGTTTTCATGCAGGAGGTCATTTTAAAACTCCGCTCATTGAACGAAACTTATGAATATTTTTTTTTCTCTTTACTTTGTTTGAATAGGGAAAGCAAGGCGCTCCCTTTGTATCAATACCTTACTTAGTATAAGGATGAACCCAAATTCATCAAGTACATATACCGTGATTTTGTTAAAGAAACCCGTAGTGATGTCCAAACTGCTCCATATATACAGGAAATGTTGAATGCTTGCTCTATCATAAAAGTTGAAAGTCACCGCCTCGTATTCGTCCTCATCTTCATCCTCTCCTCATCGTCGTCTAGTTGTTTATTCCCTGTTCACTCCAGGTCCTTAAAGGGCCTTAGGAAGTGACTCGGGCACTCGTACCCGCTCGGGTTCTTCTCCAGGTACAGCTGGTGATACTCCTCGGCCGACCACCACTGGCCGGCGGGCGCAATCTCGGTGACGATCTTGCCGCCCCACCACTGGGCGTTGGCCTGCTCCGTGACCTCGCGGGCGATGCGCTCCTGCTCCTCGTCGTGGAAGTAGATGGCGGAGCGGTACTGCGGGCCGGTGTCGGGCCCCTGCTGGTTGAGCGTCGTGGGGTCGTGCATGCGGTAGAAGAACTCGAGGAGCTGGCGGTAGGAGACTTGGGCCGGGTCGAAGATGAGCTCGGCGGCCTCGGCGTCTAGTGGGCATTTCTTCTTGTCAGCCCTTGCGATAGATGTTGTGTGACGGGGGAGGGGTCTAAAGAGAGAGAGAGAGAGAGAGAGAGAGAGACATACGACCGGTCTTGCCGCCGCAGACGGCGCGGTAGGTTGGGTTCGTCAGATCGCCGCCGATGAAGCCGACCTTTGCGTCGAGGAGGCCCTTGCCGCCAAAGTGCCGGCGGTAGAGGTGCTCGGTGCCCCAGAAGCAGCCGGCGGCGACGGTGCAGCGCTGGGCGCCTTCGGGGAGGGCGGATGAGGACGCGGCGGACGACGTCGACTCGGAGACGATGGAGAGGCGGGAGGTGGTGGTGAAGGGGCGGGCGAGGCGGGCGAAGAAGTTGAGAACCATGGTGGCGGTTGGGTGGGAAGCTGCAGCAGCTATGGTGTGAAGGAGGAGGAGGGGTGAAGAGCTATGACGATGATGGTGGTTGGTGTTGTTAACACAGAGACGAAGCAAAAAAAAAAAAAAACAGCTATTATGGGGGCAGTGCGGTAGGACAATAGTAGGTGAGGATCAAGCAGTTTGTTATATAGGCATACGATTCTATCACCAAAAGAGTCACAAATACACACACAAAAAAAAGCCGAAATATATCAGAAATTATTTCCGGCAGAAAAAAGAGGGGTCCAGAAAATATTCCACATAAGGCTTTGGGGCTCCAGTCTGGATGCGCAATCGTGACATGACGCCATGGAATCCTCGCGCTTGTACTATCACCACTCGGTACTAGAGACCGAAGCTAGACTGGAAGAAACGGAGGCCCGAGGAGGGAAAAAAGGAACAAGTCATGACAAATTCGGGAGCCATGCTCCCCCTTCGGGTTGGGGAGGGGGACCTTTTTCCCAGCAGCGGCGTGTCGCATGGCATATTTGCATTGATTCAATGCGTGCTAGTACCGTTGTAATAAACGGTGTTTCCATTTCGTCCATGTCGTGTGGGGAGGGGGCTTTTTAGTGTCTTCAAGGGCTTAGAAGGGAGGGGAGATTCCAAAAAGTTGGGAACTTGAGATGGATAGCGGGGCACCTACAGTAGGGTGCTCCGTAGCATGGGATTTAGTACCTTGAACCTGTCCTGCCACGATGGAGCAGAGGGTAAGGGTATGGAATATGGCCATGGCCATGCATGCACCCCGTGCTCTTTTTTTTCTTTGTGTTTTCCCCTGCAATTGATGCGAGCAGTCGGCGTGCACGAAGCTTACAATACGGATGCACTCTTTTCGGGTGGATTGAAGTTTGCTAGAGATGCTTCATCCTAGATACTCAAGCGTTGTTCCCACCTCATGACTGAAGCATTGAGCGGCCTAGGTTAAAGTTGAAACCCTGATCTCGTCTGGTGCTAAGCAACAGTTCCATCGCTAGCCCCGGCTCCAGCGGGTGTAGCAGTCGAGCCTCGCCCGGCAGCTCGCTAGGGCTTCAGGGCTTCAGGGCCTCGAGTCGCCGCTGCTTCCAGTCGCCTTTGCTGTGCTGCTACACTGCTTTTACCCCTGCGCCGTCCCCGCTCCCGCCGCCCGGCTCTGACGTTCCCATGTCAGCAGCCGCTCCAGCCCCATCCCGCGCGCGGGCCTCTTTTTTTCTCTCCAATGCCACCACAAGAGGCGCACCACCCGGCCAGCAGCAACCTCCAGGCCAGTTGACGATTCCAAACCCTCCCTCTCCGGGTCCGGCTTCTCCATTCGAGACCTCACGCCGTCGGCCACGAGAGCAAGCGACTGCTCTGCTGCCGCTGCCGCTGCCGCTGCTGGAGGCTCCAGCTTCGACGCGCTGCCGCAACACCATGTCTTGGAACCTGACCAAGAGTACGTTTCCACCTCTTCCCTTCCCCGCCATCAACTTCATCCCCTGGCCAGACTGTTATCTGTTTCGTTCGTTCCGTTCCTTGCTTGCTTGCTTTCTTCATTGTTCCTCGCTTCTCTCTCAGACGCCTGCTTGTCTATCTATGCGCGCAAGGATCGGCTGCTCGTCTACGCCTGTTTGCATCCCATCCAAAACCATCACCAGCCCCAGCCAGTCAGCCAGCCCGTCATCCACCACTCATCCACGTGCCCTCCTCCGGATGCCTTACTACTTACCCTTTGCTGACAATCATCTCCCGTCTTGCTGCAGAACTCAAAGAGACCCATCTGGGCTTCTCGAAATCCTCGGCGCTTTCCAAAGACAAGAACAAGGACAAGAGTGCCACCCCGACCTCCTCCGACGCCGATAGCGTTGTCGATGCCAATGGCAGAAGTATGTTGAACATCAAATTTCCGTTCCTTGATCCCACTTCTTCCTCTCTTCTTGTCTAACTTTCTCTCGTAATTTTCTTCGTCGTTCGCCAGCTTCCTCGGATATCCTCACTCAAGCGCCCGTCGTTAAGCCGTCGAAACCCGGCATCCTCGTCCTCACCCTTTACGAAGCCCGCGGCCTCTCTCTCCCCGAATCATATCAAGATGCCCTAGCAGCGGGCCATTCCACGGGCGCATACTCCACTGGAGATGCGCTTAGCGGCTCTACCCGTCCGGGTGCCTCTGCTCGCAATTCCTCCGCCTTCTCCGGCAGCTTGGACAGGCCGCAGACTGCTTCAGGGTCGGGCTTTAAGGGCATCCCGACCAATCACGGTCGTGTGTCGGGCAAGTACATGCCCTATGCCTTGGTCGACTTTGACAAGAATCAGGTCTTCATCAACTCCGTTGACGGAAACCCCGAGAACCCTGTGTGGGCTGGTTCCAATACCCAGTACAAGTTTGATGTGTCGCGCATTGTCGAACTCACCATCAAGCTCTTCATGAGAAACCCAAGTGCAACCTCCGGCTCCGGTAGACTGCAGGATATCTTCTTGGGCTCAGTCCGCGTGAATCCCAAGTTTGATGCGTCATCGGACATCGTGCCGTCAGGTAAAAAGGAAAAGGGCCAAAACGAGCAGCCCCAGTCCCAGGGCTTCAGTGGCCTGGGCTGGTTTGAGCTGCAGAACGGGACAGGCAAAATCCAGATCGGCCTCGACTTTGTCGAAAACCGAGTCGGCAAACTTACCATCGACGATTTCGACCTCCTCAAGGTTGTAGGTAAGGGCAGCTTCGGAAAGGTCATGCAGGCCCGCAAGAAGGATACTGGTCGCATCTACGCCATCAAAACCATTCGAAAGGCCAAAATCATCACCCGCTCCGAGGTCACCCACACTCTCGCCGAACGTTCCGTTCTTGCCCAGATCAACAACCCTTTCATTGTTCCGTTAAAATTCAGCTTCCAGTCGCCTGAAAAGCTGTATTTCGTCTTGGCCTTTGTCAACGGCGGCGAACTCTTTTATCATCTGTCTAAAGAAGGACGCTTCGACATCAACCGCTCCCGATTTTATATCGCCGAACTGCTCTGTGCCCTCGAGTGTCTTCACGGATTCAACGTCATTTACCGAGATCTGAAGCCCGAAAACATCCTCCTCGACTATCAGGGCCACATAGCTCTTTGTGACTTTGGTCTCTGCAAGCTTGAGATGAAGGACGAAGACTCCACAAACACGTTTGTGGGAACCCCCGAGTATCTGGCCCCCGAGCTGTTGAAGGGCGAGGGCTATGGTAAAACAGTGGATTGGTGGACACTCGGAGTGCTATTATACGAGATGCTGACGGGCTTACCACCTTTTTATGACGAGAACACAAACGAAATGTACCGCAAAATCCTGACGGCGCCTCTCAATTTTCCGGGCTACGACGTCGTACCGCCCGCGGCCAGGGACCTCCTGACCAAGCTTCTAGATCGGAATCCTCACGAAAGATTGGGAGTCAACGGATCCACTGAGATCAAGTCGCATCCCTTCTTTCACGGCATCGACTGGAAGAAACTGCTACAGCGTAAATACGAGCCAACGTTCAAGCCCAACGTGGTATGTGAAACACCTACTGGGTCGTCTGATTGTATACAGGAATCTTCAATAGATGTGGAGGAGCTGATGCGTGCAAACCAGGCAAGTGCTCTTGATACGGGCAACATTGACCCCGACTTCTTAGACGAACCCGCTCAGGATTCCTATGTTGACGACTCCGCGCTCTCACAGACGATGCAGGCCCAATTCAACAACTTCAGCTACAACAGGCCCGTCGCCGGACTAGATGACGCAGGAGGTAGTATTAAGGACCCATCGTTCATGGACCCCTCTGAGACGCGGGTACGGCGATAGAAGCATAAAGAATATTCAAGGAAGAAACAAAACAATAAAAGGAAATCGGTGTTTTGCTCCATGATTCTGGAAGGAATGGCGCGTAGACGAGTCGGGTACGCAACAAGCATGGATCTGGTTCACATCAGGTGGAAATCTGGGAGTAAGGGTGTTTTTTTTTTCTTAGCTGCATTTTTGTAAGATGGAATTTTGCTATACAATGTTTTTCTCGACGATGCCATGGCATGTTGCATATTGCATCCTCTCATCTTGTTCTCTTTTATCTTCTTGGAATCTCACTTAGCTGCTGAACGCTCAGTCATAACCCTTCTTGACTGGCCTACCTTTGCTGCGTGGGTTAACCACACAGGGCGTGGCTGAAATATCTTTCTCTTATTAGTCATGTTACATGATTGACCCGTTTGACAGGATGCTGAGTATAGCGAAAGTGAGAAAAAAATGGCGATACAATGATGAAAGCGTTGTACGTATTCCGTGGATGACAAAAGATCATGATTCATCAGCAGATTGTCATTGACTCATCCAAAACATAGAAGGAAAAAAAGAGCTATAACATCCTTGTGATACTGTCCACATGGACGATGCTATCTTGGCATCGCCGATCTGACGTGGCGATTGCTAAGATTTTCCTGACCAAAGGATGGCTAATGTGTTTTGTAGGATCAATCATTTCAGCCGTACATAGGTAAGCGGCACAAATTTGGGCCTTTACGAGAATTCGAGAGCAACAGATGAAGAGGAATTTGGGAAGAGGTTCCGATCCAAGTTGGAGGAGTAGGATCATGTAAAAAGTATGTCTGCCGCTAGCATGGGGCTCCTTCGAGCGACACTCCCCGATGTGATAGCTCACCTCTTATCATCAAGCAGAACCAGTAAAAAGACGTTCCTTCTCGGATGCTGAACAGAGCGAAGGCCTAGAAAAGTGCCAAGTGACGAGGCTGGACAAATATACATTGGTTTTTCCTTTGGTGTCGAGGACGCTCGTGCAGTACCTGTATGCTGTGATTTTGGGAACGCAAGTCACAGAGAGGCCACTTTGTGAAGGCCAGCCATGTGGCATGGACCCATACCGACTTTTCACGAATGAAACCACTGTATGTTGCACCGCAGGAGCCTTATTCTCGGAGCGCTGTTCAGCTAGCTGGAAGTGGGCAGCCACGGTTAATTGATAGTGAATAGAGAGGGTATCGCTACTTTCATCCAACATGCCGAGCTAATGCGAGTTCTCGTTCCAGCGTTGCTCTCCAGTGTATCAATTCCCTGTCTTCGTCCTCCCAATAGGCCAACATGCCGATGACTTTGTATACAGTATCTTCCCAATCAGTCGGCATTGCGCAGCCAGCTCTAGCTGCTGCCAATAAGACTAGCGCGCTCCTCGTGCAAGAACGAATCATGAACATACCCCCATGATGTCGGTGGTGGAAGCCGGGCTTATTTACATGCACCTGATGCATGTGCGTCTCTAGCCCTCGCTTGGCGAACTCTGCCACGGCAGGCTTGACAGGCCGTCTCGCCATGTGAGCGCTTATGCTGGCCATAACGAAGGGCCAGTATATCTGCTCGAACAGGTTAATCATTCGACCTCGAAGGACTGATCGGCATATGCCGTCCTCTTCTACGGGTGTGTGGATCGAGAGGTCGGTGGGCAAGCTTTCTGACCATTCCCGGATCTGGGCCTCATACTCGGGCATCATTTCCAAGAGAACGTCAAGCAGCATCGAATTAGAGGCATATCTCTGACGAAAGTCCAACACCTCTTTCGACAGACGGCTCGTCAGGCGCCGCAACGAAATCTCAGCAAGGTAGAAGAGCCATGCAGCACGAGCGCGCTGCGTCTCAGAGTCGGGGCCATCTGGGGACTCGGCAGGCGCAATTGGCGGAGCGGGAAAGAAAGGGGGATATAACGTGCTTCCCGAGTGAAGAATATCGAAGTCAGGAAGATCTAGCTCCTGCCGTAGCTCACGTTCCGACTTCCACGCCGACCAGTAAACTGCTTGTTCTTGGGTGTCTTGGCGGCCCATTTCCATGGAATCGAGAGATGAGTTGAGGTTTTGTGCTCGGGCCAGAAAGGGGAAATGCTGGCAGGCAGCCAAAGCTTGAGAAAAGAAACGCCACGCGTAGACGGGCTGAAAGACCATCATCAGGTAGACCCCCGACAGGAACAGACATTGCGCGCCTACAATGTCAGACCGTACTAGTAAGATGCCGATGCGCTTCTGAGCAGCCTGGAAGAAGATTTGAGAATCATTGTAAGTCTGCGTTCCCAGTTTAGTTTCCCCACTAGGGCCAAAGGGTGTAGCGATACAGCCTAGAGCACATATGATCAAGGCTAGGCAGGAGGCAGGTGACCAGTCTATGCCATCAAGAAAGGCATTCACAACCATGCGGCGCGCCAATACCTCGTCCAGTATTGGATTTTTGCAATGGATGTGGAGGAAGAAGTTGTCAAGCAGCCTGTATATGCGGTGAGAGTCCATGTCGATAAGGCCAGCCAAGGAGGCAGAGCCGGACGGAGGTGTCGAGATAGCATCAGGAGGAGCCCGATAAGAGGCCGGTGAAGGGTGGTGAGCACCGGAATTCTGGAAGATTGGCCATTGCAGTATGTGATCCACGCGCTGGGGGAGAAGGCTGCCAATATCGAAATCACCGTCCATTAGTCCAGCAATAGCCGGAACACCGTTGATGTTTGAACTGTGCCTGGAAATATCGTAGTTGTTATCAAAACCCCTCGACTGGGAGAGTGGGGGTAGCCTCTGTTGACCTGAGAGACCGGAAGATGCTGGGCCAGCCGCCAAGACGGGGCCGAGAGCCGACGTTGGCGCCGCAGGCTCGGGCGCACTGGGGATGGGAACGGCATGTCGCAGCAGGCGCTCCAGCTCATCTATGCGATCGAGGATCTTCAAGCTGGCGGGGTCGAAGCTGGACAGATCCACCGGGGACTGGATGCACGTGGCGCCCACGCTGACACAGTAGCTACAGGCGGGCTTCTTGTTGTCACACTTGGTCTTGCGAGCTCGACAGACCTGACAGGCCGTATTGGCTCGCTTCCGGGGGTAGAAGGCGGTGCCACGAGCAGCCGGACGCTTCCCCGGACGGCGGTTGGCGATGCTGGCCGCGTCTACCGGTGACGGTGGAGCATCGGCTTCGGCCTCAGCATCGTGGGCAGCGGCTCCAGATGAGACCGAGGAAGCAAGAGGAGTTGACGGAGCACGCCGTGCTGCGGCGGCGGCCAGGCCGGTGCCGATGAGGGAGATGTCAGCAGATGAGCCGACGGGAATCCCGTCCGAAGTCAGCGAGAGAGCTGTTGCGAGGAACGGCAGCGGCTCCTGTCGCTGAGCGGAAGCTGGATGAGACGACATGGCTGGCGGTAGTGGTGGTGGTGGTGGCGGCGGCGGCGGCCTGACAAGGGCCGCGTAGGGCCCGGAGAGCCACACGGACCAGCAATGATTAAGGCAGCGTGAGGCGAGGCCGGGCGAGGCGAGGCAGGGCGAGACAAGAGGCCCAAAAGCGAATGGATCGCAGCAAATGGGGGATGAAGTGAGGGGGGAGAAGATCGTCGGGGAGTCTCGGTGGTTTGGATTGGGAATTGATATCTGGCAGGCACGATCGCTGCCACGGACTGCCAGGTGGCTCCCTGTCCTTTATTATTCATATTTTCGTCCGCCGCTTCAATTAGCCGCCTAGCCTTGGAGCCTGGAAGCCCTAAGGGGTCAAAAAGGGCCTAAAAGGAGTGGCGAGACGGCGCACGGCAGGGTAGGGCCGGGCGTAGCAGAGCCTATGGCAGCGCCACGGCTGAAAAGGGAGGGTGGGCTCCTTGGGGGGCTCCTGGGGGGGAAGTCTGGGGGGGAACTTTGGGGAACTCTGGGGCCTTTGGGGGTGCGTTCTTGGGGGGCCTTCTAGGGCACTAGTAGTCAGTGCCAAGGGCCGCTACAGCTGTGCCGATCGAAATTGAACCGAAAGGCGCACCGCTCCGCAGACGGCTCAACCTTGCTTTTCTACAGCGTACCTGGAGATCCGTCGAATCATGAGTTGCATACCGAAGATCGAGCCGTGTCTGGTCTAGGACTGGTTTGTTAGCTCCGGCCTGTTCCAGGTCTGACCCTCCAAAGAGGTGTGCCAAGCTAACACCAGATAGTCTCTTTTGAAAGATCCAAGCCCTGAGCATTCGACGAGATGCGATACCGATGGCCCACGTCTCCCGCAGCAAGGACTATATGCTTCCTCTAATCCAGCAATCCTTCTTCGTCTCCTACGTCCACCATCAGAAAGGGATAGGAATAACAGTTCAATGACTCAGCCGGACCCGAGTCTCACCGCAGGGAGCCATCAATCACATCTCGTATCGCAGGCCATGTCGTCGGATGCGCCACCACGACACCACCCTGGTGGCTATACGGCCACGACGAGTGCGCTTCACGGCAGTAGTTGTCCGGAGGAGCATCGTACGGAGCAAACACGGACTATGTCCGGCGAATATACAGTTGAGGTGGGCACGAAAGGTGTGTGAGCGTGAGGCCAGTGTGTGCCGTGCCGAGTGTTTTGATTAACTGGCCATTCCTAGCTCGAGTTCTCTTCTCCCTCAGCAAACCGAGTCCCCGCATCACGCCAAAGCCGGGGCCATATCACCACCCTCTCAGCATAGTGCCTACCCCACGGGGAGGGGAGGGCACGAGGGTCGAGCCGGCGTGACAAATGCCACCTTGCCATCAAGGGGAAGCGGCCAATGGCGGCTCTGCCCCGTCTCACAAGCTCTCGACGTTCTTCATCGAACAATCGCCGGGGAGCGTCGCCCTCCGCATTTTCTGCCTCCGGCGGGAGGAGCAAGATGCATGTCTCCCCAGACTTTGCGGCCACGCCAACGCTGCAAACCCCATTCGACGGGGCACCACCTGGGCAGCCCTGTATGGGTATGGGTCGGCAAATGTGGTCTTTCTTTAGCCGCTGCCAATCAACGAATCGGTCCGAACCCACAGCTCGAGCGGACTGCAGAATCTTGTCGCGTTAAAATATGTAAGAGCATGCAGCAACACCATCGACTATCGTCTGTCCCCATGCGACGCGCATTGTCTAGACCATGGCTATCGGATAACTATATTAGCCTCTTGTCTCCTCTCCTTTGCTTGTCTTTTTCCTTCTTTTCATCATGTCGTTAGTCATTCTACTGGCTTAACGCGTGGACTGCTGCTACTGTTTTCACTCCAAACAGTAGTGCATGCAACGGCCCCTGTTTTTGTGCGTTTCGTGGTAACAAAACTTCGTCGACATCATGGACCCTCAGCAAGACGAAAAACGGGTTGGCGAGCCGCTAGAGGCCCATGTCTCTGGCGTTGAGGACATCAACCCCAAACAGGAGACCATTCGAGTCGATCACCAGCATGAGCATAAATTGACCGTCAAAGAGGTCTTCCTCCATCACCCTGCGCTCGTCTTCTGGGCCTTTTACTGGGCCATGGCAGGAGTTGGCTGGTGAGTTTGAGTCCGCTTTGAATCCTGCCTACAGATGGAGCAATATCTCCCCCAGCCAATAGTCAGAAGCTTCGCTAACCCGCTGCGTCCTACTTTTTTTTCTACAGGGGTTATGATGCTCAGGTCAACGGAGGCATGCTCTCAGTCGACGCCTTTCGCCGTGACTTTGGATACATCTACCAGGGCCAACCCGTTTTGCCTGCCGACTGGCAGAGCGCCTTCAACACCGTCAGCAGCGTGGGCCAGTTCTTTGGCGGTTTCCTCTGCTCCTGGGTCGCTGATCGCTATGGCCGTAAGTCCGCTCTCGCCGCAGGCTTGGCCATTGTCACCGGCGGCATCTTTGGTGAAATGTTCTCCACCGCCAACGGCGCGTTCGTCGTCTCCAAGCTCATCCTCGGTTTCGGACTGGGCTTCTATTTGACCCTGTCGCCCCTCGCCTCATCCGAATGCGCTCCCGTCGTCTTCCGTGGTATTGCGACTGCCGGCGTGCAGTTTGGTATCGGCACTGGCCAACTGCTATCCAATGTCGCGATCAAGGGGTTCGGTAACCGAACCGATCATTGGGCCTACCGAGGCCCCTTTGCCATTCAGCTCTTCTTCTGTCTGTTCCTCGGCGTTCTTCTTCCCTTCGCCCCGGAAACCCCGTGGTATCTTGCCCGTGTAGGGAAACGCGAGGCGGCCAAGAAGTCCCTCCGTCGGCTTTATGGATCGGGCGTAGACATTGACGCCAAGCTCATCACTCTCGAAGCCACCATTGCTGAAGAGGAGGCCGCTGGCTCGGAGCAGGGCTCCTTCATCCAGTGTTTCAAGGGCACCGATCGAGTCCGAACTTTTATCAGCTGCGGCGTCTTCATATGCCAGCACTTTACCGGCATCATCTTCGTCATGGGTTTCTCCACGTACTTCTTCGAACTAGCCGGGCTTCCGACCGAGAAGAGCTTCGACCTCGGCATCGGCGTCACTGCCTGTGGCCTGGGCGGCAACATTCTCAGCTGGATCATCATGAACTCGTTCGGTCGCCGCAGGATCTTCTTCTTCGGCATGTGCATCCTCACTCTTATCCTCTTCCTCATCGGCATAATGGACGTCGTGCCCACCAGCGGCGCCAAGTGGGTGCAGTCCTCCCTCACCGTCGTCTACGCCTTCTTCTATTACGTCTCCCTGGGCGCCATGGCCTTTGCCATCCTCGGAGAGGCGAGCAGCACGTCTCTCAGGGCCCCTACCATTGCGCTGGCGACCGCCACCCAGGCCGTCATGGGCATCCTCTTCAACTTCGTCATCCCCTACATGGTCAACCCGGACGAGGCCAATCTCAAGGGCAAAGTGGGCTTCATCTTTGGCGGCCTCGCCCTCATCGCCACCACGTGGAGCTACTTTTACGTCCCCGAACTCAAGGGCCGTACGTTTGACGAGATTGATCGCATGTTCCAGATGAAGGTGCCGCCGAGGAAAATGGGCTCGTACCAGTTGAGCCCCTACTAAACTGGGGGAATCATGTTGAGCGATGTGATGATGTTTTAATGAAATTTTGAGTTTGTCATGCAATCAAGATGCCCGTTATTTTATCTCAGTGCTGTTTTATACCCCCCCAAGCGTGCATTGAATTGTCGATTTCTGCGTATCAGCACACTTAGCCATCTCAATTGTACAATAGAGAATTGTCAAAGCAGCAGAAACAACAAACAAACAATCAAGGTATATCCAAAAATTAAGTATTATCTCTATGTATCTCGTTGTAGTCCGTAATTCATCCAACGTCAACGCCAAAATTTCCAAAAAATGATAATAGTTACGCTGCTCACTTATCAAAAGAAAGATCGCTCATCTTCAGTACGCAATACATACTCCTCAAGGATTCTTCGCCTGAAAACCCTGTTCATCAATTTGCAGCGGCTCGGTCCCCGAATCTGTAAACGCTGAGCTTTCCTCTTGCTCATCGGTATCACGCAGAGGAGCCAGCTTCGCCCTCCAACCCATATACCACGGTCCTGAAAAGAGTTCTTCCATCCTTTCCATTGGAACTCTCTTTGTTTCAGGGGCCCAGAGGCCGAGAACTACCAGGCCGATAGAGGAAATAGCGGCCCAGAATGCATACGCACCCCATATGTCGAGTTTGTCAAACATGGGCGGCGCGAGACGCACAACTGCAAATTGAAAGAACCAATGAATCGTCATGTTTGTGGCATAACACACACCTCTGATGCGAGTGGGCAGGATCTCGGTACCGTATAAGTACTGAATTGTGCACAGCCCGATAGACCACCCCACAGCATAGATGAAAACAGAAGCAATGGCGGCATCTGACGCAGGTTTGTTGTGGGAATCGATCCAAATGCCCATATAAACAGCCATATAGATATGCGTAATGCACTGCAGAAAAAGACCAATCATAAAACAGGGTCGCCTACCAAAAACATCGATAAGACCCCAGGTAAATAGCATGGTGAAAAATAGTTTGAGCGCGCCGTATGCACCCGAGTCGATCAATGATAGATTCTGAGTACGCACGCCAGCAAAGCGGAAGATTGCTGGGATATAATATGTAATACCATTGCCACCCGTCCATTGGGCAATTGTCTGCATCACAAGTCCCAAGAGGAATCGCTTGCGATAGCTAGGGACCATGACGACTTCCTTGACAATAGTCCAAGTCGTAGTGTCGGCAAGTCGTTGCTTCGTATCCCGGACTTGCTCGATAATCTCAGCGTACTCTTGCTTGACAGATGAATCATTAGGTGAAGCCCCTCGCAGCCGGGATAGAACCTGGAGAGCCTCGTCATTACGGCCTTGAGAGGAGAGCCAGCGAGGGGTATCTTTAATGAAGAATGATGAAATCAGAGCGATGCCGCAAGGAATCAGAGGCACGCCCAGAACGACGCGATACTGCACCCGTGTTGGGGGCAAAGATACCTCAGCACCGTAGCTGATGAAGAATCCTATATAGGCAGATAATGTCAGTTTGATGCGCCTTAGCGATTGCCGACTTGGAAGGGTCACTTACCAAACATGAGAAATGAGAGCAGGAATACCATATAAACAGATACTATCATCCCTCTGGACTTGGATGGAGCTATCTCAGTGAGATAGAGAGGCGCTACAACCGTGAGACCGCCAGCACCGACGCCGGACAACAGCCGTGAGAAGAGCAAAAGTCCGAGGATGCCAGAAGCGAAAGTAGTGACGAAAAAGCCGGACATCCAAACGGTCATAAAAGTCTGCCATGTCCGCAGGCGTCCCAGCTTATCAGTAATAGCCAAGGCAATGATGGCACCAAAAGCCGCGCCGAGGACGCCAAACGATGTGATATTTGCTCTTGTCGCGCCGAGCTCGTGTCTTCTGCCTCCCCATTGTTTCCGTAAAAGACCATAATCCCTCAAGAAAGAAGGTAGACCTGCTGCTGCTGCAAATCCTCCCTCATCGTAACCTGAATATTAAAAGGAAAAAAAAAGGAAATGTCAGCTTATCGCACTGATGGTATGCAAGGGGGTGGAATAATGATTGACAGAGATGGGGTTTCAAGGAAGAATTTGTCCCATGGGAAGTAGGAGAACAAGGAATAAGAGGGGATTATCGCACCCTTGGGGATCGACCCGCTGGCAATGATGATAACGGTCAAGATGTAGAATAGATTGATTCTAGCCATGATCGACCGACGCTGCACCTCCCGCTGACCCTCTGCAGATCCAACTTGATGCCCCATCTGCATCAGGTCGCCCGCTGGGGATGGCGCCAAAATGTGTCAAGCGCAGCCCCCAATCTTCTGTAAAAGGATGTCCTCGACCAAGCCGCTATTGAGTGGCTGCTGCTGCCATCAATTGCCGCGCGCTAGATGTCAAGATACGTCCCCGTAGATCGCGCAGTCGGCTCAGCTTCAGCTCCCGTTCAAGCCACAACGCGTTTGGATTGGACGACAAAGTGGCTCTCCTGGTGGACACACTATGTCTGGCCGGGCCACGTTTGGCACTCCATAAAACGTTCTTTGAGAACTTGTCTTGAATTCCGATTGGGACAGCCGAATCGAGGTCAGAAGACTCAATGCACCTCCCTGCGCTCAAATTGCCCCAGCACAAGACGGCGAGATGCGAGACATTCAGGACATTGTTTGCGATGAAAAGGGTTCGGCGCTGAAACGGCTCTTCCCAACTTGGACTCGTTTTCAAACGAGCCATGCAAAACCGACCCCGCTCCCATGTGGTAGGTGGAGGTCAATACCGAACCCATGGCTCAGGTAGCTGTACCGAATACAGCTGTGTGTCCATCGAGCCATGCCAAGTACTCAATACTGCGAATAGTTTAGCCGATGATAAGCCCGCTATGACAGCCAGCCAGGCCAGGCCCAATTGAGCAATACTCTGCTGCCTCAGGCCGAAAGATTATAATTGGAAGGAAAGCTCAGGGTGAAATATTGTGTGGCTTACCTGTTTATATAGGTACCTTTTTAGACCAATTTTTCATAGTCAACGAAGATGAAGAGGGAAACCCCATCACCAACACAGAATCATGGTGTTGAAGAACGTTGGACAAAGAAAAATGCATGCCCCTTGCGTTAAAATAGAAATGGAGCTTACGACAGCCGTCCACCTGTTATATGCGAGTCCGTCCCGTTGGGGGGGCATCGGCCAACTTCCGAATCCTCCGATCTGTGTTCCCCAAGCTTCCAGTCCCACTAATACGGAGAACAGCTCTGAGATGCTCCGTGATGCTCGATGGCTGGCATATTGTAATACCTGATGTATCACAAAGTCGATCCTGTTCCACAATCCAACTTCACCTGATGGGCCAATGCGACTGCTTCCGTTAGCCCCCGCCAGTTCCAAGTTCGTGTAGTTCCAGTGCAGGTTTTGTGTAGCACGGGGGTTAGCAAGAGAAAGATCTTGATTTGAGGGAACGCGTAATCTAATCGTGGGTAGCAGTATGCCCCCCCCCCCCCCAGCGGGGCGCTCCTTGATTCAGACCTCTCTCTCTCCATATCACGAATATCACTCATTATTCTGGGGATCATAAATCTGGTGCACAGTTGAATGGAGTGTCACAACGATGTGCCCATGTCTTGGCGTTTCATAAAGTAGTCTGCTGTCTCCTCCTTGGTATGTAGATAGGCTTTTGCATGGTAATCTTCCTTTGATCCACCAACACCCTGACAAGGTGGCTCCGTACGGGCATTATGTATATTCCCCAGTAAAAAATCTTTCTCACCTTTGGTCGTGGATTGAAGCTGCGCTCAATGAGGCGATAATTCAGTTGATAATGAAGGCAGGCCGTAGTCTCTTGCAAACGTCTCCATGAATCTTATCGACGACAATCAGGAGGCAGTATTTCAGTCTATCCATAGCTGTTCGCCACTGTACCAAGCAAAAATGTGGATAGCTCTAACGCTGCAACAGTCCGCCCCCCGTAGGCCATGGCCTCCAGGAACCCATGGGAAGGATCATCAATCTGCCAAGGACATCCATCAAGTAGCGTGTCTTACGCGCGGTCATATATCTGACCATCTTTGTGGATAATTCCACGAATGAGAGCAGAAACAACCCATTTTAGAGCAAAGGCAGCTAACTGCTTCTATACGTTATAGTGGCCATCTTGAGTTAGATTGCCTTGGTTTCCATCAATCAATAAGTGACTAGTCGATGGCGGCCTTCGATTGCAGTACTCGTCCATTCTTTGGATGATAAGGTTTATCTGACTGGTTTATCTGACTTGGTACTTTCTGTCAATGTTCACTTTATCTTGATATCGATCGTATCACCGGGATGGAATAGGGCGGTTCGAACATGCTCCTTTCTTGTCGAGGAAAATCAATTGGATTGTCGGTCCTTGAGACCGTCTGCCTCTACTAGAGAGCATCGATGCTAAGGAGGCCCCACAAGCCCTTGATCCAGTATCTGGCCACCTTGGCCTGGCTATTCCTGTCCAGCGTACGTGGAGTACCTTCAAGGGTGTAGATATCCTCACAAGGGACCCCCGCAATCGAACGTATTACTACCTATCCTCTCGCGTTGTCTGCAGCCGATAGCCGCGACGAGGGTGATTGAAGACCCTTATCCATAAGTCTTCGGCCAACTTCCGCATTAGCACTTTGCCGCACTATTGCATCTCTATCCTTACTGACGAATCGATTCGCTGCGGAGCGTCACTGAAGAGTGAATGGGCAAAGAGCACGTGTCCGATGCCCCGCAATGTCCCAACTTCGGGCACTGGTATAAAGAGCTCTCTCCCTTTCTTGGATGGGATGTAGTCTTGAATACTGATTCTGTGTCAAGGACGTTCTATCGGGCGCTCCATCTGGATTGCATATTCTTCGTCACACATTACAGAGCACTTTATACGGTGGAACGAGGGGATATGAAGCTGATGATATTCTTGTTGTTTGTCTAGTCCCGAGCCCTGAAGTGAGACAACATCAGCGCGATGCTCGAACCGAACTCTAGACGATGCCGCCAACGAGGCAGTCGATATGACCTACAATTAGAATGAAGATTGTGACATGTTATGCCTATAGCTGGGGCTAAGCCGGAATAATTATTCATATTGGCCTAGCCCGGATGTTTCTCTATATCGAGTTACGAGAAATTCTATTCTTTGATTACCGTCTGCATTACTCGCCGAGGATGAGATGAGGGGCTAGCAACCCTGACTCTATACTGAATCAATCATAGACCACAGCGGTCGTCTTGCTGATTGGGATGTTGCCTGGGCTGTCATAACAACCCTTGATTGTCAGTGTTGGGAAGGGCGCCGACTCGAACGCTAAGCGGTTCGAGAGACGACATAGCCTCAAAGATTCCCGGGTCCATTGACATACTTGGAGCGTTGTAGCTGTGGGATGAGGGGACTTGAAATAGTGGATGAGCGGACTGAGGCTGAGAAGAGGATATCTCGACAGCCCGATGCATGGGGCCTTCTAATTGAAAGTCATTCATGGGAACTGCTGGGGGCAGATAGTGCTCTTGAACGTCCAACGAGATGCCAATCGCCGACAACTCTTTATTCAATAAGTCTATAGCACTTCCGATGACTGTGGTAGGTTAGAAATGGTTTATCCAGGAGAAAAAAAGCACAGAGAGGAAAGAGGGATAAAAAGATCAACTTACCAGGACTGATGATCTTGACTTTTTTCAAAGCTTGGAGACAAAAGTTTAGGCGCTCCAGGGCCTGTCCGTCCTCCGGAGCAGCTTGAATCTGGAGCAAGAATATTGATGACGCAATGTAGAGACTGTAGGCGACAGACAGCACACAGTAATTCATGGTAAATGTCCGGCAAAAGAGATCAAATATGGCTATGATGGCGGTCGCAGACGTGACGCATTCAAGGAGATAGCGCTTATGAGTTGCGACATCATTCTCTAGCTTGCCCCGTGTGAGCATGGGACGGTAAAGCAGGATTTTGAACGTGTGATACAAGCAACTAGGGAAGTGTTAGCAATCAGTCGAGAAGATCGGCGCCCTTAATGGATGAACGTACTTTGACGTGACGATGTGAGACGGAGGGGCAATAGCAGGCAAAGCCATGGGATCCAGCTTTAGGTATGGAGCAAGCTCGTCCCACCACTGCTGTAGCGCGGGTTCCTGAGCGACGAGACACTCTTGCACCTCGGATTCTGTGTTTTGCATAAGCGGGTCGTACATGTGAATCAGAATCTCGTTAAAGATGACTGATAATCGGCACATGCTGAGGAAACACGAGGTAGAATGGGCTGTAGCGGGAGGATAGGCACCCAGAGGCGAGGGTGCTCCAAAGGGAACCCAGAGCTCATTTTCGGCCGAGTCATCGACTTGCGGTACTGTTAGCAACCTTATATTTCGAAGTTTCTAGCGGGGATGGCCCATGGCTCTTACACATCATCTGAGGCGGAGACACCGTGGTATGTTTTAGCGACGGTGATCGACCGAGATAAAGGCTGATAATCTTATCCCAAAAATAACAAGACCAAAAAACGCGATGCCGGATTTCGACTTCTTCATCGCTAAAGTGCACGGATCCCGGGTAACGCTCTCCGTCAACGCAGATCCCCAAATGATCGATAAGTCGAAAGGCCAGACCGCTATATGTCCAAGCTTGGGTTGTGTTTCCAAGGCTGCACTCTTGCGCGCTCAGGAGCAGAAGCGTCTGAACTGTCGGGATGGTGCATACACCCCTGCTCAACTCGTCGAAGAGCATGCTCCGCGCATGCTTGCCGAAAACCGAACCCCCGTCGTACGACTCATCGAGTATGCGCCTTGTGTTTGGATCACTCTTCGCCCAGCGGATCGAATGTGAGAGAACAGCGTTAAGAAGCGTATGGGAGTAATAGGGACCCAAGGATTGCATATCCCCTACCAACTTGTAAACATGACGAACAATAAAGCGTCAATGACGAAAATCACAGGATGCATACGAGTAAAGGCGGGCCGGTAGATGAAGTTGAAAAGGGGTTGTATCCAGCACCAGTGAACATTGAGGAGCGTTTGGAATGGTTCCTGCGAGGAAAAGAGAAAAAGAAAACATGAGCCGAGAGTGCCAATTAGGAAAGGGCAATATTATTCAGACGTACGGGAATCCCGGAATGTTCTTCTAAGACGCGTTGCTGCCAAGCATTTGAGACGAGGCGCTCTCTCCGCTGACTTTCAATGTCGGCCGTGCTTGCATGGGAGTCGACCGCCGCGGCCTTGGGGCTCCGGTCACTAGGCAGATTGAAAAAGCTCGTGGTCCCATGGTAGGTGATGCCGCCTTTGTCGTCTATCTTGAGTCCGCGAAAGCTTCGACTTATGCCGTCGTCTAGTTGAGTACCACCGAGATGTGGGGGGCTAGAGTGACTGGAGGCCGGAGATTTGCTGCCGGAGACGGCAGGCGCTGCGGCGGCAGCAGCCGTAGCTTTAGCAAGTTGCTCTTCCAGATCCTTGATGCGGTCTTCCAGGCGCTGCGTGTACGACAGCGTCGGGTTCCTGCAGCTAGGTCAGCCACGAGATAGAGTTACAGGCGCCAGGGGGGGCAAGCGTCAAAGTCACACAGTTTGTATACGCATTCGTCGTTACGAGCAGCGCAACGCTGGCACATGGGCTGCTCGCCACCGCACTTGACCTAACGCCACTGGTAGTCAGCTCAGAACATTCCGGACCAATCTCTCTTCTGCTGCCGGACAGCGCAGCGGATGGCGGAGACAAATGTAGTTTCGACGGAAGGCAGCTAGGCCTCACTCACCTTGCGCCTGCGACACGGCTCGCAGGAGAATGCGCTCTTCTTGGTAGCTTTTGCTGTTGACATGGCAGGCTATTGGCGACGGCGAATACAACCCCCTTGGGGGAAAGAGACAATGTGCTGGAGACAGGCACAAAAGAGAACCACCCCCCCGTGCTCGGCTCGCAGACAATTGGAGGTCTGAGCTCAAAGCACTGCCCCGCGTCTCATGCAATTGATCCCCGCTCCCCGTCCCGAGCGGAAGGCCCTGAAAAGCCAACCGCGACCTTGAGTCAAAGCCACGATGATGTATCTGGAGCCGACGTTGCTCGATAAAGAGAGTGGACGAGAGAAAGTCGGGCTCAATTGGTGACGGTGCTGTGGGGGCCCGGATCTAGACGCCAAGAAGCAGGATAAAAAGTAGTTCGGAATACTTGAGTGGTGGTGCAGTAAGGTGGATGTTGCTTTAATTTTTGACCATGAACAGTCTGCGGTGCTGATCAGGTGACTGGTCGTCAAGCTCCTTCCCAAAACTCAAAAGAATCACAGGATTAGGCAAAACATCGGATCTTTTTTTTGGAATACGACCTTCTTTCCAACAGCCGCGATGAGGCATGTATAAGTAAAAACTGCGTAAAATTGCTGTTAGTTGGATCTGACAAATGGCAACTGCGTTACCGCCGGCGTCCGGTCTCGCAGTAAACTAGCCTGCTGCTCGGTGCCTTACGAGTAGTCCAATTAGTGAGAGGGTTCTTACCGGATTCGTCCGTCACGATGAGTAATCGGAGGGACCCGATACTTGCGTCGGCACTGACCGATACCAGGGGTCCAGTGTCAACTGGCCCGATGCCGAACTATGGAGTATCTCAGAATTGGTTCCAGCAGCAGCACGACGACTTTGAACCTTTTATTACGGCTTCCTAAAGCCGATTTTTGAGGCGTTGAATGTTTACAGAATCCTTGTCTTTTATCTTCAAGACAACTGACCCCCGCCAGCGAGCAAGTCCAACTCTAAATTACCTTATTATACAGTGTACGAGATACGGAGTATTCTAGGGTAGCTGTGAACCCCCGGGGCAGCATTCATTAGTAGCTATCGACGGAAATATTTTACAGATGCGTCTCAATCACTGCGCTTTGGGACATTGAGACTCGGCGCTCTGCTGAAGACTATCAAGGACATGGAATCAGTGCTCCGGCCCGGCCCGACTGTGGGGCTGCCGGGGCGCCGTGGAAGTGGTTCGATATAAGGAAGTTGTTAAAATTGAAGGTCCTTAGAAGAGTAAAGAAGTCTTTTAGTATGGCCCTTTTGGCAATACGTCCGCGTTGGGGGCAGCACCGCATGTACCGAAAGAGTCGATGAGTCTGCCATTTGATTTTCTTTATATACATGCAACTACACTTGATATATTCCCCCTTTTCCGCCTTGCTAATTCATATTAGCAACTCAAGAGGCAGAGCAGAGGCCTGCGTGGACAGAAGGTGGGTTGGATGAGGCATCACCCCAGTTGAGGCTGCCGAGAAGCTGGCCCAGGGCAGTCGAGTTATCGGCACGAAGGTAGTCGCCTGCAGAGAATTAGCGAAATGTTTTAAAAGCTGGATGCGTTTGACAGATCTCAAAAGACGTTATGAATTACTTACTTGCGACGGGGAAGTACCACCAATCTTGGCTCCGGAAAGCATTGTCATCAAGCTGAGAAAGAGGGTCGTTCCAACCCTGTTGCATAACATGCGTTAGAAAAGGCTCCAAGTGTTGGGGAATAGAGTTCACCAAACGTACCGTGTTGCGGTCGTCAAAGTTGGCGTGCTTGCTCCAAGCAACGTAGACCTGGCGCTCAAGTTAGCAAGTATACTCTGTAAAAATGGAGTGTCTTTTAATGTCAAAGAACGCATAGGCAAAGCCGTACCTTGGGGTGATCGAGGTTTTGGCGGCCATTGTCGCCTCCGAGCGGGAGCGTTCCGTCGGCGGTGTTGAACGTGTTTTGAATATCGCCCCAGGCCAGCGTGTCATAGCCGGAGTGTTGAGAAAGGAGAATCTGGTTCTGCTGCCAGTTTCCGTTTACCAACGCCCACTCAACAATGACACGTTCCCAATCGCTTCAAGATTGTTAGCAGATTTCATGTACATGCCATTCAGTAGTACAGAGAAATTTACTAGGGGTGGCCGAGAATGCCCTCTGGGTTGGTACTATAATGCGCTCAGTTGTCAGCATGGTGTCTCAAATGCATACATGTAATTTCCTTGGGAGGGGGGGGGGTGAAAGAATTACCCGTCTTTCTCGTAAAACAGCGAGTACTGGATTCGGATAATGGTATCCGAGCACTTGATGTAGCTGTAATACGTAGGGAACGAAGGAGAAGGGTTCGAGATGGGAACGCCTGGATTGCGACAGCTGCAGCCAACGTCGGGATAGTCACACAGAGGTGCAGAGGGCGTCTGTTGGCCATTCTGCGTCGCAAACGTTGGGATACATGGCGGCTCATCCAAAGCCTGGCCAAAGAACCACATTGGCTGAGCCAGCATGGCGAGCTCGACGCCGCCCGCATTGAGGAGGTTGGTCATGTCGGCGTCGGAGACGGGGGTGATGGCGGAAGCCACCGAGAGGAGGCCGGAGCCAGCCATGAGGCTCTTGACGGTTGACGACTTCATCCTGATCTGGCTGGGTAGTAGTTTGCGACGAATCTCTGGCGACGTCCTGTATCAGCAGAGAGACAGAGAGCAGCGTCGACACAAGGAAAGGCGAGCTGCCCAACGATGGGAATTGGGTCGCTCCATTTTATATCGCTCCGGGCTGTCCTTGTTCCCACCGCTGCTCGACCGTGAGAACTGTCAACGCGCCCGTGACAGAAGCACCCATTGCTACATGTACATGCACGCAGATCCTTGTCTCAGTATGGCTGCCGGGCATCGACCTGCCTATTCCATTCGACGGCGGCTCCTTGGCAGTCACTAATCGGCTGGAGAGCCATCTGCCAGACCCTGTGTAGGTCTGGGAGACTGGGTAGGCCCTCTTTGGGCTTGTTCGACCGAGCCACTAGACACATCATGCTGTGGGCGCTTGAAGCCGTTTGATGCATCAGATACAATTTGGAAGGTCTGTGATGGGCCAACCGCGGCTGATGCCAGATGCTTGTGCTCAAAGGGTCACATTCATTCATGGAGTCGACATTCCGAACACCCCCTTGACAATCTGGACGGGTCCGCTTCCAAAGCAGGTGCCAAATTGGGATGATGGGTGGAATTGGGGAAGACATGGAGAAGGAGAGAGGAGGCTAGTTGGAAATCTACAGCGCGGGTTCCTGGAGACTTGGCAAATCTTTTTTTTAAAGAAGGCGGATGAATGTTATATGGGCGGTGACTTGGACAACACCACTTTCGCACATATGACGCTGCCTGTTGATCGTCTGGATCATAGGCTCGTGAGCGTCACCTAACATGTTACTCATCTGATGCCGTACGGGAGGGCATGGAACTGGACTCGGCAGTGCGAGATCGTGCAGCTTCACCTGGAGCAAAAGTCACAGGCACCGCCGAATGACCATGCGCGCCAAGGCCTTAGAGGAGGCGCTACTTTTCTAGCCGATTTAGACAGTCCAAGCCCATGGAGTAGAGTCAATTTTTGCGGCGATTATTTTTAATCTAGCGAGGTACGGAGTAAAACTAGGTAGAGCAGATTTGGGAGTCCGGGAGCGGTATATGGAAGCTACTACATCGCTCTTTTGAGGGAATAAGAGAGAGGAATGGTGCTCGCTTTTTTATACAAGGTAATTTAATGTACCTACCTTACCTACTGGTATGAGCTAAGCGATGCCCGACATGCCAAGCTCGGAAATATCGCCGATACGCTATTTAGCATAGGCATTACTATAATACTCATGGTTATTTGCCCATGTCGATTTGATTCCCTGCAATGCGCTTTTGAGAAAGACAGTTCCTGGTCTTGTAGTAGCACTTTCAAATGTGCAGAATTCCTTATCTCCAACAACACGGAGAGTAACAATGCAATGGATTATTTAAAGACGGTCAATAACCAGTGTTGTTAGTTGCGTCTGGGCCAACTCTCGCTTGGTGATGCAGCTTGCGACAGGGATCCGCGGTGCCCTACATTGTTCTCGGTGCATGCACCGATCCGACTACTGCAGCAAATAATTAAGACCCCTTCGGGCTCATGGGCTTCGGTGTCCAACTTGTCCAAGGAAGCTTTTTTGGGATGCGGCCAGTCAAACCTCGTGGTCGCTCTATAGGACGACAGCTGCCGAGTGTCCCAGGTGCTTGGTGGACTGTGTCGGATTGGTCACTCATTCAATGAAATTTTGTAACCAATATGTGAACTGGGCGAAAATTGAGGACAGGAAGAAGCACTCCTTGGAAATAGAGGTGATGATATGAGCGCCAGGTTTTCATGCGGGCCCTCTAATGTAGGTGAGATCCACTGCACGGTTACTGCCAGACTCTAGTTGCAACCCATCAGCTATTGGGCATACAATTCATGAGATAATCAGGGTTTTTTTTTATTGGAAATCATAAACAGTCGAGTCTACAGAGAAGGTAAAGAATGGAAACAATGTAGGGTGCAGATTTGCATTGTCGCTCGCCCAGCACGCATAATGCGCGTCTTCCACGTTATGGATGGCAAGTACGATCTCGCATTATAACTTCAGTGTTCCATATTTCAATTATCGTAAGTCTTGGCTTTCTCTGCATCTACCCACATCATCAGACTACATATGTCATTCATCTCATAAACTTTATAACAAGCAACTGCCTCGAGCATCTATATAGGACTGACCATGTACGAGGCATTTGTCCATACATGCACTTAGGCGAGCCTAACACTCAGATCCTTGCCCGAGATCCAATTCTCCAAATCTTGAGCCGCCTGTCTGTAAAAGCCATTGATGGACTCCTCTTCCACATAGCCCGTATGGGGCGTCAACAACACATGGCTCTTACCATTCTTCCCCCAATCAGAGCTCCTCCATTCGCTATCGACAGGAAGAGGTTCCTGCCAGAAGACATCAAGAGCCGCACCTCGTATCTTGCCAGCCTTGAGAGTGTCGAGCAGGTCCTTCTCCACCACCAGCGGACCCCTCGACGTGTTGACGAAAAAGGCCGAAGGCTTCATCAGGTCCAAATCCTGGCTCGTAATGAATCCCTGAGTGCGACTCGAAAGCACGACGTGCAAGCTGACGACATCGGCGGTTCGAAAGAGCTCCTCGCGGCTGACCACTTTGAACGTCTTTTCTCCGTTCGTATCCGTGACGGGCAAGTTGAAGTGCTGTGCTTGCTCATCGGCCGATTCCTGAGTCAAGTTTTGGCTCCAAGCAATAATCTTGGTGCCGAAAGCGACGTTGAAGATGCGAGCGACCGCGCCGCCCAGACGGCCAAGCCCAACGACGCCGAGCGTCTTACCAGACAAGGACGTGCAGAGACCGGTTTGCCAGATTCCAGACTTTACGCCTGCGTCGTCTTCCGCAATGTTGCGGGCGAGCGCCAGGATCATGGTCACGATATGCTCAGTCGTGCTGTCGACGGTGTTCTGTCCCGCAGGTTCATGATGCAGCGCCGTGGCGACGGGGATTCCCCGAGCTTTGAAGGCATCCAGATCCAGTGCCAGGTTACGACGACCATTCGTCAAGAGGAGCTCGAGATTGGGCAGCCGATTGACCAGTTCGGCAGGAAATGGCGTCCGCTCTCTCATGGTACCTTGGGAAGGCCCGTTTAGCATATCATGTACCCTCTCGTGTAGGTGAGAGCCTGGCTAAAGGCTACGTTGCATACTTATGACATTGAAGGGCTCAAGCCTCTTGACCAGAGCATCCTTGACTGACTGCGGAGTATTCGGCCCATTGTAAGGCAACAATGTGTCCGGAAAGTAGGCGACATCATGGTCCTTTTTAAACTTGTCAAAGTATGGTTCGGACGCTCTCTGATAATCGTCCAGAACAGCAATTTTAAGTCGTCTCGCAGCCATTTCCGACGACGCGTCTTGAGTTTGAGCACTTGTTTAAAAACGATGGGTTTAGAAGACAACGATTGACGGAGATTGGGCGTGCGATTGCGACATCGCCTTTTCGTCCATCAGTGGAGCGAGCCATTGTGTGTGTCTATATGTATTTATCTCATATATCCAGGTGCCGAGTCCGGGGCATTAAGTTCTCGTCGTCTGGTTTGTAAGCCTTATTGCCGCGTACAGTTCCCGACACAAGGATTAATACTGTTTCCCCCATCACGCCCACTTGCTTGCTTCGTTGCTTTGAATGATTAGCGTTGATGCGCCTTAAGATGGCACGAAATAGTTGATGTGACTGCTAGTTGGGTTAGGCTCTACATTTCTTGGAATTTGTGATCAGCTTGGGCTACTTGAAGAAAAAAATGGACCAATACCTTTGGAGCATACCTCTAATAGGTACTACCTAATCTTAGGTATCCTTCCTTTGCTAAAGGCAGAAGTCACCCAAGCATATGCGGAATCAGGTGCAGCTTGTAAGGAAGCATGCTATGACTGGGAAAGGCGTTGGTTTCACTGTTGTGGCATCGTACAAAAACACATCTTGCTCTGCCACGTCTTATGTATGATCAAAGCCATGTAAGCCGCTAGCAGACCACCAAATGATCGTGCCCAGAGGTACCAAAATCCTGCTAGAATATACGCAATCGTCCAGCGACTCCTAGAAGGTGGTATTGGCGCCAATACTGCGAGTCTGTGGAATCCAGGGGAGAGAAGCCTGGTGTAACGGGTAGGAATATTCCTCTGTCGAAACAACTCGTGGACCTTCCAGACAGCCAAGTCCAAAAAGTAAAGTTCCAATGAGAGTATCTTTAGTGCTAGCCAAAGGTATCGCATGAATATTAGAGCTCGGACTCCTAAAACATACCATGGCGGACCCTGACGTAGGGGATAATATTCTTTCTGTACGCGGGTGAAAATCACATAGCGGGCTTCTCTTGGAGTCAGGGCGGCATTGACCCGGCAAGAATGAAACAAAAGACTGGGAAGGATACGATTCCATTGCCGAGAAAGCCGCGAGATGGAGATGTCGATACCGCAACTCTGTGTGATTGTAGGGTTTCCATTGATGCTGCTACTGAATATTCCATACTGCACGATCATCCGTGAGAAAACAAGCCAGTGGCAAACGCTGACCGCGAGGTGCGAAAGATCATAGCCGGGGTTCGCTTTGTGACAGAAGGAGAGCAGCAAGAATGTGAGGAAAATCGCGTATTCCAAAACGGCATTCAGCAGGAGAATGCTGGCGTATGCGGGATGAGATGAGACGCGGGTGATGCACGGGGCGACTGAGGCTGTCAGCCAGAGAGGGATGATGAGAATGGCGACAAGGAGGCCGGCAGCGGTAAACGAAGCGAAAGACGGTAATGACCGTCCATTATGAGGCATAAGCTGGTTTGAAGAAAGTCGCATGCAGAATTAATTGAATATTCACAAGATCGTCAAAGACTTGGGGTGGGTGCACAGTTTGTGGGCAATAAAATATGGCGGTTTACAGTTCAAGTGGATGTTGAAGCTTGTATAGATGAGGTACCTAGAAGTTGCCTATTTTTTTTTTTTTGGGATGGGCTGAGCTGTCGCACCAGCACTTGGGACGGCATCTGTCTCTCTGAACTTGCCCCCATTCTTCATTATTTATTAGAGATATGAGGATACATATGATCAGTAGCTACACTCTTGTCTTACCGACGCACAGTTTCCCCGGTGAGCTGCAATTGCAGATGAAAATATTAATGTATAGACGAGGGCTGTCCTAAATCTTACTTGGCCGCGAGCCCCCGTCCAGTCGAATGACGGCTCCATTTAGCATAGGATTCTCAATAACGTGCTTGACCTAACATTTTTGGATACACGGCAACTTATCAATTTTCCAATTCATTCTGAAACCGAAAACGAACATGTGTGAGATAACGTACCAAGCTTGCAAATTCTGACGGCTTTCCTGCCCTCTTGGGAAACACAAAAGTGTCCTCCAGACTCTTGCGGACCTTTTTGCTCATCATGGCGGTCATGTTGGATTCGAATAAGCTGGGAGCAATGGCGACCACGCGTATGCCATACCGCGCCAGATCTCGGGACATGGGCAATGCCATGGACGCGACGGCTCCCTTGCTGGCCGCATAGCTGACTTGGCCGTACTGGCCGTCGAAGGCGCTTGAGCTGCTGACCATGATGACGACGCCGCGCTCGCCGTCTGGGCCTTCGGGATCGACATTGGCTAGATGCGCTGCTGCTTGCCGGACGAGATCGACTGTGCCCCTGATGTTGACGCTCAGAACGAAATCCATATCATCTATGTTGAAGGGTTGGCCATTGCGGTCAAGGACCTGCGTGTCTGGTGTTTAGTAAAGCTCTTCCCGCGCATCTCTTTAACATGATGCATTGTTCCTACCGTTGCTGGAAGGCTAATGCCTGCCGCTGGGATCACACCTCCAAGCGGTTTTCCCGTCTCCTTGATCCAATCCACCGTGCCTTGGACGGCCTTTGCGATGCTCTCCGTCTTCACTACATTGCAGTGGAAAAACTTGGCCGTCGCACCTAGTTCCCTTACTACAGCCTGCCCGGCTTCCTCGTCGACCAAGTCAAGGATGGCGACATAGCCGCCGGCTTGGATGATCTCCACGGCAGAGCCTTTGCCTAAGCCGGACGCTCCACCAGATATGATGAATGTGCGGTCCTGAATCTTCATGACTTGGATGAGTTGAAGAGGTAGAAGAAATATATATATTAAAAAAAAAACCCGGGGGGATTAAATTGATTCACACATTCGCCGTATTTTGATGCTCGCAGACCGTTTTACATGGAATGGACAGTGTCAAAGTGTCGTAGTTGTCGCTGCAGCAGAACAGCTCTCTTGAGCCGAGGCTTCAAAGCCATAAAGGCAGAGAGCTCTGTTTCACAAGCACTGCTCGGTACATACAGTAGGTACCTAGATACATGCATGTACCTCCTGTCAAGTCCGGTACAGCTGATGGGGTGTGCAGAGCCACTCCGTACCTAAACTCTTTGAAATTATGTCGGGTATTGGCGCTGATTACTTTGAACTCATCTCTTTTTCTTCCTTTTCAAACTGTCATCTGCAGTCAGACGAGTCATGGCCGCTCTTGTTCATGCTCATCCAAACAAATCGGCCACATGACGCCTGTTCCAGCGGGCTCGAGGCTCCTCCCCATTTGATGCCCCGGCCATCAATGCAGCAGCTTAGTCACTGGGCCGCGTGCAGCGATAGCGGGTGATAGGGAGCCCCGTTCAGTGGGGGGTGTTCCTCATACGTTCCTCATACAGAGGGGGGGCCCGTGCGCTCAAAGCACAGTGACACCATCCCTGCATGCATGTACAGAGCCACTTTAGTGCACAGAAGCGACATCACACATTCGCAGCCCTCTCTTTTCGTTTCTGCAACGACATCTTCCTTATCTAAGTGCTCTTCTCTAGCGACCGTCGATTTTCGCGAACTCGTCTGTTGGTTTCCGGAGGCTCGCGACCATATATCCTCCATCCTGGAGCTCGAGAACGTGCAAGGAAGCTTTGCGCTGCCCACCATGAGGCCGAGGCGGTCATCTGGGGCGAGCGAGTCCAGCACCGGAACGGCTCGCCCTGAACAGGTGAGATGCCCGTGAGGAGGCCACTATTACGAAGCGTGCTGAACAAACAAATCGACAGGAACTGGGGAGCATGTACGACTATCTGGCCAAGATCATACTGCTAGGACCCAGCGGTTCCGGGAAGTGAGTGGTGCTGAAGTCGAGCCTTTGACGGGCAGGTTGTCGCAATAGAGAGACTAACAACAACGGTTGATTCCCGAGCACAGATCCTGTCTGCTTCACCGGTTTGTCAAGAACGAATGGAGGGTGTTGTCGTCACAGACCATAGGAGTCGAGTTTGCGACCAAAATCATCAAGGTTGGAAGCGGGGCACGACGAAAGAGGATAAAGCTCCAGGTATGCCGCTTGCCCATCGTATACAATGAGAGCCACATGCGCTGACAGATTCGTAGCTATGGGATACCGCGGGGACCGAACGCTTTCGATCGGTGTCGAGATCGTACTATCGTGGGGCAGCGGGCGCTATATTGGTGTACGATATCACATCGCACGCGTCTTTCCGAGGCTTACAACCGTTTCTTAACGATGCGCGGGCGCTGGCATCCCCTCACCTCAGCGTCATGCTGGTGGGCAACAAGTTGGACCTGGCCTCGGGCAACCTCATAGATACTAGTCTGCCTCCGCCAACTCCCAGCAGCGTGGGCTCTGTGTCCACTACCACCACCAGCGCCATCAACGCTGGTAGCTCTTTTTCGTACAGAGATCATGCGGGTTCCATTGGGGCTGGGACGCAGCAGAGAGCGACAGAGGCTCCGGAGGGCCGCGAGATATCGTCTGCCGAGGCCAGTCGATGGGCTAGCACAGTCGGCATCCCAGTTGTGACAGAAGCGAGCGCGCTCAATGGCGAGGGTGTGGATGAGATCTTCCACCGGCTCGCTAGGATGATCCTGACGAAGATTGAATTGGGCGAAATCGACCCCGACGATCCCATGAGTGGCATCCAATACGGCGATGGCGGCGGATGGAATACTGCCAGCGACGGCGGCAGCATCAAAAGCTCCGTCACCGGCGGCACGATGGACGAGGGCCTGAGTGGTCTGCGGAGGCGTAGGCGGGGTAAGAACCGAACCCAGAACTGGAATTTGCGAGAATGGGAAGAAGTCTTCACCCTCAGCAGCCGTCGAAGAGGCAGAGGCTGTTGCTAGCCAATACGGAAACGAACGGTCGCTTTTCAGCCGTGGCTATCTTTTTTTTACGCGCATGAAAATACTGAGCACAGACGTCGGAGGGCCATGTGATTTACCAGCCAAGCTTCTCCTTATTATATTTCGCTTTCCTTTCCGTGCTTTTCGTACCATTTTCGTTCTTGTGGGGATGAACTTGGAAAGATGTCAAAAGCAGCAAGCAAGCAAGCAATCAAACAAGCGATATCGGCGTTTTTGGAGTACTATAGAATCTTAAAGCTGACCTTTGAATTGGCCATGAATACTTTTCCGCTTTCCTTGTCATTTTTTCTCTCCGCTTTGTGCCTTGTATCACGGTTTGTCGATTTGAGAAAACTGGACGTCGAGCTCCTTTTGCAAAATAACATTGCCGTAATGCGTCTATAGCTTATATGTACATGATCATTTCCATCTACTAGTACTACCCGATAAGGCAAGACACTGTCAAGTCGTCTTGCTTATTGCTTAGTACAAGATAGGCACTAGCTTCGAAGCTGCCTAAGAAAATCGAAGCGATTTCATCCCAATACGTGTTTGTTTACTCATTAAATAATAATGGGTACTGCCAGAGCGGGGAGCTTAGATTTTGGCATCTTTGCCGAGTTGCGACTTCCCCGACGGCTTGGAGATCTCCAGACCCCGCCTTGCCAGTTCAAGTTGCGGAAGAAGTCGTTCCGTGAGATTAGCCTCTTCAGAGTGCATTATGGAGATATTGGCAGACAATCTCCTCTGTTGCCGCGCCTATATATAAGGCGGCTCTGTTCGCAACAGAAATGGCACATGCCAGTCAATTCTTGTCGCCCTCTATATCCAGTCCTAAATCTTGAAAACCGCTTGCGATGGCCCCACGGAAGATTATCCCCTTAGACGCCAACTGGCAGTTCGGGAGGGCAGACCAAAAGGACGCAACTTTTCTCCCAGTCTCTCAGTTCCCTACGAACATTCATCTTGATCTCTTGCATCACAACCTCATTCCCGACCCTTTTATCGGCAAGAATGAGCTAGATGTGCAATGGGTTGGGGAGGTCAGAGGGTGGCAATATCGAACGGTTTTCGATACGCCCAAGGTTGCAAGTAATGAAAAGGCTATCCTCGCCTTCGATGGGCTGGACACCTTCGCAGAGGTGCTCTTAAATGACAAGAAAATCCTCGAGACGGACAACATGTTCATACCCGAGCGTGTAGATGTCACATCGCTTCTCAACGAGACCGCCGCTAATCAGTTGGTCATCACCTTTGACAGCGCATATCTGAGGGGTTGGGAGCAAGTGGAGCGACACCCGGAGCACAAATGGGGTACCTGGAATGGCGAAGGATCCAGATTGGCGGTTCGAAAAGCACAGTACCACTGGGGCTGGGACTGGGGTCCAGTGCTCCTCACATGTGGGCCGTGGAAGCCTATCAACCTTGAAGTCTACGAATCCCGTCTGGTTGACTTGCATGCAAGCATTACTGTCGACGATTCTCTCAATAGCGCCAAAGTTGTTCTCCGTGCGTGGACCGAGGGACGGGCTTCCAAAGTGCGATTGGACCTTTCTTTACGCCAAAGTAGTGTACACAGTGAGACTCTAGATGTCACAAAAGAAGGAGAAGTGGTGTCTACATTCAGCGTTAGTAGCCCAGAGCTCTGGTATCCTATCCGGTACGGAAAACAGCCATTATACACCATTACAGCAACTTTGCTGGATGGCAGCGATGAAGTGGACGTGGTTTCGAAGAAAATCGGCATACGAAAAGTCGAACTCATTCAGAAACCGCTGAAAGATCAGCCGGGGACAAGCTTCTTCTTTCAGGTAAACAATATTCCCGTTTTCAGCGGGGGTAGCAACTGGATCCCCGCCGACAGCTTCACGCCAAGGACCTCCAAAGAACGATACCGAGATTGGATTCAGCTCATGGTCGACGGTAATCAGACCATGTTGCGTATTTGGGGTGGCGGCGTTTACGAAGACCAGCATTTGCTTGATGCATGTGATGAGCATGGAATTCTCCTCTGGGTTGATTTTCCGTTCGCCTGCGGAAATTACCCATGCCACCCAGAAATACTAAAGTCCATCGAAAGAGAGGCACGAGAGAATGTTAAATTGCTGCGGCATCACCCTAGCATTGTCATCTTTGCTGGCAACAACGAAGACTACCAGTACCAGGAAAGCGAGGGACTCACCTACAAACCTGAGGACAAAGACCCAGAAAGCTGGCTTAAGACAGACTTTCCCGCTCGTTATATCTACGAGCACGTCCTTCCCAAGGTATGCCAGGAACTAGTGCCCGAGACCTACTATCATTATGGAAGCCCATGGGGCGGAAAGACGTCGTCAGACCCGACCATAGGTGATATCCATCAGTGGAATGTGTGGCATGGCTCTCAAGAAAAATATCAAAATTTCGACAAGTTGATTGGGAGATTTGTATCGGAATTTGGGCTAGAAGGTTTTCCGTCGGCTCGAACTATCGACGCCTTCTTGCCCAAAGGCAAAGACGACCCAGATAGGTACCCTCAGTCTGAGATCGTGGACTTCCATAACAAGGCAGATGGTCATGAGCGTCGCATTGCTCTTTACCTGGCCGAGAATATCCCTTATGTGACAGATCCTTTGGAGCAATACATCTATTCAACACAGTTGGTACAAGCTGAGTGCCTATCCTCTGCATTCAGGCTTTGGCGGCGAGAATGGAAAGGCCCTGGGCGCGAGTATTGTGGTGGAGTTCTTGTGTGGCAGCTGAACGATTGCTGGCCCGTGACATCGTGGGCTCTTTGCGATTACTACCTGCGGCCAAAGCTCGCGTACTACACCGTAAAGCGGGAACTCAATCCGGTGACTGTTGGGATCAAGCGCGTTGAGCACCGACACCCCCAGACTAAATACACTCGGGTCAATATCGAAGTTCAGTTCAAACTTGAGATTTGGGCTTCTAACATTTCTCTCAATGATCTGAAAGTCGATTGTGTCGTCAAGGGATGGGACGTTGAGACGGCCAAAGAAACCTTTACAGAGAATATTGCATCATCGCAGGCTCTGCCCGCTAATCAGACCACTGAGCTAACTATTCTGGACTTCCCCGTTAAGGCGCCCAAAGAAAAGTCAGAGGGTCGCACTGTTGTGGCAGCTTATCTGTATCACGAAGGCAAACTAATCGCTCGATATGTCGACTGGCCACAGCCGCTGAAGCATGTCCCTCTGCAGAAGCCTCTGGAATTGAGGGCGAAGCTCTCCGAGAATGGGGCAACAGTGACATTGAGCTCAGATGTACCGGTCAAGGGCGTTGCTTTGGAGAGCGAAGATGAAACGGTCAAGTTTAGTGACAACTTGATTGACCTCGTTCCTGGGGAGGAGGTTCTCGTTGGCGTAACAGGAGCCACAAAGAACACCGTGATCACAACGAGGCACTTAGAAATACGGAGTTAGAAGATGTTCATATCTTTACTGCGAGTTATAGCTTGATCCGTTTCTTCATAGGTGCTCAATGTGACGGCCGCCATCGGTCGCATTAACCGCGTCTTTGTTCGGACTTTTGCTGTCTCCGTGTTAGTGCTCTAAACCATCTAGAGGCCCGTTGAGACTTCGGGGAAGAACCCTCAAACTAATCAGTCTATGTCCATGGGCTTCTACGAGCGACCAGCCATAGCCAAGGCAATTTTCCCTTTTGCATTTCCCCAGATTGATGGCAAGCTCTCGATGTTAAAGCCGGCCTTGAATTGCAGGGTTTGGGGTTGGTGGCGGAATTCCGCGGGACCAAAATTAAGCTCTACACACTGCTGCACGCTTCCGGATATAGGTCAGTAAACTCCGATTGTTTCACATAGGCTTCTCTAGAATAACGATTGAGGACGATGTGGATGTGGCTATGAAGGCAAGATATAAATACGTTGAAAGCATTCAATAAGGGCGAGAAAAAAATATCCCAATGGAAGCTCCAAATCTTATTCATCTCAAATTTCTACCCTCAACCTCTGGCCATAAGGGTTTCAGCAGCTTTGCATATCGTCTTAGACATGGCCTCCGAATCCTCTCTGCCTCCTACACACCGCGCTCTTGTGCTGCGCTCGGTGGACTCCCCTTTGAAAGTTGAGCAACAGCCAACTCCGGAAGTGACTTCGGGAAATGTTGTGGTCCGTGTGCTTGCAGCCAATGTTTTGTCATACGCCCGTGAGATCTACGACGGCACGCGGCCGTACCCTTATCCAAAGCCATTTACCCCTGGTGGTAGTGCGGTTGGAAGGATAGCGGCCGTGGGAAGTGACACCACCGTCTTCACTCCTGGACAGCTGGTGCTTGTGGATATAATGACCCGAGCTAGGGACGATACCTCTGCAAGCTACTTGATGGGTGTGCACAACGGCTTCTCTGAAGCGACAGTGAAGCTTACCACGAATGAGTGGAGAAACGCAACATATGCCGAATACGCCAAAATTCCCTTGGAGAATTGCTATCCCTTGAACGAGGAGCGACTTTTGGGGGATCCTGCAAGCGGTGGCCTAGGGTACTCTGTTGAAGATCTCCCATATCTCTACCGATATCTCGTCCCTTTTGGAGGGTTTCGGGATATCGACCTAAAGGTTGGAGAGACGGTACTCATTGGCCCGGCCACTGGTCCGTATGGTACTGCAGCTGTAGCACTTGCACTAGCTCTAGGAGCGAAAGTGGTCGCGATAGGCCGGAATCTGGAGGTGCTCAAGAAGCTCGAGGCTACTAGCGAAAGAGTGAAGACGGCCCAGATCACCGGCGACGTTGAAGGTGACGCGGCAGCAATTAGGAAGCATGGCCCCATTGACGTCTTCTTTGATATTTCGCCGCCAATGGCTGCATCCTCGACTCACATCAAGAGCGGCATCCTGTCCCTTGCCCACTCCGGGCGTGTGAGTCTCATGGGCGGCATTGCGGGTGACATCTCGATTCCATACGGCCCCATTATGTTCAATGACCTCAAGCTTCACGGAAAGTTCATGTACGAGAGGAAGGACGTCACTCTCCTCATCAAGATGGTGGAGTCGGGTATTTTGGGCTTGGGCAAGAAGGTCGGAGCACGCGTGGAGGGCAAGTTTGGCCTCGAAGACTGGGACCAGGCGTTTACAGCTGCAAACAAGAATGCAGGACCGGGGCAATACGTTCTCATCACCCCATGACCCATTCACTATCATTTGAAGGGATCAAGGTAAAATGGTTCGTAACATAGCTATATAGCAATCAGATCTCATGTTTTGTCCCACGCTAAGTCGCTCAGGCAATAAAAGACTTTCGGGTCTCCGGAAAGTCAACAAATCCCTTTCCAGCAACAAACGTCGCGTGCCACGGCGCCTCGACCTTGCCCTCAGCCAGTTGGAGATAGAACTCTGCGTGGGCGGGACCCGAAATGTCCCTGCCAACAGCTGCTCCCTCAGGAGTGCGCTCATCAGCAAAGTAGAAGCTTTGGACATCAGCGTCAGTACATCCCTTCTATCAAGAAAGCTCTTCCAGGATGAAATTCCGAGTCACTTACCCGTAGCCCTTGTCCTTGAAGAGCAAACTTGCCGCGCCAATCCAGTACGACGCAGCACTCTTGCCGACGCCGAGCGAGATGTAACGGGGGTTGGCGCTGGATACCGCATTCAGCCAGTTGCCCGTGTAAATGAAGGCCTTGGGCAAAGCCTTGTCCAGCTTCTCAAAGCCAGCAACGGCCTCTCTGGCGGCAACATACGCCGACGTGTTCATCAGCCGCACGTCCGCCTCCAGCGCGGCCACGTCAATGGTAAACGGGTTGGTCTTGTCCGCGGGCGGCGTCACCGCTGCGGCGTTGTAGACGACGACGTTGGGGTCGGCCCCAAGCTTCTGGCGCACGGCCGCGAAGATGGCCGGCACCGCCTCAGGCTTGCCCAGGTCGGCGGCGATGTGCAGCTCCTCGCCTGGGCGGGAGGCCGACTCGCTGGCCGAGCGGGAGACGAGGGCGACTTTGTAGCCGGCTTGGAGGAAGCTCTTGGCGACGGCTTGACCGACGTTTTGGCCGGAGCCGAGGACGAGGGCGATGCCTTTCTTAGAAGCCATTGAGATGATGATGATACGATGATGATGACTATAAGCTTTTTAATAAATGGTCAAGCAGGTTGAATTCGTGCTTTCTTTGCTATTCCTCTATTGCCCCTTAGCTTGCATGAATATATATATATATATATATATACTCCGTCTCCCACGGTCTGCCCACTTCCACTCCGATCCGACGAAGCACTCCTGTCTACACTCTTCCCTCCCCTGAACTGACATCCCACTCACCCATTTGTAAGCCTTGCTTCACAATCTCGTTAGTCTCCTGCATCTCCTCTATTGCAGATATCGTATGCTCAATAGTCGTCGGCATGATCCTACCATAATCTAGGTGGACCAAAGCCCTGGCAAGTTGACCATGATTCCAAACGAGGCTGCAACCTCCAGCCTTGTGATTTCAAAGCAAGGCTGATTCAAATCTGTGCAAAAATGACGAGGCTGAGGATTTATAATTGTTGCCAGCTGCGGGGGGGATACACGAAGGATTCTGTGATGAGGGATACCGTCTTCGATTGGAGGGATCGAAATATGAGGCTCTACTAGCGGGGATATTTCCGTTAATTCCGCTGGCCGTGACGGTATCGTTTTGCCGCGCGGGAATGATGCAATGGACTTGGTATTGTTTTTCAGTCATTCGGTGTTCTTTTTTCTTTCCTCTGATAGAGCTTGCTTTACCATTGCAACCTTGACTATAACCATCGCTTCCCTATGAATGGAATGAATGCAGCGTTTCATTTGGATTAATTAACGATGTAATGGCCTTACATGACAGCCTAAAAGATGGTATATATTCTAAACAATATTGCCGCCAATTTATCAGGAAACAAAGTTATTGTTGGTAACGCCTGATCTGCAAATATTCCATATTCTTCGGTTTCCTCGCGCTCTTTGCCTTACATAAATAGTGTACATAAATATCAAGCTTCAATCTGTAGTAATATACACCGCGAGAGCTCACATCCCTGGCTGCTCTTCCTCATTCATTCGAGCGTTAAGGATAAATTCAAAGGGATCGATGGACATGAGCGTTTCCACATCGAGCATCCTCCAATCGAAGTTGGGGTCATGAGCACCGGGAATGCTCATGTGGCCGACCTGGTCCTCAGATGGGGGGAACGGCATGCTAGGCGGCCGGGAGCTGTTCGGGGCGTAATACGTAAGGGACATGGACGGCACAGCCGACTGACAGCTCGGAGTAGTGGTTTCGGAGGGTGTCAGTAGGCTGTTTGCGTTCATCGGCATGGCGGTAGCGCACTGTGGCGTTCCGCAGAGACTTTCGACACCGCGGCAGACGTTGGTGTTGGGGACAACGGTGGAGAGGATGCGGTTGATGGCTTTGATGAGGATCGAGATTTGGCTTGAAGATGAGTCGTTTTTCGGAGACATGATGGAGAGACAGTCGACAGCAGCGTGCAGCCACGGCAAATGAACCTCAACCTTGGAATTGTCCTGGAGCATGTCAAATCCTAAGACATAGCAGGCACCTTCAAGAAAGAATGAGAGGTATTTCGTGTCCTGCAGTGCGTAAGTTACTTTGCTCGGCACATCTCAAGACACGATAGAAAGATGTTATATTATTGGAAAGAGAAAGGGAGGTCTCCCATACCTTGCATAAAAAGTTGATTTCGCATGACTTATTAATGTACTTGATACACTGTCGGGCTGACTCCAGGCAGCATTCGCACGCAGTGTCTAGCCAAGTGAGCTCTCTGAGCTTGTCGCAAGACTCAGCTCCTGCCTGTGGTGCAGGGGATCTCAGCTTCCCCCGAAGGACAAGAAAAGGCCGAAACATTAACAATTGAAAGTGGTGATACACTATGAGATAAAAAGACCGGAGTTAGTACCTTGGTAGCTCACTAGGGGTAGTTAGATTCGAGACATACTTGCAGAGATGATGGTCTTGCAAAATCCGCATTCTCCTGCACCCGGTTCTCCTTGAATATCTAACTGTGCATCCAACAACTGCTCTTCTGCATAATCCTGAAGTTCTTTACGAAGTTCAGTGGCCGCATTCCACATGTGTAGGAGCGACTCGTGATGCTGGTTATAGATTCGTGCTGAAATCTTAGATCCGATCCTTGACAATTTGACGAGTGCAAGGATCAGCTTCTCCTCGGCCGGCACAGGCACTCCGAAGCCTGGATCTGAGATGGATGTTGGGCGTCCAAGGCAGCAGCATACCCAGCTATAGATGATGGTCAGAATGGCGTTTTCAGCTTAAGATAAGGAAACGAGGTGAAGAAAGGAGGAGGGGGAAAGAAAAAAAAATAAAAATAATCATACGTCTCCATGATAAACAGACTCCAAAATGTTATACGGCGCTGCAAGCAGTCCCGCAGTTGCCCCCGGATGCTGATGCCCCTATGCAATCCCGCTGCAACTGCCTTCCTCGAGGCCACTCCCACGTAGAGAAACGCAGAGTGCGGCCGTGACCTCTCGAGCTGAAACTGTGCTTGCAGTAAAGGAATGTGGATGGCCTGGATATTGACCAGCTCGTTGAGTTTGTCAGCTCCCTGAGATGCCCGCTGGAAGAGAAACTGTGCTACAGCCTCCTCCTCGAGCATTAGCGCGCCAAGAGCCATAGCAAGCATGAGCACCACGACGTCAGGCGAATCGAAGGAGAAAAGGCCAGGTGACGCGAACAGCTGCTCAGCTCGCCGGCGGAAGTCATCTTTGGTCAAGATGGGTAAAAGGTGCCAATACGTGGAAAGGTAACGCTCCAGGACGCGGCTGCAAAGATCTTTGTCCAGAAACATGGCTGAGTAGTCGTTGGATATCGTTGTTGACTTGCCGTCGGCCAGGTCGCCGAAGAAGAGCTGCCGGTTCTGGAACATGTCCAGCCCGGGCCCAACCTGTGCCACCTCCTCACGCCGGGTAAGCGGTGTCTGAATGCCAGTAATCAGCCGGTAGATGGAATGCAGCATGGAGAAGTTGGACGATGGCCCGTAGTGCAGCTGGATGATGGACGACGGCGATGTGGTGATGGCGGCTACGCTATGCACGTGGAAGCCCCAGCTGTTGTCGTCCTTGGGCTTGTCGTTTCGGTGCTCCTGAGCCGAGCTGGCAGCTCCGGAAGTCTCGCCCGAGTTACTGGCACCGGAGGACAGGACCGCCGCGGGAGCCGAAGATTGGGATTTGCGAGGCCGGTTCCTAGTCCGGCTGCGGTAGACGCACGAGACGCTCCGGCTGAGACACCGGTGGCACGGCTCCTTACCGTCGCATCTCGTTTTCCGGGCCCGGCACGCCTCGCAAGCTTTCCCGATATTGGTCATCACCACCTCCGGGACAAGAAAGAAAGAAGGAGAGACGGCTACCTAGACAAATACATAAAGGCCGGGTTGAATCGCCAAGGAACAAGCGGGATTCACAGGAGCAACCGGACGATGGAAGATACTCCTATCCCTGGCCAGAGCAGCGAACTAACAACTGATACCAATCAATGGCTGCTGGTCCGTTTGAAAGATACAAGTATGAACCTGTATTTGTCAGCTTCGAGTCGAACCATGTTTTGACTGCCGTTGAACCCACATCATCGGCTCCATATACCGATCGCTGGATACTCCGTACCTGCAAAGCAATATAAGATCGATAGCCACACGCATCATCTCGTAGAGGAGGTGCGGAATAAGGAGTAACCAGATTGCTATGGCCCTTTATCGATATGCTGCCTGTAGCAAGATGAAGGTGAAGGCGCGCCGGAAATATGACGCTTATACAGATTTGCTGACAATTCCGCCATCGTAATTCCGACACCCCACACTATCCTCGTTAGCGAAGATTAATCTCAAGCAGACTCATTTGTTGCAGAAAGTAGATGATAGCCACAAGAATACTATTGTCACTGATAGGCTTTCCCTGTCAATACGAATAGAACGTTTTGGAATCAAGTGGGAAATAGTAGGCCTAAAGTCCGCCAACCTGCTATTGTCTGTCCAAAGGGGAAAATGAGCAAGACTCAAGGAAGATATAGGACCCATATGATGAATGAAATTAATTAAACGAAGAGCATTCACAAGAATAAGAGGGAAATGAATTAACCAATAGACAGCCGACAATGAAATATTGCTGCTGGCCACGTCGCCGCGTCAATGGCTGATCGCTTCGGAAACTCGCAAAGTGCGAATAGTATATAGGTATACACTCCGTAAGTGGTCTAGGAAACCCACATGAAGTAATTAGTCTTTGAGAACGGACATGGGTATCAGTCAATCTGAGGCTCTCAACCCTTTGGAAAAAAAAAAGAGTCTGCGCGAATGGCAAAATAATTTATAACTGATTCAGCGTTCTGATACACCAAAGGGATATCGGAAAATCATCGTAGCAGATCTTGTGTGGCATAATGATGGTGGAACTTGTCGGAAGTTGATGTCAATGTCCACCCTATGAAGGCCACTGTCATTGCATCATTTGCAGCCTAGGTTGTCAATGGAGGCTCTTTGCGCAAATGATGTACCTGGGCAGTGGATCCCTCCCACCGGCGTGGTCTATGAAATGCTAAGCCTATGCATATGATAGCTTTTATGGGGTACATTTGTAAGGTATTGTGTGCATAAGACTATCACCAGCTCTCTTGTATAAGATGCCAGGAAAGTAGACCTGTCAATAAAGGGACAAGTTGATAATGTGGCATCGCTGGAGCGAGGTCCATTGTCGTCCATTTCCAACTCATACTCGTAGAGAGATGCCTGTGATTCAGTTATTCATGTTCAATCGTACTGAACAGCAGGTCAGACTGCATTCGGCGGCCGGAGTGTCTGACATTGAGCCATTGTATCCATCAGTATATCCGTCAGAAATGAGTAAGAAACTGCGTTGCATCAGCCGGTGGTCAGCAGGCATTTGTCTGAATCATATCTCCTCTTACTAGCCCACGACAAGCAACTTGATGAAGGAGGGGAACATACACATCATATTGGGTACTAATAGTCTAGTCTAATCAAGGTCCCATGGTGGACATGATGTGATGAGACGATGAGGAGAAAGGACACTGCTTGGTGTGGGCGCAAGATGCTTTCAATTACTAAGTCATCTACTCCGTGGCTCTTTCTCCCTTCCATCGTCAAATACTGAGTAATAGTACTGGCTACAGACACCTTACTAAGGTAAGCTACCTTATCTACTAATAGAGCGCTACGAGGCGCTACTCGCAGGGCAGGAGCGGCTGGCAAACATGCTTAAATACCCCTTCCAGACTAAACCTGATATGGACTTAAGGCGATCGACCAGAGCCTCGATTTGATGTAAGATTCCCAGCCCTTGATCAAGGATCGCATCGACCTGCCCTGTATTACGGGAGTCGTATACATGAGTGAAGCAACATGGTGCTGCCGTCTCCTGTAGTCCACATTCTACGCTTCTGTACGGGGGCACAGCTTCTATCCTACCCATGATTCCCCTACCATATAATCTCACAAAATTCGACCAAACGCTTAGAGGTTCATCAAGTAGACCGTCCAATACAACGTCTCTAAGCCTGATTATCTCACTAGAGGCGGACAATTAAGCGATGACGGATCCCTTAGCGTTTGGTCGAATTTTGCGAGATTATACGGTACTACTAGAATGTCGTTTCCTGTCCTGTCACTAAGTACTCTGGGCGTTGGTCACACTAACCTAGCAAATTTACCAAATCCTATGGGTAGATATAGTTGCGGGGGCAGTCGTTCTTTGGGCGACGGCCGTATTTTCGATTATTACGACTTCTTGGCGGCCGCAGGAAGTGTCTTCATTCGTCTACACTGCCGGCGTAGGTTAATGCGAGATCGCGCTTTGCCTCGGTTTGAGGACAGGGCTAGGTACTACTGCTGGCGATTCATAATACCAGCAGCAATTTTAGCGGTAGCAGGAGCGGGGGAGTGATCAAAAGTCCTCCTATATCGGTTAATGGAGAGGGTACCAAAAGAAATAGAGGCGGAGGCAAAAGCTGCAATCGACAGTGGCATAGTATATGACACTAAAACACTGATACAAGGAGGATTCATCACTTGGGTTTCAGACGGATACCATTACTACCTACCTTAGGTAGATAGGAGCCTAAATCTATTATTACCAGTATATCAGCAGAGCTGTTACAGAAGACCTCAAAGCCAGCGTCCCACATCTCTAAAGCTGCTTCAAAGGCTTTTCCCACGACAATGCTAGCGGCTTGAGTTCCGTGACTAGCACCCTTCTGCACTGTCGGCGTCAGAAACTGCGAGTACTAAAAGGGCTCAAGCTTCGATTTCATCACAAGAGAGCGATAACATGTGCCAAGGGGCACCAATTGCAGGCGGCGTCACACGGCACTCGAGAAGAAACAGAAACTCGAAATCCAGTTTCACTGAAATTAGACATTCAGGCCCCTAATGACTAGTAATCGCATATCTTGCCCTCTCTAACTGGGTTGGTATACTTCAACAGATGAACGGGAAATGGGTGGGCGTCGCGTTCCGAGGCAGAAGAGTGGCCATTTGCACGAAGCGAGTCGTGAATTGGAATATAGAATTGATACAAATCGTGAGACTCGGCGAATGCAGCAACTTGAAACGATAATTGCCGATAGCCTCGTGCTCAGAAATCTGGACAGCTTTCTTGATACCGTCTATCTGACGAATGGCACGTAAAGGAGGCTTTCATCAGCATTTTTGAGACTTGCATACTTATATCTTCAACATACGTCATATAGAAATGAATCCGGTAAGTATATAGATTTTTTTCAACAAGCATCGCCAGCGAGCTGACCAAATGACTGGCAACTATTGGCTGGAAGGCTATTTTGATCGTTAATAAAGGGGAGGGTGAGTGGCAGTCCAGTTCTTTTGGCATTATTGCCGGAGTTAAGAACACAAATGGGCATCTATTCTGGTTCACTTTCCTTTATGAATGGCCCTCGTTCAACTATTCTACCCATGCAATCACAAGGGTTAGAGTAGTGTCTGCCCGTCAAGCCTGGCCAACAACGGGGCGTGGTTCGCGTAGAGACTCCACTGTTGGCTCTGCAGGAAGCAACGACATACACAAAATTGCTTCAAGGCTGGGCTTGCTAAGAGTGGACGGACAGTAGCAGCAGAAAATCACGGCGTTTGGGGCAGCTAGGCGTGACAGTCTGCATGTGATTTCCTTGCCATTGGGAGTCATGTCGCCATCTTGCATCCTGTCAAGGCATTTTTCAAGGAATCAGCGCGGAGAGCGTGACAAGCCGCCGCCTGCTGGTCACGCGTCACGGGAAAGTGAGATCCACACCAGCGAAAGCCCCCCCACGTTCCATGCACAATTTTAATTTTTTTTTCCTCTTTTCCCCTCGTCAAACTTGGTCATCATTTCATCTCGCATTGCGTTGAGCATGGCTTCTGTACGCCTTCTATCGCTCACCAAACGCCGAACCGTTGCCTTGAGCTCTACTGAAGCTTTAATCTGCACTGTTCAGCGTTCATCTGGTAGGTTTCTACGACTCGTATCTACTTCCGCAGCGTATCCATGCCCGCCACTCCCACCAAAAACTTCACGAGTCTTTCTTCCAGGCGCGCCGCGTCTTGCGATTGCGCCTGGAAGGGCTGGGCGTATTGATTGGAGATGGGATTATTTATAGTCTTGTCTCCTGATTTGCTGCAAGACAAATGGACCATCATAGTCCGTGCCGATCTATTTCCATCTGGGAATGCTGCTCACATCGGCGTGGCTCCTAGAGCTCCTACATTTTTAATGGATCCAAGTTTTCTGCGTGATTTATATGTGCTGCCCGCCATGCTTCTGGCTCTGATTGTATTCTGCTATTGGTTGGAGAGGGAACATGAAGATGCTTGTCGAGTAATGCTACCTACGGTACCTTATCCAACGCACTCCATGTCAAGTGTGAAGTAGAGGGATATACAAGGATGAAGAGACCTAGGAGATACATTAGATACCATAACCATGCCACTTCAACCAGTTGTTGCGTTTTCATCCATCCCACCCAGTGATACCAGAGTCCATACTTACTCCATATAGCAGAAGCAGACTTCCAAGTAATCAATACTAATCTAGTGCCGACTTCTCGCATGCCCCAATCGGGAAATGTGCATAATAAAAGAGTCGATAGTTACGTCACTCCCATCAGTAGATCAATACTACTAGTAGGTAGTACTCAGTACCTTATATACCTTATCCAATACATTTACATGCAGTTAATTTTATGTGCCTCATCGTTCCAATCCGTCCCTCATGGCGCGCATGCGCTTTGGTATATCTAAATCGTCTTCTCTCGTCCTACTGAGTCCTACACTCGCCATCTCCCGTGCTGCTCAGATAGTTCCCAGTCGGCGCTGGTTCGCCAATACAGCTCCCACCTACGGTCCATCCACCATGGCCTCAAACCAGTCATCCAAGTTTGGTCATCTCCCGCTTAGTACTCGTGGTCCTCTTGACTGTGCTCTCACCGGAACAGCACTCTTAAACACCCCAGCGTTTAACAAGGGATCTGCGCACACGGAAGAGGAGCGTCGAGCCTTCAACCTGACCGGCTTGCTCCCGGCAAATGTGCAGATTCTGGAGCAACAGGTCGAACGCGCGTATCAGCAATACTCGTCCCAGGGAGATGACCTCTCCAAGAACACATTTTTAACCTCTCTAAAGGACCAGAACGATGTCTTGTATTTCAAACTGTTGCTTACCCATCTCAAAGAAATGTTCAGTGTAGTGTATACTCCAACCGAGGGTGACGCGATCCAAAACTACTCGCGGCTTTTTCGTCGCCCCGAAGGCTGTTTCTTGAACATTAACCGCCCCGAAGACGTGGAGCATGACCTTTCTCTCTGGGGCACTCCTGAAGATATCGACTACATTTGCGTGACAGGTTTGTCGGCCCACGCTACACAGATTGTAATTCTGTAGACGTATACTAATTTCTGTTATAAAGATGGCGAGGAAATTCTCGGAATTGGCGATCAGGTATGCTTTGCTTCATCTCAAGTGTCAAGTCTCCTGTTTCCTTGTATGCGACCACTAATCTATTTATTATCTCCATCCAAAAGGGCGTGGGCGGCATTCTCATATCGGGAGCGAAGCTGACTCTGGCCTCCCTGTGTGCTGGTGTTCATCCCAACCGAACTCTTCCTGTTGTGTTGGACTGCGGCACGGATAATGAAGACCTCTTGAATGACAAGCTTTATCTTGGTCTCCAGCAACGTCGGGTGAGGGGAAAGCGATATGACGACTTTGTCCATACGTTTGTCGAGGCCGCTCGAAAGCTTTATCCTCGGGCATACATTCATTTCGAAGACTTTGGGTTAAAGAATGGTAGGCTTGCTTCCATACCACAATTTACCAATGTAGAAACTTCATCGAGGCTAAGTTATTGTATACAGCCAGGCGACTTCTTGAATTGTACCGTCCCAAGATTGCATGCTTCAATGACGATGTTCAGGGAACTGGCTGCGTGACTCTTGCTGCCATCATGGCAGCATTGCATGTCAGTGGACAGAAACTACGCGATATTCGCCTGGTCGTTTTTGGCGCTGGAAGTGCTGGAGTCGGCATCGCCGACCAAGTGAGAGACGCCATTGCTACAGAGACGAATGTCAGTCACGAGGAGGCCGCGCGGCAGATTTGGTGAGTTTAGCGTGCCATACTCCTGCATTGCTTCACTGACAAACCTCTTCAGGTTGATTGACAAGCCTGGTCTCCTGACCTCAAAAGTAGAGGTCTCGGACACGCAGAAAATCTACGTCAAGGACGCCTCAGAATGGGGCGACAATAAGACTGACCTCTTCTCCGTCGTAAAGCAGGTGAAGCCCAACATCCTCATCGGAACATCGACAGTTCCCGGAGCCTTTACCGAAGACATCGTCAAAGCCATGTATGAAAACTCGCCGCGACCAATCATCTTCCCTCTGTCAAACCCAACTCGGCTTCATGAGGCCAAGCCAGCCGACTTGCTGAAGTGGACCGACGGCAAAGCCCTGGTAGCCACAGGGTCTCCCTTTGAGCCCGTCACCGGCCCTTGGGGCAAAGACAAGAGTGATGTAACAATCGAAGTCGCCGAGTGCAACAACTCTGTAGTCTTCCCAGGTATTGGCCTTGGCTGCATTCTCAGCCGAGCCAAGCTCCTTACCGACCGCATGCTCGTTGCAGCCGTTCAAAGCGTTGCATCGCTAAGTCCGGCGCTCAAGGATGCAACGGCGCCCCTCCTGCCAGACGTGGAAGAAGTGAGAGACGTCAGCGTCCGAATCGCAAAGGGTGTGATCAAGGCTGCCGTGGACGAAGGCGTGGCGACAGAACAGGATATTCCAACCGATGACCAGGACCTTGAGGAATGGATCAAGGAGCAGATGTGGAACGCAGAATATCGCCCGTTGAGGCTTGTCAAGATGGAAGACGCGACGAGGGAGGCCAAGGGTCAGTTAAAGACGGCCATGCCCGGGCTGTGGCAGAAGGCTCCTTAGAAAAGAAGGGTGAATGAAGTTTTCAGACCTACTAATGTGCCAATTTCTTTTCTCCTCATTTGGCGGTGCACGTAAATAGACTCTGAACACTGAACAGATAACTCAAACGTTATGCTGGATATTCTGAGTGGATTCCGAACCTTAAACAACAAGAAAAAAGGGGCCGGTTATGACAAAGGCTGTACTGAGAAACAATACGTGATATTATAGAACACCAAGACTTCCTAAGACACAAGATAACATGACTATAGAACACCATGGCCATCATCAAGCCAAACTCTCAACTCTAGCGCCATTCCACTACTACATCAATTCATGCCCCTATTTCTCACGATATTATTGGAATCATACCTGTAACAAACGCCACCCAGTATCCATTACTCCGTGTCATCGGAAGAGTCCTCCTCATCGTCATCATCGTCATCATCCTCCTCTGCCCGTATTTTGGGAACACGAACGCCAACCTGCATACGTCTAGCAACGTACCACTGAGCCACAACTCCGGCAGAAAGCACAAGGGAATCCTTTATCCAACTGGCTACCCACTCCCTCGGGTCCAGCTCACCCGTCTCGATAATGTCCCTAATGTCTTCATGGACGCGATACCGGAGAGACCCCGCGGCGTCATCTCCCGATTGGGGGGTCATCGGGCTGGGAGCTTCGAGCCAACGGGCCCATCTAGCGGGGAGGGGCTGGCTGACGGTAGCGTATTCGATATCGTGGATCGGATCGACGATGAAAATGGCAAAGCGGAATTCTTCCTCGTTTTCCTCCTTGCTGTCGGAAGACTCTTCTTTCTCCTTTGCAGCTGCGGCGGTTCGACCGAAAAGGGACTTGTCCTGATCGGTGACGATGGCTTGGACGGACAAGAACAAGTCTGACGTCCGGACCGTACCAGGCTCTACAATACCCGCCCTTGCCTGGGCCCTTACGGCTTCAACGCCGCCTTGCGCAGCATAGTATTCCGTCACATACGACTCGGCATTCACACGACAGAGCTTTGTGCCCTCGACCAGGCCTTTTACTATGCCCAACTCTCGAGGCTGATCGACCTGTCTCCACCAAGGGCCATCGTCCCAACCCGCAGAAGTGTCACGAGAGCGCTGGGGGCCATTTTCGTGGCCTCTTTGAACAACCTTAAGCTCACCGCCTTCGACCTGTTGCATGACACTGGAGAAGACCTCGTAGATGAGAGGGTCAAGAGACGGATATCCAACTAGGTCGTGGGTGATGTGGATGAGGAGACGCTCGTGAGAGCCAATGGGAGGGGCAATCGTGTTGATGATGTTGGATAGGGTCGGCAATGCGCGGTTGCGAAGCTCATCACCTTAGAGAGGGATGTTAGCCGTTGAGACATTGCTTTAGCTCCCATCATGTTGCGATGAGGGTTAGAAGGCTTTGACCTACCATAGCTTTTCAACGTATTCACATCGAGGCCACTTGACAGGCCTTTGACTTGTTCTGCCCATTTTTTGGCCTCCTCGTTCTGCTGAATCTGGTTGTACGCGGCTTCGGCCTGTTTCATGACCCCAGTCGCGGTCGAGAGGATGCCACCCCACCAGCCTCCGCCGGATTGCTGAGACTGCGTCTGTTCGACCGGTCCTCTCTTTTCTGACTCCTGGAGCTCGGAGCTCGTGGCGCTAGGGGTGAAGCTGGCCCTGAGGCTCCTCGCACTGTCGGTGGATTTGCGCGCCGCAGCGGCCCTGTCGTCTCCGGCGGGAGGGGTTGCGGTCGAACGTCGCGCGGCCGTCTCCTTAAGACGAGGCGTATGTGGGCGGGATGCGGGCTGGGGAGCAAGCTCCGATTCGAGGTCGGCGAGGATATCTTCATTGCCAATTGCCTTGGCAGCAGCGGAAGTAGGCTTCTTGGACGGCTTCTTGGACTTTGCGTCGTTGCCAATGCCCGAGAAGAGTTCATCAAGGTTGTCGTCGGCAGGAGCCGCCTTGGTTTTTTTGGAAGCCATGGCGCGGTAGGGGTACCTTAGCTAGTCGCTCGCAGCAGACAAAGGATCTGATCGGTAGCTGGGCTGATTTACGATGAGGTGGTGTCAAGTTGTCAAATGCTTGACCGATACCCGGTCGTCGTATGAGGAGCGCAAGACAGGTATGCAGTGGTGGGGTAAGCGATCGCAAAGGCGGGCCTGTGATGTATTAACGAGATCCCGCCTTGGGGACTGTCAGCAGATGGCAGTGGTATGCGGGCTTGTTCAATATGCACATGGAGAAAGGGGAGGAAGGCTACTGGAAGACACGCACAGCTGGCTTAGCAAATACACGAGGGATGTAGCGATGGACAAGGCGAGCTCTGCGCCATGCAGGGGATGAAGGGGGGCGGAGATGTTTATTAAAGTGAAGGAGAAGGAGAGGCGATCATTATTAGCTGGTAAAAGCGGCGTCGGACCTGGAAGTCTGCTATGACAAAGTAGCAGACCAAATGGAGTTCAAGTGGTTTAGCGTGTCAGCAGCTGCTGAGCTTCAGCTTTCCAGCAGCTATGCAGCTGTGATGCCCGTGCTGTCAGTACATGCACACGGGTCTGATCTGGTACGCAACCAGCGCTGAGGGCGTAAATTACAGTGGTCTTACAGCGCCTAAGCCTAGAGTATAGCGCCTACGTCCACTACAGGGAGGCACCAAGGTATCAATTGATTGAAATTGAAGTGAGTGCCCGCTAAGCACCAGACCTCAGCGCTGGTCAGTGGTTGTATTGACACAAAGTACCGCACCAGCATGCTTATTGACTCGTTCAAATGTTACATGTAATCATGCTACATGGCTCTTTCCCCCAAGCAATCAAATGTAGTACGCTTCCTCTTCTACGTACAACTACATGTACCTACCACCAGCCCGCTTCAGGGCTCTGGCTTTACTGCCTATGAAGCGTAACTCTGTCATACCAGTTGCTCGGCACCTGTAATACCTGCTGGTCTTAAAAGGCCCATACGGGCAGATGGCAAGATGCGAAAAAAAGCAAGCCTCGCATTTGTGAGACGCGGGCGGCGGCGCTCCGCCAGGCCGGAAAAGGCCTAGAGCGTCTCGCTACCCGTGTTGCGGGCGCTGATTGGCCGCTGCGCCAGAGCGGAGGAACCCCGGGGAGCAACTCTCTTTAGCATCTAACCGGGGGGAGTGGAAGTACTCGGTACGCAGGCTAGACGCTCGAAATGGGCCCTAATTTGGTACTGCCAGGTGGCAGATAGGGAGCGAGCAACCACGGCTCCGCCAGGGCATGGCAGTACCATGTACCTTGCCCGTAAGGGAGGTACGTACTCTTTGCCTTTCTTCTCAGAGGCTGGCCAGTCAGGAAGCGGCATTGCCGTTGGCTTGGCCTGGCCTTGGCTTATTCGATCCACGACAGTCGAGAAAATCGACGGCGGCCAGGAGAGCTGCACTGACAGCGTGGAAAAAGCTGCCTTCAGAAATCTCTGATACTGGCCTCACGGCGGCATCATTGTGGCATCCGGCAGCGGCCTCCATTGTGCTGGCTATTGTCTCGTTCATCTTTCTTGTGCTCGCTGATTGCTATTGTTGTTTCGCTGGGCGTTGGGAGAAAGAAAGAAAGAAAGAAAAAAAAATCCTGCTCGCTTCTGCCGGCACGTCACGCCTCATCCGTTTCTCACTTTTGATACAGAGGCATCGCCATTCGGTCACCCGACGAGCCTTTTTCCCCCTTCACCTTTCCCCTTCATCATCGCAACTCTTTGTTATTTTTTTTTTTTGTTCCCTTGCTGTGCACTCACAGATCCCCTCGCGCATCTCTCATCATCTGGTTATAGCGCTTCTTTCGCGGATGACATCTCCTTTGCATTGCCGTTCCTCTTACACCCCTTTCTCTCTGTTTCCATCATCATCATCATCACAGGCTGCTGCGGCCTGCCATCATGGACCGCGCTCGCCGCGCAACAACCAACCGTCGCAAGTCTCAAGCTGTTTCTACATCCCCTCAGTCGGCTTCAGACACTTCCTTTGATCATCACCAGTCATCCGCCAGTCCCATCATGGCGCAGGCCACTAACACTCCCCAATCCGCACCGCAGGCCCGGCGCGCCAACAAGTCGCTTCAGCCTGCCTTCACTTTCTCAACACCGGGGCCGACTCGGCCCCTGAATCTGAGAAAGAGATCAAAAACCATGGACGATGACAGCGTCGTTGATGAGGATTTTGAAAACGAGAGCCCCAAGAAGGGCGGTCACAGCCTGCGCAAACGCGCGCGTGTTGACTACACGTTTGAGCAGGTTGATGACGACGCCGGCTTTGCCAACAACTCTATCTCTGCCTCTGCCTCTGCCTCTGCCTCCGTCTCAGCGTCTCGCACCAAGAAGCGCAGACCTGACAGCAGCTACGACTCTGAGGACATCTACAGCTCGGCTCTCAAGAGAAGGGGGGCCTCAGTAGACTCTGACACGCCCTCCAGCCGGCGCCGCAATCCCGCCAGGAAGACGTCCGAGGTGAGAGCCTACAAGGAAGAGTTTGAGGACGACGAAAACGACGTGCAGGACACCATTGAAGTCGGCGTCTCTTATTCAGACTCTGAAGGGTCTGAGAGCCCTCACATGGATCACTCAAACGCTTCCTCCACAGACCTGTCCGTCGAGGCCCCACAAAAATCTACACCCGCCCATTCAGGCTCTCAGCAGGACAGCAGCATCAGGATGACCGGCCACGCCGCTGACCCAGCCGAGCAGCAGGCTTCAGTTTCAATTCCCGAGCCGCGCTCTCATCAGAACGGCCTGCCTGCTGCTGCTGCTGCTGCTGCTGCTGCTGACACCAACATGGCCGTGGCCAGCGATTCTGCTGCCGATTTGCCACAGGACGCCGGCGCTGCACCAGCCCCAGAAGAGACCGCTGTTGAGCCACAACTCAAAATTCAGGCTCAAGCCGACGCCACGTTTGACGGTGGTGAGACTGCCGCTGCCGCATCAGAGCACGGCGCTCATGAGCAGCCTTCACGCGACGCCGAGCAAAACACACAGCCGGACTCGCAAATCTCACACGACTCGCAGCAGGATGCCCGTAAAGAGGAGCAGAAGCTGCAGACCGCTCAGATGTCATTGTCGCCTCCAGCATCCGCCGCAGAGAGGGAGACCAATGAGGCGACCTTGACAGCCACAGATGACAAGGACGTCTCTGCTGACAAAAATACCAATAACGAGCCTTCTGTCCAACTTCCCGAAAAGGAAATTCTTCATGAGAAGCCTGAGGGGCCACGAGGCGACGATACACGTACTCCAATTGAACCACCGTCAGAGCCCCGGCCGTTAGAGCGACCGTATTATCCTTCAGCTGCGGCGCATTTAATTACACCATCCGTCTCATTGGCGCCACCACCCCAAGCGCAGGATGAGCAATCGCAAGGCGAAGATGACAGTGACAAGGCCGGAAGAGAAGACCGCCGCGCCAACACATCCAGCCCTCCTCCCCCCGTCGCAGCCGACGCCACTCCAGCATCCCCATCAACCTCGGCTGTCGACTCCTCTGCGTTGGAAGCCTCTCAATCGACAAATGGCACCGACACAAAATCTGCCGAACAGCGCGTGACGCTCACTGAGACGACTGTGAGCGATACAGTCGTCTCGTCACCAACACTCCAAGCTCAGGATGCGCAGGTGAAGCCCACCAGTCAGGCACCCTCTCAGCCTTCAGAGAAAGGTCCCTTCAAACCCCAACCAAGACCCGAAGGTCGCTGGGCTCACCTGACCCCGTATATCGATGGGGAATATGTCTCATATCCCGAAAGGAAGACACAACAAGAAGATGAGGCGGCAGCCGCCGATGATCAGACTATCGACGACCGGGAGACGAATGACATGGAGCCGATGGTCGATGACAACGACGACGTTCCTGACGCTGCTGGCATTGAGGCGCCCACTCCCGCTCTCAACACTCCCTTGCGTGGCTCTCCCGTGCCTGATTCCATCGACCCGACCGCCTCCAACTCCCCTGCTCCAGGTGGAGATGAGGCCGAGGACATGGACGTTACGGAGGAGCCTCCCGAACGCAGCCGCTACTTTCGCTATCGTAAACTACGGGATCCCGAAGAGTTCATCTCTGCCATCGAAAACTTTGAGGAAATGTCAACGGCAGAAATTTACGAGGCTCTAGAGTCCATCAACATTTCTCTCGTTCAATGGCAGACCGAGTGGAACGAGCTCGGCAAGATTGTCGACGATTACGAAAACTCGCTTCGTCGGCGGGTAGCAGACATCAAGTATGAGTCTCGCACGCGCAACTTCCATCAACACGGCGTCAATTACGAGGAACCGGATTTCGTCGTAAAAGGCTACAAGGCCAAGGACAAAGAAGGGATGACGGAGACGCGGTACCTCCAAAATCAGGATCGGGTCATGGCGGCTGCTTATGGATTTGAGTATGACCCGCATCCATCCAAGATTGGCCGTCAAAATCCGGAGACGCAACAAGCGGGCATCATGACACGCGGCCGTTCCTTGCGCAACCAGCCGAAGCCGACGGCCAAAGCTACTGAAGCCGACGAGGTGACCGGCAAGCGACAGCGCAAACCCGTCCAGCTGTTCGATCCGGCAACACAAGATGTCAGCCGCAGCTCAACGCCGGTGCCCACCACTAGACCCCGGCGGCGCAAGACTGCCAATGCGGATCTCGACGACGGTCAGCTCAACCTGGCCTCCAGCTTCCAGAGCGATCCCCTCTCGGAGGACGAAGCCGGGGAGACAAAAAGAAGGCGCAATCGCACATCGCGGCCTAAGATGGCCGTCCCCAGCATCGTGGAAGAGCTCATACCTACGCCGGACGAGGACTCCTCTGTGCGCGAGACACCATCGAGATCGGGCCGCAAAGCACGTGCTAAGCCGCCCGTCAGGTACGACGAAGACGCCCTACACTACCAGTTTGTCGAAGAGGAACCACAGACGGAGGTCAAGCCACCTAAGCGTCGCCACCTCCTAACGCTCAAGATTCCAAAGGGGAAGAATATCAGCGAGCCTTCTTCAGCAATTACGGATAACGGTGACTCTCGGCCGTCAACCGCCGATTCGGACTCAACCTCACACACGGCCGAGTCGTCATACTCATTCCGCCCAAAACGCCAGAAGCGATTTCGCGACGATCCCGAGGAGAGCGAAGAGGCCATGCAGGCTCCCTCAAAGAAGCGGAACAAGCGCGTCAACGTACATCCTTCCACCGGAGAGGAGCTCCATTCTCAGGCCGAACTACTTGATCCGGATGCGGTACCGGGAGCAAACAACCGCAAGATTCAGAAGATCAAAGTCGTTCGCACTACGCCTGCGAGCCGTAAGGGAACGCCGTCATCAATAGCGAACGGCGAAGAAGGAGACGAGCCGCAGAAGGATTACAAGTCTATGACGAAATCCGAGAAGATGTCGGCGTCTATGAAGAGTAAGTCGATTTGGCTTGCCATCTGTGAGGTTTGTCTGGATCATCTCGCTAACGCATTACATAGGTCGCTGGGCCAACGGCAACATGGCTGGTGCTGTGGAGAAGCGAAAGGCGACCCTCGCTGCGAAGAAGGCCGCGCAGGCAGCGGCTGAGCAGAGGGTTGGACTGATCGCCCCGAAGCCCAAGGTGAAATCCGCCAAAAAGGAACCGGTTGAGCAGAGTCAAGCACCTCCGCCGTTTGTTCCGCAGCAACCGCAGCAGCATATTCCCGGGATGGCATATCCATTCCCTCCTTCATAATCAAATTACCCATCTATCGAAAACAAATCAACCCCATGGCCTGCCTAGAAGCCAGGGTCGCTCAATCTACAGCACTCGTCTGTATGATTGATCTCTTCTCTAATGGGCTCTTCCACAACTGGAGGGCACACACACCCCCCGTCATTGCCGGTTCATGTAACATACTTGGAACGACGAAGTGCTTGTGTATAGCAGGATGGCAAAAACGACTTGATTTCACAACAAAAAAAAAATGTGCGAGAATTCAGCAACGACTGAGTTCATTTCGAGGAGGAAAACCAAGGAGTCTGAGTTACAGGGGAAGATTTAAACACGGACGGAAAATGACGCGTGCAAACCATTTGTATAGGCTTCTTTCTTCTTCTTCTTCTTTTTCCCTTTTCTGCGTTCTTCTTTTCTTTTGGTTCGGCATATGGATCGGCTTGACAAAAAGAGCATAAGCTGGTCTCTCTCGGCGTTGGCGGCCCTCGAGTGGTGTATACAGAGGGGACTCGTTTTGATTTGGCACTTTTACCTCATATTCTCTTTTTTTTTTTTTTGCCTTTTTTCCCCTAGTTCTTTATTTAACCCTTTTTCTTAAAGGAAAAGAAAAGGGGTCGTTGTTGCTTTTGTACAAAACATGCGTACGCGATGGTGGCCATATTGTGCGTGGCAAACTAAAGCCCGTGTTTTTTTTTTTTTTTTCTTCGTTTGTGTTGTATCTAGTTTAAGCATGCGACAGTTGTGAATTCTGTCCGTAATAAAATTGCATTTTGCCTTGTTACAAATAACAGGATTTACTATGATGTTGTTTACGATTCTTAGATCGTGTATGTGACCATGCAAATGCAATAGAAGGAAACGCCATACAACTTAGTTCCAGACTGAGAATTACAAAGACAAATTCGATTCTAGGAAAAGTCTTTCTACATGACGCAGCCAAATGCCAGATATCTCAGATTTCATTCGGCTTATGAGACATAATAGAATACAATATTGAAAACCAAAGACGACAATTTCCATCTCTTCCAAAATATATTTATAGGGTAGTCGTTCTATGACTACCTAAAATCGGATCAAGGTAATTTTTGTCGATAGCCACCAATAAGAAGAAATTACGCTAACAGGAGTTAACTAGCAGTGGAAAATCAAGGTCTGCATTTTCTAGCAGACTACGAAATCTCCAGCTGCGTAATAACAGCATTCTACGGGCAACCAACTTCATATGTAGATCATTTCACTCATGTCATTATAGAGGCTTGGACTTCAGAATTTTTTTTTTCTTGTCCGTTTGATGCGATACCTGATATTGAATCATCCTTACACGCCGCAACCGAAATGCAAGAGCCTGCCAATCCAGCGACTTTACTTCCCGTTCCTCCATTTCCATTTAAATCTGAGGAAGGAGGTATTTTCACGCTTCTATAGATCGCATCGGGACTTAAATCATTTGTCTTTTTCTCTTGGTAAAAAAAAAAAAAACCACCCCTTCTCCATAACCACTTTACATGACGACACCGGAGTTGCTGGCAATACGCTAGAGATTGAGAGTCAGAATCGGCTGCGCGATGATTTTAGGGTTTGAAGAGTGCACTTACAGGCCACAGCTCAGCAGCCTCCTTGCCGACGGGGCCAGTGATGGCAGAGCCCTTCATCTCACCCTTGGGGTTGACGATCTGGAAATTTGAACCATATTAGCTTATGCGTCATGCCATCATAGATGGAAAGATTATTCAAAGTGGTCTTCTCCATTTTGAGATTATTTGACAAAGGGACGAGACGGAAATTATGACGTACCACACCAGCGTTGTCCTCAAAGTACAGGAAAACACCGTCGAATCGCTTCCAGGGCTTGGACTGTCGGACAATAACGGCGGGGTGGACCTTCTTTCGCAGCTCAGGCTTTCCCTTCTTGACGGTGGCCATGACCATGTCACCGACACCGCCGGCGGGCAGACGGTTCAGGCGAGCACCGATACCCTTGACGGAGATGATGTACAGGTTTCGGGCACCCGAGTTGTCGGCGCAGTTCATGACAGCACCGACGGGGAGACCCAGGGTCATCTTGAGCTTGCCACCAGGGGCACCACGACTGTGCACACACACTTGGTCAGTCCATATGCTCTTTCAAGACGTTGCTTCCATGGTCCTCCTCTTTGCCTTGCAGCAGATAAATCAGCGAAATCGGTGCCAGCGAATTATCCCATTTCTTCCCAATTGTCTCGTTCTTTCCCTGCGTGTGTCTTTTCGGTTTGCAGAGCAATCAAAGTCGTCTGAAATGCTGTCGTTTCGGATCGGGCAGATTGGCCCTCTGTTGTGCCATAGAGCCTAGTCGCCAAATGTCCATCATGCGATAAAATCATGATTCCCCCTCTTGCCCGGCTTTTTTCGAATGCGTTGATTTCGTCGAGGAAAAAAAGGAAACAATATGATTAGGAGAGACTTACGATTGCTTGGCCATTGTGACGGAGGATTTGGGGCGTTAAGTCGTGAGGAACGTGCCGGGTCGCGGAGTGCCGTCGTGAGCTGAAGCTTTTCAGGGCAAATTTTCCTCATGCGATCTGTGGGGGTGAGAAACCCTACGAGAAGCGAGTTTGTGGTGCACGTGATGATACGGACCTTATCGATGCAATGTACTAAGTAGGTAGCAGGTATGACCTTGCTGAGAAAGCGATGCGGGCGTTGAGGCTAAAATTTCTGCCCCGCTATTGTTGCTTTTCCCTTTTTGTTATGCTACTAACTCTTTTTACGCACACGGCACACACCATAATGAACAAGGCGTTGTAAGTTTTGGATTGCGGCTGTTGAAGCAGAAGGCAGGCAAACTAATGCATAATTGTGATCTTTCTACTTATACCTATATAGCTAATTGGGCAGGTAGCGACGATGACAGGCTTGCTCATCTCCCAGGAAGGAGCATGTTGATGGTCAAGCTGTACGGGGGAAACGATTTTCATTCTGTGTCTCTGGACTCTACTGGATACATAAAATTTCAACAACGACGGGAGTTTTAACTTGTTATCCTAGCTGCGACCGCCTTTAGGTTTCAGCTGAAAGGGAAACAATCTGCTCAATCTGGGTAGTTGTTACTATTTCGCATCCTCATGGCCTACCATCTCCCAGTCCTCAGACGCCGTGACCTCCTCCTGTCGCACTTCAGCAGTGACTGGCCCAGCTTCTCCTTCCTCAACTTCAACTGATCCAGTATCGGCTGCTTGATTGTTGCTAATCTCCGTCAGCCTAAATGGGAGGTCCACAGACTTTTCGCGGAGATAGTTCTCCATAGCCGGACTTGTGAACGCCATGTCAGAATTGATTTTAACACGGGGGCTGCCGGAAGGCGTACGAGTGATTTTCTTTTCCTTCCTCAGGCATATTGATATCGGTTGATGACAGACTTGTTCAAACGGGGGAAGAAGAAACTCGCGGACTTGTTTACACTGACTGTGCAAGCTGTGAGAATTGCGATATTGCCAGTGCCTCAGGAGGGAAATTTGGTCTCCTTAAATCCTACGGTTCCCATCGGTCAGTCCCGCATCTATCTCGAGAGCAACATCCGTTTTGACTGAAATCCCAACCGCCAACCTCACAGTTGGGCCCAGTTCTTTGCAACATAAGGATCTAGCTGGGATCGCCAATGATACTACACCACATCTCCGCATGCGGCTCTGCTGTTGCATCATGACTGGCTATGTGAATGCTCACCGGTCTTTCTGAGACACGTGCCATGATTCAATCCAACTGTCTTCCAAGAATGACTTTTGCAACCTGATATCAAGTATAGTTGTGACCAATGGCTGGCAATTGCTACCTTTATAGTTGTTGGCAACGTTAGGTATCTGCGTGTTGTCCGCATAGAAATGAGGTCATTCCGGTCAAGCCGTTGGATATTTGGGCTTCTATGAGCGGTGTAGCTTGATTATGGCGCTCGCTAGTCATTGGCTGCGAGAGCATGCATTATACATATTCGAGTTCACCGGTGAAGGCTTGATGCCGCGGACAGATGAGTGTATGCAGCCATATTGCATGGTGAGGGTGTGGTTAGCGTCCAAACCGCTAGGCTGGCTGGCTTATGGGCTCCAACGTGGCGCAAACACCTTACTCTGCTTAGCTGTATATTGAACAGGCCCAGCCGTGGTAAAACTTCAAGATTTCGACTCGATGGATACAGATATGATATGTCCAAGCAACTCAAGGAACATCTTTGCCTCGATAGTTGCTCTTAAGATAAGACGGCGATTTCTTATGCCTGACGACTCCGCGGGACCTAGCGAATATAATTACCGTGATCAGGCCTCGATGGGACTCTTGGGATGCTCCAAGAAATCGAGGCAAGCTTGGTGATTCTATGGATAAGGTAGATAGCATTGCTTCATACGACTCGTGCTATTGGTCTGGACATGGCACCATGGGCACAAGCTGCATGCATACCATTCAGTGTCCCCCCACACCACGTGCGGGGGTGGATTTGGTGAAGCGAGTGGATCAGAGTCACCTAAATCGGTCCTGGTTTCCGGCACACCGGGTGGGATAGCAACGTTGGTATCAGTATTTTGCTTTCCATTTTCGTGTAACTTGCACCAGGTACACACTGCAATGCTGACCAACATCTTTCTTTTGGGCCAGATTGCTGGGGCCCGAGGATGTGCAACGTGGAGTGCGGCATAGGGATTGGGCATGAGCTCCATGTGCAGTGGGTGGCCCGAACAACTAAAATCTATGAATATCTTTATAGGTGTCAGTACGATCGAATACTTTTGACAAGTAATGGTATAGTCTGGAGAACTGGTCTGATTCTGCGATACGTTGCCTGGCATGTCTTGCAGGGACTACTTAGGGAGCACCTGTCAGTTGAGCTGAAATGCTACCGGACCCTTGGCTAAGATCCAGCGAGCCCAAAGCTGGAAATAGCAATCGGACGTTTGTGCTAAGCAATCGCCTTTGGCATGACGCCATCCTCTCTATGGCCATCAAGATGGCAACCGCCCATACCGTATTGAGGGCTAAAAAAAGGATGCTAAGGCTGCCTTAGTTGCTAAATGTAGCTTTTAGTGGGGATCATAATGGCAGCCAAAAAGAGATGGTATGGATGGTAGAGATCCGTTTCGATTGTCTCCCTCGTTGACACGTGCTTGATCCTTATTATCCGGGCGCGCACAGCACGAGACATTGTAAACTCCGATTTCCGGACTCCAAGTTGTGCCCTTCTCTGGATCACGGAGTGCACTCCCTCGTTTTGTACTCCGTAATCCGTCCATGACAAGCTGTTGGCAGTACAAGCTTATTCCCGCACATCCTTGCTCCTGTGGCGGTGCCATGCGCATATGGTAAGGAACCTAGGTACCTAGGAAGGCAGCTGTAAGGCCCAAGCCGCAGTGTATGTACATGAGCGCTTCATCCGGGAAGAGAGAAAACAGCAACGAGCGAGGCCATGTGTACGGGAGTATGCGGGCATCTGCACAGAAAAAAAGTTCATGTGGAATCCCGTCAAGTCACAATCCCACAGACAGCCCGATTGAGGCAATGCAGTCATACTACTGTCCTACATAGGAGATTCGATCCCTTGAGATACATGTACCTACTGTATCTAACGCACGCCTCTGGGGACATGTCAGCGTGTCTCCACCTTCGCATCCGTCCTGGCCCAACCCACTGTGGCTTGAAGGTTTCCCTTCCTCCCCACTTCAGCCCAGAGCTTGTTCCGTCTGCGAATCACCATTTTCTCTCATTTCTTATTAACCTCGATCAAGCTTGCCGTGCTTATTATTAAGCGCCTGTTCACCATTGCAACATCAAGGGCTGCGGCGGCATTGATGCGATCCAAGGTCCCCCATTCACGTACCGGTGCCCAGGTGAGCAGAACCGTGGCTCTTCCCGGCTCGCATCTGCGTCCTGTGCTTTAACCTCGTTCTCTCACCTCCCTCTAATTTTTTTTTTGTTCTTTTTAACATTTTCCCTTTATTTTTCCTCACTTTATTCATTCTATTGTGTCCTTACTCTTGGATCCCATACAACATCGCCGACTCTGTGACGTCCCACGAGTGGCGCCGCAGAGGGAGGTAGGTAGCCAAGGAGGATGGCGACCAACTTCGACTTCAGCGCCTCCGCATCCGCAAACTCGCCGCAGCAGAACAAGGCAGAACCGAGCGCTTCGTCTCCGCATCATCCGAACAATGTCACCATCTATCAAACCACCGGCCCCGACGCCCACTTTGGCCCCGTTCTGGCCCCGGGTGACTCGGGCACACCGCTCCTGAATCCGCGATCGTGCGTCACCTGTCGAAGGCGCAAGGTCCGCTGCGATAAGCAGATGCCATGCTCCAACTGCCGTCGCGCCTTGATTCCTTGCGTGTTTCCCGCTCCTGGTCGCGCCCCGCGACAGCATCGACCCAAGGACCCCAATGCGCCTCCCAAGGCCACCAGCCAAAGAGAGGCTGAGCTGGTCAAGCGGTTGAAGAAGTTGGAAGGCATTGTCGAGGAATTGAGTGGCCAGATCGAAGTGGAATCGGGTGGCAGAGTCCCTTCTGCCGCAAATTCACCCTCCAACGAAGGATCGCCGACCGCCCAGAGACCAAAGTCCTCCAGCTTGGGCGCTCTCACTTCGGGCGCTCTCGATTACGGCGACGGCCACGGCGCAAGGGATACCGGTGAATCTAGGAAGCTGAGGGAGAGCCGCAAACAGCTAGGCCGACTGGTGTTGAACGACAGCAAGGGCACATCTCGGTATGTGAGCAGTGGATTCTGGTCTAAATTAAACGATGAGGTATGTATCATGAGCTTTCCTTGGCCCCGCGCTCCTAGAAGAGCAACAGGATCTTTATGTGTGCGTTTGCTAACCATCCCATCTACAGCTGGATGCCATTCGGGAAGAGACGCAGAAGCTCACCGACGAGGATGCTGATGACTCTGACTTTGAAGAATCACCGCCCACAGACTCACCCACCACCGCAGCAAGCTCCGTTTATGACCATCATGCCTTCATCCTGGGATATCGGTCTGTCGACGTCAACTTGCAAAAGTGCCATCCTCTTCCGTCCCATGCCACATTTTTGTGGTCGGTTTATCTGGAAAACGTCGACCCCCTTCTCAAAATACTGCATGTGCCGACGGCAGAAGCTATATTGCGCGACGCTCGAAGAAATCCCGAAAAGCTTGCCCCTTCGCATGAGGCTCTAGTCTTTTCAATCTATTTTGCCGCCATTGTTGCCCTTGAGGATGATGAGGTCGGTAAAGCCACCAATTATCTTTTCAATCTTAATGATGGAGACGATAAAAGAAAACTAACAGGCGCTTAGGCTCAAACAAACTTTGGAGTTCGCAAGGACGAACTTTTGGGACAGTTTCGCTTTGCCGTCGAGCAGTCGCTTGCCAAAGCGAACTTCTTGAACACGGCGGATCTCACAGTGATCCAGGCTTTCACGTTATTCCTTCTCGTTGTTAGGCGCCACGATGAAAGCCGTTTTGCGTGGTCCCTCACTGGCCTCTTAGTCCGCATCGCATTAGGCCTCGGTCTTCATCGTGATGGAACCAACTTCGGACTCTCCCCTTATGAGACAGAGCTGAGACGGCGTGTTTGGTGGGCCATCATGACGCTAGACCTTCGTTCCTCCGAAGAAATGGGCACCGATTTGATCGTCTCGGACAGAGATTTCGACACCCAGCTGCCCAGCAACATTAACGACGCTGACATCACTCCCACAACCACTGATTATCCAGCGGCAAGAGACGGAAGGTCAGATACCGCAATCTCCCTAGTCAGATTTGAAGTCTGCGCCATGTCAAGGCGCCTGCACGACACATCAACCGGCAAGATCTCGCCGTGTTCGAAAGCCGACGGCAGTACACGGGCAGATAAGGAACGGATGCTCATCGAATTCACTCAGAGAATCGAACAGAAGTTTTTACAGCACCTCGTTGGCGAAGTCGACCCCCTCTCTTGGGTCGCGGCCATGATATCCCGCATAATCATTGCCAAGATGTGCCTCATCGTCTACCAGCCCATGCTCTTTCCTGGCTCTGACAGCGAGCTCACGGCCGAGATCCGCGAGCGTATCTATATCGCTGCTATCGAAATAGTCGAGTACAACTACAAGCTAAACGCGGATCCAAGATGTAAACAATATAGATGGCTGTTCGGAACGTATACCAATTGGCATGCAATTGCCTACATCCTAGTCGAGACTTGTCGCCGCCCTTGGACGGCTCTTGTCGAGCGTGGCTGGGAGGCAGTGAATTGTTACGGCAAAGACTTGATGGAGAACGTCAAGAAGGCCGACCACGCCGCCGTCTTTCTTCCCCTGCGCAAACTGTTTATCAGAGCAAGGCGATATCAGGAATCCGAGTTAGCTCGGTTGAGGGCCAATCCTGAGGAAGCCAGACGCTTGGACTATTCAGAGCGAACGAACCCGACGCAGGCGCGATTTGGATCGGTCCCTGGCGCTGACAACAGGATGGAACAGGTCAGAGAAAAATGGAGGGCGCTGGTCCAACCGGAAGAAGGGTTCACTCCAATGTCTTTTTCCACGCCCTCACAAACGCCAATGACTCCGTTCGTGCCTAAAGACATCCGGCCTACCACGCAGCAAGTGGTCACGTCGACCTTTCAGCAACCGCCGGTTGAAGCACAACGTAATTCCGAAGATCAAGTCTCTTTAGGGCTCTCTGATTCTACTATGGAGTACATGGATGCATTCATGGCCCAGCCCAACGTCACCATGGCTGAGCTCTGGAATGTCGACACTATAGACTTGGAAAACGAGCAGGGTGTGGCCTTGGGCCTGAGCGAGAGCCAGCATGCTCAAGGTGGCGCGCTCGGACAGCAGGCAATGCTATTGCAAAACCAGCGGTCTAAAAGCGATCACGTCCCGCCCTATCTCTGGCCGGAGTCGTTTGCGTCGACGAACACAAAATACGATATGGAAGATTCAGATATGCTACCCGACAACTTCGACTGGAATGATTGGAGCCAAAGCATACGCGGCTTGGGAGTGGAGGGCACGCAGTCGAAACAGGGCTGGTAAGCTGAACAGAAGGTGAAGCATCACGAATGTTCATTTCAGGACTCCATGAAATCATCTGGGCCGGAATCTATCCGCCAAGGAAGGCGACTACATTCAGTGAGAGGTGATTTGGGGGCATTTCTTGGAATGATTTACGATACCCTTAGGCTAATGGGGCGTTCATCATGGGAATTTAGACATTGATGAATTCTTGATATAGGTACTGTAATACTATGCGAGGCTTATCATGTAGCTTATGGTCCGTCAAGAGTGACAGACGCTCGGTCCATCCCAGTACATGTATCGCTTTACTCCTTCTTTGATTAGATATTCCAAGCCAGCTGATTCAACAACGGGATGTTACCCTCGTATATGTTCCATCAATATTTGACATTTTCAGAAGATTGCGCGTCAATTCATTCGAACAGGTAATCTGCGATCCGCAGAACAATTCACAATCTTAGTATCATACTTGTTTAACGAATCCATCCCTATATGGAGCACTCCCTGGTTCCATCTCTTTAGGCCCACCGATATACAAGTCGCATGTCGGTCCCGGATCACTACTAAGGTATCTATAAAGTATGGTACAGATACCTAACTTAAGGAGGCTAGGCAGGGGAATGAATTGATGATGTTTCAATACTCTAGAACAGTGGTTTTCTCCTGTTTTCCATGAGCATCTGTCATTCTGAATACGTGAGCAATCTCCTTGATGCGTACTTTCCTCTTCTAGGGTAAGTGCAGTTGTCGTCATGTGACGTTACGGTGAGAGATTCGATTCATTAGGGATAGAGCAGCAGCAAGGTGCCTACCGCGATCTTTTTTATCGGGCTAGACTAAAAAAGCTTATCGGCGAGTAAATAAGGTAACCACTACCGACCTGACTTACGTCTCAGCCGACGACAACTTCAAGTCAACAGTGAACGATATAGACAACGCATTGTGCCTCAGTTCTAGCCTTTGCATCCCGTTGAAGCTAGACGCTTCCTTCTGCATAGCATCTTCTCAGGACCCTTTTAAACAATGGATCCAGGGCGTCGAGCCATGATCGCAGATTCCAAGGCGTCTGGCCGCCGAGATGTCACTGCGCCGCGGTCCGATTCGAACAACCGCATATCCAAAGCGAGCCGACCGGGTCCGTCGACGACCGCCCGCAATGCTGCCAGATACCTGTCCCAGGACGAACAGTCGCGGCAGTTTGTGGCCGACGAAGACAAATTCGTTCTCAAGCAGGCTAAGAAGAAGGCAGACATCCGAGTACGAGAAGGGCGGGCAAAGCCCATTGATTACCTGGCTTTCAACCTGCGCTACATCGACGCGGACCGCGACGTCTTCGATGACGACGATGCCGACGATGAAATAGAAGTAGCCGCCCCTACCAAAGTTATAGAAGATCTGTCGTCTGCTGCGCAGATCTCGGAGCTCGACTCGAGCATCGTATCTTACCACGTTTTGGAGACGGATCCGCGAAATCGTCGGTACTGGGAGGCTTTACGAACGCTGTGTGCAGATCGAAGGGCCAAGCTTGATCCACAAAGCCATGATGGGAGAGTGGTGAGCAGTGTGGCGGAGGACATAGACAAAATTCTGGCCCCGAAGACGCTTGATCAGCTTGAGACTCTGGAGAAGCAGATAAAGGAGAAGCTAAGGTCCAACGAGGATATTGACACGGACTATTGGGAGCAGCTGCTGCGTAGCCTCAGGGTGTGGAAGGCCAAGGCAACGCTCTCTCGCATCGCAGAGGAGATTGATGCAAAGAAGAAAGAGCGGCTCTCATCGCGCGCGCCTCGCTCCACCGAGTCGACTGGTAACGGCCTATCCAGTGGCAACAACAGCAGCACTGGTAATACTTCAAACGGCGCCCTAGCACTGACAAATAAAGTGGATGCCGTGGAGACCGGGAACGAGGATGTTTCTCAAGCCACAATGGCCTTATATGACAGGGAGGCGGCACGAGGAGTTTCGGAAAACGAGGAAGTCTTTGCGGCTGAAGAGGCCCTGCCCGGAAGCTCGAAGCCCCCGCAGTGGGCGGGACAGTACAAGGCTCGCAAACCCAAGTACTTCAACAGAGTGCAGATGGGCTACGAATGGAACAAGTACAACCAGACGCACTACGACCACGATAACCCACCTCCCAAAGTGGTGCAGGGATACAAATTCAACATCTTCTATCCTGACTTGGTGGACAAGACCAAGGCACCAACCTTCAAGATCATCCGCGAGCACGGCAGACGGCGAGGTGAATCGTTTGCTGCGGCTGGCGAAGTAGACACCTGCCTCATCCGTTTCATTGCGGGTCCTCCGTACGAAGACATTGCCTTCCGCATCGTTGACCGCGAATGGGATTATAGTGCCAAGAAGGAGCGCGGGTTCAAAAGCTCCTTTGATAAGGTATGTTTGGCTGCATGTCGCTATTCTGGTTTGCTCCTCCATCCCTGCCTTGGTCACGCTGGCTCATCAGGCTTGCGTTTGGCCTGATTTGGCCAGTTCAACGCCGCTAAAAGCGCCACAAGCTTTCGGACAGCCGCCACCCGCGCGGTTCTGTTGGCGTTGGGCCTCCCAACCATGCTTTCTTGACCCCCTGGACCTTGTGGAGCTAACAATGGCAACCATTATAGGGAATATTGCAGCTACATTTTCAGTTCAAAAAGGTAAGGCAGATGCTCTTGATGCTTCTTCTCTCCCCTTTGCAGTGGGAGGCTTTTCCTCGGAAGAGAGAACGTTGCTAATACTGAGGCTTGTAGATATTTTACAGAAAATAAAGCTGGGGGCTGGGGGCTGGGGAGTTACGCTGTACTCTGCCCTCTTCGCTCATTCCCGCCTTGTTTATCAAAGCGATTGTGACTCTGAAGAGGCAGCCTCGCAGCATGCTCCGCACAGACACAAGAACCAAATTGATACTAACGAGTTTTCGACCGACGCACTAGAGAGGAGAAAAGAAATTAGAATATGCAGGTCAGAGGCTATAGGCGAGCGCAATACTAATAATACTATTACTACCATCACGAGGCTAAGACTAATATGCAAGAGGGGAAAACAGGGCGAGCACAATGATGCCACAGCAGTCCGCGGCCTTCGATGATCCCTGTACATGTTTCCCCCCCTCCCTCCTCTTCTCATCTGTACGCATACACTGCCCTAAATCTCGATCGGCTGGTGGTGGTCATCACCCGCTCTAATTCAGCCCTTTGTGCAATTAGATCCGGGATCCTGGGACATCTTGTTGCTCGTTGTTAGCTGTCATAAAACTGCAGTTGACAGGTCGGTCTCTTTGTTGATGTCCAGAATGGGTTTCAAAGGCTCAGAACACCGTTCTTTTCAAAATTTTCACAGTGTTTCGCAGGGGATGCTTTGACACTTCGAAAGACAGGTGGCCTGCACAAAATGCATATGACGTCTCTCGTCTGCCTTCTAGAATAATCCGCGGTGCTCCGGACTCGAGACAGGCCTAGCAGGAGCCAGGAGCTGAGAGAGGAGGAACTGCTAGCCGAACGGGGTGGTCATGCATGCTTCAAGCCCCCTTGCCACAATTCTCATCTGAAGCCATGCGGGACGACTGGCAATTAAACTGGAGGATCAGTGCAGCTGAACTCGCCTACTCGTACGGTCTTTCCGTGACGTCTTCCCCGGTGGACCTGGGCACACCCTCCCTTCTCCTTCGCCATGTCCTCAGCCGCTCCCGCGGCACGGCAGCAATGCGCATGATGGAAACTTCTATCAGGAGCTTCTCTCGCTGATATCTTTGCTATAGGCCAGATCAGAACCTCGAGCTGTGGCGGTTAGGAGACGTCTCACTGGATCTTCGTCGGCGACGCCGCAGATATGTAGTCGCCCGTCGCTGAGGCAGAGATCCCGCTGCTACTAGTCAGGGGTCGAGCGGAGCTTGAGTCGAGGATGGTGTGCGAAAGTGGCATTAGACTTACGGCTACACATGGCAAAGTACTCAGGATATAGACCAATAATGGTAGAGATGCCCGTAAAAACGACGCCAAAGCATCCGTCGCATGCGGTGGAGAGTGGAGTCATTCGCATCTTGTGCTCTTTCGCTGCGACAGAGTAGTATCAGCAGCATTTACAGCAGCATGCAAAGTGGTCCATATTCACTGCCGTCAACGGTCATCGACTCCGATGCACCTCTCCTTGACCCTGTCTTGTTACACGGGCTCGTCGCCTGAGCCTCTGCCGGCGCTCCCCTCCGCATCCACACTCAATCGGCACGGTTTCAACGAACCCTGCACCGTTACTCAGCGTGCCACTGGCTGGGTCTGAAGAGACAAAGTGAAGATGTGCGTGGCAGCCGGGCTGCGAACTACATAGGCTGAACGGTGCTTCTTGGGGTGCATGTCGATGCGTGACACCGGCGGACCCTGAATTGCTCTGTCTGACTTCCTTGATAGCAATCTCCAGAAGCGTGATTGGCTTACAGTCTGGGAGCAGGACGTCTGCCCACTGCCCCAAGGAGAGTATGTATACATGGCCCGTACATGTCATGAATGAGACTATCACAGGCAACGCCCGCCTCTCCCTCCTGTGCATGCGTACATACAACACGCACACGCACACACGCACACGCAATAAGAGCGAGGCGCACAAGGAAAATGGCTCGGATACTCTTGCGCACCCGGCCACCCATGAGGAGGGGGCAAGGTTTGAGTAGGCACCCTCTTGACGCTAGTCCCTATGGTGTATCCGATGCAATCTTTGGCTCACACCCCCCCTGGGGGGAGCCGATCTTGGAATCAATCTGTCCCGGGAGTTTGACCCCTGTATGGAAGCGTCGGGCTGGTCCTAGGCTTTCCGCGCACGAGTTGTAGTAGCTTTATCATCACCGTCCTCTCCACGTTTGGATCGAGTGTCTCTCCCCAGCAGACCCGCTTGCCGGAACCGTTTCTCGACAGGAGAGGATAAAACTCCCATTCCTGCTGTGTCTTTGTTCTTCTTTCATTGCTCTTCATTGCGGACATCCTTCTTCACGATTCTATTCATCACTGTCGTCCCGTCGGCTTCTTTTGTTTCCCTATCAGTCTGGTGTCCCATACTATCCTTCTTGTGACACTCTGCTTCCTCCACTTACATATCTACTTGGCTCAGCGATTCCCGCTTCCCGCCCTTGACGGCGTTGTCACGGCATCAGGTCTTGTTTCAACCAAGTCTCTGAGCCCGCAAAGATACCACGCTTTTGCCATCCCGTCACTCTCCTAGCACTCTTTTTTCTCTTTTCACCTTCTGGGTTCTCTCCAGGCTTCCCGCTGTCCGTCTATGGCTTTGCCTTTTTCAGAGGGAAAGCTTCCGCTGAACAGCTACACGGATCTCCGATCTCTCCAACCTAGAGAGCAATCAGACTTCATGGCTAGCTTTTCTTCATCAGTACCCCTTTCCGCTTTGCCATCTGGCTTTGGACAAAGGCAACACCATCACCAACCTGATACATGTCCGTTTGGTCCGGCAGTTTGCCATTGCTTGCAGCAGCAACCACAAGAACGAAATCCTCACCAACGACAAGTCCAGTCGCCGTCAATCTGCTATGCTGAGGCTGGTGTCCCTATGAGCCCTCAGCCGTCATATCAGCCCAGGCATCAGTACGACTGGCCATCACCTCCACCAGCGGCCGGAGATATCCACTACTGTGTCGCTTTTCAAAGCTCACCAGTTCCCGGAAGTGCATATCTACCCTGCTATACCCACATGCCGCCGACTTCTCCCAGTGGGTGGTCGTCAGTATCAAGCTACCCCTCCACAGCAAGCTTCTATCATTCACCGCATCTGTCAGATACTCAATCCCTAGTCCGGGTCTGCACTCCGACATCAGTCAAAGACTTCCCCTCTCGGAATTCGGACATGTCTACTCCCTACGTGGGAAGCTTTCATCATGACTCGGAGGCTGAGGCTTCAGCTGGCGTGGACATCTCTGGATCATCTATCGATATGATGCCGGACTTGTCTGCTCTTCCTCCTTACAGTATCGGCTCCTCAAGTGGCCTGCGAACGGAAACCATCGCCTCCCTCATTGTGCCCAAGCGAGATCTTCCAGATAATCCCAACGGAGAATTTATGAAATCTCCGAACTCTGAAGCAGCTGATCAGACTGCGGCAAGCTGTGCTAAGGATGAAGAGAAGAGTGATGAGCCGTATGCGAAGCTCATATATAAAGCTTTCATGAGCCACCCAGACCATACAATGACGCTGCAAGAACTCTACCAGTGGTTTAGAGACAATACCAGCAAGGCGAAGAACGAGAAAGGAGGGTGGCAGAATAGCATTCGCCATAATCTTAGCATGAACGCTGTAAGTCCATTCGTCTTTGGCAACTCTTCCCGCCTTTCACTTTATTCTTTTCCTTCTTTCCCCTTACATGCCTCTTCTATCTCTCCTCAGTCTTATTTTTTCCGATCTTCCGGGGTAAACCTCATTAGTGAACAGTCTGGCCACCATTTCTCTTTTCTTTTCTTTTCTTTTCTTTTCTTTTCTTTTCTTTTCTTTTCTTTTCTTTTCTTTCCTTTCCTTTCCTTTTCTTTCCTGTTCTTCTTCTCCCGTTCTTGAAGCCCAATTGGGATACAAATTATGTTCCTCTCCATCATAATTTTCATTCCTATGTTTCGTATGTAGCCTCACGACTAGCCAGCTGACGTTAGGTTTGCAGGCATTCACAAGGCGTGATCGGAAGCGTATCAATGGGACCTCATCCTCTGCATGTGCAGAGGGTGAATCTCCATTGGCAGGGGAGTCGAAGCGGGCGAACGAATGGATCCTAGAGGACTGGGCGGTTCGCGATGGGGTACAGAGCACGACCAGATACCGCAAGGGTAACTCTGGGCGTCGTTCGAACAGGTACACCAGTCAACCGAATGGAGGCACGGGGCGACGAAGCGGCCAACACAGCTCCACCAGAGCCTTGTCTGGACGAAAAGGCGGCTGTGCGGCCAGGAACGCAAGAGTGCGGGGGCATCACTACAGCGATGAACTATCGTTGGGAAAAGGTCATCAGTATCATCTGATCGAAAGCGGCCTCAACTCGCCACCGCCGTCAAGCATGCCAGGTCCGTTCTTTTCCACGCCCATTGCAATCCCACGGATCGACCCGACAGCGATCCAGACCTCAATGACGCATGGACACAACACTGGCGCGGGTTTTGGTCCAGTAGACATAGCCGCCACAGAGCTCTTTGGGCTGCAGATGACAGGACCGCGGATGGGCCAGACGGCGGCCAGTGGAGGGAGTGGCCATGGCGGCCTTCACTCCGTTTCATATGCAGGCCAACAGGAATCAATGTACCTTACGCCTTCACCGGCTGAGTTCCCTTACGGCATTGCAGACGTCCAACTAGACTACTCTGGAGAGCACGCCAGTGCCGAAGTCTCTGACCCGACCCGGCGTTATGATTCTCTGCACGGCGATCTGAGCGGCTGGGACAGTCCTCATGGCGTGTGAAGACAAGACGCCGCGCGAGGCAGCCCTGCTTGCACCGCGGAATTTCACCAAGTTTTTGAACGAGCTGGTCTCGGAGAGTTTGATCATACACAACGTCACTCTGGACGGCTGGCTGTACTACACACAGGCTCGCGTTCCGATTGGAGACGTGGCTGGCCACACACTTCTATCTTCTCCTTCTTTTTTTTTTTTTTTTTTTTTTTTTTTTTGTTTTTTTCACCGCGCTTTTCGCATGTCGTGCTTCCGTACATGCGCATACGCATAGGGCGCCATGGCTAGGCTGAGGGATTTGACAAAGACTCCGGAAGCCGTGGCGGCGGCAACAAGCAGCAAGCACATCATTCAACGGCAAGTGAGGAAGAGATGGAGCCGGGGCAGGAACACCGCGTGCTAAACGTATAGCTCTCAAACCCCTCTCTCCGACTATTATTCTCGCTGCTGCTTGAAAGAGGAAGAGGGGATCGGTACAACAGGCAGTGGGGATAGAGCCCGGTCCATGCATCTCTCAACGTGGCTTCTGCGTTGTGATACCAACGCCACTTGCACAAATAGCCATAGCGTACACAAGACGACAGTGGACAGGACGGGAGAAAAACATAGCTGTCAACACAAGCCAACAGTCACCTCGAAGGCTGCAAGGGTCATGGGTGTGAGGGTTGTGCCACTTCTCAAACCGGCCAGCTCTTGACACCTCGACTGCCTAAAAGGGCGGACAAAGGCATTTTGTCCTCAACTGACAAGGCTAGCAATGTGCCGCTGCATGATGCTTCCATGGCAGGCCAGTGCTTTTGTGCTAGGTAAACGGGCTGATATTTCGGCCTTTGTTGGCAGTGGTGTCTACACTTTCAAGAGGCATACTCTCACACCTCGCATGTCAACGCTTCTTCCTTTTCCTATTCCGACCTGGGTTGGACTTGGCACGCCTGGACTGATATGCGTCGAAGGGGAAGGCATTTTGCAACGTCAACCAGCACTTGCGGGCAAAGTGATGGGAAATGTATGAGTAAAGACGGATTGTTTTTCTAGGGAATGGAATACTATGAAATGGAATATCAGGTAATGGGATTTTAGGCGAGCTATTTTGTTTTGGACATCTTATCTTTCTTATTTCTTTGATTAATCCGGGATCAGCCTAGTGGACTTATTTTGAGCCTTTGTCTTTAGACTTAATTTGGAGCGTGTTTCTAGAAAACTAATTGGAATCCAACGGATTTGCGATGTCGCGTACCTTTCGTTGTCTTTGTTGCAGTATCTCATATCATTCCCTTCGTATCAGGAATGCTCATTTCATGGCTTGCTGTATTCTGCTTAACCAAGTGATGAGCAAAACTCGACAAGCTCTCAGATTTGAGATAATCCGTATCGTATTTTCCATGCTGTGACCCCTTTCAGTAAAGCCCAGAGACTGCGCTATCCAAGGCGACTTGAGGTCCTTTCAAGCCGGCAAGTTCCGACAGAAGCTTTCCTAGCCTTTTGACGTGCAGAGGACCAACACACGGGCCGCGTAGATAATCAGACTAAGCAGGCAACAGCGTTTCGACCAGGAATAACTATATCCGCATGCATCTTCGGATTGGGCGAGATTGTTGCATCTGAACGGCCTAGTTGAGCATTCGCGCTAAGGAAGAATATACGAGAGAGACGCACCATTATAGATGTCTTAACAGGTGTTGAATGTCGGTGAAGGATGCTCCATTGTTCCTTTTCGAGAAATGATGTTGTCTCTCGCTTGAATGTTCCATAATGCGCATCAGTCCCAAAGAACATGTCCCTTTTACTATGGCCCAACACGAATGCGTCTTCATGCCTTAAGGGTTGCCATCCAGTGGGAGGGTTCTCCGCGAAAATGAGATTTGTGCTACCTCCGGCAGGTCAAGGATGACCCTTGTCCCTGGAGAGCAATTCTGGGGCAGGATCACCTACACAGGTGGCGCAAAACGGGAGTGAGAGGGAGGAAGTCCAGAAGCGTTTGGCCGCATGCAAGCTTTGTTGCAACACGCGCCAAGAATGGACACGTGTCTCTCCGAATTTAGAGAGTAATGTATTAAGAGGGAGAAAGAAAGGAAGGAAAGAAACCGTAGAACGAGGACGATTGTAGACTAGAGCACCCCGGTGAGTCCACTATGACGGCCTCGGTTTCCCAGAGAGTCATGGTATCAATGGTATAGGCATTGGATGAATGATTGGAGCAGATTCAATGTCAAATTTTGTCAATAGTTTTGCTCGGTCTTCCGGTATACATATTGCCGTAAGCTTCGAAATAGCGGGCATGCTGATGAGATCTACAGAGTTATTGTTCCGGGTCAATGATGCCATTAACTTTTTGTCGTGATCAGTGTCAACCCAGAAATCGAAAGTAGAAGACGAGAACGGAGCTTGAGTGTGTTTGATATGAGTCGATGTACATTTCGACGTAGACCAATGATCCTTGACGTGGCGACACATGTGCCGGCTGCCTTCGGAGAGGTTTGGGGCTCTGCGTGTCTAGAGCATATGGACGAGGCCGTGACATAGTAATGCAAATTAACCGTATCGAAACAGAGCCAACTGAACATGAACCAACATTGCAGATCGGTTCCTCTTGGCTTCACCGCTATGTATAACACGATAACATCACCCAAGGTAAATCTCCTTATGTCCCAGCGTATGGCGGAAAAGAGATGAAATTAGATGCACGTACATAATACGCCCGTCAAATTCCGCCCGTTTATGCTTGGGTGTGAGAGCATTTGCTCTTCCCGAGGTGCCTACTTTGTCACTGGCCATGTATTGCCTTGAGCGCGCTCAGGAACCCCAGAGTGCCCTGCATGTTCATCCCATGGCCTTGTTTTGCCAGCAACGCACGGACGAGTTGACCCATGCCTCAGATAACGTCTTTTGGGGTTCCAGCGATCATTGGGATGCACAACAGTGGGCTCATCAAGGCTGTTAGGTGGCACACACTATGCGGAGAACGACAATAATCCGCATCTTTGATCCCAGCACGGAGAGTACTTATCCGAACTTTTCCATCCTGCCGTCCAGCAACATGCCAGTGGTCCTTGCTACCATACGCAGCGTTTGTTGTATGAGCGCGTGGCATAACACAGAATAATAGCGTAGAACTGGGATCGAATTGCAGAGAAACAAAAAGCAGCCATCATGCCGAAGAATCCTCCCAGATGATGGACCATCCTCGGGCTGAGAAGCTGCTGCGGGTGGATGGATTAGGTATCCGAACGGAGTACAACAGTTGAATCTGGGAACTCCAAGCGAAAGCCGAGAAGACCCACATGAATACGATGATAATATTTGTTGAAAATTCTTCATAGGCAGATTTCTGCTCTCTTTTCGCTCCCACATTTACCGTAGAGTCCTCAGTGGAGCGGCGGCGGATTTTGTCGGTGCTCTACAGGAGACCGATTCGAAAAGGGATCTCAAGCAGTTCACGGTCATGTTTCGGCAAGGTGAAGCTGCTGTACCTTGAGAGGTTGTCTGACTACTCCGGCTGAGCAGCCGTCGCTTCCACTGCTGAACTTGATGCCGAGCCTTCGCAAGCGCGGAGGATAGCTAGAATGCCAAAGAACATGTAAAGCACCCTTGCTTCCTTTGCCGTTACACCATGACAACGATGAACCGAGAAAACAGGCTAGAGTCTGCCGTAGTCAAGAATCTTCATTTAGACCATCAGAGCTCAACCATTCGACCAACGGAGGTAACTACATACTCGCAATATGGTAAATAGCAAGCTTGACTTTCTTGACTTCGCCGTCTTTTCATTCAGTAATAGAGCTGCGCTCCCTCTCATGTCTCACATCTGAGCCAAGCAAAGTTAAGGTATGTCATGGCCGTCCCCTCATACTTGGAGCCCCTGGAGATATCTGATGTTCGTCTTTTTGTGTCGGAAACGGATAGATGCTTTCCATTTGCCAGCATCTTGAGAACAAAGCCCAGCCGTAATTATGGAACAGTCAGGCTGCTTGCGATGTCATGGGCTGGCTACGGGCGTCTCAGCCAGTGGCATCCATAAAATTTAGTGAACTGGTTCAAAATGCGTAGAAAGAACAATCAAGCTGTTGGGCAAAGGATGAGCGCGCATAAAATTTCAACCCCTGTTGCCCCCCCTTTGTGAGCCGCTAAAGATCCGTAAGGTTGTCTCGCAGTACCATGAACAAGTGTTGATACCCAGATATATGGAACTTGGCCTAAGATCACATCTCATTTCAGCCTTCCAGTCCCAATGTCCTCACATGGTCATATCTCACATCTAGATATAGTTGTATCGCCGGGAAGCCGGGTCCGCGCGTTTTGAGACATTACTTTGACTGGTAGAAGCAGGCAGTCAGTGACTCTCATTCTAAAAATAGTTGCACATTTTCTCTTAAAAGCCAGCAGCATATCATGAGGAGCCGGTTCCCACCATTATTTAGTCAATGACGGCTTTAAGTCTTCTTGGGGTGGAGCGGAGGACACCGCTGTCACACATCGCTGGTGGACAGGCGACTTCTTCATGACTTCACTCAAAGTGCTGTTCCTTTTCGCAAAACACACAAGAGGCGCTCCGTACGGAATTGTATGCCGTCAGCGGAGCCGAGGGTTCGATTGACTGCCGGCAACATCTCAAATCGTCTCCCAGTCACCACAGACGCATCACTTCCATTGCCACCTCGCCCTTTACCACCGACTATCCGGCAAAGTATTGTGCCTTATTTCGTATGCAGTTATGCGCGCAGTACAGACCAGCTAAGCCTGCAATCTAAATCTGCCTAGTTACTCGCTTAGGAGGGACTTTTTCTAGCCAGTGAAGGGGAAGATGTGTTAAGTAAAATGCCCATGACACTGACCACCTTCGAACACTTGTTGGTCGAATTCTTCATCATCCATCTGCAACAATGCGGAACAAGAGATGCCGTAAAAAGCCGACGAGTCATTTTTCACAAGCTATTTTGCTTGTAGTTCAGGACAAGCGCGCCGTACTTATGCAGGGCGGCCGAAAGTGAAGACCGACGAGCTCTAGAGCGATTTATTATCAGTTGCTGGACGTTGGGCGTCTAGTCCATCCGCAAAACTTTAGCCTGCATAGATAGCACAGCTCTCACTCCTCTCTGTGACCATCATGCCAAGCAGTGGCGCACTGTTTCGATCACGAGTCCGGTTTCTTAATCTTATTCACTTTCTTGTTACATTCTCGCTCCCCTATAGTAGCACGCCTGCAACTGGCATGGTAAGGACCCAGTCCTCAGAAGAGGTAGGTAATTGGTGAATCATAAGATAGAAGTAGTTCACTGTATGGACCTAAGTTGTGTAATTTGTAGCAGAGGGTCCAGGAGAGTAATGGCACAGAATTCATATCAAGACTTGACTCATATCCACTGGCCGTTGGGATGTTTAAAACATTAATATTCACGAACTTGGGGTGCACGTCGCTCCCCTCCCTTGAGTTGAACACCCACCTTACAATGCGTGGAATAACGAAGCCTCAGAAGAGGGATTCGATCCCAGTAAAGGATTGTCTTCGTCTCATTCGCAATATGTAACCCGCAAGAGCACGAATAGTGTGTCAAAGCACGTGTCCAGATAGCTTTCCCGGGCAATCTATGAAACTGGATCGGTAATGTCTCGGTATTGGAGTGTCTCCGGGGCGCTTAAGGAGAAGCATCTTCGCGCATTAAGTCAATATAGTGATCCAGTACGTGGCAGCCGTCGGTTCTGAGAAAAAAAGATCGCGTAGTCGTAGCTGTATTCCATGCGGGTGTCGGTACAGTCTGGTAGCAGATAGCATCCCTGCCATATCTCTCGTTGATATATGAAACTTCACAAAATGGTATCAAGTATCTCCCCCAGGGTATGCCAACGGTATCATATACCTAACACACGCCTCGCTACTCGGCTACTCAGAAAAAGGACTGAGATGAAAGCACTTCCTGTAGCACCTACCAGCGTATACCAACCAATCACTGTGTCAGCAAGTCGCTCTAGGCCTCAAGGCATTCCAATATGTACCATTGCCGACGATGCTGCACCCTCTTATACAGCGGGCACTTGCATTAGTTGTAGGGACAGACCCATAGGCTTAGAAAGCGCAAGAACTCATAACGTCCCGAGTCTTCTCAGAGAGCTTACTTGGACTGCGTACACTCAAGGGCACTTGACGCAATATAAATAACGAGGAAGAAATCCCCGTTGTGATGGACCTAGTTTACAATTTGAAGAACCGATAGGTGCCATGTTTGGGATGAATTCATGCGGTACGCAGAGAGAAGTAACATTTTTGATGACTGCTACCTGAGTACAGCATTTGTTCGTTGATCGCCCCCCTTTTCGTCTCTGTCCGGAAAATGGTTGGAAGAACTGGTGGTCAAGGGACTCTAGAAGACTCGGCCTAAAGCTTCCATAAAATGAGGCACAGCAAGGCCGGCAAAGTTGTGAGATAGGCAGCAGTGCATACTCAGACTAAGCATGCATCACTAGCAGCGGGATTCATTCTTTGTCGATATGTGATACTAGACTGGTTCTCAGCGAAACAGTTATGCACAGTTATTCAGTCGCAACACGCTTAAAAGCAGGCGGACTGTACTCTCCAATTAGATAGCTAGAATCGTCGCTTCTTTTTGACCGGACCAGCTGCTGCCTTTCTTTCGAGTTCCCTCTTCAACTCTTCCCGCCTTCGATCTGCACGCTCTTGTGAATTTTCCCTATATCGATCTTCTACTTCAGTTTCGTCATGCCCACCTGGATGGCCACGCTTCGCTGTGTCATCCACTGCAGCAGCTTTGGAGCTACCGGCGCCTGATTTTTTTCCAATGACTCCAAGCTTCTTTGTGACTGGAGAACTCTTCATGACTTGGTCCTCTTCATTAGACCCCGGCCTAGGACTTTTTGATGCTTCTGCAGCACGAGTCTTTGCTGCAGTGCCACCGATCCGTCCTAGAGTCCCCACCTTAGAGACGGACTTTGAAGGTGATGCCACCTCTGGCAGGGCTATGTCATCGCCACTTGCCTCAGATGCTGTCTCTACATCGTCTCCTAGAAACTGTGCTTTAGGTGTCTGCAAGCTATCTGTCTCGATGCTCCTGAGAGGAGATTTTGACCTTGGCTTGCCCTCACCGATGGCTCCCAACCGTGGAGCAGACTGTCGAGTGCTAGTTTGCAAAGCAGTATTAGAGGATGAAGATAGGGGCCGAACCGCTGGTTCTTCTTCATCCTCCGTTGATGCATCATCTCCAAGGGGTATGGACGACGTTTTATCTGCAGATCGAAGATGGGGAGGGGTGGCTTGAACCTGGAAATCATCATCTTCCGTACTTGCAGACGAGGTGGACGATGGCGCCGATTTTTGAGAAGACGGAGTTGCCTGCTCTCTGCTACGATGCACCAATCGCGCGGTGCCCTTGAAATCATGCCACCACTGGTCCAGTTCTGGAGAGGCATCAACTTGTATCAAACGTTGGCGATTCAGACCTTCCCCATTGAAAACAGCTCGTGCAAGGTCACCAAAAGTGGAGGGGCCTTTGCTCTTTGCTCTGAGGCCAGTTCTCCAATTTTGCTGGTGGAAAGGTGCCAACCCTTTCACCTTTTCTTCTGCAACAGCTCTTGAAACCTTCTTTTTCCCTGAAAGTGAGGTAAAAACATTTTCCAAGCCCGTACCAGTTGCCTCTAATTTGTCAACTAGCTTCGTAATAACCGCGTCCTTGTGTTTCAAAGCTTGCACTAATGATTCGACTTCTTGATTCCTGGTAAATTGTGCCTCAATCAAAGGTAAGACGAGGTCAGTAGCAACGGCCGAAGAGGGAGACTTCTTAAGATGAACCGGCCACTTTAGAGGCTGGAAGCCTGGAAGCGGACATGTAACTATGAGGGTCAGACCATCGTCTCCTGTCTCTGCGGAGGAGCCTCGTGACAGGGTAAGATTAGTATGTTCATGGCCCGGTTGAGTTGGATCTAGAGCCGATCTCAAGCTAGTGAGGAGCTTGGCCATGTTCTCAGGTGTATCACTTGGGTCTATGCTTGTGTTCTCACTCCATCCTCTCATGAAAATGGCTTTCCGGTCCAAGGTTTCTGCCCAGATGTTGGCCATGTCGGTAATTCGAACTGTATAATTAGCAGGGCCGATATCTACCGAAACCAGGAGCGTAGGGATGCCGGATATAGTGGTCTGTGGCAAAGGCCGCCAAGTTATATCACCAGACATGGCGTCACTGGTAAAATTTAGGAGGCGGTTGTGATGAGAAAATAGCGATCGGTGCACGTTCGCGGCCTTTCCGCAACTATAGGCAACAGGTCAAGAGAGCCGCGTGCCCGGAGAGGCAGCATCAGTGTTCCCTATGGAGGGTTCTCGGTGAATACAAGCTGGGGTATGCCGTCCTCCGTATGCTGAGGTTGGGCATTGAGCACAGGATCAGCGTTGCACCAAGACTTGGGGCGTGCGGCGCTGCTATGCCTAAGGCCGAGCAGTAGCCAGACAATTCTACGACTTCGGGCTCGCCCTTAAAGCAAAGGCCAAAGTCGTGAGAGGTGCGGGACCCCCTCAATATCTAGGAAACGCAGGCCAGGCCCGTCTCGTGACACAGTTATTATAGGACCGAGAGCTTGTTCAACGTCGTGGCTCGCCTGCGTGTAGCCCCGGTTATCCAGTTGGTTCGTGGGCCAAGTCAAATCCTGCGCGCAATGGAGGGTTCAATCTCGGCAGGATACCTGCGTATGGCGCGGAATAACTTATCCAGATCGTGAGCCAACGGCGCTTTGACATAATTCTGGAAATGAAGCAGAACGCGTTAGCCCAGGTGGCGTCGCGCTCTCGCGGTAAGGCATCCTTGCTCTATCCTTGCGCGGCCTCTAGAAAGCCACCGATAGCCGTGCTGCGGATGAGTACTTCAGACGGAGTACCTGCACGGAAATGCTCTACCCAGTAGTATTTGATTTGCAGGCTCGGTAGCGACCACCTGGCTCGGGCATAAAGAAAAAACATCCAAAACAGCTGGGCGCTAAATGAATCTCCTGCTAGAACGAGAGATGGGCTTTGGCTTCGAGATGTCCACGAGTTATGTGAGGTACCTTAGTTTTGAACTCAAAAAGTCTTTTGTAGAAGGTATTATGGAATGCCGTGCTATAACTGGAAAGTACGGAGTGCCCTCCCGAGAGACACCTTCCCCACAACAGGTATCAATTGTGGCTAACCGCTGTACTGATTGCAAAGTAGCTTACCCGTAGAATAATGAGATAAGATACTTATGTCTGAGTACGCCTAGATCTTTTATCTGGGACGCCGTAAACCCTTCGCACTGGGAAATAATGCCGTGGATCCCTTTATCCTCTGGATCCAGTGAATCAAATCAATAGATGCTGTACTTGCTTGACGCTTTTGAGGATTCTTCCAATCCCATCTGCTCGCCGTAGTTGCCTTGATGTCTAGTGTCTCGTGCCTTGCGCAGGGATACCAAGCCACCCGATTCGCTTTGACGCTGGCACAGCCAAAACACCGATCCTCAGACGCCAATGACGCAGACCACATCGGCACTCTATCTCCTAGTATACTAAGAATAATAGTGATAAAAAGCAAATAGCAAAAGTTTGAAAATGATGATTTATAAAGAAGGTACCTCCATCAGTTATGCGTATGCTTCTCACAGCTTTGCGTTAACGATTTCACTCATACTCTTCACACGTCGTCAATGCTATTGAGAAATCTGCATGCTAGAAGCCGTGTCCAAACCACCACCAAGAGCAACCTACAGACACTTCCTTCACTACCATATTTCGCTATATCAAAATTCTTCACCATGCCTCCCAAGGGTTCCAAACGGAAGATGGTCTCTTCTACAGTCAAAACCAATGGCTTTGAGGTGAAAAGGTTTAGGAGCGAAGCTGATGGAGATGATCTTCGGCAGCCACATCCGTTCGCAAAGGATGCTGAAGAAAATGGAATTGTTTTGCGGCAATTCTACCCACATGAAATGAGCAACGCCCGTGCTCACGCCTACAATGCCAATGAAATTCCCAGGCCAATGGAATCTCTCCTCTCAGCTTTAGAGGAGACAGGGAGGATTCGCAAGCAGATAAAAGTCAAGGATGCCGTGGTTCACTGGTTCAAGATGGACCTTCGCCATACCGACAACCGATCCCTTGCATTGGCCAGTGCTAAAGCCAAGGAAGCTGGTGTCCCTCTCCTCTGCGTGTATGTGGTGAGTCCTCAGGACTTTGAAGCGCATCTCACAGCACCAGTTAGAGTGGACTTCATGTTAAGAACACTCAGTGTTCTGAGAGATGATTTAGCCGCCCTTGATATCCCCCTCCACGTCGAAGTAGTACACAAAAGAAGACAGATCCCACATCGTCTCCTAGAACTCATGGAGGAGTGGAACAGCAATCACCTTTTTGCCAATATCGAATACGAAGTCGATGAGCTGCGACGAGAAGCTCGTATGATTCGCCAATTTGCAGAAAAGGGGAAATCGTTTGAAGTGTTTCACGACACATGTGTTGTGCCCCCGGGAAAGCTGCATAGTGGTTCTGGCAGGCAATATGCCGTCTATACTCCGTGGTATCGATCCTGGATGGCTCATGTTCACGAAAATTTGGACCTTCTCGAACTTTATGATCGACCAGAGAAGAACCCAGCTAGTGTGCGGCAGCAGTTCAAGAAGCTGTTTGGCTGCCGCATTCCCGAGGCGCCGAAGACTAAAGAGCTCAGCGATGAGGAAAGGAAAAGATTCTGTTCTCTGTGGCCTTGTGGCGAACATGAAGCTCAGTCTAGGTTAATGAAGTTCTGTGAAGAAGCTATCGGAAACTACCACAGTTCGCGAAATATCCCCGGGGACAACGGAACATCATGTTTGTCAGTCCATCTGGCAAGTGGGACTATAAGTGCAAGAACTTGTGTTCGGATAGCAAGGGACAAGAACAAAACCAAAAGGTTAGACGGCGGTCACCAGGGTATTCAAGTCTGGATCAGCGAGATCGCCTGGCGAGACTTCTATAAGCATGTCCTAGTCAACTGGCCATATGTCTGGTAAGTGTAGAATATGGTTGTCATTCGATCGATACACGATGGATACTAATAGGTCATCAGCATGAATAAGCCATTCAAGCCAGAGTATGCGGACATCAGATGGTCCTACGATAAGGATCACTTTGCGGCATGGTGCGAGGGGCGGACCGGGTTTCCCATCGTCGATGCGGCCATGCGCCAGCTCAATCACATGGGATACATGCATAACAGATGCCGCATGATTGTGGCCTCATTCCTATCAAAGGACCTACTCATTGACTGGCGCATGGGAGAGCAATATTTCATGCAACATCTAGTTGATGGCGACTTTGCAAGCAACAATGGCGGCTGGGGATTTAGCGCCAGTGTAGGAGTTGATCCCCAGCCATACTTTCGGGTATTCAATCCCCTACTTCAAAGCGAGAAATTCGACTCTAGTGGAGACTACATCCGTAAGTGGGTTCCGGAGTTGAGAGGACTGAATGATAGGGAGATCCATGATCCATATGGTCGTGGCGCTGGCATCAAGGTTAAGAAGCAGGGCTACCCAAAGCCCATTGTGGAACACAAGGTAGCTAGAGATCGTGCCTTGAGCGCGTACAAAGAAGGACTCGCGGGTGGCATATAGAACGATGAAAGAAAATTGTCTGGTCCGTCAAGTTAGGAGAGTGCCTCATCAGGTAGTAATGTTTTTATTAGTTCATCCCAGAATTGCCATGCAATAATGAACCTAGCATGTTCGACCCGTATCTGTACTATGACGAGCAACTTAACCGCCACAGCTTTTTGAAGGCCGCGTGTTCATCTTCGGCACGGAGGCTATCGAAGTAGCCCCAGAATCCTCGGCTAAAGAGAGCGGGCAGGGCCCATCCGAGAAGACTTTGCCAGCCGGTTGGTAATATGGTACAACAGAAGTCACATCCAGATCGCATATTTAACGTCGCAATTTTTTTTTTCTCGAAACGGAGCCAAAACGCCCTGAATTGGATTTGCTATATGCAGCCAACTCTAGTTCCACGCCTGCCTTCATACCCGAGCTAATCCCTATTACCGAGTCAGTCCGACCAGCTCACGAGACTCGAATGCGCGTCTTTTTGATTGTGTGTACCTCTCCCAACATTTCCGGCCAATTTATCGCTGAGCGCTCCAGACGCTCTTGACGAGACCGTCTCGCTGGGCCAATCGGTTCAGGGAGTCGTCGGACTCGCCCATGGCGCGGACGAAGCCGCAGAGGGCATAGACGTGGTTCTCGCCGGGGACAGCACGGCCATTCTCGTCGACCTTGGCGATGGAGATCTGGACAGAGCCGTGGTCCTTGGCCTTGATGATGCGGTTGGTGGCGCTGCACTTGCGCGGGACGTAGCTGGAAGAATGACAATCAGCATTTTGGGGTTCCTTCAGCAGATTTCTTAATCTTCTTACAGATCGACGATCTCGCCACGGTCGTTCTCCATTTTGGCTGTGAGGGAGGGGGGGTGGTGATGTAGAGGCGGTTTGAGGTTTGGCGGAAAATGGTGGTCGTGAGCCGTTTGGTTGGGTATAGCGAAAACTTGCCCTGGAAATTTGATATGGTTCATTGAATTTCGTGGGGCGGGGAGGGCTTTCTGTGCGTCAGCTGACCTATCATGTGATGTCGTGGCGATGTCGCGACTGCGATACGCCCCGCTTTTGTAGGAACCGTGACCACCATAGTAGTAGTAGGACTAGAACAATGCGGTACCACTCCGCATCGACAGCAAAACGACTCCGGATTACGTGCCTAATGCTGGTCAAGCGGATTAGAGGCCATAGACATGATACTCCTTTTGCTTTATGAGCATGGTCCCATATATCAGGTGTTTTGAAACGCGTAATCAACCTGCGATGCGCTTTGCGCGCTCAAAAATTAACAATTGGCGCGATGGCGTCCCCTAATGCTTTTCTCCCCTCACCGTCGCGAAGTTTCAGGCAGCGATCTCAGTTCTTTGCATCTACATCGCCCGATCTACCTGCCATTAAGGACGTCCTTTTGCGTGACTCCAGAAGCCGCTCATTCGAAAATGATCAGGGACCGTTGGTGATTTCTTCTGACGACGAGAAGACAGTCAGCCCTGTTGGCAATAAGGAACATGCAAAGCGACTGCCTGCAAGCTCGACTAAATTGGCTAAAAATGAGTCTAATTTCACAAATCCTGATGACAGTTTGGAGATCCTCAATTATTCGGGCAGATCTGGCCTGGGAACATTCAGCAATCACACACCGTTCCCCAAAATGAGAGAACAATCCAGTTCCCCATCAACAGAACAGCCATGGAAAAAGTTTAAATCGACTTCGAAAGGCTCCAAGAAAGAAGTTACTGAAGCAAGGGTAACTGGAGTCGAAAGCATTCCATCATCGGCAGCTCAAAAGCCAGTAGACGGTGAATCGGCTAAAGGCGTGAGCAACCAGTTTTCCACTACAGGAAAAAGAACTAAACCGAATGGAATGGATGCCAATGAGCCGCTGCAATTGGAACGAGCCATGGCACGAAGACTTGACTGGACACCTCCTGCGCAGAGGACCATGATGTTTCCCGAATCAGGCCAGCACACAATCAAAGAGCCGTACTCATCTGGAGATCTGAATGAAGCAGTCGAGAGTTTTGAACAGATGCTCGAAGCTTATAAGTGCACAGATGATCTGAGGCAAGACGCCACGACAGCTTCAGATGAGGATCCTGATTTTTCAAGAAAGCGAAAGCTTGCCGAGCCTGTAATCATAGCGGCCCCGGAGGGGGCCAAAGAGAAGGCGCCCGTTAAGCAGAAAGCGCCCAAGAAAAAAGCACGTACCATAACAGACTTGGCAACATCAGCGTACAGAGTCACAGACCCTTTTGCAGCCGCACCGGTCACATCAAGGAATTTGTCGCTTCAAGATGAGGACAAAAGACTAGACGACTCGACCGTTCCACGCGAGAATAAAGCAAAACCTAAAAGGAAACCATCCAAAGCTTCCAAGAAGAAAAAGAAAGCGGCGACACCGCCGCAGCCTATCCTTCTACCTCCCATCGAAGCACTTCAGGAAGTTTCAAGGCAAGACTTTGTGTTTGGGACATCAAGCCAACTGGCGATTGAAGATTCTCCAACCTTTTTGAGAGACCTTCAAGCTGCACTAAGGCGCTCAAATCAAGTTAATTATATAGACCTCGACACATTACACAGTGATGCTGTCGAGCCACCGGAGAGAAAGAGACTGTGGGCTGCTGGTGCTCGGGATGTCGATGGGGATCTCTTTGATCTCGAAGTAAGCAAACTCATGGAAAAGTCGTCTCCGGTTCTGCCAGTCTTATCCGATGACGGCGACCCATTCGGCTATATTCATGGCACGAAACGACCTACTGCAGCTGCTGCAGATCTCCTTGAGGCCGCCCCAACACTTGACAATGAGTCTTTTATCGATATTGCGGAGGCTGTTCGTCCCAAACATGACAAACATCTCGAGGATGACGCCGTGTCCATTGCTAGCGAGACACTAACTCAATCACCTGCGTCAAAGGGCATAAAGTCTCCTCTTGAGGGACGGCCTGTGAAATCGGCCAGTCCTATGATTGAAAGCAATCAGCTCCAAATTGAGCATCCCATTTCCAAGCCATCATTCGATAACTTATCAGACGCTCAATTATCCACGGAAATTGCATCATATGGGTTCAAAGCAGTCAAGTCTCGATCAGCCAAGATTGCTCTATTGGAGCAATGCTGGCAAGGCAGAAGTCGCATGGATCGCATGGGCAGCAGAGGAGCAGCCACTATGTCAGCAGCCACGAAGCAAGATGAATCAGATAAACCTGCTGAAACTCCTCAGCGGCGGCCAAGGAAGAATAGCATCAATGCAGCCGAGGCTCAAGAGCCTCCACCATCAGCTCAGCCTCCTATATCGCCATTGAAGGCCAACGGCAAGTTCAAGATGACCACTGCCAAAACAAAGACTAAAGCAGCAGGTCTTTCCAAGGGGAAAAAAGCTTCGTCTAAATCCTCGGGGGAAGCATCCAAGCACAAATCACGACCATATAAGACCATCATAGAAATTCCCGATTCTGAGTCTGACAGCGAGGGTAGCCTGTCGATGGAGGAGGCCTCGTCTCCTGAACCTACCTTTTCACCACCGCCTGTCGACCTCTCCTTGTCTATAACAGACGATACGGATCCGTCACTTTCCCTCAACTCAGGAGAAGAAGAGCCTCTCGCATTTGAATATATAGCTAAAGCCATCAGGTCGGCACCCAGAACAGCCGATCCGACGAAGCCTTCCTGGCATGAAAAAATATTGCTCTACGACCCAATTGTGCTAGAAGATCTCACTACGTGGCTGAACTGCGGGCAGTTGACGCGCGTCGGCTTTGACGGCGAAGTGAGTGCATTGGAAGTTAAACAGTGGTGTGAATCTAAGAGCATATGCTGCTTGTGGAAAGCGAACCTGCGCGGCAAGGAAAGGAAGCGCTACTAACGAGCAATGAGCATGAACATGAGCATACTGGAGTTTTAGCGGGCACGTTCCTCTTTCCTCCTTTTTTTTCCCCCGCTTTATCTTGCATACCTAGGTAGATAGATATTGGTTTTGTAGACGGAGCATCATGTTTCTCATAACGCACATGTCGAAATACAATAGGAAGTCATCCCTACTGATTATTCACCCATATAGTCCTCTCGGCCGTCCTCTTAATCCCCCGTCTTGGCCCCATAGAAACAAGGATCGGACCCATGCCACGGAGGACGGAAGGTGTCGGCTGACGGGGCCAAGCAAGTCGATTTGGTGGAATTTCCCCCCGCAACTCGAGCCGCGGAGCCGGAACCTCGGCTTGTCGAAAAAAAGGGCCACTAGCAGTAGTACCTCATCCCGTGTTGTCTTACGCACCCACCGTTTGTTGAAAGTATGGCATTGAGTTGCCCGCCGAACTGCTTCAATGATTCCTTCTCCATGCGCTGTGAGCAGGCTGCTGTCTCATCGTGTGGGCAATTTGTCTTCGCCCGCGGCCAGACCGATCACCGAGCGTCTCCGCTCAATTCATATCGAAGCCGCTGCCATTATGGCTTCACAGCCCCCTAGCTGGACGCGTATGTACTCATCGACTGCATCATCATCTTCACAGAAAGATGCAGCGATGCCGAAGAAGCCGATCCCGGAGCCGCGTCCCAGTTCCTCTATACTGCTGCTCTCTCCCAGCAATGAGGTCCTTCTGCTTCACAGGGTCAAGACGTCGACTTCGTTCGCGTCCGCGCACGTGTTCCCTGGAGGTAATCTGGATGCGTTTCACGACGGCGACATCCCGGAACCTAAGACGCAGGAACGTCATCGGGATGGACCGGCTTATAGATTGGGGGCCATTAGAGAATGCTTCGAAGAGACGGGCATTCTCCTCGCCAAGAGGGATGGCGCTTTGGTTGACCTACCCCAGCAAGAGAGGGATGAGGCGCGGAAACGGATTCATGGGAGCCACATCAAGTTTGCGGATTGGTTGAAGTCAATTGATGCAGAAGCAGACCTGGGTTTGTTTTTTTTTGTTTTTTTTTGTTTTTTTTTTTTGCCCTATAACCCTTTCTTTTTCCTTTGTACCGTGATTTGTTATGCGACATGATGTATCTGTTGCTGACACTCGATCCCAGATGGCCTCGTTCCTTTTACACGATGGCTCACGCCTGTTGGCATCCCCAAGCGCTTCACCACCCAAATGTACCTCTATTTGCTCCCACTATCACGCATTGGCGTTCCGTCTGAGATGCTTGTGCCCACTCCAGACGGCGGCGTCGAACACACAGCAGCTACATTTGCACCTCCGCAGACCTTCCTCTCACGTGCTGCCGCCAACGAAATCATCCTGTTCCCGCCCCAGTGCTATCTTCTCACGCAACTAGCCAGATTCCTCAAGGGCCCTACAGCCTCGGTAGAGGAGGGACCCGTCTATTACACAAAGCAGCGCAGAGCTCTGCTGAAATTCCTCAAGACGGTACCCACGGCGGACACAGACAAGGGCAAAGAGCATGCCACGGCCACTATCCCGTGGTCCGACAAGGTGATGAGTCCATATCATTTGTTAGTCAGGAAAAGCGACAAGCGGGTTGTTTTGGGCCTGGAGAAGCCCGGCCCAGAGCTGGAGGGGAGTGATAGAGGAGGCGACTGGGAGAGAGTAGTACTGGTCAGCTTTAGCAAAGCCGGGCCTTCCCAGGTAGAGGTTCGCCTGAGGGAGGACGTGCTGAGGGAAGAAAAGGAAGCTGCCTCAACCGGTTCAAAATTATGATGTGCTTGTATCTTGGAGTGGTTGATGCCTGCAAGGCACATGCTTCCTGTGTATAGTTCTTATAGAAGAGCATTTGCCGATGTAGAAAAATCAGATAGGGCCTATGGCCGAGAGAAACCTCGTTCATATTATGCCAAGTTAGTCAAGAAGAAGAAGAGGTAGACAATTCGAGAGGCTCTCTGTCTCTAATCACATCTTGGGGTATTTTTTATTTTATTTTATTTTTTTTTTTTTTTCCTTATGACAAAAGGCTCCAACACACGATTCCCGTCAACTTCAAGAGGACAGCCGTAGGACCAATAGCCAAAACATGTCAGTACCTTATTACCACGTCACCCGCGAACCCGTCATGTCTCTTTACAAGCTAGGGTCCGATCAAGACGGACGAATCGGTCAGAGGAGCTTCTGCAGTTAGTACTTCCCGGCAAAGAATGATCTCGCCCCTCGCGCACTGATGAAGAGGTTGGTGTCCTGGAATGTGGGTGACTATTGCTTCTATGTCTGGACAACTTGGACTGCGTGATAGCCGATGGGGTCAATGTTCGGGGCCATACACCCTGCGTCTCCAGGTAGTGTTCGCGTGGAAATAGATATAGACCTAACAATATCTATTGATGAAATTATACCTCTCTTTTCTTTTCTCTTTCTTTTCCTTCCCGGATTCCGAAACTCCAGTCAGCGATGAATACTCGGGACAATAGTGTGCCTTTAGGGTAGCCCTCTGCGCTGTCGGTACGTGTTGAAGATTCTAACCTCTCAACGGAGCTCGTGTTCTAGATATTAGGTAAAAAGAAATTTAGAGAAGGGAAGAAAACTCAAGACTAGGAGAGAACAAGAGAAACCCTAATGCAGCTACGAGGCATGGAACCGTGTGTTGCGTGCATTTGAGCAAGTTTTCCGGAGTGGTACAAAAATGGCCATGGTGCGAATATCAGCCAAGCTACTACTAGTTCGTACCACTATAGGAAGAAATCCCCATATCAAACAGCACCGATGGAGTGCTTCACCCTTACAATTGTTACAAAGCATAACGGAAGAAATTATCTTGGAATCATTTGATGCTTATATAATGAAATGAATGCTTCTGTTCTGTAGGATCCTCTGCAACCTGGTGCGAAGCATCAAACACATGGGTACTGCCTGTACCACAGTCAATTGGAAAATTACTTGCTCATCAAGAATCCAAGCAATGGAAAAAAAGAACAAATCAAATGCTACAGTCTAGCTGAAATGAGGCTTTTGCGCCCCCATTCGTCGAAGCTAATTATGCTCAAAACAAGCTTATTCTCTTTAGCCTCTTGCTAGTCCCCTTATACCGAGTGATGCAGCTTAAAGCTGCCATAAGGCAAGGTAGGTACTAAAGCGTATCACAGCGTTTGGTGAAGCTGAAATATTTGACGTTCTCTTTTTTTTTTCCGCCAGTATAAAAGCTCGTCTCGTGTGCCTTTTCTTCTCAGATACCTACCTCTTGTTCTCCCCTCGTCTTTCCCTCCTTTATCCCAGCTTGCCCTTTCCCTTCTCCTTTGCCTCCAATCGGCATTGCGGTCTACATCATCATCATAGACGAGAGAAATGAAAGCAAGCATGGCATTCAAAGCCGTCCTCTCCCTTCTAGCGGTTGCACAGGCCGTCAGTGCACACTTCAGTATCATCTACCCCGCGTGGCGAGCCGATACTCTCGCCCAAGAGAATGAGGGCAAATACAGCCAATGGGACTACCCTTGTACGTTCTCTCCCCCCCAACATTGCTTTCCTTCATTCCCATATGTCAGAACTTGAGGTGATGTCGTTGGCTAACACCCAGGCTTCATGTTAGGTGGCGGCGTTCCCTACAGAGCTGGCAACATCACCGACTGGCCCATCGACGGAGGCTCCCTCTCCCTGTCTCTCCACCACCCCTGGACGTACGTCTTTGTCAATCTCGGCCTCGATGGAAATACCACCAACTTCAACATATCCCTTACTCCCGAGTTCATCAACGTCACTGGTAAAGGCACGCTTTGTATCGATAAGCTGCCTGTACCCCTCGATGATATCCAGGACGGCACTCTTGCGTCTCTGCAAGTCGTCACGAGTGGCGAGTCTGGCAGCGCTCTGTACAACTGTGCTGATATCCGCTTCACTAAAAATGCCTCGAGGCTGAGCAATTGCTCAAACTCGGACGGCATGGTCGTACAGACGATCAAGGAGCAGACTGGCAACGGCAGTGATGCTGCTCAAGCCAACAACAGTGGCAACAGCACAGCCGCAGATGATACAAAGAACAGTGCTGCCATGTTCGTCACCGACAAGATCGTCTTAGCAACAGTCATTGGTCTGGCCATTGCTTTCTCTATGGGATTGGGCATCTGAGGCGGCTGCGGGACGAGGATTTGCAGACGAAGCAGGCACGCGTCACGTATCATGATTTGAAAAAGATGAAAATATTTATTAAAGCAGTAGTAGCGAGGTTTCTAACTCCTATGCGTATGCCTGCTCATCTTCCCAGGCTGCTATGCGACGGCAAATTGATAGTAATACAGGCACATATAGAAACGTATATATAGTCCCTAAGATTCGGGTATCATAAGTAATGATCAAAGTGTTAAAGGAAAAAAAAAAAGAAAAAATCCGCTGCGAATGGAACATGGAGATAGCTGCTGATATCCTCCTCTCTTTTTCCTGTCAGTCAACGCTCAAATCGTAATTATATTCACAATGCTTACTCCGCTGCTACCGCCCTGCACCCGATGTACCCTTATCATGTGTCAATGCGAGAAACAAGTATCCGCTCTCTACATGTTGCATGTCTTTCAATGTCCCGATAAACGCCGGATCCCAATGTTGTCTTTCAAATGTTATCGTAAAATAAAAAGTAAGCAGGAAAAAAAAAAAAAAGAAAAACAAAACGCCGTTAAGCATCTAAACCTCGTAGCTTTCATGTCTTTCAACGCGCTGTAATCGCTTGCTCGGGAGAGAGTTCTCGCACGATCCTCTCCATGGTAATGCGCTGGGCAGGGTTTGGTGCCAGCATATCCTTCACTAGCCGCTCTAGGCGATCCTTGGGATTCAACCTCTCTCTGGCTTCGTAGATCTCGGTGAGCCAGTCCCGCATCTGGTTTACCGCCGGCTGACCATTGCCATATTGCTTATAAGCATAGGGAGCTGCTTGGCTGTGGATCTGTGCTATTTGCCAATACAATGGTTTGGGATGCTGTCTTCGCGCACGTGAGTCAGGGAACTTGATGATGCGCATCGTGTACAGCATCGTGACTCCCAGAGCCCAGACGTCGGATGCGGGACCGCGACTTTTGCGGGTAATGAATTCGGGTGGGATATAATACGGCGTGCCGCCTCCGGAAGGCGAGCTTGCCGCAGGCGTTGTCAGCCCAAAGTCGCAGAGAACGGCGCCGCGCTCGGGCGAGTAGAGGATGTTGGCCGGCTTGATATCATTGTGGACTAGCTTGCGGCTGTGGATGTAGTTGAGCGCGTTTGAAATGTCACGCAAAATTCGAAAGGAATCCTCTCGGGATCCCAAGAACTCATCGCTAGCCTTGTTCCTCCACTTGCTCGGAGCGGTAAGATCCTTTGCATCAATGTGCTCCATGTAGAGGCTCAAGAATCTGGCGTCTCCTCCGTAGTAACGCACGATGGATTCATGCTGCAGGTCCTGTTGGCTCTGACACTCTCGCAGCCACATGTCTGCTTGGCGGATGACATTCCGCTCATGCACCAGAGGCTTGTTGTTATCTGAGTTCGCTACTCTGGTCTTGAGCACCTTGACGGTTACAATGTTGTTGGGCACGTGTGAGTGCGATGCGGTGTAGACCGCTGACAGGGCTGTGGACGCAATGGGCTCTCGCTTGGTCAGCTGATACTGATCAAGCTCACAGACGCCAGGTACAGCAATGGTGTCGCCTTGCTCCGCGTCCAAAAGGGCATGGCTGTTGGACGAGGCCAGCTCCTTACCCTCCCTCGCATTAGGAAGGGGGAATACCAGTGGCTCGGCCGGTCCAAGAAACATGATGACGCTGTCGTCAGGCCCATCGCCAGCGTCTGAAATACGCCGCTTCGCCCTCTTAAAGTCTTCATCCGGACTGAGGGCTCTCTTCATGCTTGCGTTGACCTGGTCGGACGTGATGAATGGCGAAGATGACGACGTGTCGGCCGTAACCGCCAATGACATGGGAGGTTGGTAGAGGGCGACCGGCTTCTTTTCCAGGATGCGAAAATCTAGCACCGCTACATCCCGCACTTTGATTCTGAAGGTGCCAGGCTTGAGCCCTTTGGCAAGTCCAGGATTGATGACATGGCGTTCACTCGGAGGAGGCGGGCTTGCGGCGGCGGCGTAAGAGATGCGACCAAGCAAGATGGGGACGTCTGACCGATTCAAGAAGATGACCTTGTCGCTTGCAGGATCGTAGTAGAGCTCACACCAAAGGGGTGGTCGTGACAGATCGTCCTCAGCAGAGCCGGGTATTCTGACGGAGAACTTGATGTCCTTGGAGGTCTGAGTCACAGCCAGGACTTTGTGTTCAGGTTTGTCCGAGGAAGCCACCTCGGCGCGGAGGGCTAGCCACTGGCAATTGTCGCTGCCCGGGCTCACCGAGCGAGCACCGGGCAGCTTCGTGAGAGGACGGACGAGGATGCGAATGCCTTGTTTGTGGTGGTGATCTTCGATCCGCAAGACATCGAGCGGAACGGCCTCTGCGTCGGTGGGGATGCCTGGCTCGTCAACCCCAACGCCGTTGAACCGGGCCTCGATCTCCGACTGGGAGAAAGGCTCGGTCCTCTCCTCTGACACCTCTTCCGAGGGCACGGCCCTGGATTCAAACATGAGAACGGCTGGTGATGCCTCACCCAAGGCCCATGTGCCGCCGGTGATGTGAGTTTCTCTCCCAACGACAGAGCAACGACAAGGCCGAGAGACAAACTTGACAAATTATGTGACTGACTCGGAGTAGAGTGGAGGGGGGAAGCAGGCTGGCTGAGTGGGTATCGAGGTAAAGCGGAGGGAAGGGTACGTTTGGCTAGGCTCGGAAGCCTGGGGGAAGGGTCACCTCTAAGCTGGTACTCGACTAGGCAGAAGCTGAGAGTTGAGGGCACAAAAAAAAGGCAGAGAAGCTGCAAGCGGGGTTACAGACAGGCAGCTCCTGTCTCTGTGTGTGTGCGATAGCAGCAGAAAGAGGGCTGGGATGATTTTGCGGTAGCTGAAGAGACAAAGGATGCAATACAACGCTGGTTTGTGCAAGTAGAAAAAGAGGAATCAAACAGGCGGTTTGTCGGCCACGCGCAAAAATAAATGCAGGAACAAGAAGCTAAACGCTATACCATGATCATGACTTCCAGTGTCAGATGCTCAGAGAGGAAGACGAGGTATGCAGGCCGGGTGATGGGAGTCTCAGCCTCCACTACGAGCAAGTCATGAACAGGTACGCCATACGAGTAGGGAACTCATGGGAGTAAAAGTAGAAAAAAAAGAGAAATAGGCAACCGACCAGTGAAACACTTGACGCCGGGTGCCTTGCGGACCGCGAACGCTGACACCAAGAACAATGGGCGGCGGGAGGGAACTAAGCAGCTGGACCCAGTCCTAGAACCGTCAAATGGTACCACCTGTAGCTTTGTCTAGGTACCTATACCTTGCCTTATGTCCTACACGCAGAGCCGCACGAGGCAGCGTTAGGAGGAAAGACACGGGCAGAGAGGAGGGAATGGGGCGGAGCGGCGGCTTTTGGGAACTGCGCCCCCTCTGCTCACAAGCTCCAGTCAACCGCTAAGCGATAAGCACCAGATAGATATCGTTTGCGCCATCGCGTGCTGTGCAGCGACCTCAAAAAAGCATACATCGAGAGTGCTAACCCAGAAATGTCACGGTGCCCGCTCACCAGTATTTCTCCCCTTGGCGATACTGCGCTTCGTTGAGTGACATAAGTGAGAGATGATTGCGATGATGAAATGCGATCGTATACTAAGTACCTCACCGGGCCGAGTCTTGGGTTGTAAAATTGACGTGAACTCAGAGAAAGTTCGAGAGGAGGCTCACGCGTGATATGTAATGTATGAGAGGGACCGAGCGGGAAATGGGCTCCAGCGTAAGCACAAGCAGTGGGTGTATGACCGTAATATCATACGGAAAATTATTGCGAGCTGCTACGGGTCAAGCCAAACAGTTCGCTACCTGCTCTTGATCTGTGTGATATGAAGAGCAGGCTTTTTTTTTGTGCCGGGTTGTCTCAGCTGCCTAGCCTTTTCCATGCTCTCTGCAACAACTTGTCGGCGTGAAGTTGTCACGTTATGGGCCCCCGTGTTGCTGCAAATACTTCGACATGAGGTCACTTGCCTCTCAAATTCTGTGCGCTTCCAACATGGTGGCGCGGTAAGTAGCGATGTGGTGCGTCAGCCACACCGTCGGAAGCAGAGCATCGGCTGTTGGTACGTGCGGCAGCCCTTTGGGCAGAGTTTTCGCTCCTACCTTGGGCTGAGGCTTTTGTTCATCCCGTTAACGGCCGCACGAGCTGGACAGTGTGGTGTGAAGGGGAGCCACTGTAACTAAAATTAATTGGAAAATGCAGGGGTATGTGCAGGGATCTGAGCATGGGAGATCCTTGTCGATTGCGCTGCAGTTGGCTGCACAAATGTGGGGCCTACAAGTGAAGTGTATAAACATGGGATCATCATAAGCGTCAATACGATGGCGAAAGTGTCTGACGGTAATGGTGAGGAAGAGAAAAAAAATCAATGCACACTGAAGCTGAAGAGGAATCTCCTCGTTCAACTCGCCTCGCTTACCTAAATTCCAAAAAAATTTCTTCTAATTCTCCTTTGACATCCTGATCAGAGAATCTCTCGAAAGCACTTGCATATGGACATGCATCGCCTTGTTCCGCCCTAGTGTTAAGGATTTAGCCACTTTGGCTTCATTGGCTTCTTCCAGTGGGGCCGCAAGTAGCCTAGTTATAACCTAATCTCGATCGGTTATAGCGCCGCCTGCAGCCGAGCATCTCAACCAACCAACGTAGCGCAAGTGGATGGCAGGATTCATGCCTCAGGCCGCAACGCCCTCACGATCCGATGCTGGGGGCAATGGGTATACGCGCGCTTCCCCCCCGTTGATGTGCGATGGTTCCCAAGAGCCCTGTCGTCAACAATCTGGCATATACTCCACGCAATCATCACGATACAACGAGCCCGTACAAGCCCAGGACGTTGATGCTCATCTCCCGCAAGTGATTGTCGCGATGGCCATGATTACCAGTACCAAGCTCTAAGCGAGCCGTGCTCTAATGACACGCGGGCTCCTACTTCTGAATACCCTCCGTATCCACACTACCGACCTTCTTTCTCTCCTCCCTCTCCTCCCTCTTTCGATAAATCAACCATCAGCACCAACATGGACGATCCCGACTGGTCTTGGCCGGCCTGGAAGTTTGGCATGAAAAGAGACGATCTGTTTACCACCTTACACGACCAATACAACACCTTCACCTATAACTTGCAAGATCCCGAAGCCTTCCACCACGATGTCTACGAGATCTCCCATCAAGCCGACACGGCCGAAGAGTTCCATCGCTTCATGGCGGCCCGACAGCGACAGCGGCTCACCGAGCTCCAAGAGTCTCTTGAATCGCTTGCTGTAGAGATCATTGCCAACCCGAAGTTGATAGGATCTGACCAGTGGCAGCACGCCCTTCAACTCTTCCGAACCAAGTCGTTCGACTCCATCGTCAGATACTTTGCGAGTTACCTCCCCGACGACTATCTAGAGCGACACGGACCCAGCTCCGTGCCATCTACCTCATCGTCCTTCTCCGAAGCCGATTCTATCCATACCACCAGTACAAAAGCAAGCAGCGCTGCTGATGAGACCTCTTCTTTCCTCGACGATGACTTCTTCCCTCACGGTTCATTAATGACCGCCGAGCCCTGCTCTATGAACGCCTCAGATATGCCCCTGTCACCCGAATCTGAGCCGTCTTCACCCGAATCTACCGATTCGCCTGCATTCACCTCATCAACAAATCCGCCCTCGCGATCCATGTCTTTCTCAGGCCCGGACTCCGAACGCATGGGCTCACACTTCATCCGTCGCCCTCTGACGCACGACTATGACGAAACATCTCAATCCGACGACTGCGACGCGACGGTCACATCTGTATGCGATTCTGTTGAGACGAGGTCATCTTTCGATCCCGCTGATGATGTCGAACATAAAGAACTACCTGTACACATTGTAGACGGTGACGAGGAAGACGACGATGAGTTCCCCACCGCCCAGTTTCCCGAAGACGATTTCTGCACTTTAGACTCTTTCGATACCCCCAGTTCTTTCAACAACACCAGCTATGATACCCTTGAATCCGACACCCCGACACCCAGGCAAGTCCCTGAATCATCATGTTACCTTGACTACAAATCCGTTATTCCACGAAAATCATCACCGCCCCATCACCGCCCATCTCACCGTCGCTCGCCCTCACCAGGCTTATTTCTTGCTGGTCGGCGAAGGGAAGGGAGTCCCCTTCAAGACGTTCGGCGGAGTCCGGAGGAGGCGCTTAGCAAAATCCAGAAACAGCCCCTGGGGTGTTCCCTGCGGAGGAGCTCTAGGGGCAGGAGGTGCTTGGATTGACTTGAGAAGGCGAGCGCGAAGGCAGGCGCTGTGTACCTGTATATATATGATGATGATGATGTTGATTGTACATATCTTGAGTCGCATGACACTAATGATTTCCATACCAAAAAGAAGTCACGGTCTCTCGCCCATCCGCGGTGATGTCATGAAGTATGGCACTTGTCCCATACTGCCTTGCCTATGCTATGGTTACTATAATTACAACCTTAGCCGTCTTTCGGTAAGTCGTTTCGCTTTTGAATAGTCTCTGTTTCAGGTCCTTTTGGTCGAGTGAACGCAAGCCGTCACGGTTCCTCGGGGAACGTGTGATCACGAATCAGCAGCCTTAGGGTCACATGGAATCCAGGAACCAGAGACCGGTGCCTGCGTGGATGAGTGACGTAATGGCCCCTTGCATAACAAACTTGCTTTCCAACGCCGTAAGCTCTGCATTTACTTTATTTGGGTTTTCTTCTCATCTGGTTTGTGTATTTCATATGATGGAAACATCTTTTCATGAAGGTCGGGTTGGTTTTGCTGCCGCTTCTCTCTTATTTAGATTGATGCTGTGATTTTTGCTCATTTACTAACCACGTGCCTTTTGTCATCTGTCACCTTGGGACTTTGTGTCTGAGGCTTGGCAATTCAAGCGGTAAGTCTGAGAGTTTCCTCGTGAACAAGGCTCGTTTCCTATAAGGCGAAGTCTTTTTCTTTTGCTTTCTATTTACTACGCCATTTCAGCTTTGCGCATGTGATACCCATATAGTTCTGAATCAAAATGTTGCTTTACAAGACCGCTGAGCTTCATGTATAAAGAAGTGATATACAAAAAAAGTAAAAGAGAAGCAAGTACTCTGCTATATGACCGGCACATCCTAGGGAAGCAGCCGAGGGCTGAGGTACGGCAGCTCCTTGATATGCTCGCTCCAAATCGCAAGAGGATCCTTCTTTACAGCCTTCCCCCCGCTACCAATACCATACAAATACGGCTTTTCATTTGCAAAGCAAGCCGTTTCCTGCTCGTGAGGCAGCTCGCCCTGCAGGATGAACTTTTTGGCAATTGCATCCGTGCAGTTAGACGCGTCCCGTGATGAGTGGCCATAGCCATGGTGTACAATCAGTCGTGCATTTTCGCCCATCTCTGAGAGCAGCCTTCGACCGTTGCGTAGGGGCGTGGCCGGGTCGTACGTTTCGGCAATGAGTAGAACAGGATTCTTGAGCGTTGCGCTCAAGTTGCCACGATATACTTCGGCAGGTTCAGGCCAGAACTCCGTAAAGCGTTGGCACGGGAAAACGTTAAAGAAACGCGAGTTGCCTGAGATCCAAGATTTGGCCGTCATGTTTGCCCACAGCGACTCCCACCAGTCCAGGCCATCCTCGGGCAGCGCAGCATCATATCCATCTGAGCAGATGACGAGTGAGGAGAGCTCATCAGTGGAGGGCCTTCTATTGGGTGTTGAAGGCACCGCGGGATCGTACTCCCACGCCGTATGCTCAAGCATGGCGGAAGCGAGAGACGAATTACCCGCCTCCAACTCGTAGAGTAATGATGCCATGGCAGGCCAGGAATACGCATTGTAGAGAGCGCCATAGATGGCTCCAACCAGGCCAGAGTAGGTGACGAGAGATGGTCCGCTGAAATTTGTATATCCTACCACTGGGCGTGTGATGAGCGACGTGATGAGATTTTCCATGCGGGCCTCTAGACTTTCAAGAGTGACGGCACGTCCATCAATCGGCTTCGCCAAGTCACAGTGCTCGGGTCCGGCGTTGATGCATTCGCCAAGGAAGCCATCGTGCCATGCATCAGTAGCATTATCCAGAGCGGTCCAGCCAAAGCCTCCCAGAAGCCTGTGGTCTCTCACATACTCTGTACCGTCGAGAATCATTCTTCCTACGCTTGACGGGAACATGTTCGCATATGTCTGTCCAATTCCTGTACCATATGAGATCATGTGCGCTGTCAGCTCGTCTTCTCCGAGAGCCTTGCGAATCTCTTCCAAGTCACGGGCAACGAATGCTGTACTGACAAAACGCGGCAGATCGCCGTGAGTCTTGTAGCAGGCGCTGAAGATTGCCTGGTTCATGGTGTCGGCGAATTCGAGCTGAGCCCTGGGGGAGCCAAGGACCTCGCGATACTGTCCCGAAATCAGAGACCAGCGGTCTCTGTCGGCATCGAACGGAAAGCAAGAGAGGGCCGGTAGAGACGTATTGACTCCTCGAGGATCCCACCCTAGCACGTCGTACGCTCCCCCGCTTAGACGCTGGGTGAACGTTTCGGCAGATCTCCAGACGAGGGATGTGCCGCTCCCACCGGGGCCACCAGGCTCGACAACGATGGTTCGCTCGCTCTTGTGGCCGGCGGAGGGTTTGGAGCGGCCATGGACCGGGGCGAGCCCAGACACCTGATACTTTGTCACAGCGAGCCGAGCGATGCGGGGATCTGACGTGTTGGTGTAGTCCAGCGGAACATCGAGCCAACCGCAGAGGTAGATGCCACGGCCAGCATAAGGATCGTGCTTCGAGACAGCTTCCACGCTCTCGTCAGTCTTGTTACCCCAGCTCCAGTGATCGGGATGCGGGTCAAAAAGCCTTGACCAGCTTTTCTGTGGATGCTGCTCATCAAGTGCAGGAGGAACTGTGACATTCGTGCACGGTAGGAAGTGAAAAGGGTCGTCTGGCTTTGGGAATCTGCCATAGGGCGAATGCTTTTTGAAATCATGGTGGTTGTGATGGTGATGGTGATGACGATGAAGCAGATGGTTAGCTTGCCAGGAGGGGAATGCGGCCAAGTGATAAAGTCCAGCTAAGCAGGCAAGGCCAGTAAGATAGACAGCCTTGCGATGCCAGGATATCGGTTTCTTTGTCTGCGGCGTGGTGGTGCCGTCTATTGGCGAGCCCATTTCTACCTCCTTCATTTTCTCCATTATTTGTTTGGCCCGAGAGATGGGAAGGGGAAACTCAATGCGCGGTTGCTCGTGAGGTGGCGCTCCTGAACCTCTTTAGCCTTCCCAAGGCCCTGGGAAGAGCTCCCCCCCTTTGGGGTTAGCGATCTAAAGCTAGTACCCTGCGTGCTGTACGCGCAATCATCCCGCCTGTAGTTCGTACCTAAGGTACCAGACGTATGGATAATCCATTAGCACTAATACTTAGGTACTTGACCCATATCAGCCTGCTAGCGGCACGACTCGAATCGCCGCCGCTGTACATGGACGGTACATCTAAGGTACGTAATTCGCCGCACTACTAGGTAAAGGTAGCATTGGCCTCTGGATCTCAGCGTCGAGGCTCTGTGGATTGTACAAACGTGGAAAGGAAGCTCTCACAAAAACTTGTCCAGACCTTGAAGCTTTCCCTAGCAATGACCAAGGCTATAGTCATGTTATAATGTCATTCTCTGCGTGTAACCATCGGCTGCAACTCCCTAATCAATGAGTACGCTCCCAATTTGTCTGGAGCAAGTACTCCGTACCTGCGCTGGTGGTCGTCGGAAGCAGTACCCAGAATGGCCCGGGAGGAGGGCATCTCAGGATCGATGGAGTGCAACACAACGGGACATACTCTTTGGTCTGAGCTTGGGGTACATTGGAACAGTGAACGGACCAGGATGTGCTTGGGACTCTTTACCAATATATATAGCCTGTGCTCCAGTCTGTTGATACAGGATATTAGACAAATCAGTTCATCTCATTACTCTACTTTCAGCATATATCTGCTATAAGGTACCTTATAATAATATCATCGTACCTGGCCTGTCGCAAGCAAACGTCCAGGTAGACTCCCCGGTACCTCGCAAGTACCTCTGTCATCACACCCCACCAGCTATCAGGTACCGAGCTTTCTCCCCTCACTGGCCGTCCGTAATGCTGGTGAACACGAAGCGCGTATCTTCTGCCTACGGCGACTGGGAATCGCCCATCTCATCTGACTTTGTCGCCTCCAAGATCAGAGCCCTTGCAGCTCCTCGTGCCTGCGTAAGAAGCCGCGTCATCACTTACTCTTGCTGAACCTCTGAAGAGAAAAAAACCAGAACGCAGCGGGTTAAAGACTAACATGGGTTCATAGCGACGGACTGGGCGGGCGTACTTTACCGAGACGAATGGGGCGCGGAGAACCATTGTCCAGATTGCTCGCGATGGCAGCCTGAACGAGGTCCTGCCAGAGGATCTCAGTTGTCAAAATGCCGTCTATGAATATGGCGCCAGCCTGTATGACGTTCTCCCGGATGGACGACTCATCTTCTCCGACCAAGACAACGCCGTCAGGATCTTGGAACCGGACGCCAGATACGCCTCTGTGCTGCTCCAAAACCCCGTGCTGCGATATGCCAGCTTCAACGCCAATAGTCAAAACCCGTGGGTGCTGGCCATCGAGGAAGACCACACTCACGACACCCCGTACAAGATCAAAAATTACTTGGTTGCAATCAACATTCTGACGGGCAAGGTGAAGAGAGTCATTAGTGGCGCCGATTTCTATTACTTGCCGCAGTTCAACGCAGATGGCACCAGGATTGCATGGCTCGAATGGAACCACCCAGATCTGCTCTTCGATGCTTGTAGGCTCTACACGGCTGACTTCCATTTGGACGGCACCGTCAGCGGTGTCCGTCATGTCGCCGGCGGAAACGGCGAGAGCACCACCGAGCCGCGGTGGGGTCTGGATGGGGCCACTCTATTCTTCGCTCAGGAAACAAGGGGCTACCGTCAGCTGTTTAAGCTAGATCCGGGCGCTGCTGCTCCGCACAAGATTGAGCTTCGCGGCTTAGAGACATCGGAGCTGGGAGAAATCCACCTATTTGAAGGCAGGTAAGTATTTCGAAGCCGAATCCCCTTATTTTCCTTCCTACACATGAGAGACAGGGCAAGTCTGAGCTCTAACACTTACGTAGCCGCACCTTTGTTCCCGTCACAGACAGGTATCTTGCAGCTGTCGGGACCTCGAATGGCACGCGGCGCCTTCTGGTTATAGACCTCCAAGAAAGGTCTTGGCGTGAAGCCGCTGATGGAGATGTCCTCTGTCAGCTCAGCTGGGACGCCGTCGCCCGTTTAGACGAGTCGCATGTCCTTGCAGTGGGAAGTGGAGCCAGCGTTCCTCAAGCGGTCCACAAGATCAATATCCATCAACCAGAGCGCAACAAGATCATCCGCCTGTCGGTTGACGAGCAGTTCCCGAAGGAGCTCATCTCCCCACCCAATCTCATCTGCGTAACCTCCAAGGGATTCCCCAATCACACCATCTACGGCTTCCTTTGGGAGCCGCAGAGCGACAAGTACCAGCTGGACGAGAACGTTCCCTTCCCTCTCATCGTCAACGTCCACGGTGGTCCAACCGGCCACACCGGCCCCGGCCTCTCGTACAGGACTCAGTATTTTACGTCCCGGGGATACGGCTACCTCGCCGTCAATTATACTGGGTCTACCGGATACGGGCGAGACTACCGGAACGCCTTGTGGGGCAACTGGGGAGTCGTCGATGCGGCCGATGCGGTCGATGCCGCTAACTATTTTGTCTCCATGGGGTTCATTAGCAAGGTGGGTATCACCGGCATCAGCGCCGGCGGCTACAACACCTTGCAGTGCCTGACCCGGTTCCCCAAAACCTTTGCCGGCGGCGTCTGCGCATCCGGCATCTCCGACTTGAAGAAATTTGATGAAAAGACGCACAAACTGGAGTCCGACTATACACCGGCACTGACGTTGCCCAAGGACGCCAGTGACGAGCTCCGAGACAAGATATACAAGGAACGCAGCGCGCTGCATCAGGTCGACAAGATTGAGGCCCCCTTGCTGCTGTTACACGGCCAAGAAGACACGGTCGTGCCGCTCGAGCAGGCTCAGCTAATTGCCGACTCGCTCAAAGAGAGAGGCAAGGACGTCAAGCTTGTGGTATACCCCGGTGATGGACACATGCTAGCTAAGCCGTACAGCGCCAAAGGGTGGCTAGAGGAGGAAGAGAAGTGGTGGAGGAAGACGCTTCTCTGAGATGGGGGATGCTCGGGCTCTTCCTATCCTTGGTCATTACACCATTGAGGGGCAGTTGAGAGATACAACGTAGTAAATGTGCCAAAGAACAAATCGGCCTCCCTAGTTCGCTCTTTTGATATTATGTTCCGGTGTAATCGTGCGTCTTGGGGTGAGTACGCTCATTAGGTATCATATATTAGCCAACTTTACTGTCATATACACTCGTCACTCTTTAACAAGGTTCCCACAAGACCCATAGATCTATTCCCTCAGCCAAAACTTCTTGACGATCAAGAGATAGCTTACAAATAGCTTCTTCAATGAATGCCTTGGTTGATTTCATGCAGGATGAGCTACGAAGCAGCCAAACCTGCCCCGCCCAACGCACACACTATCCACAGCGTTGGTCTTCCCCTCACCAAGATGGATGCATATCCGGACGAAATTCGGTATTGGGGCGCTCTCTCCAAGAAATCTTGGTGCTATGCTTTAGTCGATTTGGAGACCAAGAACAAAGCTATTTGCTGCTCCTCCTGCAGATAGAAGTTGGAGTAAATTTCCGCTAGCTCCATCTCATGGTAGAGAAAGAGAGTGGAGAAGGTTAATGATTCCAAGACTGGGGAACTTTTGGATGTTAGACTGGCTGGGGGTAGGTTGGGTCGATTTTCCCCGCTGACAAACCTTTCATCTCTTTGTTCAGTAGTTGAGACCAGTTCGATCGAGATTTGATAAGCCCTGAGTAAACAATAATGAAGGGTTGGGAGCTTCCTTGTGTAAACACGCATTTGAATTTATCATCTAGTAGTGGCATGGTAACATCGTTGGCCGATGTTCCAAGCTTCGAAAGACGACTTGAATCGCATTGATGAATACTTTCCATTCCTAATCCTTTCCATTCCTAACCCTTTCCATTCCTAACCCTTCCCTTCCAGAATCATAAGATATCACTTCATGAATATCAACGTCATGTAAAACCATCGCAGTATTGCGGAGTCCCAAACTCCCCCAAGTATTCAAACCCTTTCATAATTGCCCAACCCAAGTTCCATGCCCCAAAGTCCCGCGTCTTAAAGCCTCAACCCTTATTTGTTCATCATGATTCAAAAGCTCAAACATCCAGCGACTTCTCCACAACTTCAACCTTCTCGTCTCCGTCGCGGCGCAAAAGGGCAGACTCTAGGGAAGAGTAAATGACGTCGTCATTCCCAGTCCTTTCTTCCCCTTCGCGAGCAAACTCCCACTCTGATCGTGTGAATCTCTCGAGGACTTGTGGGGCCATGTTGACGAAGCGGAACTGCAACTCGCTGCCCAGGTATTTCCGCAGCGTCATCTTTAGTTCGATGAGGAGAAGAACACCAGTGGTATCGATGAAAGAGATCATTCCAAAGTCGAGCACCACATAGCGTAAAGGATATGCGTCGGTTGAAACAGGAGTGATTTGTTGCCGCCGGCGGATCCGCGCGACACGCCGTTTAGTCGCATCATTCCAAGTTCGGTTGCTCGAATTGGCATATGCAGTCGTCGACGGAGGTTCGTATCGGACTTTGACATCCTCGATAATTCGATTCTTCAGTCGCTCGGCGTTGGGAAACAGAAGATCACCAGTAAATCTGACGAGGTAAGCTTCCGAAGGAACATCAATTGACAAATCATGAGGGCCATGTTTCGACAATGCCCAGTGAGTGTTTTCACTCTGCGAATGGGAAAGCTTGATTAATCGGGGAAAGGCGAGCCGGAGAAGAGTATAGGCCAAGGTGAAGCCAACAGAGACAGCGAGCCCAATCTCCGTTGTAGTGAACAGTGTCACCCAGAATCCTAACATGGAACCAACGAAATCGATGAAACTAATCCTCCAGTACCTGTAGAAGAGTTTTGGGGGTGATACTAGATGCGCGACAGCCATGATCTAGAAACGAAAGAAAGTTTCATTAGCATGTGAGCGTCACGAAGCCCAAGCAAAGTTTTGTTTAAAAAAAAGGAAAGGAAAACAACATACGATAATGGCCGCAAGCGTGGCCTTGGGGATCCAGTACAAGGCGGGGGCAAGTTCGTAGAGAGTCAAGAGGACAAATCCAGCAGTGAAGATGAAATTCAGGGGAGACCTCGAACCCGCTTCGCTGGAGACGGCTGTACGACTCATGGCCCCTCCGGATGCCATCGAGCCTTGTATGCTAGCAACCATGTTGGCAGTTCCCAGAAATAAGAGTTCTTGAGAACGGTCCATGTCATATCCGTTGCGTAGTCCAAAGGCCTTTCCGACACCGAGGTGCTCGATAGACATGGCTATGAAAGGAGCCACGCTTCGACCTGCTACCTTTGAGAGGAGTTGGCCATCCTGGGTTTTGGCTTTGGCTAACCCGCTGGTGTCGATCTCGGTAACTGCCCACATGTAATCCGATTCAGCACGATTGCGATTGACGAGGTAGGAGATCACCGTGTAGATGATGAGAACAATTGCCGCGCGACTTGTGCAAATGAACTTGACCCATTTGTTCTTCTTGCCCCAGGTCTTCCCCACGTGTTCAAAGACTAAAAGCATCGCAATGCCGGTTAGGCCAATGCAAGCTGTCATTCCTTGGATCTTGGCAAGATGGCCCAATACGCCACGAATAATCTCGACGGTTGTGCTGCCAACGGTCAGGCCGACCAGTGAGCCGACTTGGCCTAGCAGGATGACCAGGGCAACGGCAGAGATCCAACCCGTCAAAACCGGTCCGCTGACAAAATCGAGAAGGAAGCCGAGCTTGAGAGCTCCGACAACAAGAGCATAGATGCCAACCATGAAGGCTACGGCCGAAGCGACTTCTGCGGGTTCATATTCAGGTAATGAGGCAACGGCCTCGGCCGTAAGGAGACCAAGCACCGAGGTCGGCCCGGTCGATACCTCTATTTATGGAATTTAAAGTCAGTCTACCTGATATGATGATGCGAAATGGGAAAGGAGAAGAAGGGCAAGTGAGATAAGGCGGGGTGGGTGTCTTCACTGTCACACTGACCTTTGGAGGTGCCCATGAAGAGATATAACAGAGACGGGATCCAGCAGGAATACAGGCCATGCACCACGGGGATTGTGGCAATCTTAGCATAAGATATGCCTTGTGGCACAAACATGACACCAACTGTAATTCCAGCAATGAAGTCGTTTAACAGCCATCGTGGGTCATAGCGAGGCAACCATTGTACAATGGGCAGCTTTTCAAGAAGATACTCAGCTGTGGCGGATGGAAGACGGCGTGCAACGGGCCCAGCCCAGCCCTTGACCCTATTGACATTGCTGTCCGTACGATAAGCCTTGGCCACATCTTCCTTGGCTTTTGAAAGCTTCTTAGAGAGCTTCTCCATTTTGAGGATAGAGAAACAGCTAGGTAATGGACGGAGAGCGTTTGCGTAGTAGGTGAGAGGTTATAGATATTCGAGATGATTTCAAAAGTTGCAACAACTTGCCAAGCTATCGCACTCGTCCATGTAATAAGTAGAACTCTGAGCTAGAGCCACTTTGATGGATAGTTGATCTCGGCTACTGGTGGTTGATTTTGAGGAGCGAAAGCGGGCGCACTTATGGCCCTATATAGGTGACAAAGTTGACTGAAAACTCGCTCGCAATCGGATTGACGATGGCAATAAGTGCAATCAATTGGAGAAACCACTCTGCTTCGAAGGACCTTGCACTATCGGGCTCAAGAAGGTCAACGCGAGCGAATGGCACCTTCGCATGAGAAGCGTCCGTCGACAACAAGCACCAACTCCGTCGCATGCAGGACGCCGACCTTATCCCATTAGCCACCCTCCTTGAGCAGAAGAGGTGACAGCGAGGCACACCATTTGTTTAAAAAAAGAAAAAGAAAGAGACCATGCACAATTCACCGAGAGGAGGTTGCATTGGGAGCCAAGGTATGCCTCAGATAGCAGCAAGCTCAAATCTAGAAAACGCGGATGCCCAACAGGGGCAGCGTTTCAACACCCTCGTGGGATGGAAACGTCACGCTGCAGAGCTTTAAACATGGGCAGCAAAAGAGCAATTGCTCCGTGCAGACGGCACCGAGGAGCGTTGTTCTCGACGTGAAATCCCTGTACCAGATACTACTCCAACTGGACTACCTATACGAAGCACTGTCGGCCGCAGGCTTTTCCGTAACGGATTTGTAGGTTAATATGGCCGGCCTCGAGCCCTTGCCTTGCCGGCAAGGTTTCCTGTGTGCTACATGCACGCACTCCGTTGGCCCATGGGGGAAGGGCGCCTCCCCCTTTCTTCTTCAGCATGCAGAACAGGGAAAAGCTCAGGAGGTAAGGCGAAAAGGCACTTCACCCTTGCTAAAAATTAGACTAATGGAGGAATTCATGGGGTAAATCTGCTAACTAACCTCCCAGTCAGTGCATGCGGAGCAAAGCCAGTCACTTGATAGCACCAAGCCTTCCAGAGCTATCCGCACAACCTCCATGACGAGGAAATCTTTTGGGGAAAGGATCAATCCACCCATGCAGAGGTAGTTACTCCTCTCTCAAAGGCCTTTACTTTTCTGGCGATAGCTCCAAAGCTCCTCGCCAGAAACTCCATGTTCTGTTAGCGGCTGACTGGCCACGGACAAGATGCTGCTGAGAGTGGAGATGTCTTATGACAGCTTTGCAGCCATATGCAGTGGTCGTACTAGCATGAATTTTGGACAGGGAGTTGACGATGTTTTTGCCCCTGCAGCCGTTTGACTTTTGCCTTTTTCTTCTCCCTCGTCATTGCCACTTGTATTAGCCATCCAATATGCTTCGCGAACGCGAAGTGCCGCAGCTCCTGCTACTTTAGTGTTTTAATGCTGATCTGTGTTAGCGGTCTCCATAATGCGAGAAGCGCGCGGGGTCGGGAAGGTCCACCTATAGATTTGTGGTTCTATCGCGAGATGGCACTAAGAGGGCTCCACGCTAACTAGGCCTCTGATGCCGGTATCTTGTTCCTACTCCGTCCTCTTAGTATTAAGGGTTTTTGCGGTATTCAAAGCTCCAGAGGGGACAAGAAGTCAATACCAACGTAATAAACACCTCAGCCGTGCCGTTTTTTCCGAGCTGGTAGCCTTGCGTGCCTTGGCAAGACTTGGGGTTACATAACGTCTGCCCAGCAGAAGTAACACTCTCTTGGCACCTGTCATGTATGCTCAGCCAAGGTGTGGCGCCCGAGATCTGCGCTCCACAGAGTCCCTCTGGCTTGAGTGAAAAGGTTTGGTGCCCCGATTGAGAAGAGCATCGGGTTAGAAGGGACGTAGGTCGAGTTGGAGATGGTTGTTACGCGCCCGAAGAAGTGATGTGCGGCCAGCCCCCTGTCCCTGGCAGGGGAGTGGGAGACTTCTCTCCGGACTTCAAATGAAGCCCACGAAGCAGTGCTAGTCATGGCATCTAACGGCGAAAGGAGCCAATGAGTGAGTGGCGCGGTAATTCCAGTAGACGTTGGCAGTTTAGGCGGCTGTTGCGGAGGCTACTTTTTGAGCCCGGATCTGTAGACACGCTCTTCTCCTCTTGCGTCTCCAAATCTCCAATTCTCAAAACGCCATCATCCCAATTCCTCCCGTCGATTTGGATTCCAGCTCAGTCTCCTTGACTTGCCCTATCGGTGCCCATCCGCCAGCCTCTGTGATTGGGCTGGACGGCCCTGCAGACCCCTCCTGGGCAAACGTCCATGTTGGGAACAGCTCGCAAGGCCCTCCTGTTCAGCAGCAAGGGCATGGCAGGGATTCCAAGCACTGTAACCCTAGGGCTGCATGGGATGATCCTGTTTTAGAAACAAGCAGCGGATAACTCGGTTCTCGTTCCCTGGTGGAGTTGCATCAGCTAAACCAACATTCACACGGGGCCCCGGTATTTGTGTTCATCACAGTCGACAAACTACACCTTGAGTCTTTGTTGGCTGGAGGCGAGGGAGCTAAGAGCGCAAGAACGTTGCGATTGGTCTACCTTATCCTTAGAACCGCACTTCTAGCCGAGAGCTTGAAGTGAAGAAGGCCTGGTTAGCTCTGACGCCTTTTTTTGCGGGGTACATTAGGGAACGGGGAAAGGGGAAAGAAAACATGAAGGGTGGAGAGACTTGTGTTCTGCAGTAAAAGCCGTGATGACGCGAGTGGGACAGAGGCGAACGGTAAGACCAATAGCAAGCATCAGGTACTAAGGTACTTGGGTACATGAACGCTCTGCACCTCACTTGTCTAAGGTACCTTTCATTACCATGCATCACGCACATTGCGAACTTTTTTCCTTCTTCAACTTACCTACCCGCCCGTCTATTTCCATTGGCCAGCCATACAGCAGCTAGGATATGGTAGAGCAAGATGCACGATTACGGAGTAAGCAATCAAAGAGGCATGCGTATGCAGCACCGGCTGCTGGGCGCGTGAGCCCCCGATAAACGACATGGATATGAGGCCCGAAAGATGAAGGATATTATTAATAATGGCACCCAAGCAGGGCATCTTCCCCACTGGTCTACAGCTGCCGTGTGCATTTATCCCAGCTTCAGGTGGCCAATCTCAATTCAGATCGACTCCACGCAAATCCCAAGTCAATCACTCGCGCTATACAGCAGAACGTATTGCAGAGTACAGGGCCACTGATACTGATTTCATCAGGACAGATTCGCAGCTGAGATCAGGTAGCTTTGCGATAGGAAGAGACAATGGATTTCCAAGCACTACATCAAATCACTGTTGAATTGCCTAATCTTCTAGATCACTCAAGACAGCCAAGAAGCTCTTCAGTGTATATGCAGAGTCTCCAACTACTTCATTGCATCCGCCGAGGACTTTGTTCTTTCTTCTGAAGCTACCTAGTAAAGGTCGCCGTCTAACTCCCCTCACAGCGAGGGCTTTTTCCAAGGCTGCCTCCTATGCCATTGCCCGGCCTCTGATAGCCAGTTCGGTGGACGGATATAGAATATCAAAGGTTGCATTCGAGCGTGTCGTGTTACACGACAGTAGCTGCTTGTCGTCCAGGGACATTGCGGCCCACCCTCAGTCGGCACAGTATGGCCGTGTTATTGTGCTGTCCACAAGGCTTCGCCGTTACAATAAGAGCCTCCTTGAGGCAGAGATCAGCCAGTAACAAGATCACCAATGTCGCCGATATATCCACGATACAGTCATTCCTATTGATATGGTGTTGATGGTTGACACCTCGGCCATGTCGGTAACTGCTCGAAGCCGACTTTCGTCCGGTTGTAGCAGTTCATCGCATATACGATGTTCGTTACATCTACAGGATGACGAGATCTCCATTGATGTATTCAGCTTTTACTGGTATTCCCATCTTAGAATGATGCTCCTTTTGTTTCCAGGATATCCGAAACAACTACATCATGTTGTCTAATATCATCAATCACCCGAGGCACTTGAATAAGCAGCCGAATGATTCCGAAGGGGGTGTCATTTTAAAAGTTCCCTGTCTCGCATCGCCAGCTTACTATAATGTGACTTGTGAGTATCCCGAATAGATTTCACGCAATTGTAGGCACAATTGAATTCCTGAATGGCGTTACTCAGCCCATTAAAGGACCTTATATCCCTTATGAAGGCCGTTGGGCTCTGTGTTAATCAAATATGAGTCTCTCGTTTGAATGTTTACTGATGCCTATATATTGGTCAAAACAAAATCACCCTGGGCGTCAGGCATAGAACCTCTGGTCTATTACATGTATGATTCTTGTGTGATCACTAGAATAGGCGCAAATTATTCCAAGTTATCAAGATGTTACAGCGGTTTGCCTCTTCTAGACATGTTAACTCCCTATCCAGCAAATAGTCATGGTCCAGTAACATTGCCATGCTGAGCACGAGCTGCCTTTTGGCGGAACTATAAGGGACTGTTGACCATCCAGTGTTTCTGTAGAAGAGGCAAGCGGCCACCAAAAACATGTAGTAAGCTGGTGGTGTGTAGATCACATAATCGCATCAAATGCGATGCCGCTTCCAGTTAGCACTCGTCTATACCAGCTGCCCAAAGGGGTTGACATCCGCATACCCAACGTGCATTATCTTTCCAACAGAATGTGACGGCGCTGGACCTTTTTGCCTTGAATTATCGACACAATAAGTCTATTCATGAAGCATGATTTCTTAAATTTGCGGGAACGACCCTCTAATCAATGGTCCTTTTGTTTATCTTGTTACGAGATGCGGCTAATAGGAGGGGGGACCTTGGTCCAACTGCACGATCGCCAGCTGCCTAAAGGAGGATGTTCTAACCCTCACTGCTGCCGTGGATCGACCTATGAGAGTAGAGAGAGCAACTCAAAGCATTTCAGAGCTTTTATCCGGATCTTCTACGCCACCGGGTATAATGGTTCTGATGATGGCATCTACATTCGATCCCTGCCGAATCTTGTATTGTGCTGATGTGGATAAGACTTAGACTAACATCACCGTAACGCTAAGTTTATAAAAGTAATAACGAGTCTTGACAAAAGGTCCTGAAAAATGAAAGATATCCATAACAATTTACCAAAGATCCCCGTTTTGCAGATAGTATCCCTGCTATACGGACATCAAAGTCAGATCCTCCTAGCAGGATCCATTATCTGAAAAGCTGAAGCTCAAGTTGATGAGGAGACATTGCTTTATGGGAAGATGATTGCCTGATTTTTCATGGTTTTATCTACGTCGTCTCTTTCACCTCTGGCATATTATATCATGAGCAATCGAATTCCTTCAAAAGCTTGAGCTCATCTGCTACGTAATCAGGCGACACCCCGAGTTGGGAAACGGACTTTTGACATATTTTATGAAATACTGTAAATTTGATGCCTATATCAGTCGGCCCAGATAAACAGAAACGCCGCAAAATGACCATTATATATCATCCCACAATACACGTACAATATGTCTCGTAACTTTGCATTCATTACTTCAGCCACTTTATTTTGTGATTTCATCCTTCTTGGCATCCTTGATCTGTTCCCAAAACTTCTCACCAGCCTCCTTGTCATCCGGGAACAAGTGGTCCAAAACCAAGCGCTGGGGAGTCTCACCCAGCCACTGGAAGAGCGAAAAGTCCCTGAATTCGTCGGCCCGGAAAATCTCGAGCATCTCGATGGGCTCATCGCCAATGTTCTGCACAAAGTGACCCATGTTCTTAGGCACGATGCCGACATCGCCGGCGACGTAATCGAATGTGCGAGCGGTGCCCTCGGCGGCGAAGATGGTGACGCGCGCGCGCCCGCGGATGAAGAAGGACCACTCGTCGGCGTTGGGGTGCCAGTGCATCTCGCGGATGGCACCGGGCTCGATGATGGCGTGGGCTACAGCCACAGTCTTGGAAATGGCGAAGTTGTTGGAGTCGGCGATGCGGACTTGACCACCGCTAGTCTTCTTGGGGTCTTGATCGAGCAGCTTGTGGGTGAACTGGAGCTTGGACTGCTTCACGTGCTTGCCCTTGGGTGCCTCGTCGTCGATGGAGCCTGGCACGGAGCCCTGGAAGATGTACTTTTCGCCTTTGGGAAGGTGATCGAAGACCTCGGGGGCTAAATGGAAGTTTTCGGCAACGACGGACTTGGGCGTATGCGCTGTTGACTGTGTCAGTCCCTCACGGTGCTATTATGAATCCCGGTAGCCGGCGACAATACGTACCCAGCCAGTCTGACAGAATAAAGGTCGACTCCTCGGAGAAATTGCCATCATCAAAGATGAGCAAGAACTCCGTTCCGTTCTCACCGAGACCCTGCAGAGAGTGCGGGACGCCGCTGGGGAAGTACCACAAATCGCCCTTCTTCAAGTCATCAATGAAGTTGCCGCCCTGGTAGTCGAGAGCGGTAACGCGGACCTCTCCATCGAGAACGTAGGCCCACTCTGCTTCCTTGTGCCAGTGCAGCTCACGAATGACGCCTTTATCGAGTCTCATGTTGACGCCGGCGAGCTCCACGCTGGTGGGGAGCTCGCGAACGGTGGTCTGTCGGGTCCAGCCACCCTCCTGGATTCAATTGTAAGTTAATTCCTGATTGCAGGCTTCGGGCGTTTTGGCGCGAAAGGCGAAGTTGAAAATATGACTTACCTCAATTCGCACGTGAGAATCGGTGAAGCTCCATCGCATGTTGGCAATGTTCCCGTGATCGGTGCTTGGCGGGCGGATCATGTCGGGGCTCTGTCGCGAACGATCGCGATTGTAAGGGCCGAGGACTGAAGCTCCCGCGCCGTTCCTCCACGGCAAAGGATCGAGCTTCTTACCGATGGCATCAACGTAGTTGTCATCGGGGTCGCGGTGGCCGGGAGTGTAAGGCTTGCTGTTGTCTCCAAACTTGGCGGGGAGATCCATGCCATTGAGAAGTCGCTGGCGGGGGCTGTCGTAGTGAGGCAGAGCAACCGCCAGGCCGGCTCCAGCCAGGAGCAATTGGCTAGTAGAGAGCTTCATTTTGTGTGGATGAAGCTGTTGTCGGCGAATAGCTACACAAGAAACTCTAAGTAACCTCGAGAAGCTGTCTTGTCCGTGACGCCTGTGTGGGAAGCTCAATTGACGAAGAGGGAGAGCTTCTCCTACTAGGTGCCAATGCTGCTGAGAAATGGAACAATGCCGGCCTTGTTTGACCAAGGGAGAACAGGGAGGGTTTATAAAGCGATAAAGTAGGCGCCGAAGCAGCTACTCGTATGATACAAAAAGTAAAAGGTACTCCCATGCTCCGGCATGATTTCCGAGCTTCTGATGGCCAGGTACTTCGTCCCCTCTACCTCTAGAGTACATCGGAGCACAAGCCGGGGCTCTCCTTATCCTTGCGTCATACGCGTGCCGCAGCCCCCAGGCGGCTGGTATCCGCCAAGTCGCGGTACGGGATGAGTGGATGGCGTCCGCTACCAGCCACTGATGATGTGCGAGCGGGACCATACAAGGAAAGGACTTCTTACAAAGTACCGCGTGATAGCTGGGTACCTGCCATTGCTATAACTATAACGGGTTGCTGCGATGATCTGTGGTGGTCTTTTCTTTTCACGCACAGCAGCCGCAAGGAACAGCCGCAACAGCCGCGACTTGGACGACTCCGAGCCAAGTCCGGTTCCTTGTCATTGGCACCTCTCTTTTTTTTCGCAGCTCGAATTGGGGCGAGGTTTCGGTGTCAGATCTGGTGCCCGCCAATGAGGCACGCGCTTTTTTCGATTCGTCCTATCTCGGTTTCGGTTCCTGGAGAAACCTCTACGCAGAAATAGGCTCCGGCCTCCTCCTGTCGCAGCCCTCGTGCGAGATTGCCTACCGGAGGCATTAGTTGCCAGAGCTGATACCCTAGGGGTCCATTCTGTGACCCAATCTGTGACGTCGCAGAAAGCCAAGCTGCGTTAACCTCATCCCAGTTGTTAAACTCATTTTAGCTTATCGCGCAATTTCGCCGTCCTCGCGAGCCATTGATTGGAGCCGCCTTATCTGCGCCGAGCTGTCACGGCATCTGATTTCGAAACCCAGCCATTGCCATCCCTCGCCCTGCTCACTTCGAGTTCACAGCTTCTTCCTTGGTTGGTCTAGATCGCCCGTGATAGGCCCTTTGCAAGATTTAACGATTCCTACTCCATTCTGCCGCCTCGAGCGAGTTCGCTGCAATGACGACTTACGGCACCGCCAACGGCACGACAAACGGCTCAGCAGCCACGGTGCAGAACCCCGTCGCTGTCGGGGATGAAGAGCAGCCGTTACTGCGCAGCAAGCCTACGCCGCGATCTGTCATATCCAAGCTACGAAAACGTATGGTCGCGGAAGTGTCGCGGTCCTGGGCCGATGTTGTGCTTTTGCTCTGCTACGTGGTCACCGGCCTTCTGGATAGCGCTTCCACTCAGGTTTGGGGCGCTTTCGTTTCTATGCAAACAGGTAAGCCGTTCACTAATTACATGCTGGATGTGAGAGAGATGACATCGTCTCCGCTTGCTGTCCTATCACTGCAGTGGCGAACAAAGAATGGACAAGAGCTGAAGCCGGCTGACATTGCGTAGGAAACACGGTATACGTCGGGTTGGGCCTGGCGTCGCTCATCTATCCACCCACGAATGCCCGCCTGTACAAGTCAGGCATATCCCTTGCGTGCTTCTGCATTGGATCTTTCTTGTTTGCCCGCTTCCACCGCTACTTTTCACCCAAGAGAAGATGGGTGCTTTGCGCGTCCTTTGCCGCTCAGACCCTCTTCATCGTGGCAGCTGCCCTCATCGTCTCGCTTGCGCCTCCATCTACGGACAAGGATCTCGTCGATTGGACGGTCCTTACGCCCTTGGCACTCGTCGCCTTCCAGAGCTGCGGCCAAGCGGTGACGAGTCGTGCTCTCAAATATAATGCCCTGACCAGCGTTGTCCTGACCAGCATATACTGTGACCTATTTTCCGATCAAGATCTCTTCGCCTTTCACAATGCGGAGAGGAACCGCCGTGCGGCCGCTCCCGCGCTCTTGCTTGTCGGTGCTGTCCTCGGTGGCATCTTTTCACACAGCTCACTTGGCATTGCGGGCGCACTATGGACTGCCGCAGTTCTCAAGGGGATAATGGTCATCACCTGGTTTTTCTGGCCGGCCGAGCCTTCGGACGATGAGGAATAGACGGCGCAGCTTCCGCGGCTGTTGCGGCTTGTGGAGTTCATCACTACTAATTTCTATCCAGGCTTTCAAAGGCCATAAATGACGTATCATAAGAAGATGAGAGAGCGGCATTAGAGAAAATAGAACTTGCATTGTATCCTGAAGCGTTCTCCTCCGATTCGAGAGCCCCGTTCCTGTGGTGGTGCAGCCGGCTAGCTGCACGCAACTCACTGCGTATTGAGCGGCTAAACGCCATTCGGTCAGTTACTAGCTGTGAAACATCTAATCAGAAAATGACTTGCCAATCTTTACGTCCTCTCGGCGTACATTTCAAGGCGCCGACCAAGCCACCTTTGGAGGCCCACAAAGATCCCGCAGAATCGGGTCGCGGCAGCTAGATTGTGGAGCAGCCGGGCCGGCGATGCGGCTTTCGGAGATTGACATGAGATAATTTCGCCAAGGGAAGATACCAAGACCTAGTGTCTCTTTCTTCTTATCGACGGTCAGTGAACTACATGTCTAGAGGTTCAGAATAGCAGCCTATTGGTCGTGATGTAAAAACAGAGGAGTGGGTAGGATATCGAATGCCAGTTTCTGCTTGAGCTACCTCTATATTATTAGTGTCAAGTGTAGTCACCTAATTAGCGCTTTCTTATCATCTGCTCCAGTCTGTTCATCTCTCGAGGTGGCCTCTTTAGGTGTGAGCATCCAAATTTCACAAAGCCTCAACTTCCTACGTATAACATAACACGAGAACTACGCCACGAAATGACATTTCCGGAATCCAAAATCGCAATGTCATCTACCACAGATTGTGTACATATATAGGGGAAAGACTGAATTAGGAGCCACGTTAGCGTTAAGTTCTACATGGAAATAATAAAACGTGGTTAGTGCTGGCGCGAAGGTATCAAAGCCACTTGAAAGGCGTTGTACTTGCTATGCCAGAAAAAGACTCACAATGGATCGAGATCGCCAAAGCTCCCTCATGAGCATTAGGTCTTCATCTTGGCAAGCTGATAAATTGGTGCTCCATACGCGCTACAAGATCCCCTGATGACCGCCTTTTGATTTCTGCTTGCATAATTCCCAGAATTCCGGGGGGCCACATCTAAGGTGGGAAGTAGGATTATGGAGCAGACTAGACTATTTAATCGGTATCCACTGGAGTTGATATGGGGTAAAAAGGTAAGGTAAGTAGGCATCATACGAGCCAATCTGCCCTCTTTCTTTCTCCGCACTCCCAGGTTAAGGAACCTCGATAACCTGTCCAATCAACATCGTCTCTTCGTTTGTGCTTCACATCAATGCATGTGCCGACGTCCCAGTACCGGATACTTTGCCATGACTATTGCGCGCCAATCGAATTCTCCAACCCTCGCCTTTTCTCAATAGGGTTGGCTTGCAATCACTCATCACCGAGGATTCGTCCTCTGCTAGTACAGCGCAGGCTAGCTGACCTCGTCTAAGATCCCACACCCAGATTGAGAACCACGATGTGACCCTGCCAGCGCATCCACGAGACGAAAGATCAGGGATCCAAATGGAAGATCACGGCTCGCTTCTGACGAACCTCTCCAAAATCTCCACCACAAGTCTTTTGAGGGCAGACCTCTCATTGGTCTGGTTAATAAGATGCCGCGCTCGGTAGTTGAGCCCTGCATTATGCGCGAACGTCGGGGTCGACCTCAGATAGCACGAGCTGCTTCTCCCCGCATTTTCGCAATTGCTTGCTACCCCAGATATTTCATAACTGCATCGAGGCATGATCTCTTTCTTTAACATGCTCTCCGCACGTCTCAAGGTTGGTTCCTTGGGTAGTGAGGTCAACACTTGACGAGCTTGATCTAACTTTCTTTCCGATTGCTTGGGTTCGTTGGGCACATTCCAAGACATCACTCTCAACTCTCTCCTTACGGAGACGCTGTCTCCTGTCGAACAGTTCGCGATTTGGCATCAAAGTTTCAGGTCGGACGGTATGGACGCCAAACTTGAAGATGGAGCAGTCCTTCAGCAAATAGACGATCCTGCTATCCTCAAAGATGTGCGTGACAATCCAGCCTTTTCCCCCTCTCGCACGGCCGTCTATACCAGCTGACTTGCTTCTCAAGGAGGGCTCATCCCCCCAGAATGGGCCGATGACGGAAGCGGAAAAGCAACTGCTCTGGAAGCAAGATATTCGCATCATACCCATCTCGGCGGGCATCTACTTTCTTTGTTTCCTCGACCGCGCCAACATCGGCAACGCCAAGGTTCTCAACAACTCCACCAATGATGACTTGCAGCAAACGGCCAACATGAGCAACAAGCAGTTCAACATTGCGCTCATGGTCTTTCTTGTCGCATACGCAGTGTTCGAGGTGCCCAGTAACATCCTGCTCAAGAAGCTCCGTCCCAGCCGATGGCTCGCCTTCTTGATGCTCTGCTGGGGTATCATCACCATGTGCATGGGAGCCACCCATGATTTCGCCAGTGTGACGGTCGTCCGGTTCTTGCTCGGGGTGTTCGAGGCGGGCTTGTTCCCAGGGTTGGTTTACTACTTGACATTCTGGTACAAGCACGACGAACGCAGCGTTCGGTATGTACAGCTCCAACTGCCGACATGATTTCCCCCTTTCAGCTCGACGACAGACTGACTCAGGCCACTTTAGCGTAGCATTTATCCTCGCCTCTGCAACATTGGCAGGAGCCGTAAGCTAGACCGTCAACTTTTCTATCTCACAGAAGTCTTTGCTAATTATCGTCTCTTCCCAGTTTGGTGGCGCTATCGCCTACGGCATCGGCCACATGAACCAAGCAGGAGGGCTAGATGGCTGGCGGTGGCTCTTCATCATCGAGGGCATACCATCCTGCCTGTCAGCGTTGCTTGTCTTCTTCTTCTTACCCGACTATCCAGAGGGCGCCAATTGGCTATCTGAACCCGAGAAAGACCTTGCAGTGCAGCGCCTGTTTTACGAGGGCAGCAAAGGCCACCATCCTAGCATGACGTGGAAAGATGCCAAGGCCACGCTCACTGACTGGCGTCTATATGCCCATTATGTCATTTACTTTGCGGTCAGCCCGCCATTCTCCAGTCTTAGTCTCTTCTCACCATCCATTACCAGTGGTCTGGGGTACCACGACCTGGAGGCGCAGCTCATGACTGTGCCTCCTTGGGCTGTTGCCTACGGTAGGCCTACCTCCTGCAGACGATTATCAATAACTACAAAACAACTATTTTTTTGAGAGCTAACACGGGTTGACCCAACAGTCTGCCAAGTCGTCGTCGCCATCTCAGCCGATCGCTTCAATGCCCGAGGACTGCACTCTGCCGGAGCCGCTCTGGTAGGCGCCATCGGCTTCATCGTTTCTGCGGCACTACCCGCCACGGCCTACAAGGCTCGTTACGGGGGCCTCATACTGGCCACAGCCGGCTCCTTTGCCTCCATCCCTCCCTTGCTTGGCTGGCTCACATCAAACATAGTCAGCACCGCAGCCACGGGGCTAGCGATTGCCATCAACGTGAGCATTGGCGGAGGTTTTGGGCAAATTCCCGGAGTGTGGATCTACAAGGCGGACGAGGAGGAGAAGGGCTACCCCACAGGCCACTGGACGAATGCAGGCTTTTTGCTCCTCGTCGTGGCTGTGTCTCTCGGACTGAGGGTATTTTATGGCCGCAAGAATAAGGCGTTGCAAGCGTACGGGGAGAGGGAAGGTGTGTCTGTGAGACTCTACAAGTTGTGATTCTGAAGAGCTGGCCCTATGACTTCACAAAGCACCTGCTGTCCGACGAGTTTTTAAAAAGCAAATGAAGGCCTGCTTAGCTCTTGCCTCTGGCAGGAAGCAGAGGAGGCAGTTATCAGGTTACCTATCCAGAGGTAGAAATATTCCATACAAGGTGCTTCAGGTAATCTTCAGTCACAAAAGAAGCCGCACTGTATAGACTTGAAATGAAAAGCTGGCGGCCAAATAACCCTCGATCTCACCCATTGATATTTTTTTTTTGTCTACTGAGGGACGGATCGTAGTATCTTAGTATTGGCTGTGACCTAACGCGTAAGAGAAGAAGTGTCACAGCCTTACAAGTCCAGAACTCTCTATCAGTTATATCGCGGTTTCAGCTTTTTTTCTCATCTTACAATCAAAAGTGGGCATCGAGCCGCCGTTCGCCTTTCTCTTTCAATTGCCATTGCCTTCAGTCATTCGAGATGAGCAGCTTGGCTTAGAGGTCAATCATGCACCGCTAAAGGAATATAAGAACACAGAATAGGAGTAGACGGAAACCTTCCAGCATCACAAAACAAGTCAATCAACCGTTTAGTTTGCGTTGCTCCTCTGGGTCAACCATTCGAGGGTACAATTACACATATCGCCGAGCATCTCTACAATAGCGTCTTCAACACTTGATAGTACTAGGTCCTGCAGTGCCTAGGGCCGGGTAAGATGCTCCGGTATGGAGCGTGTCGCAGCAGGCTCTCTCATTCACACCAATGTCATTAGAATACAAGATCGGCATTCCTTTAAGTCGCCAGCGTGGCGAATGATTATAGAGGACTGCAAGGACAGTGCCAGATCCTGAGGCGCATGCCGGTCTTCCTCAGATCAAACCACCCAGCCAACCAACGGTCGACCAAGCTACGAGACAGAATGTTTTTGATTTTCAATTCCGCCATGCATGTAGATCATCAAATCACCAACAAATAGGTACCTCTCGGCTTCGATCTCTGGGCGACAAGATTCTGGTGGCAATGACGTGGGTCTTTTCCATAAGAACGTGTAGCAGTAGTACCTACCTTATGTTTGCAATGCTTGATGATGTCATGATGTGACTTGTTTAAGCAACCTTGACATCCGCAATTTCAAGTCTAATTGGCACTTGTAGCTCGAGAAGCCATTTGTCGATTTAAGACCGTCTTCATTCAAATCGACACTGACCGTCTCGAAGAGCCCTCTTGATCAGTTATGAGCTACATCTAGGTATCCAGTAGGTCGTATCGTGAGTTCGAAAAGAGAGGAGGAAAAAAAAGCTGCGAGATGCAATGTCGGCCTGTGCTGCATCAAGATACACACGAGCGAACATTTTAATGATTGCAACACCCGAAATCTTCAAAGCACCCGATGTGGTATTCAGAAAGGGATCCAGATCGAGGTAGTTGGAGCATCCGTGATGTTGGGCTAGCATAAAACAGGTACGTATATATGACGGGTTGAACTCGTAGCCCGGGTTGTGACGTCGATCGTTTTGGGTAGTCTCAGCCTAGGGGCTTTGGTTTAAAATTCTAGACATGATAGGACGAGGCGTCTCAAAGTATCGCGGCAAAAGAATGAGTTAAAGAAAGTGGTTGTATTGCCGTTGACTTGTTACGCGGTCGCTACCGTGATGCCTACCCTACGTAACGCAAGTACGTAGTGATGGGCAGATCGACGTTGAGCAAATCCGCCAAGGAGGCTTAAGCTCGACTGCCAGGGTCGGAAGAAGAAACAAAGTTGGCAATATACAGGGAAAAGCCGCCCGCCGCTGCTACCTCTGAAGCTTTGGAGCAAGCGTGTTCGTCGCCAGTCGGTCCAGATGCCAAAACAGACGATTAGCTCAACGCGCTATGCGGCCAATGCAGGCCTTTCAGATTAGCACGATGAGGGGGCATCGTTTTGCGGCTTGGTAGGCGCTTTCTTGGTCTTGCTCCGAGATATTGGGCTCGACGGCTGTCGAAGCATGACACGAAAAACCGACGAGACGGCGCTATCGGCCGCGTGGCGCCGAACGAATCGCCCTGGGCTTGGTGGAAAGGCGCCGGCAGGAATGACGTCTATTGCGGCGTCATTATCCAGGATCGAACGGCGGGCGCCCCGCCAGGCCAAGTGCCAATTCCAAGTCTTTTACGTCCCAAGGTCCAAGGCTAGCAGAACACGCATGCGGCCAAGGATGGATGGATGACGATGCCCGCAGACTTGCAGGCTCCTCAAGCACTCTGAATTTCTGGCAAGACCAGGGAAAAAGACTCTGGGGGACGGCTTAGTTGAATCGAAGCTCTAGAGCCAAGCGTTCCAGATTAGCACGGACACGTACCTAGATCAGGCGCTGAGCGTAGCCACGATGGCGCTGGGCAGCTGTATGTACCGCTGCATCTCCGTCCCAAGCGCCGATAATACACTTGAATGCATGACACCTAGACCGAATCTGGAGACGTTGCACCTACATTACCTTAGCACCAAGGCAAGATCTAAACACTAAGTAGTAGGTAGGTAGTAGGTAGGCCCTCGAAACCTAGCACCTACAACGTACCTGAGGTACCTAAGGTACACCTACCTTAGGTTGTAGGCACCGTATGTGCCTTAGACCAGCAAGTACGCCGCCAGTACAGGTGGTCTCATCTGTATAATGCGCCACCGCGCTCAGTCCCATTACAACTGACTTTTCCGTTTCTCCCCCAACGGCTGGCCTCCCCATCTGCTTCGCTTTTTGCCGTCCTGTGGGCTTGACACGCAGTAAAGTACGGCCCTATTCGTAATATGTAGGCTTAGCTGGGAGGGTGATGTCGTCCCCCCCTGGCTCGTCGTTGTGAATCTGCAAGCCTCTGCCCGGTCCAGCCTGGTCTCGACCCGCCTGTCTGTCGCGCTATGCCCGCATGTCTTCGGCCTCCTAGGCAGCCTAACCCAATGAGCAATGCAGTGATTTGGCTGTGACCCTAATGATGAATGAATGGGCTTTCTCAGCATCGCGCTCGAGCCAGCTGGCCAGGCTACGTGCGGACATGCCGTAAGAGAGCTAGAAGACCACTTTTGATATCCTGTTTTTCTGCGAGTCGGAAAGTGCCAGAGGCCCCAGCTCTGAGTACTATTTCCGTCGTGGCATCTAGACATGTCCTTCTGGGTATTCTCGTGTACCGGGTCAGGACGAGGGGCGGTAGGTCCACGGTTTTTCTGTAGGTGGGTAGTAGTTACCTGAGCGGGCGCTCTGCAAGATTGCAACAGTGCAGCCAAAAGCCCAAGAGGTCTGGTATCACTAGCATAAGGCAGGTACGTAGTGAATACGCAAAAGGTACCCAGGACAAGTTGGCAGATATACCATGGTTAGGTAGGCAGCGAGACGAAGTTTAAAACCGGAAATAAAAATCTTGCTACGCAAGTGCTCGGTCTCTGCTCTCTTCATCAACTTTTTTCATCTTCTCTTCTTTCCCTCCATCTCGTTTGATCTGGTCGATTTGCTTGCCGCGCTTGCAAGCCTGTCTCTCCACGGTACCTACCTTAGATACAGTGTTGCTGGCCTCTAAGAGCGCACCATCAACCCCCCTCTAGTCTCTTCTAGGCGCACTCGCACGTCACTCTCCCTCCACCTGCTTGGACTTACCGTGCCGTCCGCCTTGTCCTTCCGGAACCATCAACTAAAGCCCCTACACTACCCTCTTCCCTCATCCGTCCTACCGCTTCAACAATCCTTTTTTTTCCCTTTGCCTCTTTTTCCCACTTTCCTTTGCTTCCTCCCTCACACGCTATCAATTCCTTCTTCACCAAAACCACTGGCTTGGTCATCTGCTTCTGTCCAGCAGCACGTCTCTTTCATAGAGATCCTACCCCACGAAGGAAAAAAAAGCTTGCTTGTCGACTCGATTTTAAAACCCCGCATCGTCGCGCTGCTCCGCGCAAACGCACACTGATCCTATCTCGGCTGCGGGTTGGTATCAAACATTGCGTTACATCTTCTCTTCCATCTCGTCCCCCCCGCTTCATACTTTTGGCAAACCAGATTCTCAGCAGGCGGGAAGATACTTAAATTTCCGAACCGTCCAGTCTGGCATTGCCCATTTTGCCTCTGCTGTCTTGTATCTTAACCACCACACGGTCGCTCGTCAGCGACGTCTCTTGGTGACCATGTCTACCATCCAGCAGCTCAAAAATTTCATCCGTCATGGTATGACTAAGCCCCTGACATCATGGACTAGCAACCACACAACGGTTTCCCATGTAGTAGCCGGTTGATCACGCTGACAGAGTTGTTCTAGGTAAACAAGCGCGCACTGCCAACTTTAACGAGGATCAGCGCAAACAGGAGGTCTCTCCCCAGCCAGCCGCCCAGTTGCCTCAAGAGAAGACCGTCCCTTCAGGTCCTGTGTACGGCAAACCCGTTGTGAATCAGGAGCCTCTTTCAGCATACTCGGAAGCGCCCAACGACCAACAGAACCGGGCCGCGCAGGCAGGCCATGCTGCAGCCCACCACGTTGAACCAGCCCAGGCGAATGGACCCAAGACCAGGAAGATTGACGAGGCAAATCTGGCTCAGCTAGTTGCCGAGGAGAACGCTAGCAAGAGCAAATTCCCAAAATACCCCGATTTAGACCGATGGGAGCTTCTTGAGAAGATGGGCGATGGTGCCTTTAGCAATGTTTATCGTGCGCGTGATTTGCAGGGAGAACATGGCGAGGTGGCCATTAAGGTTGTGCGCAAGTATGAGATGAACCGCATGCAAGTAAGTTTAACTGACTTGTTTTCCTTCTTTTTTTCTTCTTCTTCTTCCTTTCTCCATCCTTTATGCCGTGAATCTATTCTCCTTAGCTGCCTCGCTCCACTTATGTCGTCTCTTGTTCCATCCCGCTCTTACCAACCACGGTGAGGGGGTTTCCCCTGCTTAGGGAAACAAACATTTACATCCAGACTTCAAAAAGATTCCAAAGGCTGCAGAGGTGCGAGAAATTTTTTTTTTATGTGTCATTTCATTTCTCACGCCAAAACTTCCAGTCTCTATGCATGAGTACATGGAACGACGGCGGTACTCGTGGTGTTCGGCCACAAAAGCGACATCTTGAAAATAACTTATACTAACATACAATCTAGCGGTCCAATATCTTAAAGGAAGTTCAAATCATGCGTCAACTTGACCACCCCAACATCATCAAGCTCATCGAATTTTCCGAGTCAAAGCAATACTATTACATCGTTCTAGAGCTGGCCCCTGGTGGCGAGTTGTTCCACCAAATCGTACGATTGACTTATTTTAGCGAAGAATTATCCCGCCATGTAATCGTTCGAGTTGCCCGCGCACTGGAGTATTTGCATGAGGAGAAGGGCGTTGTCCATCGGTAAGTCCCAAAAGTCTCATTTCTAAGCATGATAGTGGGAGAGACAGGGGTAGACCCGCTCTGACGTCATGGCATCCATCATGGAAAAAACAAAAAGCATCCCTGACACTTATTGTACAGTGACATCAAACCCGAGAATATCCTTTTCAGCCCCATACCCTTTATTCCCTCCAAGCATCCAAAGCCTAAACAGCCAGGAGATGAAGACAAAGTCGACGAGGGCGAGTTCATCCCTGGTGTGGGAGCTGGTGGGATCGGCGAAATCAAGATTGCCGACTTTGGTCTCTCCAAAATCGTGTGGGAGGCACAAACCATGACTCCGTGCGGCACAGTCGGCTACACTGCGCCAGAAATCGTCAAAGATGAGAGATATTCAAAATCTGTCGACATGTGGGCGCTGGGCTGCGTCCTCTATACGTTGCTCTGCGGTTTCCCACCATTCTATGACGAAAGCATCGAGGTACTGACCGAGAAGGTCGCCAAGGGCCAATATACGTTCCTTTCGCCTTGGTGGGATGACATTTCCAAGTCTGCCAAAGATCTCATCAGCCATCTCCTGACCGTAGATCCTGAAAAACGGTATACCATTAAGGAATTCCTTGCCCATCCGTGGATTCAGGAAATCGGACCGACCCCGAAGGATGATAAGGCTCCAGGCATGGTGCCGATCAAGCCTTTCGACTCCACTCAGTTTGAGGAATCCGGAAAGCGATATGATTTCCGGTCTCCTGCGGCTGTCAACCTCCGTGAAGTCTTTGATGTCAGCTATGCTGTCCATCGACAAGAGGAGGAGGCAAAGAGAAGAGCTCAGATTGGTGCACGAGCTGGAGGTGCTGGTCGACCACTCGGTGGGCTGAGCGAGGAAGAAGAAGAGGAGGAGGAAGAAGATAGCGATGCCGACAACATGGATATTGACAAGGATTCCAAGACGCAAGCTCTGGAACAGAGCATGCAAAGAGCCAACATTCAAGATCATGACCACGGCCATACTCGGGGTCGGGAGCGAGAACGAGCCGGTGAGAGAGGCTACGGACAGCATTCAGCAGCCGTTACCGTTGCTGCACGACAACAAGTGCGCGAGAGGCAGCGTCAGAAGGGCGCATTTGAGCTTAACCTCGACAACGCGACGCTACTAGGAAAGCGGGGCAAAAAGGTTCCTGTCATGGGAGCATAGGAGCCGAGACTGGCTAGGCAATCAAGGCCTGCTTCGCCAGATGATGATGTTGCCGTCGACGGGATATTTGACCTTGAGTTTTCGCCTGCTGGCGAGCCCCCGAAACGAGAGGCGCCGCCGGCTCACACGGATGAGTCGAATATATGTGACATGTTACAGTCAGGCATTGCGAAGACGATTTACAAGGAAAATTTGCCAGTTGCGTCATACCTATCGCATACGGGTTAATGTCATTTCAAAGAGGCGTATGGAGTACCGAGGAAAGGGCCAGAATGTGCGGAAATATGCCGAGCGTGTTCTTGTGTCCGGCTTTTCTGTCCTGTTGGGCAGGAGGAGGCCGGCGCGGTGAGTATTGTACGGCAATACAGGGAGGAACAACGATCGATACATGGATAGGAGTTTATGGGTGCGTTGCTTGATTACAAGAATGGGTCTTTCGTGCAAATAAATGGTACGGAGTATGGATTAATCTCAATTGCTTCTACCTCGTGGCCTCTTCATCCATGTTGACGTAACGCTGCGTCATCTATACTCTTCCTTTTATCATTAGAAGGAACCGCTCCGTTAATATGTTTCGTGTGTATTGGAGACTGCCGACGCGTAGTAGCTTTCTCTATCTATTGTACTGATGTGTTCTCAGTCTATGGGTATGTGTGCGTCTGAAAAGCCTCTTTCGGCTATCAGAACGCCAGGTGTATCTCTTTTTTTCTTTCTTTCTCTGTAGCATAGGTAGCTTTCTTGCCTCATCTTACATGTCCTTGGACCGCTTGCTTCGTCAGCATTATAATCTGTCATATCATACCCATCCGGATCCGTACCCGTCCATTGTTCAATCTTAGTACACAAAATGGCCTTGGCGTAAAATAAGAAAGGAAATAGTAAAGAAGAGAGGGGAATAACGGCAAAAGGACAGAAATGAAGGGAAAAAAACAAAAAACAAATTCGGACGTATTCATCTCGTTCGGTTAAGATGGCTGCTAAACGGCAGTCGAAAAAAGAGATAATGATAACGATAATAGAAAAAAAATAGACGACTAAAAACCAAAGAAATTGGCCGCAAAGATGTTTTAGTCGTCCTGGGTTGAATGGGAAAGTAGAAATTAGACGCTCCAGAAGCTATTCTGACTAGCTCCGTGTATGATTTATGTTTTCGTCTTCCAACAGTGAGGTTACACATAACAGACGTCAGTTCACCTCCATGGTCGTCGTTGGTGAGAATTTGATAGTGATCTTCTTGGTAATGGCGGAGGCCCTAACGGGGGAACATGGGGGATAGAATCTGAAGGTATAAGAGGAAGATGGTGAAGCGTCGCGAAAGGAGGCGGCGGCATTCTCGAAGCAGGAGATGTGAGGGGCGATGCGAGTATGAATTGGGGAGAAACAGCTTCGTTCGAGTGAGAGAACTCTGAGTCCGAGGTGGACGGGGAGGAGAATGCGGATGTCAATAGAGGGCGGACGCCAGGTAGCCGCTTGGTGACTCGCCGCAGGGACGGGGGCGTGATGCTATTTTCAGATTCGGAAAGGTCTGAGTCATGTCGGCTGTAGTTGTAGTTGTTATTGAAGTTGTAGCGGATTGATGATGACCGCCTTGGTCGCTGCAGAACCGCGGCTTGATCCTCGCTCTGCCAGGCCATCAATCCGTCACCCTGAATCTCGAGGCCAGCGGCGGAGAAAAGTGGTACGGTCTCTGGATAGGAGAGAGTGAAGGGGATCCAAAAGGACCGACTGATGATGTCGCGGGCGCGGTCTGGGGTGAGGCGCTGGGCAGGGTCCGCGGGTGTGATATCGGCCATGCGCTTCAGAGTCCAAGCCAGATAGCGCGCATAGAGGGCCTGACGCTCCGTGGAGGAATCATGCAGGCGGAAGACGTAGCTCCGAGCAATAGTATTGGCGATGCTGGGCAGTGTCACCATCTTGGCTTGGCCCGGCCCAACTCGCACCAGCTCTAGCGCCTCGAAGCCGTTCTTCATGAACTTGATGCATACAGGACAGGATCGGCCGCCAGCGACGCGCACACTAAAACCATCGGGGTTGTCGGGCGAGGGCGTCATGCCCTTGGCCAAGGCCCAGCAGCGGATCGCTTCCTTGGATTCCTCAGGGCAGGTGATGCTCACGTGGTCGGGAGAGTAGGCGCGGTAGCCATAGTAGATGAGAGCGGCGGTACCACAGACGGCGTAGGGAATGTGGTCAAAGAGGCGGCCGATGCAATCGATGACCTCGTGGACTGTGGCGACGTCCATCATCGAGTCCGACGGGCCTGAAGCCGACTGAGCGGATGGAGATGAGGACGGTGGTGGTTGTTGATCGTGATGCCAGCAAAGGCGATGCTGAAACCAACCCTGGCCACTTTGCAGTGCCAGAGGCACTAGCAATATTGAACCACCGCCACCACCACCACCACCGACTGGACGTTATTCTGTAATGGGAGGCGGCGATAGAAGTCGCGGCCGCGGCGAGAGTCGTGATGAAATGCGCTGCTATTACTGCTATTCGCAGCAGCAATAGTAGTGACCGCAGCTCCGTCAGCCCTAGTAGTTGACAAGCGAGATCCCAGCACCTGGGGCCGCGGCGCAGGGGGAGGAGACGGAGATGCAGTGCTGTTGTTGTTCTGCTGCTGCAGGTAATTGCAATGGCGGCAGCAACATGGGCTCGCGTGCGGATCTGCTGCGTGAACCGCCGCCGCCGCCACAACGAGAGGGACGGCCGGAGGGGGCAAGGGGACAAAGTGTCTTATTATACCTGTTGAAGAGCAGCTGTCGCTGCGCGTGCAGTAGCAGAGGCAGCAGCAGCAGCAGCAGCAGTGACACGACGACGACGAGTCGCTTCTTTTTTTTTTTTTTTTTTCCTTCCCGCTGTCGGTTCCCCTGGGCTGGATGTGAGCGTGAGTGTGAGATGTGTCGCTGCGCCGCCCCCTGCAAACACTGTACGGAGGAGTCAACAGCGGAGCTGGTGTCGACGCGGATGCAGGTGTTGGAGTTGCGATTCGCTGGTGCAGCCGCAGCCGCCATTAATTTAGGGCCAGTCATTTCCATGGTGCCTGTCGCAATGGTACTTGTCGCGGCGGTACTGCGGCTTGTGTCTTTGCCATTACGAGAGGTACCATCTCTACCTATGACAGGGTACTTGTACCACTGTTTAACAGCAGAGGCACGCATGGAACTCGTACCATGGCCGGAAGGCTGCGTCTGCCGCAGCTGATGATATTGATCTGGAGGCTGCGGGTGCTGCTCCTGATGCGTCTGCTGGGGCAAGCCACTGGCTCGGCCGGGGCCACCAGCTGCAGTGTCCGCTGCAGCGCTCGCTGCACAGATCCATGGAGGGGCCCTATGGAGTCTGGTGGGTGCGGCATGGCAATCCCGCTCTCCTCCTCCTCCTCCTCCTCCTACTTCTTCTCGTGCTGAGCGCCTGGCGCGGGCCAGCGAATAATGATACCAGGTGTCACCCGTACGAACAGCGATGGTATTGGTTACCTTGCTGCTGCTGTCACCGCCATCGTCGCTGCCGTCGCCGGCAGTGATGGGTGGTGTGCCTTCCAGGCCGTTTCCCGAGAACAACATAACTTGTGCTTCCTCCACCACCTGTGCAGTAGCTAGCAGCAACGACGCCAACACTAGCTCCAGCCCGCAAGCTGCAGTAGTGCCTGCGACGGCTTCGTCAAAGAATGCACCTGCTGCACCTCGCGCAGCCGAATCGTTGAATCAGCGACTGGCAGCCATGCTCGCGCCGTCATCTGAGGCCCATCCATGGCCTGTCGTTGCTTGGGCGCCGACGTGGGCCTCCCTGCTACCGGCCTGCGAGACACAAGCCTGTCTACTCCGTATGGGCACTTGGCTCTCGATACGGCCCGCCTTTTCGCTTCTGCTTCAAGGGCCCAGGAGCCTAATTGACCTGGAATGGGTGTGGGGAAGAAAAGATCAAGGGTCAAAAGGTCAAAAGGTCAGGGGATTTGTGGATCAAACCAAGCCCAAGTGATGCGAAAATCTGCCATATGACTGCTGCAAAGTTGGAACCCAATGGCCCAGGTGGGACACAATCCATCACCAAACACCGAAACTTCTGTAGTGAGTGGCGAGCTAAAGACGTAATGTTCTTTTCCATTATGCCTATATTGTTTTTTAAAATCAAAATAAGAAAAGTGAAGAAAAGAAACGAAAAAAAAGTAGAAAAAATCAACTATGGGCTTTCAGAGTGCGGATATCCCACCAAATGCTCCGCATTAACGTCGAAGATTCAAGAACAATAGCTGATCGATTGCCATTAACACCCTTCATAGACAGTAGTAACAGACCCAGCTCTAGTTCATAGGGCAACTGCTAGGTAGCTCACATCCACACCAAGATAGCCCTTGGGTATACTCTTCTCACTGTTCACGATGAAGCATCTATGGATTATACCAGCCTGACATCAGAGGTAAAAGGAGTTTTAAAAAAAAGCCCACATAATGCCTTTCATTAAATAGCGACGTGTCTATGAAATAATGCTGCCCGACGGCGGTTCTCACCCTTCACCTACTAGAAAAGGATGGGACTAAGCACTCCAAAATGACAATAAGCACGCACGCATGCACGCACACGTACTTAGCTTTATGGTCACGCAAAACCCCCCCATCCGACTGACCCCAACAGGATGGTAGACTGCCTGCACTGTTGCATCTCCAATACCACACAAGGTTCCGATGACATCCAACATCCAGCGGTGCGCGAAATTTTGGGACGCCCTCTTCTTAGCTTCAGGGGCGTTCCTTAACTGAATATGTAGCCGGGGCAAGACAGTAGGCAGTGTAAGTAAGAACCTTCTTTACTCGCTCCTGATTTATAACTCTCCTTCTGTTTCCATCTCGTCTCCGTTTGATTGAGCTGCCGTTCCCAGGGTCCCATTCTTCTTTGGCATTGTTGCCTCCTTATCGATCATCTGCCGCGAAACCGAGACAATGTTGTCCTCGATAAGCTCCTGACCCACGTCCTCCAAATGCTTCTTTGGATCCAGCTTGCCTACATAGCGGGTCTTGAGCTGCTCCTTTGTCAACTCTGTTTCCTCTTTGACTCGTTTTTCGTAGCCGTCTGCCAGGCTGACCAGCCTCTGTAATCGATCCTTGTTCTTTTGACCTTCCGCGCGGAAATCGTCCATTTCCAAGGCTTCTGTCCATACATGCTTGTGGAGATTCATCAGCATGTTCTCTTCTAGCGCCGTTTTGCGATAATTGATCGCAATCGAATAGTAGTGCCTGTTAAGACCATGGATCAACGCCTGGATAGAAGGCTTGTTGAGATGGCCGAGGTTGCTAGTGCTCTGTCGAGGCTCTTGGCCCATCATGAGCAATTGAGGGTTGATAAGCCGGAAAGCGTCAATCACCACTTTGCCTTTCACCGACTGTATGGGGTCCACAACCACCGCCACCGCCCGTGGATTCAGCTGCTCAAACGACTGTTGAGTATTTATATCAACAGAGGAAAGCCAACAGCCGAAGCCAGGGTGCGAATGGTACCATCCAACCACTGATTCTGGTCTATTTTGCCTTCCGTTAGCCACAAGCACATTCACAATCAATTTGCCATTGCTATTGCATGGCGCTCTGCCAATCCAGCTCACTAGACAGCGCTGAGCAGGGTAACAGCTTACCTCCCAGTTTGCCGTAACATATCCATCATCTTTGTCTGGAACACAGGATCGACAGCTTCGACGCTAACGCCGGTTCCGCTCTGCGGCATAGCAAACACGTCCATGACTTTGACTGTGAAATCGTCGACGAATTCGCCTAGCATGAGCCCCATCACTTCCATCGGCACGCCAGCACGGCCATGTCGGAGCATCTTCAGTAGGGCCAGGGAGGATATGTAGACAGTTTCTGAGTTGTCGATCAAGCTGACGTTGTCCTGCAATGCTATCAGTTAGCACATCTCCCGAAGTCACGTATTTCTCTAGAGGTTATCCTAGGAGCTCTGGCCCCCCTTGGAGAATCCCATACTCGACAAAAGGGAACTTACCGTGCCAGGTGTAACTCCTCCCAGGCCCATCCCACCTCCGCCTAGTAAGTTCCTGAATCGCTCCATGATAAGAGCAATAGAAGACTCCTTGTTATCACTTGGTGACAGTGAGTATTTGGAAGAATGCTATGGAAAGCTAGAGTGTAAAGAAGCTTGTGGTGTGAAGCGGTAGTCTTGGTCTGAGCTGGTGGTTTAGTGGTGGCTAAGGCGCCTAGCAGCTTGCTGATATCGAACAATGACCGTTGACGCAGTGCTCCGGCAGCCTGCTACAAGGGTGGCCGACTGAATAAGCTGATCACGTGCATGGAGCTCTCCAGCTCGCTAGTCTAAAACTTTGCCTAGCCAATAAATGGACATCTTGCGTTGTCTACTAGCCTGAATGTGGCTGGTGGCCATCAGTATACAGACCAATCAAAAACATGGGTGAAGATGACAAAACTTTTTCTGGTTAGTTGAGAGCCTGCAGGGATTTGCAGCCTTGCCGCCGCAATGTTTATCCGCAAATGCAGCCGCCTCTTTGGCTGCCGCGCTTCCTTGAGAGTTCTATCAGCTACTGATTACTTCCGCTTCATACCTTGACATATCATCCAACACCTGCTCGCATTTTTGTCACCAGCGCAACGATGCGGAGAACCTTCTGAATCGAGTTTTAACTATCAAGCTTCTTAATCTCTTATTTTCTATTCTTTTCTTGCCGCAATTTATCTTTCTTCTTTACCAAGCGGTCTAACCCGCGATCAGCCAAGCAGCGTCTTTCGCATCGCATAGCCGTAGAAGGCTCCTTACATAACTGTACCGTCCAAATGAGCGACAGCAATAGTGCTGGGCTCGGTTCGATAGCCCTAAATGGGTCGTCCCCGAAGAAAGTTGCCTACTTTTATGATTCTGACATAGGAAATTATGCCTATGTCACTGGTCACCCGATGAAGCCTCATCGAATCCGACTAGCCCACAGCCTCATTATGCAGTACAACCTGTACCAGAAGATGGAGATCTACGTACGTCGGCCATTAGATGATCTCATCCAAGGATATTGGATCCGGCTTTTGTGAGATGCTGACAAGGCTACAGCGCGCTAAACCAGCTACTCGCGGCGAAATGACCCAATTCCATACCGACGACTATATCGATTTCCTCCAAAAGGTCACTCCTGACAATATGGACAGTTATATGCGAGAACAGGGAAAATACAATGTCGGAGATGACTGTCCCGTTTTTGACGGCCTTTTTGAGTTTTGCGGTATAAGTGCCGGCGGCAGTATGGAAGGCGCTGCGCGTCTCAACCGACAGAAGTGCGATATCGCCATCAACTGGGCTGGCGGTCTTCATCACGCGAAGAAATGCGAAGCCAGCGGCTTCTGTTATGTGAATGGTATGTCTGTCGCAGCAGCCCCTCAGTTCGCCCATTTCTGACCCTTAGCAACAGACATTGTTCTTGGAATTCTTGAGCTCCTGCGATTCATGAAGCGCGTGCTTTACATTGATATAGACGTCCATCACGGTGATGGTGTTGAAGAGGCGTTCTACACAACCGATCGTGTCATGACGGTGTCATTCCACAAGTACGGCGAGTACTTTCCTGGTACGGGCGAGCTTCGCGACATTGGCATTGGTCAAGGCAAGCATTACGCAGTCAATTTCCCTCTTCGCGATGGTATTACAGACGAATCGTACAAATCCATATTCGAGCCGGTCATTGAGAATGTGATGAAGTATTTCCAACCGGAGGCCGTTGTTTTACAGTGTGGTGGAGACAGTCTGTCTGGAGACCGTCTTGGTGCTTTCAACCTTAGCATGGACGGTCATGCCAACTGTGTAAACTTTGTCAAGAGTTTCAACTTGCCCACCTTGGTCCTCGGTGGTGGCGGTTACACCATGCGCAATGTCGCTCGCACATGGGCATATGAGACGGGCGTCCTTGTTGGCCAAGAGATGGACCGGACGCTACCATATAACGAGTACTACGAGGTTTGTCTTTTAGGGTTTCCTTCTTAAACATTTTTTTTCTGGAAGATTTGTGCTAATATGATGCCTAGTATTATGCTCCTGATTTCGAGCTCAATGTCAGATCCTCAAACATGGAGAATTCTAATAGCAGAGAGTACCTGGAGAAGATTACTGCTGCCGTCATTGATAACCTCCGTCATACTGGCCCGGCCCCATCGGTTCAGCTGCAGGATGTTCCCCGGAAGCCATTTGGCGGCATGACTGACGAGGAGGAAGCCGAGCTCGATGACCTTGACGAAGATGAGAACAAGGATGTCAGAATGACTGAGCGTCGCTGGGAGAAGCGCGTCGAACATGAGGCCGAGTTCGAAGCCAGCGATGACGAGGATATGAGTCGAGCAAACGGAGCGACTCGCCGAAACGGCAATAAGCGAACGTTTACGGATTTCCGCAAAGGTGACAAGGAAGACAACAGCGAACGCGCGTCTCCTACCACAGCTACAAACGGTGCTGAGCCCGAAGTGCCAGCCGCAGAAGACACTGTCGACGTCAATGATGACACGATTGAGGACTTTGCTGCCGCAGCCGAGCAAGAAAAGATGCCGGTCGAGAAAACTCCTGAGCCCAAAGAGGCAGAAAAGGAACCGGAAACAGAAAAGCAGGAGGAGGAGAAAGAGAATGTAGATGATGACGGTGATGTCGGCATGGCCGACTCAGAGCCTAAAGAAGAGACAACCATCAAGAAGGAGGACATTGAAGCAGAAGCGGCCCCTGAACGAATCCCCAGCAAGAGTCCACTAGCGGATGACAAGCCAGCGGAGGAGATCGAAATGGCTAGTGCTCATAGTTTGCCCGTCCCAGAAGAACCGAAGCCCTCTGAAACAGAACCGGAAAAGTCGCCCGAGACATCTGACGACAAGGAGAAAGAAGATCAGTCTACGGACGCAATGGAAGTTGATCAAGATAAGGATGAAGCAGAGCCAAAAAAGATTAGCTCACCGACGACTTAAGAGTTCAAAAATCAAACTACGGGAAAGATGTTGTGACCTCCGTTCTGGACTAGACCGGGGTATATGACGCACCGACCGAACGATGCTACGATGTTGGCATATCTAATTCAATACATGTTGTAGAACACTGGGCATAGGGCCAGGGGCGTTTTCGGAGTGAGGGATATTGGCAGGACACATAAGACAGATGACAAAAATTTTCTTTGGTCATTCGTCGAGCGCTGGACTATTATTTTTTGTTTTTGCTTCCGTCTTTTTTTTTTTTTTTTTTGTTATCTTTTCTTTTTTTTTTCTCGCTTTGCTTTGGTGTTTTCCGAAGAGTCGGTAATTCCGGTTCTGGCGTGGAATCTATATCTAAGACATACAAAAACAATAACAAACACTAGTTCGATCTAGCTCCTGATGTCCGCTAACAGAGTCTTTGCCAATCTGAGGGCCTTGTAAACCCCCTTGTTTCTTCCGTGAAAGAGGCAGCCCACGAGCTACTCACCTCGGGCAGGCCATTGGCGTATTGCGCTGGTACCTTAGTAGTCCTTATAAACAGCCAAATTGGTACCTACAGTAAGGCGGGTAGGATGCCTAGGTACCTGCCGTAGGCAAGTTCCTGAGGCTTCTACTCTGTATTTTGGTAGGTGTATATACCACTTAAAGTACTACTATACTAAAGGTTAGTAGCACAGTTCTACTGTGACAGGCCCAGTGGACTTTGAAGTTTTTGGCACCCCCGCCCCCGCTGTCCTGCAGATACCGAGATTCTCCCGGCATGCAAGGCCGCTGCACAGTACCCACACTCGCCTCTTTAGTGAAGGCAAAGCCTAGGAAAAAAAAAATACTGATGGCATGGTAGGCTCGTGGCCCACCATGAAACCTTACTCACTTTTGAAGACCTACCCTTCTGTCGGATGAGGAAGAGACTCTGGATCTAGGCAACACAGTCAATGTAGCTCTCACACACTCATCGAACGGCTCCTCATCCAGAGGCTTTGCTAGATTTTCCCGAGCAATTGAGGAGGGGGGGCGAAGGAAAAGTGGTGACTCAACCTTGTCCCTTGAGGCTCCCATCACCACCTTTGTCATAGGCCCAGTCGCTTTCTTTCATCATAGCTCCCCGAGCTTCTACCTCACAATGTCGTCCTCCGTTGCTAGCGCTGGCCCTTCAAAGGCCACCGGCGATGCAGACGCCACGAAGCTAGACGTGCTGAAGGAGCTGTTGTATGAACGGTGTAGAGAGACGGGCGACATGTTCTCACAGGATGATCTCCTTAGAATGGACGTCATCCCCAACCGGGATCTGCTGCTCCTTGCGCGGGTCGTGCAATCGCTAAGCGATGACAAGCTGTTCATCACCATGAGGGAAGCGTCCGGGCAGGTGCTGTGGAAGTGGCGCGATAAGCAAGAGGCGCATAAGTAAGCCTGACATGCACCCTCTCCCTTTGAAAGAGACACGAGGAAGGATTGAATCATGAAGCTAACGAGCAGCTGTTGCTTCCTTGGTACAGGTACAAACAATGCACGACGGATGAACAGGTCATGGTGTATTCCTTAATTGACGACTCGGGCGGCGATGGAATATGGACTCAGACGCTGCAGAAGCGTCTCAACATGCACGACTCTGTCCTCAAGAACGCGATCAAGCAACTTTTGGCAAAAGGTCTCATTGCGCCATTCAAGAATGTCGAACACCCCAACAAGAAAATGTACATCAAGGCCTCCATCAGGCCGAGCGACCGCGCGACTGGAGGGCCGTGGTATACAGACCAAGACCTAGACGAAGCCTTCATCGAGGACCTGCAGCGCGTCGTTTTCGATTTTATCAAGAGACAGAGCAGCTATCATAGCACCCACGGCGGCGCGGCGAGAGCAACACAGGTCCCCAAGAAGGGCACAATAAAGGGCGGCTTGGGGGAGGCCAAAGGCAAAAAGCGTGACGCTTCTGAGATGGAAGCCAAGGCTGTCGTCCCGAACACCAAAATCGCAAAGACTAGCTCCTCATCTCTTCCTACCTCGGCCTCTTCCCGAAGAGAGCCCGCTCTCCTGCCCCTGCCGGCCGGCTACATGGGGTACCCTACCGTACGCGACATTGCACGCCTCCTCTCCACCAGCGGCATCACCAATAACACCATCCTAAGCGAAGGAGATGTGAAGAAGCTCATTGACGTCCTTGTATGGGACAACCTCGTCGAGCCTATCAAAGTGGCTGGCAAGATTGGTTATCGCGTATCGCGCGTCGCCAAGCAATCCGTTGAAAGCTGGGCCGGCCGCGAAGACCCTAGTGGCCGCGAGGGTGGACCGGAGTTGTACGTCAGCCCACTGACAGAGGCTCCGTGTGGCCGATGCCCTGTCTTTGATCTATGCGAGGAAGGTGGTCCGGTAGGCCCAAGCAACTGTGAATATTTTGAAAAGTGGCTGGGCAAAGAGATCTTCTGAAGGGACAAAATAAGGAATCATATCATCTTGCATCTTTTGGAGTTTTTTTGGCATATGAAATTCCTGGTCTATCGGGTCATGTATATGTATACTCGGCATTTGGCGTATAACGGATAGGTTAACGCAGAAGATGGAGCGTAAGCGTTTGGTATAGACATGCAGTCTCGGTATCATACCAGTGTAAAGACTGCAGCGTCTCAGTGAAGAACAAGAAATGAGAAATGTTCTAGGCCCATTATTTATTACTTGCCAATGTTGTAGGAACAGCAGAAAGAACGTAATTGAGGCTCATGCAAAGGGATTCAAAATGTCATATTGATAAAGGGTAGACACAGACATAAATCACTCCTTCAATGCAGTGAACTTGTATTTGCTGCTTTGTAGCAACCTAGATATAGTAGCTGGCTAAAGGATATGGTGAGGTACTTTGGCAGTCGCTCTCTTTTAGAGCCCCTTCTTTTTTTATCCACCCAAAGAAATCATGATCCCAAGCTGCCACCAAATGGACATACAGAGCACAAAGCTGTCTTTGCACAAGCTTACAGGACACCGCTGTCGACAATGGTGGGACGAGGCTCATACTTGACCTTGCCGTCATCGCGGCCAGTGGCCTCAAGAGCAGTGACAACGTCCATGGACTCCTTGTCAGCGACTTCGCCGAAGACGACGTGGCGGCCGTTCAACCAGGAGGTGACGACGGTGGTGATGAAGAACTGGGAGCCGTTGCTAGATTACCAAGAATTAGGTCAACCTGATCACACACGATCGGCATCGGTCGACTTACGTGTTGGGGCCGGCATTGGCCATGGACAGCAGACCAGGGCGGTCGTGCTTCAGCTGGAAGTTCTCGTCGGCAAACTTCTCACCGTAGATAGACTTGCCACCGGTACCCTGGAAGTCATGTTAACTATCCCTTCTCCTATTCAGAATCTGACGGGGGCTCCCATACGTTACCACGGGTGAAGTCACCACCCTGAAGCATGAAGTTGGGGATGATTCGGTGGAAGGAAGAGCCCTTGTAACCGAAGCCCTTCTCGCCAGTGCAAAGAGCACGGAAGTTTTCGGCGGTCTTGGGGACGACGTCGTCAAAGAGGTTGAAGTTGATGCGACCAGACTGCTCTATTTTCGCCAAAGCCATTAACACCAAGCTCCAGAAGACCATTCCAGATGAACGAGATGATTAACTGGAGCAGAGAGGAGGGTAACATTTTTGTCATCAAAACAACGGTGCACGATAACAAGGTGACTATTAAAGAGGAAATTGATGAAAAGGCACCAATTGAAGTCGGTGATGGTCTTCATTTTCGAATCTCCGCCCAGACGAGGCCTGGGTAATCGACTTTTAAAGGAACAAGCAACTTACCCTTGATCTCGGAAGTAGGCTTGCCGTCCTTAAAGACCGGACCCTTCCAGGTGATGTCGAAGTAACTATGATAGCCCATGGTTAGAGACCGTGATAGGCAAAAACATGGTATATACAGACTTACACCTTGCTGTTAGGCATTTTGGCGGGCTGTGAGTAGAAACGAGGTGTCGCAAAGGTGTATGAAGGTGTAAGGCGTTGTGGAAGAGAGAAAGTTCTTAAGCCGGGGGAGCAGAAGTTATGGCGGGGTAGGAGGGGTTGGAAGAAAGCTGATCTCATTTTGAACGCGCTGGAGGGGTAAAAATGTTAGCAATGGTCGCCGTGGCCAATGAAACCGTTATAACAAGGGAGACGGTGGGGTGAGAGGAGATGGGTCGGTCACGTGGCTTTGCTTCAGGGTACGCGGCAGCTTGACGGAGGGCCTGGCCAGACACAGGGTTTAGCTGGCAGCAGCAGCTGGAGCTCCGTTTGGAAGCTTCCAGAGGCTCTGCCAGAGGCCTTCCAGAGACAATTGCTCCATCACAGCACCAGCTGGAGCGGCAAAAGCATCCAGCTCATGCTAGGCTTTGCAGCCGGTCAAGGAGCCGTTGGAATTGGTGGCGGCCTGTTGTTCCCCTTGGACGGAACTGCCGCTCAATTGGACCACAGCTATTTCGTTGGAAGGGGGGGTTTTTCCGATCGCAAGGAGAGCTGACGTGACTTGGTGTGCACCGAGCTGCAGGTTGGGCTGTAGCAGAGGCCCACGCTCATTGGGCAGTGAGCCAAGAAGGCCTTCCGCCTGCTCCCGCGTGCGGAGGCGCTCCGCCTATCATTTGGCCCATGCTCCGACGAAAACTGGCTGTTTGGAATTTCGCACCGGCGGTAGCCAGGAGGCGATTGGCAAACTGGCCCATCTTCCAAGGCAGCCCGTCGGACGAGGCGATTTCTTTGAGTGTGTGGCAATCGGTTCGGTCAGATGAGGGCATATGGACAGCCCCCTGCACACAGTTTGCCAACGGCTTTGCATTTCCACGATTCTTGCGTTGCCTGGTAGGTTGATCTGTTTTCTTTGTAGAGATGATGGGGCGGAGCAAACAAGATCGGGGAGACAAGGAGATATAAGCTGCATACCTTTGACTTTAAATGTTACAAAACGGAAATTGAGGATTCTACACAGAAGGAGCCGGCCGAAAACGTAGCTTGGGAGACCAGGGTCGACGGGATCGCTTTTACAGATGGGAAGAAAATTTTGGGTGATGTCAATTGCTTTGTTTTTAATCAAGTCCTTGCACATGTGGTTCGTATTCTGGCCTGAAGTCTCAGGTTTTTACTCTCGCATGGACCAAAGCAGGCAATGGTAATCCACACCGACAGCCAAATCGGTCAAGCAGAGGTTTTGGCGAAACTAATCCGTTAGTGCTCCATAGAGAATGCCAGCCAGTCAGTGGGATGACAGATACGGATACGTTTATAAAACCCATTGCGGAATATAGAGGCAAGCCGATAGAGCGCGACTTATAGTAGCACTTATGGCTGTAAATGATGCAAAGCAAAATAAGTATTCTTTATGTCTCGATCTTAGGTAAGGTAACCAACATGTTCGGGCGGATTAACGGGCTGTGAGGCCTTTTGGCCAATTCACAGTATCTGGCTGTGGCAGAGGCCACCCATCTAACTCGTAGATTACGTCACGTGATCATTCCCGTGCGTCTCATAACACCCAGTGGAGTCTAACATGTGTCCATGTCTCCAGTCACGGCGACACTATCGTACCTCAGCCATACGCATAGTTCTTCCCGCCTGGCTCGGGCATCAACTCCCTCTAAGCATACCCTTCGCGCTCTATTCAAATCTCTTGTTAATAAAGTCTGAGCCGAAAATGGACCTCAACGACTTGAAGAACACGGTTGCGAACCTGACCTTGTATGATATCAAGGCCGGGTTCCGGAAAGCTCAGAATGGTATGCTCCTCCTGCCCATTGGCATTGATGTTCATGCTGACGCCTCTGCAAGCTGTTATGAATTACACAGAGATGGAAGCGAAGGTTTGCGAGAGCCGTGTCGGTTCCTCAAAGGATATCTACTAAGACAAAGCACTTCAGGTACGAGAGGCGACAAACAATGAGCCATGGGGTGCGTCATCAACCCTGATGCAGGAGATTGCCAATGGCACATTCAACTAGTGCGCAGTACTCCCTGAAAGAACTAGATCTGGGGCCAAAGAGCTAACAGCTACCAGCCAACAACTTAATGAGATCATGCCGATGATCTATCGTCGGTTCACAGAAAAGTCCGCCGAAGAATGGCGTCAGATCTACAAGAGTTTACAACTACTCGAATTTCTCATCAAGCATGGATCAGAACGCGTTATCGACGACGCCCGTGGCCACATCACCCTTTTAAAGATGTTGCGCCAATTTCACTACATCGACCAAAATGGTAAAGATCAGGGCATCAACGTTCGAAACCGAGCTAAGGAACTTGCCGAACTTTTGGGCGATGTCGACCGCATTCGCGCAGAGCGCAAAAAGGCTCGAGTAACGAAAAACAAATATACTGGTGTCGAGGGAGGTATGACCTTTGGTGGTGGCTTCTCGAGTGGCAGCCGCTTTGGTGGCTTCGGCAGCGAGTCGAGCTATGGTGGTGGCAGCTCCGCAGAGTTTGGTGGATATTCCGGCGGCGTATATGGCGATGGCGGCGGTTTTGGAGGCCAGTCGGGTGACTTCCGTGACACCCAGAACCGAGGAGAGAGATTCGAGGAGTATGACGAGTTTGATGAGGGAGAACGGCCCGCTGGTAGCTCGTCTCGCACAGCAAGGGCTTCGGAACGTTCTCCGGCCAAGAAGCCGGCAGCGCCGCCACCTAAGCAGAAAGAACCTGAAGTCGACCTTTTCTCATTCGACGAACCTGCTCCCGCTCCAGCGGCATCGGCCAGCTCTGGTTTTGCTAACCTCGCCGGCTCGAACAGTGCTGCCGCTGGTGATGATGATGATGATGAGTTCGACGATTTCCAATCGGCAGCCCCAGCAGTTCAACCTATCACGCCAGCAGCAGGCTTGTCCCAGCCTTTATCACCAACTTTAAGCAGCCCTTCGACTACGCAATTTGCTGCTCCAAAGCCGCTGTCAGCTCCGCAGCAAGCTGGCATCAGCCAGATGGTCAACATTGCGTCCATCTCACCAGTTAGCAACGCCAACCCGACTGCTGCCGCAAGCTCGGCGTTCAGCCCACCAATTCAACCTACTAAGCCTACCGGCTACCAACCTACCGGACCCAACTACTTTGGCACAGTTCAAGCTCATCCAACAGGATCTTCGAATTCACCCCTTAGTCCCACCACTGGCACACAGCCTGCCAACAAGTCCAGCGGCAAAGCAGCTGCTGGTGGGGATGCTTTCGGCGCTCTTTGGGGCAAGGCCAGCGCTGGCATTAAGAAGCCCAGCACTCCCACTACCGGGCCGGCACTGGGTCAATTAGCCAAGGAGAAGAGTAGCGCCAGCATCTGGGGAGCGCCCGCTTCAACATCGTCTCCAGCCCCTCAAGGTGGCTCTGCTTCCGGCGATTTGCTTGGGTAAAAGGAACGACAGGTGGTATAGTAGTAGATGGTCTGGAAAAATCTGAATCGCGGTGGCTGGACAATACCTATCAAAAGCGATTACAGTATGGAGAGCAAGCGCGAAATTGCAGCTTTTTTTGATGATAGGATCTTAGATAGGCGTACGGCGCGCATGTTGATGAGTACAAAATTAGTTTGAAACAGCCAACCGGAACCAGGCCGCCCGATGTGCAATGCGAGTAAGCTTCCAAATGCATACTAGCAGGGAGTAAAATGAGTTCTCAACGCATGGTCTCACTCTTCGTGTCTCAAACACGGCCATGAACCGGCCATCTCGCCCTCGGAACAGCTATTTTTGTCAAATGTCTCTGCATTCTACTTTAGCGAACATGCGGCCTGTAATGTAGCCGCTCTAGAGCTAAGAATCATCGCCTAGCTGAGCCTCGTTTCTTTTGATGCAACGAACGCGCGATCCGGACAGGGACCATGTGCTTAGCGGAGCCCTCCGATCCAATCGTCCGGTAGGTGGGGCGCGATCTTCCGGCTGCCGAGTTCCTACCGCCGGCGCTTAATTGCCGCCCCAAACAAGAAACGAAGAGAAGCGCCAAGCCAGAAGTCTGAATCCTCGGCAGAAGAACGCCGTAGCAGCCAATTGATCAGGCAAAGGCCATTGTTCAATAGGGTTCCCTTGCAGTTGGCTAAGCATGGCGGCTGCCCACGACCTGATCCTTTGCCAGGATTTGCTAACGAAGCTAGACCGGTTCCAAGGCCGCCATGTTTCTGTCGCCGACTCAAGCCAGACTAACACGACACGATAGATCGAGATGGATGCAACCTTGAACCTGAAACATGGCGCGCCTATTGGTCTGGCGTCGTGATGTGAGACCAAGAGTGTACATTGACGAACAATATCTCGAGGAAGAGGTGATATTAGTAGCATGTTACCGATTTTAGTGTCAGCGGTATTGTGAGGTAGAAGAAGCAACGCTGAAATATAAAAGAGAGCTCTAACTCCTCCTTTCCCGATTTCTCTTCTTCTCGAACGAATAAACTTTACCAAACATACTATTTCTTTTCTTCCTTCCTTTGATTTTTCGTTCCTGTCTTATTTGCCTTCCTATTTTCCCCCTCACCTTTATCTTCCCAAACTTTCTCCTTGTTTATTTATATTCCTTGGTTGATGGTTCTACGACATTGAGCTTATAGGTACACTCGAAGTTCTCGCCTCTCTAACTTCCTCAACGTTATTTGACGAATATCTCTTTTGGGGGAGGGTTGAAGAATAGCCTAGACGGATCCCAATAGATCTTGCTCAATCTTGATACTTTCTTTATTGTTGTCATCTCGACCGTTTGGGGTCGTCAACGTCCAGCACAATTACCTTCTTCACGTCATCTCTACCCACAATCCCTCTATATCCAAGACGTCTTCCTCTTAAGACTGCGAAAGCCTCGCGACCCAAGCTCTCGGTACAGACGCCGCCTCTCACCAGCATGGGCTCTCCACCGGCCTTTGGCGCCTTGGGCGCGACATTTACGGCTATGCGGCTGTTACAAGCGGTGTCGCTCATCTCTATCATTGGCCTCACAAGCAATTTCGTCGCCGAGCTGGTCTCGAGCTCTTTCTCTACTCCGCCCGCCCTCATTGGCACACTGGTTGTGGTGAGATTTGTCCTGTGAACCATCTCCCATGGTTGAAAGAGATAGGCAATGCTTCGCAAGAGATGATTGGACTGACCGATTTACGATAGGCTTGTCTGGCTACGGTGTACATCATCATTACTTACATCCTGTACTGGGATCATATGCTTCCGCTGCTTGTTGCCACCGGGGCAGACGGTCTTTGCTTCATCGCCTCCCTCGTTGTGGCCTGTGTCCTCGGCAGGCCTGTGAGCTACCTCAACTGCAACGCGTTTCCCAAGGAAGGAAATACAGGCAACTTTATATATTCCCTCTTTGCCAATGTCAAGCAGGTCATGTCCGACTCGTTTGAGTGGGTCGATCCCAGCAAGACGTCGTGCTACGAGAGTAAGGCCGTCTGGGGCCTCTCCATAGCCACCTCTATACTGTTCTTCATGTCGACCATCATATCCCTCTGTCTGTGGAAACGCATCAAGGGCAGCTCGAGCCGTTCCCGCAAAGCGACGGATTACGAATGAGGGTACGACTGTCGTGGCGACTTGTCGGGGGTGCCTCCAGCGCCGAATGTCCTACGCAAGGCCCGAAGCCTTGGGACAATGGCCATGACGACCGCACAGCACCAAGAAAAGAGGTCTTTGTACGACGGCAGTGACGAAGGTCTAGAGAGTCACATTCCCGTCCAGGTTCTCGAAGACCATCATCCCTACTACCCCCCAGCCCCCACGGCAGCAAAAAAGACAAGGCAGCCCCGCCAGGGCGATGTTGCTCGTCCCATAGAGGAGATGCCGCCGCTGCCTGCTTTCAACTCCAAACTTGCATCTCCTCTAATTCCATCCCCAGCAGATTTTGGCACGCCTCCCGCGAGCCCACTATCGGTAACCGGCAAGACGAAGCGGAAGACGCTGCTTCAGAGAATAGAAGGGTGGTGGGATCTGGGTTTATTAGAAAAAAGGCGGACGTTTCTCGGAGGCAAATCTGGATAAGATAATTATGGGTGGCGAATGCATTATGAATGGATTTTGAGTACGACTGGTTCAGTGACGGGTATAAGCTGCGAAGGCTTTTTGTTTTAATGAGGTCGTGGTCACAGGTTATAATCGGTTTGCACCTTTAGATTTCGACGATGAATCCTCTTGGGCAAAGAATTGGATCAAAACAGGGTACAGCCCATCAAGTACAGATAATAGTTGGAGCCATCCAATGTAGCTCGGGAATTGACAAAATTTGATGTTATCATTATGCTGGTCTAAAGATGAGTAATTCGTTCAGGGCCAGTGGCTGGAAGGTTGTTCTGCTATGACTTTGAGCACGATCTCCCTCTGGAGACGTAAGGGTGCACCCTCGAACTTTGGCCCGCATAAATCGCACTGTGCACCCAAGGCTTTTCGCCAGATTCGGTACAGCTGTTCTTTGCGGCTTGCTGTACGGCGGAGTACGGAGTACCTGGGTTGAGAGGACAATCAGATGGAGTAGTTGAGGTACTACTAGTAGGTACTGTAGACATCTAAGGTAGTAAGGTACCTAAGTAGGTACGTAAACCACCCATCTGGGTACCTGTACCTACTAGGTAGGTAAGACGCCAAAGTATCGCGCCTACCAGAAACCTTGTAGGTACTTGCTAATAGTGAAGAAACCCCTATTAATCAGAGAGGCGCGCGTATAGAGTTACGGGGGCGAAGCTCGGAGTACGGGAGCGGGCTGTCAGCGATACCGTCGTCAACCCCCTGTCGTCTCCTGTTCTTGAGCAATATAGGCTACTACTAGTACTAAGGTACCTTAGGTACCGCAGTTCAGCAGAGGTACGGAGTACATGCTGTACGGTACCCTCATACACTACCTTACTGGCTGCATTAGTAAACTGCATCCTCATTCAACCTCCAGAAAGAAATACGCCGTCGCGGTCATCGCACCTCAAGAGACACCAGCCAACGGTCTATCATAGTGCAACTGACAAGCCATCTTCCTCCGACGGTAAGGAGGGGCGGAGAGGCAATCCTAACACCAGAAAGCATGTCTTCCATTAAGCACCTCTTATCGGCCAAGGTCCGATCTCAGTCAGGGTGCTACACCTGCAGACTGCGTCGCAAGAAGTGCGATGAGCGTCGTCCCATCTGCTCGGGATGTGCGGCGTTGGAAATCACTTGCTATTTCGGAGAGACGAAGCCCGATTGGATGGACGGCGGGCTAAAGCAAAAGGAAATGGCCGAGTTTGTCAAGGCGCAGGTTAAAAAGCAGGCCAGCCAAAGGCGGGATCGCAAGTATCTCGAGATGCTGGAGTCGGGGACCAGAAAGGTCAACCTGAATGGTGGCGCTGACGACGCCGCTGCCGATGTGGACGGCGATGCGCCTGCGGATGAGACTCACAAAGCTGGCGATCTGGAGCGTGGATACGCGAGCACGACGGCGCCCTCGACGAAGGAATCGCCCAACAGTCACGTATCTGGCAGCACAGCGGGCACATCTCCTCCAGAGATCCCTTGGCACACTCAAGTCTTCAACAGGGGAGAGGAGGATCAGTCGGAGCTCGAACGCAGGTCGGACATCCACTACGCCTGCATCTACCTGGATTACGTCTTCCCTCACCTCTTTCCCCATTATCGACCTCACATTCTCGTCGGAGGTCGCGGATGGGTCCTGGATGTTCTGCAGTCCAATAACAAATCGCTCTATCACATCACCATGTCTCTCGCGTCCTATTACTTTGCATTGATCCTCAACAACGGTGAGCCGGAGCACGAGGAATGTATGCGCAAGATGAACGAGAACTTGCAGAGCCAGATGGAGCTGGGTTTGCGAGAGCTGCAAAAGGAGGTCAGCTCGCTGGATCATCGCAAGATGAATGCACGAGAAGGGCTTGTGGTCTTGGAGAGCATCATTCAGTTGCTAATCTTCGAGGTCGCCACGGGTAACCGGGAAAATTGGAAGCTACATCTGGACGCTGCCATTGCTCTATTTCGCCAGATCCTCCCGAACCCGGACGACTGGGCAGAAATGCTGCATGGTTTGATTAACCCGCGCTGGCCGCCACCAGAAATGGGCATGAGGCGGCCGTGGAGCACCAGCCAAGCGGCCTGTAGATTCTTCACCGCAAATCTACACTACATCGACGTACTGTCGAGTGTCACGCTTGGTTGCCCTCCTCGGCTGCTCAACTATCAGAGTGTCATTATTCCGTCATGCAAGACCATAGACTGGAGCCCTTACACCATGGGAGAAAGCTATCTCCGTATGGAAGAATTTCGTGGACTACATAACTGGGTGCTCTCGGTCATTGGTGACATTGCCTCCCTGCATTCGTGGAAAAAGACGCAAAGCTTGGCTGGCTCATTGTCCATCAACGAGCTTCTCTCCCGGGGCCAAGTGTTACAAGATGCTATCAAGGGAGGCATTATGGCTATCCAGACGACATGTCCGCCTCCCGACACGCTTGCTACCGTCATCTCAGTACCTGTCCTGAGTGAGCAGCCTTCATATGCGATGCACAACACGATATGGTTGAATGCGGCGTTGATTTACTTGAACACCGTCCTCTCGGGCTGGCAGCCATCATGTCCAGAAATCAGGACCGTCGTTTCCAATACGACCGAGTTGTTATACAGTCTTCCGCGCGGCACCTGCCTCGGGGCTTTGGCCTGGCCTCTTTGTGTGGCCGGCTGCCTTGCACCCCCTGAGGATGAGTACAAATATAAGGAAATGGTGGCCCGGCTCGGTGGGCTGCAGGTATTTGGATCGATCAGGGAGGCTATGAACGTCATGCAACAGGCTTGGGCTCGGCGGCCTCTAGACGAGAGCTGGGATGTTGCTCAGTGCATGAACATTCTGGGACATGGCGTTGTGTTGTTGTGATACCCGCTTGGCACGTCGGCGTTTTGATTGATGCGTGATAGGTTGCCATAGCTTTTGCTTCTTTTGGGTTTCTTTTCGGTTTCCATTCTTTCCATCTGGTTATTACTTCAATGGCGGGTATGTGTTGTGCGGCAGAACTTTCTAGTGGAAGACTTGTGAGGTGAAAATGTAGAGGGTTTGGTTTCTTTTAAGATACGTCCATGGGTAAGCTCACGCTGGGCACCTTAGGCTTTAGCAATTTTTACCAGACGAATTTCATGGTCTGCTCAACTGATGTCGGTTGCTACCCATCGTTTGCAAATGGAAAGGACTGTTCAGAGATAGCTATTTATGTGCGACTTCGCGAACTGGTAGGGAGCCGAAGCGAGCTTGAAGTCCGGCAGACCCAAATTAGGAGGCAATCGGAATCTTTGCCCGGGCAATGCAGACCTTTTGGCAAAGATAAAGCCAACGTTTGGGACGCTGCGATTCCATGTCACCACGACGGCACGAAATGTTTGGAGAAAGAACTGACTTAGACAAAGATCTGGAAAGAGCAAATTCTCTAACCTCCATCTCTCTCCATTTCCTTGGTCCGTTCCACTGCTCTGCTTTGCTTTTCATGGCTTAATAAGCTTGCTTTAGCCTCATCACTGCCTATAACTGGAAAATCCTCAGCAGTAACTTGATATCAATTCACATGATATGAAGGGGGTTTCATGATTTAGATGCGTGAATCCACTCGTCGTCATCGAATACTAAAACCAAACCGGGCGGCCGATTCTCAGACAGAATGGCTCGAGGCCTTGCATCGCCATGCCCTAACACCAGTTTCGGTTTCTTCTCAGGATTCCGCCTTGTAGGTCGGCATTTATCTCTATCTGCTCCTGTTGCCCAGAAGCAACCAAGAAGCGAATAGTCGCTAGCGACACTACCTTGACACTAGCGACTAACGTGGCCGATGACATTGATAATGACGAGGACGCGATATGTCTGATATCTTTGGCTCCCAAGGCTGTCGTAGGTGGTCTCATTGCTTGTGCTTTAGGAGTTCTGGTTTACCGCTGCAGTGTTTTCTCAAAGGTAATTGATTTGGAATCCCGAGATGAGGAATCATCGTTTTGTCTAGATTACCGGCTTCTCTCGAAAGCAATTTGATGCTAGGAATATGAACAAGCTGTAGACTTGCTACATCCGTGAGAACATGGCGATTTTTACATGCTTTTAGTATTTTCTAGCCCATTGATGAGGAAGGATGGCATAAGAACTGCATATGCAGTCTCCACCATCCAGGAAATCGGAGAATCTCTCCAAAAGTATGGTATAGTACATCACATTGATTTTCTCTCTATTACTCATTATCGGTTGTCTATATAGTTTCACTCCTTGTCTTATATCTCAATCACTTTCCGCTGAACGGTAAAGCAACAGTACCTTCAGTTGAGCACCGAAGCCAAAACCTCAAACCATTTGTTTACAGCAAAGCCGGTAGCAGCTATCTCAAGCAAGTTGATGACCATCGCCTGAGGTGCTAGGCCTCAATGGTCGATGCAAAACCTGTTCGTGGTTCCGCCCATATTTCACTCTCCCAATTTTCCAAGATGGACATGAATTGAACCATGGTTCGATGAGGAGTGTTCACTCAATGTCGGAATCGGAAATGAATAATATCCACCAAATTTGCTCTGTCCTACCAACGCCGAACGGCGGCAGTGCAAAAATGAGGTTATTAGCTGAAGAGGAGGAGCTAAAACTGCGATGACATTTTGGCCCAACATCTATGCAACAGACCAAAGAAGCTCGCTTAAGCAAACGCTCCCACTATAGCCATAAGCGTCGCGCCAGCCACGACGGAGCAGTATGCGTGCACGCGCTTCTTGCCCTTCAAGATGCGGTAACTTTTCTCCGTTAGGAAGTCCTCGGCAAGCAGCTGCACCAGACCAGCATAGAGCAGCAGACCTGAGGAGACGGCGTTTGTGGCACCTACAACTACAAGACCCGTGGCGCTACTCGGATCCCATCTTCGCTGTAGAACGAGGCCAATTGCCTGGCCGATGGGCGTTGTGGTTCCATAAGCTAAGACCATGAGCCAAGGCCGAATAGAGTCCTTGGGGAAATGGATGGCCGCGATCCGGCTCCCCAAAGCCATGCCTTCGAATGATTGGTGAAAACTGATGGCGATCAGGAATACGATGAAGGCCGGGCCGGTCGCTACAGAGATGGCCATTCCTATGAAAACGCTGTGGAACAGTATCCCTGCCTCCAACAATAAGCACTGCAGCATCCGGCGCTTTTGCTCTTCGGCTGATTGCGGCTGGCTACCGTCTGGATGATGGCCGCCACCGCCTCGGATATTGGGCTTCATGAGCGAAGCATACGGGCCATTTTGCGCACTGCTACCGGCAGGGGCCGGATCGAGCTCTGCCAAGTCTAAATCAAGGTCCGACTCCCTGTCATCCTCCCTTTGGTCCACAGACTTATACCGTGACACCGCCAGACTCGACTCTGGCAAAGGCGGGGCGTCAGCAACAAGTCCTTCTGTTGCCTCCAGGTCATCCAGGGAGATATCAGCTGGCCGCTGACCCGCTGAACGCCTATCCGTGCGCCCTTCAGAGGCCAGATGCAGCTCCTGTGCATCATCCTCGGCCTCATTGCTCTCATCCCAGAAGTCGTGCGTGTGCGAATGTGAGTGGCCGGCACCCCGGGCAGTCAAGTACGACTCTACGCCTATGACGGCGAGGGCAGAGATCATGGCTATGAGGCCTGGGAACGGGGTATATCCTTGGCTGAAGAAATAGGGCAAGCATGGATCGGTTAGAGACGAGAAGGCAGTCGGGAGGAGGTGTACGAAGGCCGTCGCAAGAAGAACGCCCGTGCCGACATGTTGACAGTAGAATATGATTGCATTTTGTCGTTGGCCCGCGGTCGCGCGTCGTGATAGTAAGGGGAACCCGCAAGCTGCGCGCAAGCTCCATTAGCAATCGCCTTTGGTTGCCAACCGTGACCCCCATTTGTATGTCGCCTTACCAAGTGTGCTGAGGACCAGGATTAAGAGCAGGGCAAAGACGTGTGCCGCCGTATCATACCAGCCCGAGTTGCGCCCGCCGCACTGCGGTCTTCCCCCTTCGTCTTGTCGTCTTTGGAGTTCGGCAAGAAGCGCGCTCGACGGAATGGATGCCCACGCATCTAGCAAAAAGAATCCTGTCGCATTAGAATATATCTTTGGCTAAGGAGGACGATAAAAGTCAAGGCGATAATTCCTACCTCTTAGAGTCAGCTCGCCCACCTCATCCATAGCAAGCATGTCGCTTGGCCTTGGCAATCAACCAACGAGCCGAGGCCCGCAAACATTGGGCAAAACCCAAGAGATCCGGAATGCTGTTCCTGGTGTGTCTCTGTAGTTGTATGGCCGTCGATAAGGAATGAGGCTGATCACTTTTATCAATCCATTCAATGGTATTAGATCAGCGACCTGTACTGATACGGAGTAGGCAAGTTGGCATGGTTGATGAAGTAGCTTGTCCCGCCTAATCTTCGGCTGAGCTCAGATACACGCAGAGCCTACGCTCATTAGAAACATAAGGTACCCAATAATGTACCTCAGCCGGCGCAATATTTGGGGAAAGCTAGCTTGCTTTTGGAAAAGAACAAGATAAAGAGAAGATGAAGACGAAAATAGAATGATGGTAATAGCAGCAGCTAGGAAGCCTTATTCAGGGAAAAGGACATATAATGTGGGAGGATGTTCCGCCAATATCGGCATGTGATAATAGGGGTCAGTTCAATGTAGTAGCAGTAGTAATTACTTTGAACTCCCAGAGTACTACTATAGGTTACTACCTAGTAGTAACTTTAGATCACGCTAACTCGCTATGCTATCGGCAACCTAAGCGCTAAACCCCCAATTGATTGAGTATGGATAAGGTACCTAGCATAGAAGGTAAGTCTTCGATGACGGATAGTACTAACCTACCTAGTAGGTACCTTAGGTAAGGTACCAAAGGCACTTGGCAAGAGACTGCTGCAACTTGCTGTGAGTGCCTATCTACCAGGTAGGTAGCTGACATGCTGACTACTAACTTACTATAGGTGGGTTGGTAGGTAAGACCTAGGGCAACTCTTTTGACAAGCTGTCTCCGTACAATAGCTGGTGCGAGTCGAACCTCATGCCAATTAGATTGATCGGTCGTCTTCCTTTCGCTTCTTTGTCGCATCTCCTCTAACGAAGATGCTAATACCCACCGAGCCTATACGTCATTCTATCTGCAGCCAATAAGTGCGGGAAAACTTACTAATACTTGATTGGAAATGGAGCAAGAGGATTTGATTTGAAATGGAGCAAGGGATCGTGATTGGAAATGGAGCAATGAACTTGACTGGAAATGGAGCAGTGGAACTTCGCCGAATCAACTCCATGGCGGTCAAACTGGCTTGTTAAAAAGAAGTCGCAGCTCGAACTTTAATTTACCCTCGGCCACAAGAATCGTGCCACTGCAACTCAATCAGAAAAAGCAAGCAAAGTCATTCATCATTACCCATCGCATCATGTCGACAATTGGCATCTTTCCCGCCTCTGGCGCTCTGGGCAGCAGCACCTACACTCATCTATTGAAAGCTGTGCCCCCTTCCAGCGTCGTCCTCATCAGCCGTTATCCAGAGAAGATTCCCAAGACTTACCACGACCAGGGAGTTAGCATTCGCCAGGCCACGTACGAGTCATCGCCCTCCGAACTGGAGGCCGTCTTCCAAGGCGTCGACGTCTTGTTCCTCATATCTTATGCCACCCATGTTCACGAGTATCGCACCAAGTTACAGATTAAGACGGTCGATGCTGCTCACAGGGCGGGCGTCAAACACATCTTCTACTCGTCTCTTGCGTTTGCGCTGCCAGACAAGAGAGAAACGCTGGCAGTGGTCATGCGTGCCCATCTTGATACCGAGGCACACCTGCGTAGCCTCGCCGACAAGGATCCCGGCTTTTCTTGGACTGCGATCAGAGAGGGCCTATATCATGAATCATTCCCCATCTACACTGCATTCCTGGACATCAAGGAGCCCGCGTTCACCGAGATACGCATCCCTCATGATGGCTCCGGCCCCGGCATAAGTTGGGTTAAACGTGACGAGCTTGGTGAGGCCACGGCGAAGCTCATTGCTGAATACGCTCAAAATCCGAGTGATTTTCCCTGGAAGAATAAGCTTGTGGTCCTGACGGGGCCTCGCGAATGGTCCCTTGCTGATACCGTCAAGCTCTTCTCGACCTTGACCGGGAAGGATTTCAAGATCCGTCAGGTCACCGTGGAGGAGTACGTCTCACAGCCGCAGGTTCTCGCCAAGTTTGGATCTCGTGACCTCGCGCTTTCTTGGGCAACCGCGTGGGAGGCCATTCGTGCTGGGGAGACGGCGACTGTAACGCCCACGCTCGAACAAATATTGGGGAGAAAGCCGGAGGAATTCGATGTCTTTATCGCCAATTTACTTCGCTCCGATGCAAAGCAATGATGCTAAAGCTGATAAGTTGCTGAGTGACAGACGCAAAATCGTTCAAATAGTTAAGGGTGCGAGCAATCCATAGGTAGAAACTTCAACAGATAATTGATGAGTTGTCTTGACTATTTGATACATTGCTGTCACTAACTCAAATCGTTCCATAACTTGAACTTGCGTTGTCTCAGACATAGAAAAAGAAATAGCTCCCATTGCAACTCCGTGCACCTGGCATGCAGTGGCTCTAGATAATAGCTACGATAACCCAAAACACTAGCCACCTGCAATCCATTCAAGGAAGAAAGGAAAAAAAAAAGGACATCGAGAAAAAAAAATCGGCCATGTGAATGATGAAGAGGCTCCATGTGTCAAAACCAATCGTATCTCACTCTTCCACGGGCACTGCGCATCCAACTTCAGTTAACCATACTGCGGGAGGTTCGTGAACAATATACGTATCCGCTCTGCCCGCTGACATGCTAGGAAACTGCGTCGTTCAATAAACCTCATAAAAAGGGTGGGGGGCCGCTCCAGGCCAGCCTCGCCACAAGTCCTTCCGAGTGAATGACCTCGAAAAGAGGGCAGGGGAATCAGACCACACATACAGGCAGGGCGGTATGGGTGCAGAAAAGAGAGGGTATAGAGATACGCCAAGACACGCGGGAAGCCGAAGCCTGATTGCCATCACGGGCCCGTTGCGGGCTTGGAAGAGCGGGCATAACGGTATATTCCGGCTAGTGCTCGCGTTAAGATGCAACAGAAAACAAGAAACAAAGATAGGAACCATGACGACAAAATGCTAAGAACAGCCTACATGAGAGTCGTTGCCAAAGGCCTCTCAAAAGCAAGGATATCATCAATAAAAGAAGAAGAAAAATCGTACATCATGCATAAACCCGCCAAAATGGCTGTCGTCGTGGCTTTAACTCAAGAGCAGTAGAAGGGTTGGATGAGGCATGGGATAATCAAAATTGTAAGATCATAGGAGGTACAGGGGTTCACCATTCGCTCAAAGCCGTAGATGACAAATCAAATAATTCAATAGGCAGCAGCAGTAGAACCTTCGCTGGTAGCCACAGCTACTAATGCCTCAAGGCGCCTTAGCGAATCTGGATTGTTGGAGCGATCCTGTTGTTGCCTCTGCTGTTGCTGCTGCGGTGGTGCTTGTTGTGGTGGTGGTGGTGGTGCTAGTGGCGGCGGTGGTTGTTGCTGGTGGTGGTAATGGTGGTGCTGTCGCTGGTCAGAATGCGACTCTCTAGCAGGAAATCCAGCAAACCCGTTAAAGTTGGGATGGATCATCCTATCGACATGGAGGTTTCGCCCATCTGGGGGTGACTGCATATCCTGAGGCAACTGATGGCCATTTGCATGAGCCATCACCGCAGGCCCTTGATACCAGCCATGACCCTTGCCCTCCCTGACAGAGGCCAAAGCAGGAGCAGACATTGTATGTTGGTGAAATGATCGACCTGGTGTGACTGAAAGCGGTGTTTGTAGGCTTGGTCGCGGCTGCTCTTCGAACCGGACCGTTGGTGGGTTCACGCGAGCTTGTTCGACTTGGGCTTGAACTGCCTTATGAACCTCGGATGCCCACATCCCAGCGCTATCCCGAGGGGGAGTCTTGTGGCCTAGATCAAGACGGCCCAGCCCACGCTGCAAGCTGACATCGTACATATTAAGATTTCGCCTCTCGTCGGCTTGGATGGCCTCCATTACCGGCGGTCGATGGGACAGTTCTGTGTCGACTGCCATTGGAGACTGGTTACGTCTCGGAGGTGTGGCTGATCGAGGAATAGGATCAAACGACTCAATGCCGGGAAGACGAAGAGTAGACTGAGGGTTGGTGGGAGTTGCAATAGGCGGCGGCGGATTCGGTCGCACAGACTGGCTGAGGACAGCATTTAGCTGAGCTGTGGTACCATTGAAGCCACGGCTATCTGGATGCCAAGTCCGCCGTCGCCAAGCTTCCTCGCCACTGCTTGCTATTGAATCTCTTCTGGCGGAAAAGCCGGAGGTTGAAATGGTTGGCGACGCAACAAAATTTGAGCTTGAAGAGGAGAACGCTCCCGGGTTTGAGCTGTTGATGAGCGTCGGTCCAAAGTTAGAGCGGCCCGGAATCTGGCCCCGGCCGAATTGGAAGGGGTTCGCTCCCGACGGAACGCTCAGCCGACGCCCAGGTGTTCTGGTGCCCATTGCATACATGCTGTGAGACCGTGAATGTGATGACGGAGAAGCCACGCCAGAACCCCATCGTGGGCTGCTCTGGGCAGTCGAGAACGTAGCGGAAGTTGGGGTGCTGAAGTCACCAGGAGACTGAGGCCGATAGGAAATTGTACTGTCGACACTGCTGCGATAAGATTCTAACGACAGCCTAGAGCGAGGATCAGCCGCCATTACGAGCGGCGGCGGCCGCCGACGATGATCAGCCTGGGCGCTATAAGCGGATCCAACAGACGTAATGCTGGATATACTCGAAGTAGAGAGGGATTTCGAGTGTCCCCGGACAGGACCACCAGCACTGCCACCAGTGGACGCCCTCGCCCTGTTGCCAGCCTGACGGACCCTATCCGTCCTAATCTGGCGCTGGAATCTCGAGCCAGTAGCCGCGAGAGAGTCAATCGGGATATCCTCATTCACATGGACGGTCTGGGCATGTTGTCTCAGATTGTCCAGCCGTGAAAATCGCCTTGAGCAGTGACACTGAAAGGGACGTTCTCCAGTATGCTTTCTGAGGCCTCATTAGCCACAAGACAAATCCCGGATGGATCTCAGTTACCATCAACCTACCGGATATGCCTCGCCAAGTGTTCGCTCCGCGTGAAGCTTAGATTACATGGCGGGTAGTCGGTGCAATAAAATCGCTGGGACTTCTTTTTCTTGTTCGACCTCGACCCATCTGCATTCACGCTCTCAGCGTCAGAGCCTGCGCCATCCTCAACAGTATTAGTCTCCCCATCTGAGTCCTCCATATCTACATCCATCGAGCTCCGTTGAGGAGATTTGGTGGAAAGTTGGGAGCTCTCGTTGTGTGAAGCACTCTCGATCGACTCGGCGGCTGGTGAGACTTGGGCAAACGGACCCGGCGGCAAAGGTCTTTGACCGGTCATGTTGATGCTATTGAATGTGGCTCGAGTAGGCGTCTTGCCATTATCAGAGGAGTGCACGGGTTGTAGCTGTGATTGCGGCGCCGTGTTGGGACGGGGAGACGAGTTTTTTGGCATGATGTCTTCTCTGGAGATTTCCGTTGCAAGTGGGGTGTTGACGGGGCGAAAGGCAGCCGCCATAATGGGTGCAACTAGCCGACCGGACGATCGCGATGGATTATCGTAAGTGTCGGCAGGTGCAGCCGTCCGTGACACCGCGAGGTCGAGGAGAGCGGGGAGGTGGGAGAGGAGAGGTTCAACACTGAGTGATTACGCAGGGAACAGGGGAAAAAAGAGGTGGCGCTTTTAGATTTATGCGGGTACACTCAAGCGAGGCTGAATGGGGACGGCACAACAGTGGCCAGCAGGTATACCTCGTCAGGAAAACAGGCAAGGTGACTCTGGGCGCTATAGACATAGAGGTGGGGAGAGCAGAGTGAGATCCCGCGACGTATTATCGTTCGGTTATGATGGTGGCAGTAGTGGTAGTTGCTGCTGCTACTGCTACTTCTACTGCTGCGACTGCTTCTGTTGTAGTCGTCGTCGTCGTTCGTCAGCTTCGTTGGTGATAGTGGTGTTGTTCTCGTTGTTGTTGCATGGCAGTTGCTGCGAAGAGCCAGGCCGAATGATGAGCAGAAGGCTGAAGTAAGGCCGAGGGGAGGGGAAAAAGGTGGTGGTGGGGGGGAATGCTGTTTGAGGTCAGCAAGGGAGGCGGAGGCGGAAGGACAGGAAGGACAAGGGGGGCGACTAAGGTAGCAAGGGAGAGGGCGAGAAAGCTTGTACTTGTAACCTAAGAGCATGGGCGATACAAGCGTGCGGGAACAAGCAAACGTCATGCCAAAACAACAGGGTTGGCGGCTAGGCGCTCTGACTTCTAGTACGTATCTCCTTGGGAATGATGACCAGTTGTAGCGAGGTCTAGCTTGAGGCTCATCCCAATAGTAGCCGCCTACTTTGAGTATCTGCTACCTCAAGTGTGGAAATTCTAGGTGCCACTACCAGGTAGAATACTGATGGGGGGGGGGTGGTTGTCTAGCTCGATTTTGCAACTGCAGATAGCCGCCGTGGTAATACAGCCTAGTAGTCCGAAGCACCCAGAAGCCTGGCAGGTACCGGTAGTTACGTGAGTTTCTAGGTGCCCAGAACAAGGTACACCGTGGGCAAGCCTTAAAAGCATGGCTCAAAGGTAGAGTAGGTTAGGTGCTAACTACTAGCCGACAGGACGGCTGGTGCCTCTCTTTTGCCTGAGGCGCCGCCCTCGACTGCTTGCGGACCATGGAGCATGCGAGAATAAGGCGTCTACGAGTATGAAGGTGGATAATGTGGATCGCTAGTGGACAGTGCTAAGGAGCTAGCGTTGGGCGTGTACCACCGCTAACAGCAACGGTGGCTCAGGTTCGGAGCAGCCTAGTGACTGAAGAGAGGCCCTGAGGCCCTCGCCCTGGCCTCCCATTCCCCGTTGCAGCCTTCGATTGGACGATCGCCAGGATCAGAATCGGAAAGTCAAAAGACGCAGCTGAGCGTAGGAAAGATAGCATCGAACGAGCCGCGGCAGGGGAGGGGAGGGCCGGCGACGGGGCCCCTTCGATCGGTGACACAGGCGATGTGTGCCTGGTGGGCTGGTGGGCTGCCTACAAGCATGAGCAGGTAGCTAGAACAGTCGCTAGCCTGGCTGGTCCTCACGTATCACTGTGTTGATCAAATAAAAGTGCCAGCACAGAGCTCGACAGTGAAATCCGTAGGCATCGGCAGCGTGTGGCAATTATGCCTGTGGTTGTTCGACCGTTCCCCTAGACGGCGCGTCCCACGGTGGGGTCCGGATCCGGACGAGCATGGCAAGGAGGTGCCAACCAACGTTCGTCGAGATGGACACATATTTCACAGCGGCGTGCCTGGTACCGCCTCATCCATTCAGACGAATCGATATAATGGGGTGTCCTGAGCTTACCGCTGGCTACGGCCGCCCCGTACAAATTCAGCACTCAAGGGCACCGGCCGCTCACCTATGAGCGGTGCCTAGGTGGTGATAAGGCTGGCAAGTCAAATGTGGAATGCTGCTGGCGGGTGCAGGAAAAAAAAAAAAGATTATACGATCCTATGCGGGCTACCCGATGCCATGCCATCGATGGTCGGTTCGACTTTCCGTAGCGGGCGGATGAAACAGCTCCCAAGCTCCGGTCAGGTACTAGGCAGACAACACCCAAAGCGTGGTGCCGACACGACCTCATCACTGGTGCATGTAGGGATTCCTTGGAGAGTCACTCTCCTCTTCGGGAAGGACGGAATCATGTAGCAGGCGGAAGAAAGTAAGGAAAAGATTACACCGCGCTATCAGCGAGAGAAGAAATGCATCCATGTGACACACTTAAAGAAGCGCCCTGTAGCCCACCCTGGCGGATGCCCAAGGATAGTGCCTGCCATGCTCCTGTAGGTACTGCGCACAAGTACTGTAGACGAGGAGGGACATGCTGACACGGGCATCCCTAGGGTTGATACGAGTGCTGGGTTCGTTCTTGAAACGCGCCATGCGAGGAAAGATGACGAGGGAAGCGGGCAACGTCACAGGCTGGGGGGAAGGGGGGTTGCCGGAGATCGCGGGACTGAAACCTCGACTAAGAGAGATACTTTTTCCATTCTCGTTACACCTCAGCGCGGGGGAGGCGGCATGGGGTTCCCAAGAGCGGCGTAAAGGGAAGCTCAGCGTTCCAACAGCTGTCGGCCAGGTAGGATGCCATAAAGTTTCGCCTTTCAAGTTTTGTGAGAGCGAGTCCAGAGAGGCGCGGGCAGGCGCCTAAAAAAAGCCACGGCCTAGTACGCACTACCGCACCATATTCGAGGTATCCTGACACCAGACATGGTCCCAGCAAGGGTACTTTTTCCACTAGCAGTAGGTACTGACGTAGTGAAGAGGGGCCGACGTAAGGTACAGGTCATCTGCGCAACGCCTTAGCGTGCGCGGCCCAGGTACATAACGGCAATCCAGTGGGCAAGCCTTTTGTGAACGATGGCGTGGGGCCCAGGGCATGGCTAGCGACGCCCGTTTTCAGGGCCTGGGGGCGCGCTCAGATGTTCCATGCAAGGCCGAAGGGAGAGGGAAGGAGGCGTGGACAGAAAGGTCGGGTAGGCGAGGAATATGAGACGACTTGGTCGAAGCAACTTGGTCGCCGTGCGTGCATCACGGCCGCACCATAAAACACGCGCCATCAACTGCCTCCAGACCTAAGACCATGTTGGCATTTGTCCAAGTCCACGCGGATTCTGCTCTTTGCATCGGCTGGGGGGGGGGGGGCAAATATACTACTCGTCTCTAGGTACACATTATGACCTGTAACTATTCGAGAGTCATGCATTGAGTGGCTGTGGCCATTTATGACCAGCCGTCTCGTCGTAGTGCAAACTTACCTCCAGGAGCTATTAAGCCGAAACTCCACAATGCTGGAAGCCTACTCAGTACTGACTTTCCGCAATGATATTCTAGCGCCGGGTTTTAAGGTACATGAGTTCTGGTCGATATAATGATACATCGTCAAATAAGATTGGCCTGGACACGTATGGAAACTCATAATTCTTTTTCTTATATATTTATATATATATATATTTTCTTAAAAAAAAAATGCAGCTCTGTACGTGGACAAAGTTGGCGAACGCGTATATCGGCATTCCATGTACGAAGCATATGGGACGGTCACCCAGCATTCCGAGTTGTGGCACCCAGCTTACCGGTAGGTGTGCCGTTTTGCTACGAGATCACGGTGCTTACACCACAAAGATGGCTCCTAAAAGCCTATATTACCTAAGTTTCCCAAAGAGCATCCAGTAATAATAAATCAGTACATTCAAGGCACTAGAGAAGTTAGAGAAAGGAAGATTCATATTCCAGTCTTCTGTGAGGAACTGGGTGAAATTGCTGCTCCTTCCTATTGGGTATTCTATAGTCGCCTTTCCTCACTTGACCTCACAGCCGCAAGATGTAATAAAAATAAAACCTGCTAATCGGCCTCCATCACAATCTGCCTTGGTCCTCGGTCCCGCTTCGCAGCTGTTGACGCTGGCCGTCTTCCGAAATACTACACTAAAGGGGTAGTGTATACCCCATTGCCTTCATTCAGCTTGATTCGACAGTAATCCAGCTTTATTGGTCTATAGGACGCTTTCGCGCCTGGAGACCGGGTTCTTGCCTACCCAACAATATGAGTTCTAGGACTTACAGTAGAGTTATCCCTTTCAAATCTATCTCAGTTGTGAAACACTGCCCCAAGGTACACGATGGGGTTAGGGCAGAGGGTATTACCCAACATGGGTCTGCGATAGTTATCATAATAGGCTCATGCCACTAAGATCCTCATTTGCTATTGCTGAGCTGCGCCCGTGCCGAACGCATCATTCCTTGTCCGTCTTTCAAACCCTCAGTATAACACACGAATTCTTCGTCCGTATATGATGTTACACATCTAGCATGCTTCTCACACGCTGCGGCGGAGCAGCAATAGAGTTCATGGTAGATGCGCTGTCATTTCTTTGCTCGCTATTCGGCCTGTCTTGGTGAGCAGCACGACCCCGTTCCTCATCGCGGTACGGTGGAGGTCCGTCCTCGGACAGCTCAGCGGCCCATCGGGCTCTCTCGGAATCCGTGTTGCTGGGGAAAAGCATTCCAGCAAATGATTCAACTACGCGTTCGGCGTGTCGACGGTCAGACTTTCCACCGTAGCGAGGTGTCTGCGCCGTGGATGGCATATTCCTGGCACCGGCCCTATCAACCCTTGGGTTGCTCTCATTTCGACGCAGACTACTCATCTCGATTCCATTGTGTTGGATGGCGGCATGGCTACTCTCTAGCTCAATGGCTCTTGTGCCTCTTTCCGTCTCATCCTCAAACCTGGAGCTAAGACCGTGCTTGCCTCCGATTTCATTGACATTGCGTGAGATTTTATCCCGCAGGGTATAGAGATGTTCACCTCTGACGCGCCGCCACCATGCCGGTTTTTTAACAATGCCAAGCTCCTGATCTATGAGGTCGCCACGGCGCCGCCGCTGCGCAATAAGGGCTTTATCCTCATTAGGGCTTGCGAATCCATACGCGACCTGAACGAGAAGAATCAGGAGAGAGGGGCCATAGCCCCAGGCGAATATGACGGGAACAATCCCGCCATAGCGCATGACCGACAGCTCCCACTCAAAGGAGATAACAGTCTGGTAGGTCACCAGGGCCAGGGAGAGGGGAATAGTCAAGACGAAACGGAGCGGAATTGCCCGAATGAAGCCCGCAACACGGTTGACTAACCCTCGGTTGCGCGGTTTATAGTGGTAGATCGAATGATGCAGGGAGAAAACAACGGTGAGCCAGGCAATGACGAGACAGAAAGCACCAGCTTTGAACCGCGCCCCAGTGGCCGCGGGGATAGCTTTTGCTATGGTTTGTTCCGGTGATCGCTGCATTTCCACGAACGTCCAGCTTCGAGGCACAACAAGGAAGAAGTTCTACAGCGAGAGATCATCACAGAGTCAGTGCGGCTCAGAGCCCAGTGAGAACAGAACGGGAACCCACCATCCAGGCCCAGAAATAGAACCAAAGAGGAAGATAAAATTCCACCTTGGAGCGCCGGTCATCAGTGCGATATATGAAGGGATTGGGGTCGACGAACTGCCTCTCTTGCCAGCTACCCCAATGCCTTACTGATTCCCAGACTAGTGCTATGGTTCCTTGGCAGAGGAGGAACCAGAAGAAGGAAGTGACAATGATGGGAAGCTCTTGGACATGATAGCGGTCGATATCGATGTTGGTAAAGAGGCTAATCAAGGCACACGCGCAGACGAAGCAACCCCAATACCACTGCCACCGCCGACCAATTGGATAGAAGCGCTTTTCCTTGGGCAAATAGAGCCTGCCATGCTTGGCCAGGGCGGTAAGCGTAAGCATAAGAGCCACGGCATACAAGGCAGCGAAGGCAATCCCTACGTAGCCCCGAACTCCAATTGGGTCCACAGCGCTGTAGCACTTCGTCCCGTTGATGAAACTCCCATTGGTGTAGAGAAGGACAGGTTCGTATGGCTCGTAGGTCAGGTAACAGTTGGACCCATTGGAAAGAGTGCCATTGCTATAGTACGAATAGTTCCAATGTTGGAGGGTTGTGAGGTTGAAGTGGACGCCTCCAAAAACTGTATCCGTGCTATTGTCGCCGCCTGGGAATGAAAGCAGATCCCGAGCGTCAAAAATCTCGTACCGAACCATCATTCCGTTGCCAGGCTTGACGACGTTGGGCTGTTGTAGAGTTCGGGATATGGAGGTGTCAACGCACAATACCTACATCTATCGATAATAATGTTGAGAAGGCAATTTAGCTCGGCGACCCCCGTGCCTTGCTAGATGCAGCTTCAAAGGGAAAGCATAAAAGGACCTGTAATAGGGGGCCGGGAAGAGGCAGTAGAGCAAAAGTGCGCTTGAAGAGAGGCAATTGGAGCGCGATAGCCTCGACAGCATGGACCACTGGATGATTGCCGGCTGTGCCGCAGTCAGTCACCGGAAAGCCGCGCGCCGTCGAAGTATTAACAGGCTCTGGTAAGCCTCTCTTATAACGATATTAGAACACTTAACTGCTACCTAGTACCTTAATAGGTACTATGTCCGTGGGTACATGTAGGAATGCTCCTCAGCTGCCCACTGCAGTTACCCCTAACGAAGTAATACCCGATACGAAGTAGCCCGCTTCGAGCCGAGTATCAAGGTTCATCTTGAAAGAGTCGAGATAAGTCTAGGTCATTAGTTCTTTTTTCTTTTTTTCCTTTTTTTTTCTTTTTTTTTCCTTTTTTCCTAGAATTTTACCTAGTATTTCTGACACTATTATTGAGGTTTTGGACTGTTCTCTAAATAAGGGAGGATAGCAAATATTACTAGTACTTTGCAAACGCACTCTATCAGGCAATACTTATTTAAATAAGGTACTAGTCCGTGTGATTTTAGCGCCAAACTTGGGAAAAAAAAAAAAAAGCACCGCATATCTCCGTCCGCTTACTTATAGTCTTTGGCTGAATGACCTGTCATCGCATGTTAAAGGGAAGAACCTTTCGACAAGATGCTTAGGTACCTACCCACTGCAGTGTTATGTAACCCAAGTATGTTGCGTCGCACATCAAAGTACTCCGTCCTTGTATAACTCCTTTAGGTAAGGTGCCTAAAATACCTACCTACCTTAGTAGGCTAATACCTGGCACCGACCTGAGGACCCTACTCTAAGGAGGTTAATAACATGAATTTATTGCCCAAGAGCGTTCCCCGTGGGAGGTAACTGAGGTATCTAACTTACTAAGGTACCGTAAAAATCACCGGTCAATAATACCATCTTGATAGCGGGAATACTTCGTACTGGCATCTCGATCCAACTACTATATCTTGTTCCTTCACCCCGCTTCATTTCTGAAATGGACACCAATACCAACCCTAAGGTCCAGTGCCAATGCGGCGCAGTCTCCTTTCATACTTCTCTCCCGAAGCCTCTGGCTATCGATATATGCCACTGTCTTGAGTGTCAGAGGCAATCGTCCTCGGCCTTTGGTGTCTCTGCTGTCTTTCCCATCGAGGGTATGCTCCCCTTTCCGGAGCATATACAGCCGAATATCGGCATATGGAAGCGGCAGACTGATTCGGGACGTACACTGGAGTGTTACTTCTGCAAGATATGCGGGGTTCGTCTTATTCACCGAGCCGTGTTACCTGATGGGACGTCGATGCCGACGTTGACAGTCAAGGGAGGATGCGTAGAAGGATTGGATTTGGATAATGCAAGGCATATTTACACGAAGTCGGCTAGGGTATCAGTACCAGAGGGTAGCTATCCTGGGCCGCCAGATGAATACTGATGCTTAAACGGGTCGGTAGGTATCCATCCTTCCAAAGAGTGCCTACTTCATGGCCTTGAAGCTATATATGAAGGGGCAAGGCCTAATGAACGATAGGAAAGAGAGACACTTTTATGTTATCATGCTCTAGCGTTGGTAGTCAGATATGCGCTTGTTAAACTTCATATTACGCTATTTGCGGCACTTCAACCCCGCCTTACAGGGTGAATTCTTGAATGAAAACGAATTCGGCCTGCTTCAATAGCAGTCCATTGAAAGGCCTGAGGTAATATAGGTGAGCGTTGTGAGGGCGCTAGGAGATCACATTTTGTAGACGTCTTACATCCGTGGCCCAGTTGTAACTGTTTTGCATATAGAAACATTAGTCTATATGCATGAAACCTTTTCAATCTCCAAGGGCTTTCTGAATCATCACTGAAGCGCGGAAACGCTAATAACGCAAGGACTTACGATAGTCTTTTAAAGGATCCTGCATATAGCCTCTTGCTTACAAAGAGTGGGCGTGCATGGCAAAAGAAATATCATATGCCGCGTGAGAGTGATCCTCTCTGGACAGGCCAGCTAGACTTTTCTCCAGCCTTGCTATACCAATGTCATTCTTCCGAAGTCAGAGGCATAACTCTTGGCATTTGCCCACTTCTTTGTAATCTTACAAAGCTGTGCGAACATCGTGGTAATTCGTTGAACCATCACCGTCCTATATTATTCAGCACACTCCCCATCATGACCGCAACCTCGCGATCCCAGTTTGTTTCTAAACCTGCTTTCCTCTTATTACTGAAGAAGACGTTCGGACTTTGCCCGCCTTTGATTACCGCCTGGCGTATAGCATCCCCGACAACGCTCTTATTCGTGCGTAGCGTCCGAGCAACGATGCCTCCTCGACTGGCAATTTCCTGAACCCGCGACGCAATGCTACTCGCCAAGGACCGCCAAAAATAGGAGACCAAAGAGCCGGTCTCGAAACGAGAAAGCAACATTCGAACAAGGCTATGTTGCTTTTGTTTCGCATAAGTTGAAATCAGTGGATGGGAAGGTGTTTCTGTGGCTTCGAGAATTAACTCGAGAGAGGCAATATCCTGACAGTGGCTAACGACTTCTGCGAGGGCTTTGTCTAAAGTGGGGAGCTGGCCCAGTGACCGCGAAAGTGCAGCGGTGCTCGCTTGTATGGCAGTGCGAACAAAAGTATCGAGGGCTTGTATAAGCAGTCGCGGCGACCAGTTCTCAGGCTCGATACCCTTAGACGGAGATAAGAGGTAAAGCGCAGACATAGCAGCCACCAGCCGGGATCGCAGTTCTTCGCTTTGCGCGAAAGTCACGCCGCTTGGAATCGTAAATTCACGAATCAGCCGTTCAGATATTTCGCGAAGTTGTCGTTCGACGGGTATGATGATGGCATCTTGTAGCTGCTTGATCGCGTTCACCTTTTCAAGGTCATGGCCTTCCTCTCCTTGCCCTCTACTGTCCAAGACTTCACGTAGGGAAAGGATTGTGTAAGAGCATCGAACGAGAGCCGCGTGGTCACTTTTACCAGCATCGAGACTACCCAGCTCAGAGAACTGTACCTCGAGCTGCCTCCCAAGTTGCAAGCATCTACCTGTAGCCCTCCCCAGTCTCAGCGTCTCCCAGAGGCGCAATGCCACCTGACGTATTTCTTCGGCCTCGCTATGCTTATCGATGACCTCCTTCTCCAGCTGTTTGTAGCTATCGTTTAGACTTGCAATCTGGGCTTTAAGCTGTGACACAAGGCTATCGCTCGCTTGAATCTGCGATTGGGTATATTGGAGCAAAGGTATCGCAGAGCGGGTTGTGAGAAGATCAATATGAGAGTCGATCTCCTGAGCATCAAATAGGACACGGGATAAAGGTGTAGAAAGATCTAGCGGGGAGTCGTCGGGGTTGTTGGTGGCGAGGACGAGAGAATTTGCAAATGAAGCAGGTACGAAGTCGGGAGAGAGGAACGTTTCATAATCAATATAAGAAGCTTCCTCAACTTGGTGAGGGTCGGGTAGCGTTGCCATGTTTGCAGAAACGACATATCAAACAAACCACGTCCCAACATTAGCGGATAAAGTTACATTTCATCTCCAGGTTGATGGATGGCAAGGTCATGCCCGCGCTTATTAGGTAAGATACTAGAATCGTCACCCCTGTGTCCTTATATCAACGTCCGGCACTAACCAGTCTTAGTAGCTCTACCTACCTCAGGCAGTGCTAACGTTATTGCTACCCGGGGACCAGCAGACTGCCTGCTAAAATAGAGGTAAGGTACTAAGGTACCTGGTACATAGGCAAGCATTGATATAGATTCTCGGCACCAACTCAACTTCTAGTGAAGTGCTTTTTCAAGGCACATTAACACATTTGCAGATATAGAACCTTCTAACACTGCTAAGTTCAAGGAAGTAATGCCTTAGTACCTAATAGCCAGCATAATGGGTTTCTGCAATGTGCCATGCAGACGGGTTTATCACACTCACAACCCGCATGGGCCCGTGGCGCATTGTTCTAGCGGAACTCAGAAGCTGATTCATCTATCGGCAAAATGGCCCACTTTCAGGCACGAAGAGACATTCAGGAGCTCGTCTACGGATGCCGACTCACACACATGACCGCTAACCGGTACCTTTTTCTGCATTAGTATAGTGCATATACCTACCGTACTATAGGTACCCGGTAGTCAGCACATCCGTCTCATTCGCAACAGGGAAGGACTCACGATGGCTGTGTGCCTTAAGCTACCTACTAGGTATGTCTCCTTAAGATTCAATGCTCCCCTTGGAGCCAATATCACTGCTCGGCGTTGCAGTGCAGCTTGCCCCAGTAAGACAGGGTAGCATGCCAATGATGGATGTCGCTTGCTTTCGCTTCAAAGCCAAACGCTGGCTTGGCGCAGCACCTCACTCTCTCTTGTCACCCGCGTCAGCAGACGCCTCGGAAGGACGCCATTCTATCGGGCCCTTTGGGGGCGCATCGCCACAGTGTCTTAGTCTTGGTGTTAATTATAGCCCGTGTCACGGTCAAAGCCCGCGCTTCAACCTCAGCCCCAATATCAAATCTTACAAGCCCTTACTTGGCCTTTTAAAACTCCTCTCATCTACCGTTGGCCATTACTGCCGGCCTGATCATCGATTCCGCCCAGTCAAGTGTGGTGCGCCGCCCCGAAAGCGCTCGTAGTGGTCGATGCCATCAATCTCTAGCTCAAGAGGGGGAAATAAAAGACAAAAAAAGATAAAAAAAAAAAGAGCTTGAAAAGCAACCCCTCACCTGGTCATTTGTTTGTGCGCCCCTCATACGGACGTGCACCGTACATAATTCCAGGCTTCCGCTGCGCGTACGGAGTACTCTCTACCTAAGGTACGTAAGGAGTTTCAGCACTATAACTCCCTACGCCACCAACACCCGACTTTATACACATACTGAAATCTGCACCAGGGTTTGTGGCTCGTCGTCACTACTCTTCGGCTGTGCTGCTGCAGAAGCGCTTCGCTTCGAATACCCACCGGCAAACGTGCCTCGCCTTTAACAGAGCAATCACAGAGATTCTGCTTTTCATACAACTGAGACTCTTGTATCCCAAGGCGCAGACATGCCCCCCCAACTCGCCGCCACATTCGTCCCCGGCAGCGACGATGATTTTTTAATGCCAGAAGTCGTGGCACCATCCCCTCAGCGGTATGTTATCCACTCTTGCTTGCCTTTCTCTTCTTCCTACCCCTGTCTCAAAGTCTCCTTGTTGTTCTCCTCCTATCTTCTATCTGTATCTCCGCCTGGTCGACGCTGCCGAGCTACTTATATGCCAGAGGTCGGATGGAGCCGTTATGATGTGGGGCTGATGCTGACGCTCTCTCGATTCTTTCTAGGGTGACCCCTCAGGTGCCTCAGAACATGCAGGAGGACCTGCAGCGCATGGAGCTTGAAGCCCGTGAAATTGGACCAAGGAGCCACGACTCAAATCCCTATCACAACAGAAGTCGAGAAGCGTCTCTGTCGACTTACATCAGTCAAAAGCCTGCTCAGTCCTACGCTGCTGCTGAGACCGACATCAGGACCTACACCCAGACCCACGGCGCTCGGAAACGACAGCCTGATCCGATGGACGACGATACGCCGTCTTTTTCGCCCTTCCCCAAGGTCGTGGGCGATAACGTCCCGCCGGCTGACGACGAGAAAGAAAAGATTCTATGGAAGGCGCGAAATCATGTTTTACACTCTCAGAATGTCAATATGCAAATCACCTGGGCACGCGATGTGCTGAATTGGGCCGAGATTTCTATGGACGCCGCCGCTAGGGAAGCAGCCGATGGTGCAGGTCGTCCTCCAACTCCCCGCAAGGAACACGAGTTGCGCAATGATGCAATCAACATCATCAGGTATCTGGCCGAACAGGAACACCCAGACGCACTTTATATACGCGCAAAATGGCTCGAGTTTGGCAAGTTTGGAGAGCGCGTCGATAAGCGCGAGGCGTACGCCGGGTATAAGAAAGCGTCCGACCTGGGCCACGCGCGGTCGGAGTACAGGATGGGAATGCTCTTCGAGCAATCCAACGACATGTCCAAGGCAAAGGAACACTACTACAAGGGCCTCAGCTTGAAGGATTCGGCCTCGTTGTATCGCATGGGCATGATGAGTCTCTTGGGTCAGCATGGCGAGTCGAAAGATTATCAAGGAGGATTGGAGCGCATTCGGGCTGCCGCCGACAGCGCGGATGAAGATGCGCCTCAAGGTGCCTATGTGTACGGTATGCTCGTTGGACGAGACCTGCCTGACATCAGTATACCCGACGGGCTGTTGCCGTACGCCGTTGAGACCTCAAAAATGTACGTGGAAAAGGCGGCTTACCTCGGCTTTGCCAAGGCACAGCTCAAAATGGGACAAGCATATGAGCTGTGTCAACTGGGATGTGACTTCAACCCATCATACTCTCTGCATTATTACGGACTGGCTGCCAAACAAGGAATTCCAGAAGCGGCGCTGGGTGTCAGCCGGTGGTTCCTCTTTGGCTATGAAGGCGTTTTCAAAAAGAACGAAGAATTGGCCTTTAAATATGCTCGTGAGGCAGCCCAAGCAAAGCTACCTACCGGCGAATTTGCCATGGGCTATTATCACGAAATCGGCATTCACGTCAACAAGAATATTGTTGAGGCACAACGGTGGTACCAACTCGCGGCTGATCATGGTAATAAGGACGCCCTCGGCCGCTTAGAGTCGCTGAGTCAGGACAAGAGCCTTTCAAAGCAAGATCACGAGACGACAACCTTGACACGGATCAAATCTCAGCACGGATCTCAGAGAGGCAAGCGTCCCGATCGTTTCAAGCAACCTCAGCAGATGCCCACAGTTAGTGAGGGTAGTGGACCACCGACTCCCATCACCGAAACAGGACCAGCACCCCTGCCCAAGCTAGTCACGTCCGTCGGCTCTTCTCGAGTCTCGCCGCTGCCTTCACCGGGCATGCGTCCGACGATTGTGACGGAAAACACCAGCTTCCCTGACCCATCCAGGGCTTCTTTCATTGATTCTTCTGATCGACAACAGCCTATGCGTGCTCAATCCGCTGCGCCGTATCCTGTCGAAGATCGCATGCAGCCGTTGAATGTCCGTCCTAAACCTAATGCGCCATATCCGGAAGATGACACTCGACTGAACCAGCCTCGCTACAACAGCAATTATCCGCCTTCACAGGGGCCTCCAGCAGACCGACCAGGTAGCGCGTTCGGGATCAAGCCAGCGGGTAGTGGTGGTGGACCACGACCAATCCCTGGGTCACAGTCTGCCGGCAATTTATACTCATCTTCTCAGCAGCCCCCGCACTCAGCCGGCCGTGGCAGGGGCGTGCCGGACAGTCAGGGTCTTGGTGGTTATGGGCAGCAGAATGTCGGGCCAGGAAGTGTGCCCGGGCGTCCATATCCAACCGATAGCCGGCCCGGCAGCGCCCATTCATATGGCGGCAACGCGGATCGTAGTCGGTTGCAGAAGCAGCCACCACCCCAAGGTTATGGCGGCGGAGCGTTACCTCCAAGCGGCGATGCTGGACAGTACGGGCCCAGGTCTTCATCACGACCGATGCCGGAGCCGGCGCCATATCCCGATGCTCACCCTGACTCTCAGCAGCACCATATACCTGGCGGTCCTGGCGGTCCCAGTGGCCATTACCCAGACAGAATAGGCTCTCTTCCCCCACAAGGCTCTGGACCGGGGAGACTGGGAACTGGATTTGGACAAGGATCGCCAGGACCCCAAGGTCCGAATGCACCTCGTACTGGTCCTAACAGAGTGGGAACTGCTCCCCCGGGGCAAGCTCCTGGACGACCTGAACCGCATACATCAAGCCCTACACCAAGCGCAGCATCCGCTCCAGCCAAGCCGAGCAAAGGACCGAGCAAAGGACCAGCAACTTTCGAAGATATGGGAATTCCACAGGGGAAACAAGACGGCGATTGTGTGAGTACATCCCAGATGGACCAACCTTGCCCCTAGAAAGACGCTAACATATCTCGTCAGATTATCATGTAGATTTCCATCTATACTTGCATGCCTTGGGCGCATGTACATGCATATATTGGATGAGGATACTTCAAGTTGTTCATGGTCACTCAGAACATTGACCCAAGCGCCGCTGATGATTAGTTATATGTGCATCAAGTTGGGGACACTCACAAGCATGCATGGTTCAATCTAACCTACCTACAGAGTTTTGTGTCGTTTTTTTCTTCTTCTGTGAAGCAAGCCAAGGGATATCCTTTTGTCTGACTTGAAAGAAGCGCAAATAAAGGATGAAAATCTCGGCAACATCGGAGGCTACAAGAAGGACTTAAAAATTAAAAGTAAGGTTTGGTTGAATGATACACCCTGTTTTGAAGGGCATGAAGCTCATTCCAGTTGCACGCGAGCGACCACATCTCACAGTGAGCTGTCAGGACCAAATACTGCTTAGTACTGCTTTTGCTTCGATACGGCTCTAGTATAGTGATTCGCGTCTACTTTATATATGTCTTTTGAGGAGCGTCACACCACCTTTTGTAGATAGTTTGGAATGTATATTCTACCGCTACGACATTTAACCGGTGTCACAACGACGACAGGACCACAGCACCGCAACGCAATCAGTCTTGGGCAGAGAGGGCCCTGCGACTCATTTTCAAATGGAAAAGGGCCGATTGACATTGAGGGGCTCGTGCACACAAAGTCGATTCTACCGTTTGTATGTACTGTCTAGCTGTAAAACTAGTACCTAGCCGTCATTGATGAAATAAGCATACCTGATTATTTACCAACCTCCCTTTCCTTCTCCTCTTCAGTAAATCGATGAACCGCTATGAATTATACATAAAAGAAAGGGCGGCTAATGAATGCTACCTACCTAAAATCCTGATATCCTCCCATCACGTACCATAAACCGTCATATAGAACATAATATTACCGCTTCTCACAGGCCTCTTCATGGCACACATATATACAAGACAGTGCCGGGTACAAGATCCGGCTCGGCCCCTCCTCCCGACGATCTACTATCCGAATCACAGGTCTGCACCAAGGAAGAGCGAAATGGTGTTGGATTGATCGGATGTATTCCAGCTTTCAAGCCAGAGCCACCCAAAGGGGGACCGATGGTGGCCCAGAGTGTTGTCAGGCCTGGTCTAATGATCTAGCGACCGAATAAGCCTTATATCCAGCCTTGGATCCCCCGGTATTGAAAATCGTCTATTCCGCCCTACATCTTCTCTTATTCCTTGTCTCTTCCTCGTCTCTGTGTTCGTGTGTTCGCGTGTGTCTTCATCATCCGCCAGGGTTATCGGCCGGGAGTTAGGCGATTCACCATGCAGCTTCGGCTACAACAGCTACTTATAGGGTGCAGCTTTCTACAGACTACTATTACTACTACGGTCTATGCGTCAAGGCTAGCTTCAAAGTCTTTCGACTGGAACAGTATCACACCTAAACCCAATCTCGAGTATCATGATTGTCATGGTGAATTTCAATGCGCTCGACTGCAAGTGCCTCTCGACTGGCTGAACGAGAGTGACACAAGAATGGCTGCCATTGCTATGATCAAGTTACCAGCCGTTGTCCCGGACGCTGATTCAGCCTTTGGCGGCGCCATCTTCACAAACCCTGGAGGCCCGAGTGGCTCTGGCGTTGATTTCATCCTCCAGATGGGCCACCATCTTCGCCGTACTGTCGACAAGCCGGGTCGGCGCCACTACGAAATCATCTCTTTCGACCCCCGTGGTGTTGGCCTTACGCTCCCATCTTCCGACTGCTTCAACGACGATCTTCTAGCACGAGATGCTTTCCTACTGGAAGTTCGCGGTAATGGAGCCCTCACCAACGGCGACAATGCGATTGCCTACAGTCTCGCAATGATGAACGCTTTTGGCCAACGTTGCTATCACGCTGGAGATGCCATGGCGTTTGTCGGAACACCCAGCGTCGCCCGCGATATGGTTGAGATGGTTGACCAAGTTGATGAGCTGCGACGGCGGGATGCCTTCCGGAACCACCAGAGCCAGGGCACATCACAGGTCTACGAGTATGAAACGCCCATGGAGCTCAAGAAGAGGTCAGCCAAACTTGGCGACGAACCCGGTGATGTGCCTCGTCTTCAATACATAGGATTTTCGTATGGCACGATACTCGGCAATTATTTCGCTTCCATGTTTCCTGGCCGCGTCGGTCGCCTCGTTCTCGATGGTGTATGTGATGCTGACGACTACGCAACTGGTCCCGTAGGTCTTCCCTTTCGCCATTATAGACAGACATTTGTCAGCTGGGCTAATGTTTCTTCCCCCTATTTCCCCCCTTCAGGGCTGGCTCACCAATACAATTGATGCTGACGAAGTGTTTGATAACTTCTTTGAGGGCTGTGCCGCCGCTGGACCCAAATTGTGCGCTCTAGCCCGCACGTCAGATGTACACGGCGCATCTGATATACGACGTCGTTTTGATCGCTTCTTATTGGATCTCGATCAAAACCCCCAGCCTGTCTTTCTAAGCTCCGGAAACATCGTCATCGTCACCGGGGATGATGTTCGAATACTGATTGGTCTGGTGCTTTATAGGCCGATTGTGTCTTTCAAAGGTCTCGCAAATACCCTGAAAAGAATGATTTCCGGCAACTTAGAAGATCTTGCTGCCCTAGTTGTACATATGGGCATGATGCCCGACATGAAAAATGCATGTCCTCTAGACAACATCACTCATTATACCAGATCTCATATCGGCGAAGCGCAAAGTGCTGTGGTATGCGGCGACGGTGATGATATTTCCAAAAATTCTGTCTCTTGGTGGCGGAAATATGTTGGTCGACAGATTGCCTCATCCAATATCTTCGGGGCCACGTGGTCTACAATACGACTACCATGCTCAGGTTGGCGTATTCGTCCTAATTGGCAATTCAAAGGCCCCTTTACCACTCCAGAGGCCGATCCATCTCTGAAGTCAGGGCATCCGGCAGCACCAATACTCTTCCTGTCTAACCGACTTGATCCTGTCACCCCCCTACGAGCCGCGCAGGCCATGGCTGCAAAGCATCCTGGCGCTCGTGTCATTATTCAGGAGGCTATGGGTCATTGTACGGTTGGCTCCGCGCCTAGTAGGTGTACTACAAATGTTATAGCGGACTATTTTGAATCCGGCCGCATCCGTCCTGATCTATCAACTTGCGAGGTCGAATGTGGCCCTTGGGATCGAGTTTGTGCTCCTATATATCATGATGATGTGGAAATCGGCGATGTCGAAGCTGCTTCTGCTTGGTTTAATGACGAAGAGCCAATCTGGACGAGAAAGTCGCCCTTGGGTTTATTGTAGGCGGTTATCTCCGCCACGAGTCACATGTGTAACTATTGTTCCCCTGCAGAGCGGTTTCGACGCCATGATATGACCATTAGCCATCTACATTAGTGTGAATGCGAAGCTTGTTGCGACACTACCAAAGGAGGAAAAGACCCCTATTTTTTTGTTTTCTAGGAGATGCGGCTTGTAGATGTAAACGGTCAGGCCTCTCGGCACCATTGATCTTCCACAATTTAGGCTCAGCGTAGTTTTATACTGGAACTGTTCATTTGCAATACTACGGCAATGGAGTTTGATGAACCTACACCTATCTCAAAGCCATGTATGTCACATCTAGCGTTGCAGCTACAAAAGCACTCATGCTGCTTACCAAGAGATCCAGTTCAAATTGTTCCAATCAAAAATGAGCAAATCTCGTTCCATCGCAACTCAGAACGTGAAAATATTACCCGATAAATCTCGAGTAATAATCATTGCACTGATCTCCAGACATGCTCGTTCGTCTTCTCATAGTTTCAGACTGTGCGGAGTCCAATGCCAGATGCCTTGGCGTGCGGCTGCTTCAGTTCATTCTCGATTCACATGCTGAGAAGTGGCATTTGCGCGGCAAGCCGCAGCTTCGCAGGTCTTGTTAGTCCAGCTCAACTTGAAGTCATCCCCCCACCACATTCGAAACTCGAGGCCAACACGCAAGCTAATCGAGATCGACGTGACGTTTATAAAGTTATCAAATGTGACGGGGATGAGTTGACACTTTCCACGACGGAATTTGGCACATGCCGGAACGTGCTTTGTTTCAGACCATACTATAGCTTTTTCTTTTCCTGAGGTTCCAGTCTGCCGATACGCTGAGAACTCAACCTTGCACCACCTTTCCTTGCCTTCTGCTTCGCAGCCAAGATTTGCACCATAGAAGTTAAACCTAAAGCAGCCATCAGGGGCGTTCGGGTCAACACTAATCTCTGCGGAGTTTCCTTCATTAGAGGACACTCTTGATAAGGAAGGAGGTACGAATTTGACGAGCTGACCACCGGATGAGGGGATGTATGACTGAAACACCTGGGATGAAGGGGGAGTGATAAAAAATCCTGCAGAGAGCCAAAGATTTCCGAAAGGCCTAAGAAGAGGACCAGATCTATTGTTGTCGAACTATAAGAATTAGATAATACCCTCAAGAAGAGACGAGAAGCTTACATCTAGTGAGAATTTACCAATGTCACCACCAGTTGGGCATCTAGGGACCTTTAATCCCTCGTTCATATCTGATGCCTGAGATGATGGTGAAGGGGGAGGAATAATATCCTGGCTAGCGAACACTGGCATTAGACTCATTTCAAACGTGCCTTCATCCGATGGCGCTTCAAGCGTTGTGAAACTAGAGCTATCCCACACCAATTCTGACGACAATGAGCTATGAAAGGTTAGAGGATACGTGCAACTATGTTTTCTCGACTCACTGTTGACGACGAGGTATAGCCCTCCGGTTAGGGAGGGTCACGGTGGCCATGGTAGTTAGAGGGGAGTTGATAGTGTATGTTGTGATTTCTTCGGCTATGACGTGGTTCCACGTGCCTGTTGGAAGACTCCTGGCAAGATGCAGTGTACTAGGAGAGGCAATAATTGGTACAGAGCTATAGAAGAGTGACACAGCCAACTCAGTGATGTCAGGAGAAGGTGAACCATAGGGGCTCTACAACAATGGCTTCGATCCTCCCGGCACTTGAGCTTGATTATCCCCCTGATCGTTGTAAGGAATAAGGGGGGCAAGTTGTCCTTTAGACGTATCGATGGCGGTAAACGTCGACGTGAAGGTGGCGGTTACCGTTTCTAATTCATTAGCGACTCCAGAGGCAATAGTCGACGGCAGCAAAATGGACTGCAGGTCTGTTTCAAAGACGCTATATTGTGCGAGGCCAGGGATAACAGTTGAAATGAATCCCACGGGATCCGGTTGAGGAGAAGATAAGTATAGTCTACCAGAGGGTAGCTGCGGTATGGCAGCTCCTGTCTCTGTAGTGCTCGGTAGGCTCACTATAGCCTGGACAATTGGTGTGGGCATAACATTTGATTCCATAGTAAAAAACGTAATACAAGGCGTGAGAAAGCCACATCTAGAGATACCTAGAATTCTACCCTGAGGGAGATTGTCTTGAGCGGGTGTAAAGGAAGGATGATCAACGCTGCTCTGTGTGGCACATTGTATGCCTAACCCATTGGCGGTGGGCACAATTGTCTGAGTAAAAGGTGTTTCAACGCCATCCAATCCTACAATACCTGTCGTGATGCAGCTTGCGGCCGAGGCGCTTTCCTCAGACAGTTTGGAAAGAAATTGCTGAATATTAGGGTCCTGAGATATAGCCTGTGAAGTTGAAGGCAATACATTGCTGACAGGAGGGAGAATATCGCTATCAAACGCGAAGAGACCAGGGGCAGTAGTTGTAAGAGCCGCGGACGGATCAGTGGCGGTGTAGTTTGTGCATGTCATGGCATCGTCCATCCACTCGGTGTCCATTGTGATCTGTTGCGGCCTGCTAAAGCTTGTTCCAACTTGATTTGGTATGCCAGTGATAATGTTTGCAGCGCTTGCTTTGGCTACTGTAGGATTAAGAATAACCCAAGTAGTATCAAACAAAGTGGGAGGACCAAGCAGCCCAGTTATGGTCTTGCTCGTAGACGCTAGAACACCACCTACGTCCACGTTAGCTGCCGTGCTGGTGATTTGACTTGTATTATCGTCATATGCAGAAATTGGGGTCAACAGAAGCGAATCGTCGACGAATGCGGAACCGTAAGGTCTGCTGGGGAGACCCATGTTTATTTGTAGTGTAGAACTGGACTCGGACGTCATCTGATGGGCTGCTGAAATGTCGTTTGCCGAAGCCGATTGTGAATTTACTGGTTCGGACAATAGCCAAGAAGATACCACCACAGTAGGAGATCCATTCCAGCCAAGAACCGTAAATGTGGTGCATTTTACAATGATAGGAACTCCTGAAAAATTCGGGACATTCGCGGCATCAGATGGAGAACCGGAGGGGAAGAATGAAAGGCTTGCAGCTGTTCGAGTAGAATACACAAAGGTGGAAACGTCGTTAGGATCAATAATAGTATGGCTTGTACACAGTGTCTTATCAGTGGTTGTTTGATCCCCTAGGCTCGTAATAGGGAAAGGTTCAGCGGCACTGCTGCCACTGTCGAAGTTGATACTAGGAAATTCCAGAATTGTTGGTTTCCCATTCAAACCTGTGACCGTCACACGAACTGAATCATCCGGGACAATTGTGAAACCCGGGGCCAAGTCCACAGGGGCTGTATCTGCCGCCGAGATAGCGGCTCCTGCAGGTTTAGCAGGGCTGTGTACCCAATATCCACCAGCTGTCTTATCAATAGAAGACGGCAAGGAGCTTACGAGTTCCTGTTGAATCAAGGATTCAGAGTCTTTCATTATGTCGTTCGTATTAGTCGATACTGAATCTGCAGGAGCAAAAGCTGTAGGGGAGCCATAGAGTTGGTTATTGCTTTTGAGAAAACTATTCGACGTCGTTTGCTGTTCTCTAGACTTGGTTGCCAGAGAGGTGCTAGACCAAGCAGCTTGCATTTTTGTAGGATATCCATCAGGAAAGCCTCTTAAGGAGTTGACAGTGCTGGAGAAAATGGCACTGTAGACATTGATGGTTGAAAGTTGGGGGCCAATAGCGCTAGGTTGATCTGCTAATCTGAGATCACTATCCCACATATTGATTGTGACAGTTGTAAAGGGCCTGAACGCGGCATGTGCAATCAAAGAAGACTCAGTTGGGGTCATCGAACTTGTCGTAGTGGCATAAAGAATTTGGTCAATAGTCTGGTCAGAGTTGAAGCCATCGAGCTTCGTGATGTCCGAAGGGTTCAAAGGGCTAGTAGGTGATATAGTCACAAATATTGTTCTGAACCGTTGCAAGGTGCAAGTAGAAACATCAGGTGCTGCATCAGGCAAGTCTCGAGGCAGGCCAACAGGAACTATATTGAGGCTCTGACTTGAAGTTTCATAGGTATGAGCTTCGAGGCCGCCATTTATGCCCCTACTCGAAGGACAATCTGGACCATCGTCGAGGTCTCTATAAGGACCGTCACCACTAATATGTTCATGCGTTAAATTGAAGTCAGAAAATGGGTTAATAGGGAGGGTATTTGCTTACCCATAATCGCTTTGAGCACTCGAGCTTTGAAAAAAAGCGCCGGTCATCAAAATTGCAAAAGAAATGAAGGCCTGCATCCTGGGCAGTAAACGCCTCATAGGATTGAGAATGTATGAACAATTCCGAATCGACTAAAAGGTGATGAAGCCAGTAGCGGCTAACGTGAAAGAGAGGGAGGGGACGCTGATCTGTTAATGAAGAGAGTTGGGGGGAAGAGTAACGAAGGTGATGGATGAGCGGGAGGAAGATAACGACGAAGACGACGAGGAGGACCGGGAGAAGGGAGAGGAAAGGGTACTAGGTTGCCTCAATGACGGAAAAGAAATGTCGAGCAACGGATGCTGTAAGGCAGGAGCAACCGGCCTGCTTCGTGTAGAAAGATTTCGGTACCATGGTGTCGCCAATAGGAGAAGGAGCTCAAGCGATCTTCGTCGAGATGGCTCAATAAAGTACATAATCAAAATTCAGCATAGGAAAGTTCGGTCAAGTGCTCTTACTATGTTACAATATACACTGAAGCAGAGCGGGAAGATCGAAGCCGTTGGTTGCGGTAGGCGGCAAGAGACAACACAGAAGTTGATATCCCGTTGGATGTCTAGTGCAGCGTTAGACCCTACCTAAGATAGTATAGGCGCCTAGGTATGCAACAAAATTTAGCTACCCAGTAGGTAGTTCGGTCGGTAGCCATGGATGATGCTCTTCTCAAAGAGGCGACGACCCTAGTCTTCCTTTTACCAAGCTTACCGAAACAACACAATGTAAAATCCGTATATGTGCTTTATCCCTGCTTCTATAGATTTGTCCGGTGGTGGGCTAAACTGTACTTAGGAACAAAAGAATATACTGATGCTTTAAGTTCCATTTGTGCTATTAGAATTTTGTTCCAGTTTTCTCTGTCATTGTGAATTTCCTTACCAGAGAAGCTGCTTACTAGGTACCTAAGGTAATTAGACCATAAGCATACTGCATATACGCCCCTGGGTCTTCCTCCCGACACAATTGCCGATCTCTGAAATAACTCTTCAGATTCTTCATCTTATCTCAGATAATCTTACACTGGATATATTAGCTCTGCGCTGCATACTCTTTATACCAAGGTTCGTCCGCAGATTGTCCGACCATTGCTCCGTTTTATGTACCTACTATAGGCACAAATGTCCACATCTATCTCAAGCGTGGAGCTGCGATATGCGGAATTCCAGGCAGAATCTTCATTCTGTCATCCCTCTTGGAGGCTGCTGTCTTGTAGATTTGAGCTCTGTTTTCGTACCTCGTTCACTTTTCTTAAACTATGCCACTTTATAGCCCTTTTTCCACAGCTGAGGCGCCTGGCTTAACGCTGTCATCTTGGGTTGCGGAGCACGCTTTGTTTCATGGCTCCCCTCTAAATGAATTTCAAGTGTGGCTTTGCTTATTAATTAATAATTTATTAATTTATAATTCTTTAATAGGCTATTTAAATAATAATTATATCTAATATTTAAATTCTTTCTATTATATTATTTAGATCTATAACTTAAAGATTCTATAATAGATTAGTAAGATTTACCTATTACTATTATCTTTAGGTATTTATATTTTTATTAGTATCTTAGACTAGGTCTATAATATTACTATTTATATTACTATCTAAAATTTAATAACTTATAGAATATTTATTAAATACTATCTTAGACTCTAAAATAACCATTTAAATAGAAATTATTAATATATAATAAATTAGATTCCTATAATTAGTAAGAATAAATAACTAGTCTTAAATTAACTAGGCCTTATTATAGAGATAGTACTTTAAGAGATAAAGAGTTATAAAATAAAGAAGTTTTAAATATCTTATACTTTTATTTTAAATATTAAAAAAGTAATATTTATTCTTATATTTTATTTAATAATAGGAGAGTAAGAGAGAGAGTTATAGCTACTCTAAGAATACTCTATAATTATAATAGAGATAGAAAGTAGTCTTACTTCCTATTAAGGGTTATATAATTATATAAACCTAGCCTATTATTGAGGGTCATATAGTCACATAACCTTAGCCCTTCCTATAGAGCTCTTCTCTTCTTCCCCTACCTTAGCTTAGCTTAATTATTATTATTATATCTAAGAATACTATATATTTACTTTACCTTACCTTTACTTATAGAACCCTATGCCTATCTCTTTTAATCCTAATCCCTTATACTAGTTCTATTATACCTATAGAGACCTTATTATAGAGATCTTCTTTTCTTTCTCTATTTTAGTCTAGCTTCTAATATTATATATATATATATTTTATATTTACTTTTATTTATAGAGCTTAATATCTATCTCTTTAATTCTAATCTCTTAGATTTATTATATTATACTTTCTCCTCTTTAATTAATTTATCTCTATAGTATACCTATTCTGCCTTTATATACTGCTCTAGGTAGGATATATATCTAATTTTTTAATAATTATAATATATATATAATTAATTTTATAATTTATTTAAAAATAATAAATTAAGATATAAAATAATAAATTAAAATATTAAAAAAAGAAAATAATATATTATATAATTATAATAGAATAAGTATAAGAGATTAGAGGTAAAAAAATAAATATAAGACTCTATAAATAATAGTAAAAGTAAAATAAATATATATATATCTTAAATATAATAATAATATTAGAAACTAGATTAAAATAGAGGAAGAAGAGAATATCTCTATAGTAAGCCTCCTAGAGGCTAGAGTTATATAACTATATAACCCTTAATAATAATAATTAGAGTTATTCTAAAATTAATTATAATAATTTTTATAAAATGAGATTTTATAATAAACTGGGTTCCTATAGTTAGTAAGAATAAGTAATTCCCAAGGGATAAACCTAAGATTTAGGGTTTATATTTATAAGAATAAGCTATAGCTATAGTATTATTTTTATAGCTATAGTACTATTCTTATAAGCTATAATTATAATACTATAGCTATAGCTTATTCTTATATATATTATTTTTATCCTCCCTATAATTTATATAATATATCTTATAATCTTATAGGTTATAAGGCCTAGACCTTATTTAATTTTACTATAAAATTAAATAAGCTTAAAGGACTTAGACTATAAGATCTACCTTTTTTAGGACTAATTATATTATAAGGATCTACTTTTTAAATTTTTTAATAAAAACTTTAATAAGACCTATTTTTTAAAGTTTAAAAGAAAAAGTTAAAAAGAAAATTATTATAATATAAAAAGATATTATAAAAATTACCTATTTAATAAAAACTTAGAAAACACCTATTTAATAAAAACTTAAAAAATACTATAACTATTACTTATTTTTAATTTAACTATTATTATTATAACTATAATAAAAACTATATTATTTAAAAGCTAATAAAAACTACTATTTAAAAAAATACTATAAAAAATATTAAAATAGTTTTTAAAAAAGATATAGCTATTTTAAAACTTTAAGAATCTAAAAATTATAATATCTAGATTCTTTAAATAGAATCCTATTTAATTAAAGAAAAACTATATAATACTATTTAAAATAAAGAAAATATAAAAAGCTATAAGGCCCTAGCTCTAATTAGGCTTAGGCTAAATAATAGCCTACTTTTATAAATAAAATATATAATAAATACTAAAAAAGCTTAGGAAGCCTTAGAAAAATTATATAATAATATAGATTTTACCTTAAATTTTCTAATTATTAAAGAGCTTTTTAATATTAATTTAAATACCTTTAATAATAATATAGAAAAATATTTTATAATAAGCAATAGGCCATAGGTCTATTATAGGCTCGAAAAGTAATAAAATTAGAAAGAGTTATTAGCTAGAAACTAGATAATAATCTAAATAAACTAAATATAATTATATTTTATTATATTAAATAACTCTTTAATAGACTAATTTATTTTCTTATATATCTACTATTAATATATTTTTATATATTATAATTAAATAGTATTAATAGACTATTATAATATAGCTAAGATTTTTCCTATATAGATTTATAGCTAATATAATTATTAATATAGACTTATTATAATTAATAATAATAATAGGCTTTCTCTATTAAAATTAATATAAGGGATTAAAATATTATATTTTATAATATTTTAATCTATTAAAAGTATAGAGCTTTCTAAAAATACTATTATAATATAAAATAATCCCTATTTATATTAATATAAGTAGGGCTTATATACTATTATTAAATAAATATAAAATCTCTATATTACTCTTTTAAATTTTCTATCTTAAAATTCTATAATAGCTCTAAGCTATAGTAGAGTTTTAATAGGCCCCCCTATAAAAAAGGGAGTAATATAAAGGAAAGGAGCCTTTATTTAAAAGGAAAGTAAATAATATTAATTTATATCTATAAATAAAAAAGGGATTATTCTACTATAAGGAATTTTTAAGGGTATTATTATTATTATTTAAATATTATATTTACTTAAAGATCTAAAGGAATCTCTAATAGTTATATAGAATTTAAAATTTTAATATTATTAATAATATCTTAATATAAATCTTCTATAGATTTAAAAGACTATTAGTATTTTATAAATAAAATATTAAAGATTTTTAATATATTATTAAAATTTTTTATTTTCTTTTTTAAAAGAATTAAGCTACTTATATTTTTAAATACTAATAGTATAATAGAATTTTTTTTTATAATCTAATAGTTTTATATATTTTTAAATACTTTCTTTATATTTATTAAATTCTATATTATATTTAATTTAATTTTTAGAATTAAAGAGGAGAGTATTAATCTATTATTTTTTTTTATAATTATATTTTTTCTCTTATCTTTTTAAAGTATAATTCTTAATTTAATTTTTTATTAATTTAATTAAATAATCTTATATAATATAGATTCTTTTTAAATCTTCTATAGCTATTTAATAATAAGTTATATTAAATAATAGACTTATAATTTAGTCTAGTTCTTTAATAAATATATCTCTTTTTATTTATAAAAGGTATATTAAAAACTATAGGATTTATTTAAAATAGTTAAGTAATTTATAATATAATTTAAATTTAAAATAATTATTAGTAATAAATATTTTAATATTTAAAAATATAGCCTTATAAGGGCTATATTTCTATTTATATATTAATTCTAGAGTAAGTTTAATTATTTTTTTAATAAAATCTATAGCTTTAAATTCTAAATATATAAGAATAATAGAAAAAATATTATTAATAAATCTTCTATAATATAATATTTTAAAATAATTTTTAATATATTATTTATATTTACTAATATAAAGATTAATAATATTTAATAAATATATTATTTTTATTATAAGATTTTTCTTTTAGTAGAAATATTCTAATATATTATTTTTATTAATATATTTAAATATTAAGAATTTATTTATAATTTTATATAGTTTTTTAATAAATTTAACTCTTCTAAAACTTTATTCTAATTCTAAGTATTTAAATATATTATAAAAATATACTATTAGTAAATTTTCTAATAGAATATTTATATAATAGGTAATAATATCTACTATATATAAATAGATAGTTTTTCTATATAATATTTATAATAATAAAAATATTTTATAAATTTATTTATTAGAAATAAGAATTTATAGGGATATTTTAATAATAGGCTTTAATAATTTAAATAATATTTTAATAGTAAGTTTATATATTATTAAATAGTAAAATATAATAAATTTAAATATATAAGGTTTTTTATAAATCTTTAATAAACTAATAAATATTAGAAAGGTTCTTTTATATTATTTAAATAATTATAAAAATTATTTTTCTTATTTAATTAATTTATATAGATTATATAAATATAATAGATTAATATCTAAGATTATTTAAATATTATATTAGGCTTAAATATTAATTATTAAAGTATTATTCTAAGATATATTATTATATATCTTAGAGTTTTATTTAAAATATTCTTTAATTTTTTTATAATATTAGAATAAAAATATAACTATAATTCCTAGATTTTTATTAGATATTATAACTAATAAATAATTATTAATTAGAAATCTATAAATATATTATATTATAATCTTATTTTTAATAACTTCTAGTAGATTACTAATAGGTTTTAATTACTTTAAAAGATTAAATTTCCTTTATTAGAGGCCTTATTTAATATAATATTTAGCTAGAAGAGGCTCTTTATTAGAAGATATTTCTAGATTATAATTTAAATTATAGGGTTTATTTTTAATATTATTAAAATAGTATTTCTAATAAATATATCTTTTAAAATTATCTTATATTTTAAAAAGAATAATAATATTAAATTTAATATATAATAAATAATATATATTTAATATAAGATTATTTATAATAGCCTATAATATAACTATCCCTTTTAAAATATAAATATTTTTCTTAATATTTCTAGCTATTAATACTTTAATTAATATATTAAAGAGAATTATTACTTTTATTTCTTAAATAAATATATATAATATACTATTAGAATATATTAATAGATTATTCTATTAGAATTTTTTCTATAGTTAGATTACTTATATATCTTTAGCTTTTTCTATATATATCTATTTTTAATTTAAAAAGTAGCTTTCTATTTTATATTATATTTTTCCTTTATTAATTAAATAAGTTTACTTAAAGATTTTTAAAAGATTTTTTTTTTAATTAGATTTAAATTTTTAGTTAATTTTAATAAAACTTTATCTATAAGTTACTTTTAATATCTTACTTTTAGCTAAGGCTTATTAAATTAATTTCTTAATATATTTATTAATATTATTATTAAATATTTTTAAAATTTCTATTATTTTATTAATAGAGGGAGTTATTTTATTTTTAATTTTAAATTTAGCTAATAACTTTTATAAATTAGCTATATCTCTAAATCTAATAATTTTAATAACTCTTATAGCTAATTTATTAATATCTTCTCTAATAATAATAAAATTAGCTTTAATTTAGAATATATTTTTATTTTTAATATAACTATTCTATAATTTATTTAATATAATAATATTATTATTATAGTAAAAGTAAATTTATTACTTATAGATATTTAATATATTAATAAGTAGTTTTTTATTATATATCTCTAATTAAAAATATTCTTTTAAAAAAAATAATTTAATACTTTTAGCTTTAATTATAAAACTTAAAGTTTTATTTTTTATATTAGAGAATAAATTTTATAATTATTAATTAAATATATTATTATTTTCCTTTTTAAATTTAAAGTATTTTTTTAAGTATTAAAATAATAATTTAATAATATATTAAATTTAAAGTAAAAAAATATAAGCCTTTTTATAGGAATATAATATTTATAAATTCTTATATATTTAATTATATTTTTTAATAATATTAATAAAAATATAGAATTAAAGTCTAAAATAATTTCTATAAATAATAAATATTACTTTAATATAATCTTTAATTATTATAAGAAAACTATAAATAATTAAATACTATTATTTATTAGAAATAATTATAATTAATAAAGTAATTAGAAGAAGGGATATTAATAGTTTAAATATAATTATAATTATAAAAGTTAATAGTTACTTTTATAGATAAAAGACTTTATAATAAGTAATAGGCTATAGGTCTATTATAAGCTTAAAAAGTAATAAAATTAGAAAAAGTTATTAGCTAGAAACTAAATAATAATCTAGGTAAACTAGATATAGTTATATTTTATTATATTAAATAACTCTTTAATAGGTTAATTTATTTCCTTATATATCTACTATTAATATATTTTTATATATTATAATATAATTAATAATAATAATAATAATAATAATAATAATAATAATAATAATAATAATAATAATAATAATAATAATAATAATAATAATAATAATAATAATAATAATATAAAATTACTATTAGAATATAGTTATCTTATATAATTAATCTCTTTATAGAAAAACTATATTTTAAATTAATAACTAATCTTACTAATAATTTATTCTAAGAATTTAATAAAATTATTATTATTATAATTTAAACTCTTTAAATTAAAAGTTTTATTTTAAAATTATTTTAATAATAATTTAAAATTTCTATAAAATAATTTTATATAATAATCTTAATATATAGAAATATTATAATTATTATAATAATAATTTAGATTATATTTTAGATTTCTATAATACTTTTTTAAACTTAATATTATAATATTATATTATATATTTTTTTATATTTATAATTAAAATTAATATTTTTTATTTTAATTTATAATTATATAATATATATTTATTTTCTAATATAAAAATAATATTTCTAGTTAAAGTTATTATACTCTCTATTATTACTATTAAAGTATTATTTTATTATCTAATATTTTAATTTCTAGAGTTAATATATTATTATATATAGAGATAAATAATCTAATAAGTTTTAATTCTAAGATTATTTTTTTTCTAGAAATATATTTAAATAGTAGAGATATATTTAATTTACTTATTAGGGCTTTTTTCTTATATAATAATATATAATATATTAGTTTTTTATATAAATAATATTTATATTTATATTTATATTTATATTTATATTTATATTTATATTTATATTTATATTTATATTTATATTTATATTTATATTTATATTTATATTTATATTTATATTTATATTTATATTTATATTTATATTTATATTTATATTATATTCTTATAATAAAGAACTCTAATTCTTTTTTATATTATATTTATATTAAATTATAAGAACTCTTGCTCTTACTATTATATTTCTATTAACCTCCTATTTTTTAATATTTTAACTAAGGACCCCCTTAATATATCTTATATAAGATATATTAAATAAATAGTAGGGTATAACCTATAAGAATATAGCTATAATAATATAATAGTTTATATAATAGATATATTATATATTATATAAATATATTAGGAATATATAAACCCTTCTACTAATATTCTAATATTAGGTATTAATCTATGCGCTCCATTAAGGACTTTATTACTCTGCCATAGAATTTAGATGCTTGATGTCGAGGAAATATAATTTCTTCTGTGAGATAATCAGGGAGTATCTCTATTAGATCGCTATCGCGGTTGGGATCCAGTTGAGGGCGATAGGCAAACTGCACATCTTCATATGTGTCAGGTGCATCCCCATCTTCCAGGGCCAGCTTAAAGTGGAGAGCTATTAGAGTGTCAGCATAAAGTCCTACTCCGTTCATTAACCCTATGGTTATATCTCACTTCCATTTCGGCCAGTTTGGATGCAATCAAAGACATGTTCATTCTCGATGCGCCGCACGTCTCTGATGATGAGGCCTGTCAAATCGGCATAGAGGTCTTCCTTGTCTCGGGGAACCTGTATATTATCCACTAGTACCGTCCGATGTCCAGTAGCAGATGCTTTATAGTTAGACTCATTATGTCTATTGGACGCCAAGTTTGTATAAAGCGTTTTTATTTCCGATTTGGCACGGGCCAGAGAATCGTTCGTTTTCAAAAGCTGAGCACGTAAAGCTTCTACTTCAGCCTCGCTGTGATCTAGCTGCAGTTGCAGCTGTTCTATTCGTTGAACATTGCTTTTTGATTGTTCGGCTATTTCTGCCTTCAGCTGTGCAATCAATTCATTGGCCACTACACGCCAGATACTATCAGCAATTGACGGCGTGTAAAATTACCAACGAAGACTGTATCTCACCTTTTGCGTTCTCGTCAGCCTGGCTTTTGATTTGTCTAAAATTATGCTCAGCTTTCTCCACTGCCAACTCTTGGAGATCCCGGTGCCTCAATTTCAACCTCGAATAGCTCTGTTTCAAATGGGAAAGTTGTTCTGCAAGTGCAACTTCATCCAGACCTTCATGATCTGAGTCATTGTAATCGCCAACATGGCTTATGTCTCTTTTCATGACGCGCTGACCTCCCGATATTGTAGAAGTACTTTCTCTTGCCATAACATTCTTAGATGTCAGATCAGGCCTAGACAAAGGGGCAATAGATTCCGTCTGCAGAGCAGGGTCGTTTAGACCATCCCGGTCCTTGGATGCTTTAGGTCGCCCTCGCGATGGCTTATTTGGGTTATGATGATCTAAAGCTCTGATCTCGCCATCTCCTCCTGATGTTATACTGGATGTCGGTGACATAGTACTGTAATTTGCCCCGCTTGTGTTTACTAGAGCTCGCTCTAAGAATATTGACGTGTTAGAATAGACCTTCACGCTAGCTCGGGGCTTCTATCTTAAGGTTGCTTTATAACCCTATTTATCCCTAATAGATAATAATATATAATTTCTATTTCTACTCTTCTTTTTTTATAGGTAGTATTATTATTAAAGCTAGGCTATTAGGTATAGTATTATTATATGGGTACTGCTGATAAGATATTTTAGAGCTAAATTCTTAGATAAGTTCTTTAAGGGGTTTTACTATATTAAAAATACCTATCTATATATATTAAGTTTTCTAGATATTAGTATAAGAAAAATAAAATAATATTTAATATAAAAATAAGAACTAAGTTATATAGTTACTAAATTCTATTATAAAAGATATTAAAATTCTTATATCTTTTTATATTATAAAAAAATTTATAAACTTATATATATAATAGATTAGTCCTAGAGCAGCTGCAACTATCTATTAGTTATAAAGTTAATATACTTAAGAGGTTCTGGTCTTTTAAAGTTATACTCTATTTATTATATATACCCTAACTAGTCCTAATATATATCTATATTATATATAGGCCGCGCCTAGCCCATGTATAGTAGATTTATAACTGAGTTATACTTATGTCCTATTATAGCTTATTATTATATATTATATAGCTTACTTATCTAGGTTTTCTTACTAAGCTATCTTCTTACTAAGATAAATATAATAGACTTATTAAATTATATTATCTATATTATAATATATATATATATATATATATATATATATATATATAATATACTATTATATCTATAGTAACTCTCTCTTATAGTATAGAATTTATTTTAAACTTTTATATTAATTAAATTGAATTTAATATTTTATTTTATAAAATCAGATTATTTCTATTTTAAATTAGGTTAAATATATTATATATCTATAATAATAGTTTTATTATTATATTATTTCTAAGGAATTTATATTATATTATATTAGTAATTAACTTATATATATAATTAATATATATAAATAATTAATCTTAATATTTATACTTTTTATCTTTATTTTTTAATAGCTATTATATTACCTATATAAGTGATATAATATTTATCTTTTAATCTAATATAATAGGAGGAAGGGATTTCTAATAGCGCTAATAACCTAAAAAAAGATCTATTAATATAAGTATCCTATTACTATAGTATATATAGTATATATAGTATATAAGATATAGTATAGTTAGTATAATCTATACTATCTAGTCTAGTTAATTTATCTACTATATCTATCTTAGTGAGAAGATAGGTAGGAACTTATATTAGATAACTAAGATAAATATATAAATAAACTATAATACCTATACTTATATTACTCTATATAATAGCTTATAAGGCCTCTATTACCTTAAGGGTTATTACTCTATTATATCTAGCTATTATTAAATTATTTTTAGATTTATTTTTAAATATTAAATTAAATTTAAATATATTTATAAAGAATAATATTTATTTCTATTTTATTATATTGAGATATTTTATAAATTATTTAAAATTTAATCTAATTTAAAAATTATTTATTATTATAATTTAAAATATTTAATTATATATATACTTTATATAATATACTTAGACTTATTAATATAATTTCTTTTTAAAATTATTTATATTATATATTAATTTCTATATTTTATATATATAATATTATATATATATAATATTAAATTAAAAAAGATATTATAATTATAATATTAAATTAAGAAAGATATTATAATTATAATAGAATAAGTATAAAGGATCAGGATAAAAGAGATAGGTATAGGGCTCTATAAGCAAAGGTAAAGTAAAGTAGGTATATATATATTCTTAGATATAATAATAATACTAGAAGCTAGGCTAAGATAGGGAAGAAGGGAAGATCCCTATAGCAATGCCCCTGCTAGCTAGGGTTATGTGACTATATGACCCTTAATAATATATTATTATAGAAGCCTATAAATTTATTTTATAAGAGATAGAAATTTAATTTAATTTGACTTTTTTAATTTTATTTAATCTTAGCTAGAATTACTTTTATTTTATTTATTATTTTTAATTTAATTATAATATTTTTTTTATATTTTATTTTATTATAATAGTAATACATCTAAATATAGTTTTTTTTAATTTATTAATAAATAAAATATTCTAAATTAATATTAAGTTATATAAATATATATTTTATATTAAGAAAAAATATATTTTTAATTTTATTACTATCTAATATATTACAATCCTTTTTTATATTTATTATTAATTAGTTTAAATAATTTATAAAAAGTTATATATATTAAAAATAAATATAATTATATAACCTAGGCTATAGGGGTATATTATAGAGACCTCCTCTTCCTCCCTTACTTAGCCTAGCTTCTAGTATTATTATATCTGAAAGTATATATATATACTTACTTTACTTTAACCTTTATTTATAGAGCCTTATATTTTAATTCTAACCCCTTATTTCAATTCTATTATAATTATCTATATATTATAAATAGTAATAGTAATAAAAATAATAGACTCTAATTAAATATTAGTAAATTATAAGTAGATATAATATATTAAAGAGGAGAAAAGGGTTACTAAAATCCAAAATAAATTATATATTTATAATTATTATTATTATATTAATTTCTTTTATTTATATATATATATATATATTACTACTATTATAATATTAATTTCTTTTATTTTTATATAAATTATATATATATATCTATTATTTTTATTATAATATTATCAATTTTAAATATAATATTAATCTATTCTAATTTAAAATCTAATACTTTCTTTTAAAAAAAGATAAAGTTTAATTAGAGTATTATTATTTTAAAATTTATAAGTAGAATATAATAAGTATTTAATTAAAAGACTTAAAAGCTTATTTAATAAATATTAATATATATATATTATTTAAGTCTTTAATAATTTAAAATAAGAATAGAAATATAAATTTTTTAAATTAAATTTATATTCTATACTTAAAGTAGAATATTAAATAAAATAATAACTATAATTTAGTATATTTTAAAGATATTATTATATAAATACTATTATAATTAAATAAGCTTTAATTTTAATTTTATATATTTTATAAACCTAATTACTCTCTCTTTAGAATATTATTAATTTAATATAAAAGCTTTTATATATATTCTATCTATATTAAAGCTATTTAAAAGTTTATTTAAATAAATTCTTATATTAGAAAAATCTCTATTATTAAGGGCGAGTAAGTAGATTATCAAGTATTAGAATTAATTATATTATAAAGAGAGAGTTATTATATAAAGTATTATTTGTATCTCTTAATTAACCCTATTTATATTACTATTAGTTTAAGAGTAATAAATAATAAATAGAAGTTATTTAAATTTAATAAAATAATAGAGTATTATTTTAGAAAAATCTAATTTAATTTAAAATTAGATTATTAATTATCTTATAGATTATATAATTATAACTTAAATTTATTAAAGTATAAGATATATACTTTAATTATTAATATTTTTTATTATCTTTAGTTAAATAAGTTTAAATAAGTAATAAGTTTTTATATAGGGGTTTTTTCTATATATTATTTATAAGATATACTTTACTATAAGCTAATATAATTAAAATTATAAAAATTACTTTTAAATAATTTTTTAAAATTAAAAAGCTTTAATTTCTTATATTTAATTATATATTATCTTATATTATTAATATTAATTCTAATTAATATAAATTTATTTATTCATAATAATAGATATATCTAATAAAATTAGATTTTTATTAAATATTAGATTTCTATTAATAGTAATATATATCTAAATAAATTAATATAAATATTTCTATAAATTTATAGCTTAAAGAGAAATCTCTTAGATTTTATAATATAAAATATTAAATTTACAAATATTAAAAAATTAATTTATTAATAGCTAGAGTAATTATTTTAATTATTATTATTATATATATTTAATATTTATAAAATTAAATATTAATTTTATATTTAATATTATATAAATATCTATAGAATATTATCTTAGAGTTTAGAGTTTAATCTAGAGCTAACTTTTAATTTATACTCTATCTATTAAAGCTAAAATTTAAATAGTAATCTTAGCTTTATTTTATTTTTTTATATATTTCTTAGATTACTTTTAATTTCTTAAAAGATTTATTATTTTTTTATTTTATATTTAATATTAATTTTAAAGAAATCCTAGAAATAATTTATTAATATAACTATCTCTTTTTAATTTAAATAACTTTCTTATAATATAATTAGATATAATATTTATAATTTAAATTTAAATTATATATAAAAATTAAATACTTTTTATTATTTACTTATATTAGAAAATTATTTTTTAAAGAAATTAGAAATTTATATAGAATTCTCTAAAAAATTAATATTTTTTTAATAAATATAATTAAATATTAATATTTATATAAAATTCTATTAGATTATATTATTTAAAAAAGTATTATTTTATTTCTTAGAGAGTTTTTAATTTTATTTAAAAATTATACTATATATTTTAAATAATTTATTAAAAATTAATTTATTTTATTTAATAATTATTATTTATAATATCTAATAATAGAAGAATATATAATTATTTCTTTTTAAATATCTTTAAAATATTATTAAAAATATATTATAAATTATTAAATTATTTATTTTAAAATTAGAAATTATAATTAATATTTAATTATTTAATATTTTTATTTTTTATTTTTATATATTTTTAATTAAGATTTATTAGAATTTAAATATATTTTTAAATAGATATCATTAAATAATTTAAATTAAATTAATTATTTTAATTTCTATTCCTAGAGTTTTTTTAAATATTTCTAATTAATAGATTTATTTTTATATTATCTAGCCCTTAATTAATAGCTTTTAGAGAGTTAATCTCTAATTAAATAACTCTTTTATAATATTACTTTCTATTAGTATTTAGCTAATAATATTTAAAGGGATATATTATAAAATAATATTAAAATTAATAATTATATTTTAAATAGTAAATATAATATTCTCTTTTCTATATATAAATATTATTATTATTTAAATACTTTATTTAAGAAATTTAAAAATTATAAAGGGTTAAATAATTAGATAAATTATATAATAATATTATATTTAAATTTAAAGATCTCTTTTTAAAATTCCTATAATATTAAGAATATATATTTAAAAGATATTTCTAAGTCTTATAACTCTAGGTAGCTAGCGCAGCTAGCTACTGAGGCTACTATATGCCTTATCTTTAGATAGAGTGTGGTTATAGATTTAATTACTTATATTATATACTCTTTATAAAAATATAAAAATTTACTTTAGATATAATAATTCTTTGAAATAACTATATATAAATAATAGCTTTTTTTATATTATTATACTTAATATTAAAATATATAATATAAAGAAAAGAATTTATTATTATAAGATTAATAATCTATTATTTATTTTCTATTAATTTAATTATAATAATATATAATAAACTAGGTTCCTATAGTTAGTAAGAATAGATAATTTCTAAGGGATAAATCTAGGGTTTATAGATTTATATTAGTAAATAGATTAGATTAATTTCTTAGATAGTAATAAATAATTACTAGTAAGACTCTTTAATTATTTAATAGATATCTAGATTCTAATCTATATTAAAGTATAATATTATATTAATAACTAGTTATTTTAAAACTATTTAAATAAATATTATAAATATAAATTTATATATTTAATTATTTTAATATTCTTAATATATTTAATCTTTAAGTTTATTAAATTATCTTTAATCTATTTAATAGTTAAATTTATTAAATAACTTTTAATTAGCTAAATAATTTAATATTTATTTAATTATATTTATAAAAATAGTCTATTATTATAACTATAAGATTAGATTATAATATAATATCTCCCTTCTATTAATTTTATCTTTAAGACTTTACCTATTTTATTAAAAATCTATAAGTCTTTTATTTTTTTATAAATATTCTTTTATTTATATATTTTTTTTCTTTTTTCTATTAATTAGAATAGTTAATAATAAATATAAATATTCTAAGTTTTTTTAAATATCTTAATAATAAGCTTTAGAATAGTTAATTTTATTTAAGCTATTAATTATAAAATTTTATAAATACTATAAGAAATATAATTATTAGTATTTTATATTTAAAATAGATTTTTTTTATTATTTAAGCTATATTTATTTTTAATAATCTAATTATAAAGTCTTTAATCTATTAATATTTTAATTTTATTATATAGCTAATAAAAGAGCTAATTTTAACTCTAAGTTAAAGAGAATTAAAGAGATTTAATTTAAAGTAAATATATATATTAAATATCTTTATATATAAAAAAAAGAATAAGCTAAAAAAATATAAAAGGCTATTATCTATAGAATTAATAATTTAAAAGAATTAAAGTAAATAAAAAAGATAAAGTATAAGATAGTAAAGGCTATAAATAAGATAGAAATATTTATATTTAATCTAATATAGTCTAATATTTTATTTTTTTCTATTAATTTTATTAATTAAGTTTAATTTCTATTAGATCTTTTATTATTAAATTTTATAAATTTAATTATTAATAAAATTTATTAACTAGAGTCTTTAAGTATTTTAAATTTTTAATAGATTTTTATATATTTTTAGTATTATTATAGTTTTTCTATTTTATAAAATATTTAAATATTTATATTTTTTTATTAAATTTAATTTAAAATATTTATTTTATTTTATATTTAAATTCTTTATTTTTAATTATAATTTTATTATAAATAATTTTATTTATTTTCTAATCTATTATTACTTTCTTAAATAATAAAATATAAAAAATTAAATATATATTTTATTTTTATTATTTTTTTTATATTAGAAAATTAAATTTATAATTAATTTTTCTAATTTACTTTAAAACTTTATATAATATAAGTTTTTTAAAATTAAACTTATTATTTAATCTATTTATTTTAATATTTATTTATTTTTTATTCTAAATATATTAAAGTAAATAGATTATATTTCTTTTTTAAAAAATTAATTTTTTAATTTTTTTTTAATTCTTTTTTAATTAATAAATTTAATTATTTATTATTATATAAATTTAAATTATATTTTTAATTCTTTATATAATTCTTTTAATTAATTTATTATTATAATAGCTTTTTTTATATTTTTATCTTATAATAATAATTAAAATATTTTTAATTTAAATTTATAATTTATATAAAATAGTAATTTTTCTATTAATTCTATTAATATATTATTATATAAGATTTATATTATTAGTAAATATTTAATTTAATTATTCTATTTAAAGTTAATATAATAATAAAAATATATTTTAATAATTTAATTAATTCTTTTTATCTATCTATCTATTTATAGATAATAGATAATACTAATTTTATAATTTAATCTAAGTCTAGCTATAAATAATTATTAAAATTTTAAAATAAATATTATTTCTCTATTTAAAATAATTTTATTTAATAATCTATAATTAATATAAATATATCTTTAAAACTAATAGATTAAGTTTTTAATTATATTACTTTTTTTTATTAAAATAAAATAATTTATTTTTATTAATTAATTAATTATAATAAAAATATTTTTTTAAATATTTTTTATTATTAATTCTTTTAAAAATAGAAGCTTAATAATATAATTAAATAAGATTAATTTCTAGAGCTATATTAAAATCTATAAGAATTATAATTTTCTATAAGAAAGATAGTATTTTATTTTTATTTATTTATATATAATATATTTTAAAATAATTTTTTAAATAATTTTCTTAATATTATTAAATTTATAATATTATTAAATTTATTAAGTAATTTTTTTAATTTCTTAATATTTATAAATTAAATATTTATAAATTATTTTAATTACTTTCTTTTATAATTTCTTTAATATTTAAATAAAATTATTAAATATAAAATATTTTTATTTTATTAAAATATTATCTAGAAACTATTTTTTAATTTAATTTCTAATATATTTCTTAATTTTATTAATAATTAAATTATATTTTTTAATTCTAAATATAATATTTAAAGTTTTTAATATTAAATTTCTTTTTTTATTATATTATAATATTTATATTTATATATTTTAAATTTCTTAGAAATAGTCTAATCTTTAGCTAAATATATTAATTCTATTATTTTCTTTTTTTTTATAATATTTAATAATTAAATTAAATTTTAAAAAATATTTATAATATTTAATTTATTATTTTAAAAGTTTTTATATTATAATAAAATATATAATATTTCTATAATTTATAAGAATTATTATAGAAAATTTATTTCTTTAATAATAATTTCTTTAATATTTTTTATTAAATATTATATAAATTACTTTAAACTTTTTATTATAAATAGAATATTATAATTATAATTTATATAATTTCTTTAAAAAATAAATAATTAATTATAATTTTTTATTTTTATTTAATTAATTTAATATTTTTTCTATAATATAATTTAATATATTAACTTTAATAGTAATTAATTTTTTAAAATTAAATATAATAAATATTAAATTACTAATTAAAGTTTCTTTTAATATATTAAATATTTATTATTTATTAAATATTTATAAAAATTTCTTTTTTTTTTATAAATTCTATAAGAAATATAATAATTTTTATAAAGTTTTATATAAATTATTTATAGTAATTTATTAATTTTAAGAAATTCTAAATTTCTTTTATATTTTCTAATAGTTATTAATTACTAATAGCTTTAAATTTTTCTAAATTTATATATATTTCTTTAAATATAATAATATATTTTAGAAATATAATTTTTTATTAGTAAAATTAATATTTCTCTAATTCTATTAGTAAATTTATTTTTTCTAATATTTTTAATATAAAAATAATATATTTTTTATATTCTTTAAGAATTTCTAAAAAAATAAAAATATTATTAAAATAAATAATAATAAATATATTAAGAAATTCCTTTAATATATAGTTAATTATTTTTTAAAATATTATAAATATATTAATTAATCTAAAAGGTATTATTAAATATTTAAATAATTTATAATATATTTAAAATACTATTTTCTATTTATTTTCTAATTTAATATAAATAAAATTATAAATTTTCTTAAAATTAAATATTATAAATTATTTTATTTTAAATAGTTAATTTTTAATTTCTAAAATAAATAATAAAAATATAATATTCTTTTTTATAATTTTATTAAACTTATAATAATTAATTATAAATTATAATTTATTATTTTTCTTTAATATAAATATTATAGAATATTCTATTAAGAATTTTAATAATTTAATATATTCTTTTTATAATTAATTATTTAATTATTCTCTTAATATTTTAAATTTATTTTAATTAAAATTATAAATTTTATAAAAAATTAGATTTTTTCTATCTTTTAATTTTATTTTATAATTCTATTTTATATTTAAAAATAATTTTATTTTAAATTCTTCTTTAAATACTTTTTTATATTTATAATATTCTTAGAGTATATTAGCTATTTTATTATTTTTTAATTCTATTTTTCTTATTTATTTTAATATAATATTAATAAATTATAAATCTTAAATAAATATATTTAATATTTTTCTAGTCTATTTCTATAAGTTTTTTTATTTCTTTTTATAATATTATAATATAATATTTTTATTTTTATTAAATTTAATCTTTTTTTATTTTTCTAATATTTCTTTAATTCTTTTTTATAATATTTCTATTATAAGTAATTATATTATTTTATTAATTAATATAATAGCTTATAATACTTAAGCTAGAAATATTATAATATTTAATAGTTTATTCTAATCTAATTATTATTTTTATTTTTCTATTCTATTATTTAATTAAATATAGCTTTACTATTTTATATAATCTCTTTTTTAATTAATAATTAGATTATATATTCTAAGTTAATTATAATTTAAAAGAAAATTATATTTTTTAATATTAATAATATTAAATTAATATAAATTAATAAAATTATAAAAGCTAAATTTAAAATAATTAATCTTATAATTAATTATCTTATTATTATATAAAAACTTTTAATTTTTAATACTTAAAAATATATATAAAATATTTTTTTAATTATTTAATAATTATAAATAATTTACTAATTAGAGTATAATATAATTAATTATTACTTTACTATTAATATAAATTATAATAGAATATTTTTATAATTATTTTTTAATAAGAAATTTATTTTATTAATTAATATTTTTTTCTATAAAATTAAGATTATATATAATTATATTATTAATATTATTATAATAATTATAGCTATTTTTAATATTTTCTTTATAAATAATTTATATTTTTATATTATTAAAGTTTAATTCTTTAAATATTTTAAAGTAAATATTATTTAAATATATATTAATTTATATAAGTTTTAAATTTTAAATATTATATTTTATATATTAATAATATTTTTTTAATATATATCTATTAATTAGCTTATAGTATTTCTTAAAGTTTTTTTAACTAGCTCTTAGATTTTAATTATTAAATTAATATTCTCTTATATAATTTTTAAAATTATATTCTTATTATATTAGATTTAATATAATAATTTATAATAAGAATTATTAATTCTTATATTTTATATAATTAGTAATATTATAAAATATAAATTCCTTTTAATTATATATTAATAAATTATAGTAATTATATTATTTAATTACTTTCTATTAGAGATATTTTTTATAAAAGAATTTTTAATATTTAATTAGATTATTTTCTTTATAATTTTATATAAATTATTTCTTTTATACTTTTTCTTTCTATTATTTTAAAAGTTTTATAAAGTATTTCTATAATTAATTATTTTTATAAATTTTAATTATTTATTTTTTTAATTCTTATAATTTTAATATTTTTAGAATATTAAATTTTTTAAAGAATTTTATTTTTTCTTAAAATTCTCTTTTTTATTAAGAGTTTTTATTTTTATTATTATTTTTATTTTCTAATTCTTAAATAATTTCTTCTTTAAATTAAAAATTAAAATAAAATATATTAATAAATTATATTATTTTAAAATCTAAAAGGCTATTATTATTATATTTATAATTATTAGATTATATAAAGTATATAAATATATTAAATTACTTTTAGTTTATAATATTAATAATTTTCTTTTTTTATAGTTTTAAAATAAATATTTATTTTTTAATATTATTCTTTTTTAAGCTATAATAGAATTTCTTAATATATTTTTATTTTTATAATTATAATATTTAATATTCTATTATTTTTATTTCTTTCTATTAATAATATTTAAATCTATTAGTCTAGATATTCTATTATTATTTAAAATAATATTTTTTTTAATTTATAAAATATTTTTATTAAAAAGATTTATTATAGCTTTATTTTTTTATATTTTATTTCTTTTAATATTTATATAAGTAATTATTAATTTATATTATTTTTTTAATAAATTTTTTAAAAATATTAGAAAAATTATTTTATATAAATTTATTTTTTACTTTAATTTTTAATTTTTAATAATATAATATTTTTTATAAAATATTATTTATATTTATTTTAATATTAATATAAATAAATTTTATAATAAATTTTAAATATAATTCTTTTTATTTAAAATTTAAAAATTAATTTTTAATTTTTTTTTTCTTATTAATTATTTTAAAGATTTTTTTAATTATACTTTTAAAATTATTATAATTACTATATATATTAATAGTAGCTTTTTTTTATATTCTTAGATTATTTATAGTAACTTTAAAATCTTATTAGAATAGCTTAAATTAATTCTTAGCTATATTTTTAAATCTTAAGGCTATAATATTAACTTTTATTATATTATTAGCTATTATAATTAGAAAAAATTAAAAATATATTCTTATATTTATAAAAAAAGCTTTAATTTTCTTTATATTTTTATTATATATAGCTAATATAGGTAATTTAATAATTTCTTTAGATTATTTTTTTATAATATTTTAATTTATTATATTAATTAATAATATAATTATTTATTCTTATATATTTAAGTAATTATTTAAATTATTAATAATAATAGCTTATTAATTAATAAGTTTTTAATCTATAGTCTTTTAATAGACTATTTAAATAATAATTTTATTTAATATTTAGGCTCTTACTATTATATTATTTAAATCTATAACTTAGAGATTCTATAATAAATTAATAAGGTTTATCTATTACTATTCTTAATTATTTCTATTTTTATTAGTATTCTAAATTAATATTATACTATTACTATTTATATTACTATTTAGAATTTAATAGCTTATAAAATATTTTATTAAATACTATTTAAGAGTCTAAGGTAACTATTTAAATAGGAATTATTAATATATAATAAATTAAATTCCTATAATTAATAAAAATAGATAATTTCTAAGGGATAAATCTAGAATTTATAGATTTATATTAGTAAATAAATTAAATTAATTTCTTAAATAGTAGTAAATAATTATTAGTAAGGCTCTTTAATTATTTAATAGATATTTAAATTCTAATTTATATTAAAATATAATATTATATTAATAACTAGCTATTTTAGAATTATTTAAATAAGTATTATAAATATAAATTTATATATTTAGTTATTTTAATATTTTTAATATATTTAATCTTTAAATTTATTAAATTATTTTTAATTTATTTAATAGTTAAGTTTATTAAGTAATTTTTAATTAGCTAAATAGTCTAATATTTATTTAGTTATATTTATAAGGGCGGCCTATTATTATAACTATAAGGTTGGGTTATAATATAATAATAATACTCTTTATTATATTATATTTATATTTAATTACTAAGAGATAAAGTAGATATATATTAGAGCTTTTATAAAGATTTTTATATAATATATAATTTTTTTAAAAAATTTTAAAAATAAATTATAATACTAATAAATAAAAATTTAATTATAATTAGCTCTTTATTAATAATAGCTTTAACTCTTCTTATAAAGAAGATTAATAAAGAGTAATAATTTTATATAAATTATTATATATTTAATAAAATTTTAATATAATATTATTATTCTTTACTATTTATATTAATTAATATACTATTTAAAATATATTAACTTATTAAACTAGATATTTAAATAATAATTTATTATATATAAAGAGCTAAAGATAAGAAAAATAGTTAATAATATTTTATATATATTTAATTTATTTAAATTATTAATAGCTTCTTTAGTTTAATAGATATTCTTAAAATCTTTTAATATTATATTAGAAATATATTAGATAATAATAAAAGAAAGTAATTAAAATAATCTATAAATACTTTATATATAGATATTAAGAAATAAAGAAAATTATTTAATATATTTAATAATACTATAAATTTAATAGTATTAAGAAAATAGTTTAAAGAATTATTTTAGAATATATTATATATAGATAAGTAAAAATAAGATATTATTTTTCTTATAGAAAGTTATAATTCTTATAGATTTTAATATAATTCTAGGAATTAATTTTATTTAATTATATTATAAAACTTCTACTTTTAAAAACATTAATAATAAGAAATAATTAAAATAATATATCTATTATAATTAATTAATTAATTAATAATAAAAATAATATAATTAAAGACTGAACTTATTAATTTTAAAGATATATCTATATTAGTTATAAATTACTAGAAAAAAGGGTTTAAATAGAGAAATAATATTTACTTTAAAATTTTAATAATTATTTATAGCTAAATTAAAAATAAATTATAAAATTAATATTATCTATTATTATAAATATATATATAAAGGAAAAGAATTAATTAAATTATTAGAATATATATTTTTATTATTATATTAATTTTAAATAAAATTATTATAGATCTAGGCTATACCTAGACTCAGAATATTCTAATTCTAGCTTAAATTCTAGCTTAATTTAGATTAATAATAATCTAGAATTATATAGGCTTAGATTAAGCCTAATCTAAATCTAGAAGAAATTTAAAATATATTTAATTATATATTAATTAAAGTATTAGCTATATAATTTTAATATATTTCTTTTTTTTCTTAATAATAATTTTATTTATTTAAATATTTATTTATAGTTACTATAAGACTAATCTATTATAATTATTATTTTTTTTAATAAAAAATAAATTAATAATAGAATTTAATTTCTATTAAAAGATATAAAATATAATAATATTATAAATTCTAGATATATTATAATTATTATTATTAGCTATTATTTCCTTTAATAATAGATTAAATAATTAATAATAGCTAATATTTAATATTCTTATAATTACTATTTATATATTAAATAAAATAAATCTAAAGCTAATTAAATTTAAATATAATATATAAATATTTATAATACTCTCTAAATATAAGCTATTTCTATTAGAAAATCTATATAATAGTAATAAATAAAATTTTTATATTTAAAAATATAGAATAATATATATAATAAAAATAAATTAGAAGTTTATTAGCTCTAAAAAAATTAATTTATATTTATTTAATAAAATTAAATAGAAAAAGTTTAATTTTATATCTTAGCCTATTATAAAGCTATTTTAAAAATAAAAGTTTTTAAATTAAAAGATTTCTTAGAATATTTTATATTTATATTTATTAATCTTTATTATTAAAAAAATATTTAAATTAAATTTAATTTTTTAATATAATAAAAAAATAAGCCTTTTATAGCTTTCTTTATATATTTTAAATAGAAATTAGCCTTACCTAAAGGATTCTAATAATTAAATAGATTTAAATTAAATTATTTCTAATATATTTTAATTTTAAAATTATAAAATTATAGCCTAAGCTATAAAATTTCTTATTTTAATTACTTAAAGATTATAGAAATATATAAGAGTATTATAATAAAAATTAAAATCTATATTTAAGAAAAAATACTAATTTAAGCTAATATAATTTAAGCCTTAGAATATTTCTTATAATATTTAAAAAGGAAATATTTATATATTAGATATAAATTTAATATAAATTATATATATATTAAATATTATTCTAATTAAATTAAAATAAATCTAAAATTAAAATATTCTATAGGCTAAATAGATAATTAAAGAGGCTTTTTAAAAAAATATTAAAAAAAATAATATTTATATTATAAATAAAATATATATTTTATAATATATTATTTTCTTTAAGTATTAATATATTTAATAGAGATTAAAGTAATATTTAAAAATAACTAATAGATTATAACTTTCTAAGAGAAATTTAAATTAAAAAAAGAGAAAAATAATTTATTTTTAAATTAAATTCTATTAGAGAGCTAAAGCTATTTTTATTATAATACTATAGCTTCTATAAGAAAATATTAAAATCTAAAAAAATAGAAATATTATAAAAGTTAAATAAATTTTTATTTTTAATTTTAATATATTTTAATAATTAAAAGTTTATAAATATTTAAATTAATAGTAGATATACTTACTATAGGGCTATTAGTAAATAGATTATTTAAAGATTAAATTTAAAATAAATCTAATTATATATATCTTAGAAAATAAAAGCTATAATAGAAAATAAAAAGATTTTTTTATATATTATTTTATAAAAGAAATAATTAATATAAATAATTAGAGATATTTTATTTTATTTTATATTATTTTAAAGCTTATATAAGATATTATTTTAAGAATATTATAAATAAAATAATATAATATAATATTAAACTTAAAGAAAAATATAAATTAAATAAATAAATATCTAATTTATAAATTAAAGAGCTAATAGAATATAAGAAAATATTATTTTTAATATTTATTCTAGGTTTAATATTTATAATATTAATCTAATAATATTTTTAAAAAATATATTCTAGATATTTCCTTTTTTCTATAAGCTTTTAAGAGATTATAAAAATATTTTAATTTAAATTAATAGCTCTTTTAGATATTAATAGGGAAAATATATTAAAAAGACTCTTAAAATCTTTATATACTTTTAAAGAATTATTTAAAAAGAAAAAAGCTAATAGCTTTTTTTTAAATTAGGGTAATTTAAATTAATATATTAAATTATATCTAAATAAATATAAAAACTACTTTAAATTTCTCTAGAGCCTATTATATAATATATTTTAAAATTATATATTAGAACTATAGAAATAAATTATAGATCTAATAGATAAAGGCTAAATTTAAGCTAGTTCTTTTATAGTAATAGCCCCTATATTACTTATAAAAAAAGAATTAGAAAATAGAGATTCTATATAGACTATAGAATATTAAATAAAATTATAAAATAGAACTAAAAAACTTTTTTATTTATTTATAAAATTCTCTATTTACTTTTAAATATCTATTAGTTTATTAAATTAAATATTAAATTAGCTTTTTATAAAATATATATATTTAAAGGGAATAAATATTTAATAATATTTTATATTTATTTTAATTTCTTTAAATAATTAAGTATACTATTTAATTTTATAAAGACTTTAATTATATTTTAATAATATATTTACTTATTTTAGGGAATTATTATATTAAAATAAATAAAAGATATTAAGTTAAAAAATAATAAAATAGCTTATATACTTTCAAAATATTACAAGTCTGATGCCCGCTACAGCATTCATAGGGGCAAGCAAAGCTGCTGCGCTACGCGCGGCCGGAATGCCCCCACAGACTTGGATTGAAATGACCAGTCCTAACAGACTTCCATATCTAGCTTTCTAATCGGCGTAACCTATATCATTTAAAAGCTCTAGAAGCGCTGAATTTCTCTGTAGAAATTGCATTCTAATAGCATATAGCATACACGAGCAATATGCTGATTTATTTTATATGTGAAGTACGTAGACGCCAAGGAATTTGAAAACGCCACAAACGCAACATTGCGAGACCTTCCTCAAGCACGGAAATAGCTATAGAAAAGAAGTCTTAATACTACAAAAAGCGGTATATCTAGGCAAGAAACACCAATTGCCAGTCGAGATTTATTTAGAGTTCAATTAGCGCTGGTTATTTGTCCCATTAATAAAAGCAAAGCTGGAAGCTACGCTTTACTCCGGTTGGCACCTTCGCAAAGCTGCTTCGCAGCTTTGCTTGATAAGTTTAGAAAGATATTTAGAGAAAAATTTAAATAGGATTACCTTTAAATATAAAATAGAATTATAAAATAAAGTTAAGAAATAAAATAGAGAAAATAATATTTTAATAATAATTAGAATTTTATAATTATTTTAAATCCTATTAATAGCTATTTAAGCTATATTTATTATAATTAATATCTATAATATAATATAAAAGAGAAAAAAGCTATTTTAAAGGAATATAATATTTTTTAATATTTACTTATAATTATTATAAAATAGGGCTATTTTTAAAATAAGAAATATAATATTTAATTAAAAATTATATAATAAAATACTTCTAAATTCTTTTTAAAAGTAAAAATATATAAATAAATAGTAGATTATAGCTTTAATATATAAGAAATATTTATATTTTAAAAATAATTCTAGCTTTTAAATTAAAAATCTCTAATTATTAAAATAATCTAATATACTTATAATTCTATTATAATAGAATATTTAGATTATAATATAATTTTCTATTTATTTTATAGATTTTATTATTAAAAATTTATATTATAATTAATTATAAAATTTATATAAAATTATTACTATTATAATAATTATTTCTTATAATTTTAAAAATAAAACTTATTATAATTATTATTAATTTTAAATAAAAATTATTAATAAATATCTATTAATTTTATAATTAATTTATTAATAAAAATAAATAATAATTTAAAATATTTTATAATTATTATAAATTACCTATTAAAATATATCTAGCTAAAGATAATATATTTAATAATTATAAAAATATATATAAAATAATTTTAGAATTATTAATAGAGATTTTATAAATTTCCCTTTTAAATTATTAATAATTATAAATTAAATTAAATAGAATAATTTTAAATAATATTTTATAAATTTATAAAAATAGAATAATTCTTTTTAATAATTTATTATTTATAAATTAATAGTAATATAAAATATATAAATTAAAATATATAAATAATTTTATAAATATATATTTTATTTTTTTAATATAATTAATTTAATTATCTATTAATTTATTAATTTACTTTAAATAATTAAAATTCCTTTATAATAGAAATAAATATTAATTTTTTATTTAATAGATTTAATATAGATTTAATATAATATATATTAATAGAATTAATAAATAAAACTTTCTTAAAGGAAAGAATAAATATATTTTTTTAGAATTTAAAAGAAAGTTTAGAATTTATTTAAGCTATAATTATATATATATAATAATAATAATAGAAAAATATAAATTAAAAATATTATCTTATAGAAAAATTTAAAGTTAGAAATATAATCTAGCTATTAATCTATAATATAAAAATAAATTAAATAAATAAAAAATTTAATTAATAATATATAAAATAAAAAATATTTAAAATATAGAATTTATTTAATATTAAATTAGATATATTAGAATATATATATTTAATTTTTTATATAAATCTTATAGAATATATAACTATTAATCCCTTTCTATTTTAAAGTTTATTAAACTTTTAGTTAGATTTAATATAAATTCTATTAAAAAGGAAAGAAATAGTATACTTAGAATATAAAATTAAGAAAATCCTTTAAATAAAAAATAGAGAAAAAATTAAAATTAATAAATATTTATAGATTATATAAACTATAATATATTAATATAAAAGTCTTTTTATAATTTATAAAATATATAAATATTAAATAAATTTAAATAAAACTAGGAAAATATATAATATAATAATAAGCTAATATTAAATTAGCTATAATAAATTTATAAAGTTTTATAAGAATTATTTATCTAATTATAATTAAAAAATTATTAATAAATAGATAGGCTTAATAAGGGAATAATAAAATTAAAAAATAGAAAATAAAAGGAAAATAATAGTAAATAAATAAAATTTAATATAGCTATATTTTAATAATAGTAGCTAGAGTAATAGAAAATAAATAATTCTAAAAGATCTAAGCTAGATTTATTTAAAAAGGGAAAGTATTTATTTTAATTATTAGAATAATAAGAGAAATAAAACTAATAATAATAATAAAAATATAATTAGAAATATAATTAATTATTATAATAGTATTAAAAAAATTATAATAGGAACTTTAGCTTAATTTAATTTAAAAATAAAATAGAATTATTTAAAATTTATAGAGAATATTAAATAAAGCTATATTAATAGTAATCTACTATTTAATAAAGATAATATTAAATAAAAAAATTATATATTAAATTATTATTATATCTATTAATATTATATTTTAGATTCTAAAAGAATTAAATATTTACTCTAAGAGTCTATATAAATTATATAATTTAAAGCTATTATTTATAATAAATAGAAATATTTATATTTATTTTAATAAAAATAAATATATTAAATTAAATTAATTTAAAGATAGTATTAGCTCTAATAGAAGTATTAATATATATAAATTTAGCTTAAATTAGATTTAAATAAACTATAGTTAAGATATTCTTAAATCACTAATTAAATTATATAAAGGATTTAAATAGTTTTATTTTATTATTTTTAATAATATTACTTTTTATAGTAAATATAATAATATAATCCTTTTTATAGATAATATTTTTTTAAAATTTATAAAAAATATAATATAATTTTTATTTAATAGTAAATAATTTATTAATTTAAATATAAATATAATAATATATTTAATAAATAATATAATTTATATTTATATTATAAATATATAAGATTTAAATATTAAATATAATAAGTAAATTAATATATTATTATAAAAATATATAATTACTTTTAGAGATTTATTAATCTTATTATTAGAATTACTCTCTATTAAATAAAAGCTAATAGCTTATTTAATTAAAATAGTATTAAATATTAAAAGAAATTAATTTAATTTTAAAATAAAGCTATAATAATATATTAATAATATAAATTAGAAAATATTAATGAAAATAGTAATAGTAATAATATAATAAATAGAATTAAATTTAAATCTATATTAGAATTTAAAATATATAATAAGAGCTTATATAAAGCTTATATTATAAAAAAGTAAGCCTATATAAAAAAGTAAATAATATTTAAATAGAAAATTAAATAATATATAAATAAAAAATAAATAATATAAATAAAATTATATTTAAATATATTATATAATAATTAGATAATATAAAAATTATAAAAAATAATAATAATAAAAGAAATATATTTTAAAAATTAAATAATATTAATATATATATAAATATATTTTACTTTATATATACTATAATATTTAAAAAAACTATTTTTAATTTTAAAAGAATCTTAGCTTATTTATAATAAAGAAATAAAAAAAAACTTTTTTTTAATTATAAAAGAAATTTAAATTAAATATAATTAAATATAAAGAAAAAGACTAAGCTAAAAAAAAATATATTTTTTAAAAAAAAAGAAAATATATTATAAATCTAAGCTATATTTAAATTAGAGATATTTTAATTTTAACTTAAATTATAGCTAGATCTAAATTAATAATAATCTAGAATTATATAAGCCTAGATTAGGCCTAATTTAAATCTAAAATAAATCTAAGATATATTTAATTATATATTAATTAAAATACTAGCTATATACTTTTAATATATTTTCTTTTTTCTTTAAGAATAATAATTCTATTTATTTAGATATTTATTTATTATTACTATAAGGCTAGTTTATTATATTAAGATTAAATAGAAAATAATCTTAATTTATAATATTCTAAGAAATCTAGAATAAACTTTCTATTATAAGAGGGAATTATTATAATATAATACTATATATTTTATATATATTATAATATATATATATTATAATTTTTATAATTTATATAATTTATATTATCTATATTATATTATATATGTAGTATATATAGTTATAAATTATTATATCTATTTAACTATAGTAGATTCTTAATAATATAATTTTTAATTTATATTAATAATAATAAAATTATAGTATAGATTTCTTATTATTATAATATATATATATATATATTTAATTATAGTTTTAGTATTTATATAATTAGTAAGATTTATTTCCAAGGGATAAATCTATATCTGATCTTTTAACCTTTTAAATCTTTTAATAACTTTAGTAATTTTTATAAAGCGATTAATAATCAGTATAGAAGGAGAAAGGGCCTATTGCTCTCTTGATATTACTGAAGGGATATAGAGGTATATAGAGCAGAATGGTTGCTTAGTAAGGACAGCCGAGGCATTATGCTTCGGAGACAGAAAGCGACGACATTAAACAATTTGTAGATAAAGCCTTTGGATTCCTTGTGTGATCGGGATATACATTTGTAGCCCAGATTAATATTTAGGTCTCTTTCGCGTCGCATTTCTCACAGGCGAATCAAGGAGATGACTTCAGTTCCTCCATCGTCAAGGTGCCGATGAAGGGTGAATTTATGGCTGCATTTTATCTAGCCAGGTTGATCGAGTCTGGCTCTAAAGCAAGTAGCAGTCCTTTTCTCTGGCATCTTATCGAAAGAACTATTGAGGAGGGGAAGATACACACGCCGTGATGCCTCTGAACCCGCCCATCTGCGTAGCTGAAATTGATCTATACTACATTTTAGGGAGTAGATACGTTCGCCTCCTTCTCCTCTCACACCTACCTATTTCCTATACAAGCAGTATCCCACGACCGGCAATCCCCCTTAAATTGCCGTCTCAGCGATCCACAGCCATTAGCTCACATTACTGACATCGAAATGTCTTTGAGCGACGGGCCACCGAAAGCGAGCCCACAGCCTCAGTCGCAGTCGCAATCCAAAGCAGCCTCGCTACCCTCTATCGCCGGGGTTCCCGCAACAGCCGGCCAGATGAGCTTCAGGAGGTACGAGGATTGGTAGCTATACCGTCGCTCTGATATGGTTTTCTAATACACCTAATTATCATAGGCAACGAGCGTCACGAGCATGCGAGGTATGTATTTGCAGATTCTATGATTCTCATTTTGACGTGCCTTATTATGACTGGGCTTGTGCCGAGGCACTCAGTGGCGGGTCCGCTGACTACTTGCTGATAACCTGCTAATTGTTTGTATCTATCGCGATAGACTTGCCATGCTCGAAAGGTACCTGCTAGAACAATCTACCATTCCCCACGAAGGCTTTGCGAGCTAATCGATCCTCCATTCAGGTTCGATGCGACGCAGCCAGTCTTGGAGTACCTTGCACCAACTGCGTTGCTTTTCAAATTGAATGTCGTATTCCAACACCAAAACGCAAGAAAACTCAGGCTGCCAAGACACAAACAAGCAAAGATTCCGACAGGTCCGTATCTTGACTAAGCTTCGGGCTTCCTCTGCATCCTGCTGACGATACCTGCGCTCAGTGAATGCGGTGAGACTGTTGATGAGCAGTCGCGACATACTCCTCACAGTGGCACCACTACCTCTTACTCCCCAAGAGCCCAGGCACCTACTGTATCACACACGGCTGACGGAACTCCTCCCACTTCTCTTACAGAAGCCCAGGCCAGAAAGGAGGAGGTCGATAATGGCACGTATCTAAATTTGGTTATGAAGCCGAAATTTACTCGAGCCCCTATCACCGAAGCAGGTCGAGTCGCATATCTAGGCGAATCGTCGAATCTCACTCTCCTTGTACACGATCGCCAGGGCTCTGCCGATGTCGTTCATTACCCTCTGCCTGAGAATGTGAGGGGCTCCAGGGCCAGGCTGACGGAACTCGATAATGTTGAGATTGACATCCTTCACCAACGGGGTGCTTTCCTGTTGCCCCCGCGGTCCCTATGTGATGAGTTGATCGATGCCTACTTTAACTGGGTGCATCCCATAGTGCCTGTCATCAATCGCACCCGTTTTATGAGACAGTATCGTGATCCAAAAAACCCACCTTCCCTACTTCTCCTTCAGGCTGTCCTTCTCGCTGGCTCTCGAGTTTGTCAAAACGCCCAATTAATGGATGCAACTGGGTCGACTACCCCAGCCGCCTTGACCTTTTACAAGCGCGCTAAGGCTCTTTATGACGCCAATTACGAAGATGACCGCGTCACTATTGTCCAGTCCCTCCTTCTTATGGGATGGTACTGGGAAGGGCCCGAAGATGTGACGAAAAACGTTTTTTACTGGAGTCGCGTCGCCACCATTGTCGCTCAAGGCTCCGGTATGCATCGATCTGTTGAACGATCACAGCTAAGTAAATCTGACAAGCGGCTTTGGAAGCGTATCTGGTGGACACTTTTCACACGCGACCGATCGGTCGCAGTTGCCCTGGGCCGCCCCGTTCACATCAGTCTTGACGACTCGGATGTTGAGATGTTAACCGAGGATGATTTCATTGAGGATGAATCTGATCGATTGAGCGAGTATCCGCCGGATCCTATCCATGTGCAATTCTTTCTACAATACGTCAAGTTGTGCGAAATCATGGGACTTGTCCTATCGCAGCAGTACTCTGTTGCATCTAAGGGAAGGCAACGGAATGCGATTGATCTGACTCATAGCGATATGGCTTTGGCCGACTGGCTCCAGAATTGTCCTAAGATTGTCTACTGGGAAATGCCTCGTCACCATTTCTGGTCGGCGCTCTTACACTCCAATTACTATACAACGCTGTGCCTCCTGCACCGAGCACATATGCCCCCGAGCGGCTCACCTCGCTTCCCAAATAATTCTCCATACCCATCGAGAAATATCGCATTTCAAGCGGCGGCCATGATCACGTCAATTGTCGAAAACCTGGCCGCTCATAACCAGCTTCGCTACTGTCCGGCTTTTATTGTGTATAGCCTGTTCTCGGCCCTTATTATGCATGTCTATCAAATGCGATCTCCCGTGCCATCTATACAACAGGTCACGCAGGATAGAATGCGCAGTTGCATGCAGGCGATGAAGGAAGTCTCTCGCGTGTGGCTCGTTGGTAAAATGGTTTACACGCTCTTCGAATCTATTATTGGTAATAAAGTGCTTGAAGAGCGGCTGCAGAAGGCGGGAGGCAAGCAGCATCGAAAAATGCAGCCTAGTGTCTCTCAGTTCGAGCAGACTAATAATAAGCAAGATGGACCAAAGAGGAAGTATGATGATATGGCCATTGACTTCGTGAGCAATACACCAACTCCACAAGAATCGTACGAGAGGTCTAGGCCTCAAACACCTAGCTTGGTCAAGAACGAGAGCGCCAGTAATATCAGCCACCGCTCTTCCGCGGCATCACCTAATGCTCGCCAAACTGGAACCGATACATTCATGGGTGGAACAAATTCACGACCTCAGACACGCCCCGCAACGCCATTCAATCCTTCGTTCTCCGTTCCTGCAACACCCCCTGATTTGTACTTGGTTACCCGTAACTCACCAAATATTTCGCAATCTTTATGGGAAAATTTCCAACCGGACCAACTATTCCCTGAAAGTACAAATATGCCCGCGTTTCCCAGCCTCTCACCTCCACAGTCACAACATACCCTAGATCAAAACGTCATGGGACAAATGCCTGGAAGTGCCATAACAGCAGGCTCGCAATCCAGTCAGTACAGAAGCTCTGCTCAAGGAAGTGGCCTCGTGCATCTGTCTGGGTTTCAAGGTCAATCCAGTATGTGGCAATCCGGCATCGACAGCGGGTTACAAGACGGTCACAGCCCTGACAGCTGGAGCACAAGTTCTGTCCAAGGACAACCTGCACCAACAACTCTAAATGTAGAAGACTGGTAAGTACATGCGGCGCCGAGTTCACCTAAGCTTTTGGATTCTGTCTAATACGCCTAGGTTTCAATTCTTCGGTATCAATGGTGATACAAATAGTTTGAACATGGATATGCCATTGGGCTAAAGGATTATACCATACTGTTCATGTTTAATGTGGTCAGGGGCCTATCTGCATTCAAGCTTGCTAGTGCTGAAACAGGCGAAAGCTCGGCGGGAACCAATTTTTATAGTGATGTGGATGACCGAACTGCTGGTTATATCGCCGCCGCTTTCTCTCATGCCTATTCGTGTCCGTTCGGACATTAAAAAAGAGATAGATGGATACCAGCTCAAGGCTTATCTGTAGGCATGCACGTGTGTACACTTGAGACCTATTGTCTTCGACACAAAATGTGCCAAACTGGGCTCAGGATTACAATAAGAGGTTCAGATGTTTGTATATTCTTCGTATATTAGGACCTAAAATGTATATTGTATATTTCACAGAGCAAGGCCCTGTACGTAGATATAGCAACAAAATTCAGCCACTTTCTTTTAAAAATGCTGCCGGGGTGCTATGCCGCTCTGTGGCACCAGATTATTTTGGATCCTGATTTGATTGCTCGACACGTTGGCTGTCCGCTTTAATTAATATGCTAATAACTAGAAGTAGTTGTAGTGAAAAGTACCATGTATCCCTAGACACAACTGTCTACCTGGGCCATGACGCATTAATCCTGTGGCTCAATAAACATCTCGTCAATATCTCCGAACCTATCACTCGCTGATGTATTGATTGCCACAGTTTGCCGTTCTTGAAGAACGTCTATCGGATATTGGTCAGTCCGATGTCTGAGAAAATCATCAGTTCTGATTCCCCGAAACTGAGTCGGATCCACTGGTCTCTTAGAGCCATCTCGGCCGTGTTGCCGCATATATTCCCTCACAGGTGCCATAGCCGCGTCACGACAAGCCTCTTTGATATCGCTCCCCGACATACCCGCGGTGAGTCTTGATACATGATCTAAATCAAACTTTTCAGAGTCCACTTTAGCGTCCTTAAGGATGAGCTGCAGGATCCGACGTCTTTGATCCAGTCCTGGCAAGGATATGGGAAATTTTTTGGGCATCCGACGAAGGATCGCTTCATCAATATCGTGCATACGATTAGTGGCACCAAGCACAACTATTTGAGCTGGTATACCGAGAGAGTTGCTTGAAGTTAACCCGTCCCATAACGTCATAAACCTGTGAATCTTGTCAGCAGAGATCGAGTTACGTAGCCTCGTCGCCGGATGAATAAGACTCACTCCGCTTTAACCATGCCACTGGCCTCATGTTCGCCACTCCTCCGTGTGCCTAGAACAGCATCTATCTCGTCAATGAAAACAATGGCTGGTTGCATTTTACGAGCCAACGAAAAGACAGCCCTGACAATTTTGTTTGAGTCGCCGTACCATTTCTCCGTTAGCGTTGAGATATGGAGGTTAATGAAAGATGCTCCACTTTCTTTAGCAAGAGCCTTGGCTAACATGGTTTTACCACAACCAGGTGGTCCGTACAGCAGAACGCCCGAGGGCGCAGAGAGTAGAGAAGCGGCATGAGAATAGAGGTGAGGCATTGTCAGTGGGTATATGACAGACTCTTTTAGCTCTTCAATGATCATGTCTAATCCTCCGATGTCTGTTGAAGTTCCAAAATCTGTTAGCGGAAATACTTATGGTTTTAAGAAAGGAATCAAGGAAGCAAGGGAGGAAGAAAGGAGAAGAAATAAAGACATAAATAGAGAAAGAAATCTTACCATTGAAGCCGACATGAATATCATCCGGTGCTACCATTTCAAGCGCTATTAGGTTCTCATATTCATTTAGAACCAGGTCTTCAGCTCGGGATGCTCCCTGAACCCCATCCGTCGCACCATCCCCGATTCCATCAATATGTCGTCGCCGACTCAAGCGGTCAAGATGCGCCTTCGCTTGTCGTCTCGCTTGTTCGTGCTTCTCTTTGTCAGGATCCACCAGGTTGCTTAAGATCGGATTCAACAATGTGCGAGCGACGTAGAGACCGGCTGTCATCTAGACTCTGCTGTTAGCAGAGTTACGTCTATGGGTAATGGGGTTGCTACCATGCCAGCAAAGAGAACAATGTCCAAGGCGACATCGCCTAATTTCCGACGCTGTCCCATCCCGAGAATCCAGCGCAGCCACGATGCTGTGCTGCTGGGCATTGAGGAAAGCTGACAAGCCCAGGTTGTTAATAGCATATACCTCTCTATCTGCGTAATAGAGTAGGAACATTAAGATATGATGTAATGTCAAGACCTGCTCTCTGCCTAAACAGTGTACTAAAGACGACTATAGTAGGATTTTTTTTTAAAAAAAATATTAGGGAGTTTTTATCTAGAGTAAAGTATTATTTTTAGCGGTATATCAATGTGATCTTTAATGTTGGTGCTAACTTAAATACTTGAATATTAAATGTCATAAAGTGGTCTTGCAATATGTGATGACCAAAGCAGCTAATGTTAGGAGTATCAATCAAGGTATCCTAATATGCATTTTTTGAATCTATCAATGATGACTAAGCGGGCGTTAAGATATTTAAGAAAGCAGATTTGCTTCCACCTGTATAAGCAATGAGATTTAAGATATTGAAATTATATGATTATATAGTCTATCTTCGATCGCATCATACGAGGCGGAAGTGGCTCAATGCTAATTATAGACATCTAAATTCCTATTGGCTTATAGTGAATGGCCGCCTTTGTTCGGCTCAATCACATCCCCTTCAAAGAAAGCACCGAAGTTAACTAACGTCCATGTTTCCGCAGAAGACTGCAGAACAACAAGCCATGCTGCTACCACATTAACCAGATAATGGAGCACGTACGCATGCGAAACACCGTATACTGCCGCACAGAGCGCTGTGCCCAAAAAAAGCCCACTGGTAACATGACGCAGTCCCCATGTTATCCGTGGAACCATTTTTCCCGTTGTCAAATTCTCCACCAACAATATAAATGGCATGATAGACAACACGTTGTGATGGGAAGAAAACGGTGTGAGCCAGTGGACAGCAAGGTTCCGGATCCAGACTGCCAATATGGGCAGATTGATCGGAAGGACCCATATCATCAGTAGAAGGACGGAGTGAGAATAATGATAATAGTTGGAGTTGGCCGATGAAGGTGCGACAATGTATATGCGAAGGGCGCGAACAACAGTGAGGATCTGCACAAGACAGGCGACTAAGTACGCGAACTGGTACGGAATGAAAGTCGATACTAGGATTAAGAGAATGATAGTTGAGATTATTCGTCGTCGTGGAGTAGATGGTGAAAATACCGGTGATGTTACTGATAATCCATTTCTACCAGTTATTGGCATTGCTGTAAATACGGCATAGATGACGCCGAGAAACCTCGTAAGTGCAATAAGAGTATAATGGACAACAGTGCAGACCCCTATACAAACAATGCCGATGAGAGGGACAAGATATATGAAGAAAGGATCATCAGTACCGATCAGCAGATCATTCTTATGAAAGCTGAATTTCGGAGACCAGTTGGAGCTCGATTGTTTACCGCCCATAAGCGCAGCGAGAAAAGTCGTGACTCCATTAGGAGAAATGGAAAGCAGGGTAAGGCAAAGCAGCAGAAGCGGGATCGACTGTCGCAAGGTCAAGTCTAGACTTTCAGAGAAAGAAATGAAAATGCCGCTTGTGTCATGAACACTGAACTGTTTCCGGAGGACTAACGTAACGACGAATAAAGGGAAAGCTGCAAATACAGTACGATATCGCATGTATAACTTGCCGAGGCTCCCGAACACATCCACGGAGAGCTCAATCTTCAGGGGAGCTCTGCATGTTGGGTCTGACCAGATGCCAAAAGTAAGGCCGTCACCCTCCATTGTGGCCAACGGAGGCGGTACATATGGAGCAACACCATGGAAACTGATCCCAGCTTCTCTAGCATTGACAAAATACTTCGATTCGTAAGGTCGTTGGAGGTATTGCCTGATTAGTGGCGCGAACAGGTGATGTTTTCCATTGCATTGTTGGCTGTGGATCACCATGTTATAAGCTATCAAGCTAGACTTGAGAGCTGGTATATTGACTTCTACAACCATAGGCCGATCGCTAGGCAAGTAAATAGATAATCCTGATGTAATGAGGTGGGTAAGGCTAGTGCTCTCCTGCTTTTGGAAGCTAGCGTGCTCACTGAATTCTGCAATTGCGAAGTTATGGCTCGTCTCTGTTGCTTTGTCAATAACAGCGACAAATTGATGATCCAACAGATGTTCAGCATCATATTGCAGATATGAAAATGGATAGACCAGAGGCTGTCCGTCCAGATAGAAAGGATTCTCAACATCCATAGTTGAAGCGGGGAGAAGAATCGTATCGGAAGCGGCGTCCTTGCACATTAGTTTCGTTGGTGTAGTACCATTTCTTGATAAGTCGATGATTGAGGAGAAAACCCAATTGGTTGTTGCAGTCTGGAATGGAAATACATTGCATAAAAGAATTTGCAAATGACTATTGTCAAAAGAGGCTCCAAGTTGCGCGTCCGTCAGAAAAGTGAATCTCTTTGGTTCAGGTGAGCCATGAGGTGGTACGGGTAGAAGGTAAGCTTTCACGCTAGCTTCAGAGTCCAGTTGTGGAATAGACAGTCGGCTTCCGGCGGGCACAACGGTGCTAGATGTGTCGTCCAAGAGTAGGAGAATTGTGGGTTCATTAATAGATAGAGTCTTTTCAGCTGTCGTCTCGAGTCCAGTTAGGAGTCGTCTTTTAAAGACCCTCATCCTTTGTGCCCGAGGTTTCGTTTGAGATGCTCGGTGGACATCAACAACGTCATACAAAGTTTGCGTCAGAACCCTTCGAAACTGATCACACCACAGAATAGCTTGGTGATCCATACTTGTCCAGACTGTTGGTATACCACTGGTGAATACGGTGAAGCCATGCGTTTCGGGCACAAGCGACTCAATGTTTGCATAATCTGATGGCACGACAGTATCTAAGTTCCCGCCAGCAATAGATACTAGTGTGACATGCCACAATGGATTGTTACTAGCCCATTTTTGAGTATACGCACGCCGCCAGTAATCATTGATTTCATCATAAATTTGAACAATCTGGCCGTCAAAGGTTACTGGAGGACGTGCGTGCGGTGCTGACATAGTAATTATGGTATTGATCGAATTGGCTTGGTAGTTCGGCTGTACCAGCATTGCCCTTGCGACGACGCCCCCCATAGAATGCCCAAGAATCAGAACTGATGTCGGGTCTGGGAGATGTGAGTCTCGAGAGCCCCTTAGAGGTTCTGAATAGAGCGAAAGTATGTATCGGACAGCTTCGTTGAGGTATTCAGCCTGGTCAAGCAAAGTTTGACCATGGAAAGCCGTAATGTCCTCGTTAAAGTCGACAGTGAAAAAATCGAGACTTCTCACACCAGAATTTTTATGGCTACCGTCATGCTGAAGCACATCATGAAAATAGTTCGCAGCTTCCGCAGCAATTGGCCGGACTTGTTTGTAACTTCCAGCATTACCCGGAATGAAAAGTACAGGGATTCCACGCAGCTTTTCCGTAATACGTGAGCCTAGACATTCTCCATCTCTCAGTAGGGGGTATACAACTAACCAGCCCGTCGTCGATGCCTTGTTCTCGATACAGATACAAGGAGTATTTTGTCGCGAAACGTGTATGTTCGGTATCAAACTCTGAAAAATGAATGTAAGAAGGCCGCATATACGACATGCGGCACCCCTTTGGTTCCACCTGGTGTGTAACGAGCGACCGAAAGATAGCGACTAATAAGCCAACACCGATTGTGGCAACAAAAAAAGAGAGAATGGATATGGACCAAAGATTATAATTGCGCTCCTCGGTGTTGTGTGAAGATGCTTCTTTGGGGGTGGCCATGCTGGGCGACGACGTAGGGAGCGATAAACGTGAATGGGATGCGACTACAGCATAACTTGAAGGGTGCTGGTGGCCATTCGCGTGGTTCGAGTAGAGGCTGTGTAGCTGCCTGCCTGGAGCTGAAGCTTGACGGGATGTTAAGCCATTGAGGCGGTGTTCGGGCTCGGCGTCCGGATTTTGTATCTCAAGTGAAGTTTCACCACCGTCATTGACAGACGATGTGCGCCTCTTCATGGGAAAGATCGAAGGGAAGACCTAATTGAGGTTGAGGTCTGAGAGCAGTTACGGGGCACTACGCTAGAATAGGTTATGGCACTTTAAAATTTATGGCAAAAATAAAAGTAGTCACACGGCCAGCCGACGCGACTACGCCGCCATTTCCTTAGTACAATTAGTGTGAGTGGGATGAGGTAAGGTACGGAGCACTAAGTGGGTAGATGAAGAGCTTCTACAATTGGGGGTGAGCATTTCGCATTTCAAGAGACATGAAATCCTCCCTTTTTTCAAAGAACTAGCAAGTATCAATTAATAGTTTAAAGAGATCTCCATACCTAGAGATATACCTAATTCTACTTTTTAGTGAATATGTATTAAACTACTTCTTTAAAATATAATTCAAGACTTTTATTGAAATATAATGGTCTATTATAAATAGTAAAGAATTAGAACTGTATTCAATAAACAGTATTATATACTTAATATAGCAAATATTATTAGTCACCAGTCTAGTTATTATTGTCTATCCATACTAAGTGGACATAATTTATCAGTCTGCTTTGCTACGTTATCAAGCCAGGACAAGCGACGTAGAATATGACAGCGCAAGAATATTTTATGTCCAACCCACAGCTTGATTGTCGTCACACCAATGCCTATCTGCATAGAGTGCCGATACCCTGTCAAAACTCTATGGACCCAATATTCTGGAGCCGATGATAAATCTAACGGGCACTTGATCCGCCTTACTGTTTGCCGAAAATGCGGCCATTTCTGCGATAAATACGTGGAGCATGACTTTGTTGTACTCTTTATTGACTTGGTTCTTATTAAACCACAGGTATTGTACCCTAACTGCTTGAAATAACATATCTTACATTCGATGACAGGTCTACCGCCATTTGCTACATAATACTCTGATGAGAGATGGCGATCGATTCGACGTATGTCAATAAGTATACCACCTTCCATTTCCAATGCTAACTTTACAGTCAAACTATAGCTAATGATCCGAGTAGCCCTCTATCATCCGGTTAGGAGTACTGCTTCTATTGTTCGATGTTTATTTGACGTGGGCGCGCATAGAAAAACAGATAGATCCGTCATCGTCGCCTGGGGAGAGTAAATTGGGACCGCTTGCGCAACAACCGATTGTGATCCAATACATGTTCTTTCGTTGGTTTCCTTCTATCGTCAATAGCGGCATATTGGCTAATGTTCCTGATACAGTGGTGCTTTGTGCATTATCGACCGTCGCGTTTCACTTAAGCATTCGTTTTCTTACCTCATCTTTTTTTTCGCCTCTTAATATCTTGGGAATCATGCCGCGGTATACTCGCCCGAACTCGGTTTCCACTGCCCTACTAGTCTCCTCCTCCACAAAACTGTTTCCCATTCTGATGGTTATATGGGAATACGACGTACCTGCCGCTGCTAGGTCGCTAGGTTGGGCCGTAGTGGCAAATAATGTGGAGGCCCTGCGAATCCTTCTGGATTGCAAATATTATGTCGCGTGCTTCCTGGCAGTCGCTGGCGCGTTGGTTCGATGGGCTGTTGGGCAACTTATTCTGCTTTCCGCTGGACTTGGTGATGTAGACTCCATTGCTGATAGCAGTGTTGCTTCAGATGGAAAGGCTCTGTGGGCTCTAGTTACGTATATCAAGGGATGGGCCGGTCGCTTAGCCATGGGATAGAAGAAGTTCAAGGACTGAGGTCTGGAATAACATCTACCTGTACCGCATGTATCAATCTATCATTTTGAAAATAGCATGTGTGAGTGAATTGGTATCATTACAGCCTGTTTCCATGATTTCAAGTCTAACTAAGATTCCCCTTAAGCCTAGTCAGTTGCGCAACGGTAATCACTGGCAAGGGCACGGCTTGCAGTGGGATGGAAATACCATCCTGGCTATGAGCTTATATCAAAATCGATGAAGAAAAACCCCTAAACGCCGGTTTCTGGTGCAAATCCCGCCGTTGCCGTGAGAAACGGCGTTATCCCTACTGATGTAGAAACTCCTCTCGTAGATCATTTCGTTTTGGGGCAATCAGGGGGTGAAGTTGAGCGAGGAAAGTAATTAACCACATGAGATAGCAGCTGATGACAGCAAGAATCAAAGATGACCGCCATAGACTATTAGCAGCAGGTTTATCAGGTTAGCTCGACTAACAGAGAGATCGGAAAGACTGACACTTGATTCTCTCCTTTGGGGGAGAAAAACCAGGCCGCTGCGCACAATATAATGATGACCAAAAGGCCAATAAAGATGGAATAACTGGAAACATATTGAAAGAAAGGTATTAATTTGTGATCTTGTCTAAAGATGTGATGGACTCACCTTTGGGCCATATTGTTCTTTAGTTATCGCCGGATACGTCTGAGATCTAGTATTGAAGAGCAAACTTCGAGTAGCAATGCTACAGATAATACGACTTAAGGTATTCTAGAAATGAACGAAATTACTAATTTTACCCCAAGAAAGTATAGCGGATATGGTGGGCTGTCCAAGAAAAAGCCATGGCCATGAAATACATGCCATTTTATAGCTATTAACTACCATATTCACCTCGCCTTTTCCTATTAAAGTACAAACTTAAAAGTAATATTAGTTCTAAAGATTACTATACTAATTTTTCTCCAAAGCTATATAACTTTCATATTGCATGGCCTTTATATAAAGCACTATTAAAGTTGAGCGTTGAGGTATTATTGTGGATACGCTGATGTGTGAAGTACACAGCACTAGTTGAAAACTAAGCTCTCCCCGCGGCTTGATTGCCGAACAAAAATCTTGGATCATCCTTCCACACCTACCACTGATCTCCCAAAATGAGACCTACTTTTCAAAACCTTGCCAAATACCTAGAAGCTGGGACGCCTACAGGGCTTACAGGGCTATGGACTCACAAGACGCCCCGATCGACTTTGCTATACCTGTACAGCACAACCCTCAATAGACTGCAGTCTATACCCGAGGCATCATTATATCGTCAGTCTGTCGAGGCGACAACCAAGCATCGTATGAAACTAGTTGAAAAGTTCATTCCACCGGGGTACGAGGAGTGGATTGCGAAAGCCAAAGAGCTAATGCGCAGGAACCCCAAGCACTTTGCTCCGAGTGATCGAGTCGACGGCAGTGGGATAAGGACTTACAAATCTGGCAGTCGTGTTTTCGTCATCGGCTCTGAACACGAAGCTGGCGACATTCGGCTGGAAGAATGGAATGGCGAGAGTGAAGCAGGGCCAACAACCGGCTGGGGTGAAATGCATCAGGGTGTTGAGCCGGGACATGAACTTCTTGGTAATGACGAGGGCGTGGAGTGGGGGGACGAACCTCAGCTTACAGCTGAACAGTGAGTTTGACAGAACACTTCTCTTCCTTGGCGTGGCTAATTGCGGGAGCAGGATCCAAGAGCTTGAACAAGAGCTAGGCGCCGGCCTCATTGAAGAGGTAATTGAGGTAGCAGAAGGTGAGCTAAAGTTAATTGAAACGATGGAAAAGGCCAAGATGTAAGTCACTTCTACATGATAGCAAGTCTGGGGTAGTATTTTTTTTTTTTTTACTGACACGAGCGGTAGCTGGGACGATTTGGACGAAAAGCCAGCTCTGGGGCAGTGGGCGTATTTTGAACGACATTCCATGTAGATGGCCCTTCTAGTTGAAAAATCATACTAATTTTTGTGATGCAATAATATTTCAGAGATGCAGTCACTAATTTGCCTCCTATCCTATAATTCGGCATTTGATGTTGATCTTAGCCGCTTATTAGTTAAGTTTTCTTCATCTTTTACTTAAATAATAATTTCTTCCAAAAGTTATTTCTTTTTTTTTTCGTGTGTGTTTAAAAGATATTACTATATGTGAATTATTAATATGGGGAAACTAAGGACGATCGAGCCCGCCGTTGATTACCTTACGCACTTACATTCCGCTTTCATAGACTTCAAGCTGGCGCAACCAGCTCACCTATAAGGTATCTAATTTATACTCATAGCCCATTGGCATTGATGGCCACTATTCAACGAATCGATGGCCATACTGTACGTTTTTGAGCGTCGCATACTAGGAATACAAACTCACACTTTCACCCTCAGGTCCATCAAATCCAATCAGGTCAAGTCATAGTTGACCTCTGCTCTGTCGTCAAGGAACTGGTTGAAAACAGTATTGATGCTGGTGCAACGATCATAGGTTGGTATTAAGCTATCCGATGCGAAAGGGTCCTCGTCTATTTTTGGCTGACTCCCATCCCTCTGTAGACGTTAGGTTTAAGAACCAAGGTCTCGATTCGATCGAAGTACATGACAATGGATCCGGGATATCACCTGCAAATTACAGCTCTATCGCACTTAAACACTACACATCGAAACTTTCTACCTACTCGGACATCGCATCATTGCAGACGTTTGGCTTCCGTGGCGAAGCATTAGCCTCTTTATGCGCCTTATCTAATGTCACCATCACGACATGCCTAGAACAAGACGTACCTAAGGGCTCAAAGTTATTATTTCAGCAATCGGGAAAGTTAGGGAGTACGAGTATTGTCGCCGCTCAACGAGGAACCACCGTGACTGTGGAAAATCTTTTTTTTAATCTACCTGTGCGGCGTCGGGAGCTTGATCGAAATATTAAAAGGGAATGGCATAAGGTTATTGCTTTGCTTAATCAATATGCGTGCATCCAGACAAATGTGAAGTTTTCAGTGTCGCAGCAGCCTACTAAGGGAAAGCGGATTTTGTTGTTCTCTACTAAAGGCAATGCAAGCACGCGTGATAATATTATCAACATTTTTGGATCTAGGACACTGAGCGCGTTGATTCCTCTTGATCTTCGCTTGGAGATAAAGTCTTCAAACAATCGGTTTGATACAGGGGCCGGCGGAAAGCCAGGCCCAAGGAGTCAGGATGTTCGCATTACTGGCCACGTCTCTAAACCTGCTCAAGGGGAAGGCAGGCAAACCCCCGATCGGCAGATGTTCTTTGTGAACGGGAGGCCATGTTCGCTACCTCAAGTGGCTAAAACGTTCAACGAAGTTTATCGATCATACAATAACTCACAGTCGCCTTTCATTTTCGCCGATGTCCAACTCGATACTATGCTCTACGACGTGAACGTCAGCCCCGACAAGCGCACTATCTTATTACACGACCAAAACATTCTTTTGGACACCCTTCGCCTATCCCTTTATCAACTATTTGATTCTCACGAGGAACATATATCGCTTCTTCCGTCAGGCGAAAATACTTTACGACCTTCCTATAATGAGGCTCCCAAAGCGGACTCTAATTCTGAAGTCTCAACTGAGCAAGTCACTAAACCTCCGATTAAACCTCATACAGCTGCTTCGTTTGAACCCCACCCCGAATGTGACAATGCCAGGCCTGTCTCCGTAAGAGACGACGCGGACATAGTGCGTGATAACGCTGTTCCAATATCACGTTTGTCAAGGGGCAACCCACAGAGCATTAGACAACAGAGCTCTGATCAAGTTATTGATGTCTATTCCGTGGACATTTCACGGCCACTCGTGAACATGACATCGGAAATGCAGCATACAGATGTTGTTCTGGCAGACCGTCTTCTTCCATCTGATGACACATCGACCCTACCAAATGCCAACGTCTCCTTCGATCGGTCTCCAGGCTCAGACAGTCCCGCTTCTAGCATATCCATACAGGAGGCCGACCTTTCTTCTGACTCTATGTTGAACTCCCGAAATATGTTCGCTGTGGACGTTGGCAATCATAAGTTGACTAATTCGACGGTGTATTCTCGAACAGACGTCAGTGTTCCAAATACGAAAGATGAATATAAGCGGGCTCATATTCAACAATTCGAGCTGCCCACATCTGAGCAGCAAAAAGGGCTTTCGCTCGCCCCGGAAATACACAATCCTGATCCCAAGACTCTTGTTCAACAACTTCCACGTATATCCCCTGGAGGGAAAGAGAGGCATCCTGACGCCTACCCTAGTGATATGTTTCACAATGTATATTCCGCCACAGAAGAACTTGGCTTCGAGCACACTGCATCAAAAAAATCTACGGGAAATGATGATTCTCCGGTCAACTCAGCTGACTCTACTAGAAAATCAAAATTTGAATGTTTGAGACTTACACAGCGAAAAGACGCTATGCAATTTGTTCAACATCTACTGGTGCGGAGGGCCGAGCTTCAGCCCCATACTATTTATCGACGTCACATTTTTCCGCTCGGTAAAGGGGTAAATGATACTCCTGCCGTGGAGCAGATTGACGATATCGATGCAGAGTCTAAGCTTCCACTCATCATTGAAAAGGGTGATTTTATCAAAATGAGGGTCATCGGCCAGTTTAATCTTGGATTCATCATAGCTGTTCGGCCGGCCGGCTGTAAGGACACTGACAGTGAGGCAAGGTATGATGAACTGTTCATCATCGATCAACATGCCTCCGATGAGAAATACAACTATGAAAGACTTCAGAATATCACCGAAATCCAATCTCAGCGTCTTGTTCATCCTAAGAGGCTCAAGTTGACCGCCTTGGAAGAAGAAATTATCTTGGAGAACACTATAGCTCTGAACACAAACGGGTTCAAAGTGAATGTTGATACAACCGGTCATTTTCCTGTTGGATCACGATGTCAGTTGACAGCATTGCCTCTTAGTCGTGAGGTCACGTTCGATTTAGAGGATTTGGAAGAATTACTTTCTCTTTTAAGTGACAGGTGTGCTGATTCGGTCTATACCCCACGCCCTTCCAAGGTGCGTAAAATGCTAGCTATGCGAGCATGCCGAAGCAGTATCATGATTGGCAAGGCCATGACGAGAAGCCAGATGTACACTCTAGTCAGCCATTTAGGACAACTGAGCAAGCCTTGGAATTGTCCTCACGGGCGTCCCACCATACGGCACTTGAGTCGACTGCAGACCTGGGATGACAAAGGGTGGCAGCGTGACTTGCAGCTAGATTCGGCTAAGATTTGGCAGGGTTACGTTAATTGAATGTCTTGAAGCTAGACATGTCCAACGAAATTATCACTATACGGCGGTCGTATTACAATTTACTTAATACAGAAGAATATTTCTCTCTTGGAGTGTTTAACAGCCTTTTAATAACGTTATAATAAATTTATAGTATTCCTTTTATTCATTGAGATAAACTTACGTAACTTTACTATAGTAGTTGAAAATCAATGGGTGTTTTAGTATATTACATAATTAAACTAAAAGTATCATGAGATTTCCAAGGGGCGATAAGACAACATCCCTAAAAAAAAATGCCGTCGTCAGATAAGATGGCTCATATTGACGACGTGAATTTCGAGCTTCCCAAATTGCGCACTTCCTTTTCCCTTGAGGTAAATTATAACTGCTTCTCACTGTCCAGGAGGCGGCTAAAGTGTCTGATGAGCACAGAATGATACCAGATTCCTTGGCAATGATGACAATATTGCAGGCAAGTATTCGAACTTAATTCTGAATCAGTGGAGATATTTCTGCAGAGATACATTTAAGAAGAAATCCATAAATAACGCAACAAATAGAATTTTTTGATGTTAAATTTTGCCCTTATCAACCGCTTGACCATGAACCGGTTTTCGCTGCAATCAGCAAGAAGCATGTGAGCTCCAAAGCCCCTATAATTACCAGTGGATATCATACTTTATAGGATGGTGAGCCCAGATATCTAACCCAATGGGACAGGTTGTTATCTGCCGGCTCACAAAAGATACAGCAGATGCCAACCCATGCCAGGTCATCAATATCATAAGAGATGACGACGTGAGCAACCTCCACATGACTGCTAAGAAACTCTACTAACACATGTCTAGGATGAAGCCGCTAGCTGCTGCTGCACATGGACGATGGATGCTGTCAATGGTAGGCCTTATATCTGTATTGGGGGCGTAGACGCCAAAGTCAAGATATACGACGTAATTGATGGGCGGCTAGTCGAGGTGCGTGTCGCAATCATCAAGCTACTGGAAATGACCTAACTGAGGGGCTCTTCATCTTACAGTGCTTCGTTGGGCACGGCGGGGTTTGTCTTCCAATATGTCGTTTTACCTGAAGAGCAAACAACTCACTTCATATTAAGGATATCAACGATTTAGCAACGTCTCCTGTCAACCCCTACATCATTGCTTCAGCTTCTGATGACACAAGTGTGCGAATCTGGAGCGTTGAAGAGAAACATCGGGAGCAACCATGTCTATGCATTCTCGCTGGAGAAGGCCATTCTTGGGATCTTCTCAGTGTAGTAAGACACTTCCATATGACTTACATCCAATGACAATGACCGGGTTCTTATACAGTGCTTTTACTGACTCTTAGTAGGCTTTCCATGGGACCGGTCGCTACCTTTTGTCTGGTGGCCATGATCAGATCATAAATCTGGTAAAGAATGAAATATCTTGGTTCAGTAACAGTGTGCTGATAAGCATAGTGGACTATTCCTGATCTTCCTAGTGAACCAATCACGACGCCTTTACAAGTTCACTACCCCCATTTCTCGACTTCCGCTGTCCACAGCGGCATTGTTGATTGGTGAGGAAGCACTCGGCAAGCACATCCACGAAGTATTAACGGCAGTCCAGCGTTTCTTTTTACGGAGATCTCATCCTTTCCAGAGCTTGTCATGACAATGTCATTGTCTTATGGAAGATTGAAGGATTCTCTTCGGATGACCCACTACCACCCCAGACTACTGCTCCCACACCACAGAATGTTCTTCCAACAAATTACGAGGATCCTGGCCGACTTACACGATCTGCATTTGTTCCTTTGACATCTCCTCAGTGCCCCGTTCAATATACACGCTTGTTGACCTTCCATACTCCAAACTGTGGTCCTCAATTCTTTATGCGGTTTAAATTACACCATGTTCCTGACCAGAATCCGGTGCTTGCGTTTTGCAATGCCGCAGGCAATATTTTTTTCTGGGATTTGAAACGGTTGACAGCCCACCGCGACGTGATGTCATTATTGATGGACAATGCGAACAAAAGTAAACCGCAACCGCTACCCAGCTGGCAAAAACCCATAATACCACGTTCCAAACCGGATTCTCTGACTAGACCTCGTGTCGCAAACAGTGACCAGGATTCCTCAACTTCGTCATATATCAATTACGCAGATACCAACGAATTCAGCCCAGACACTTTGGAATCATGGGCAACAAGATACAGCATGGATGACACGCACGAGCCACTGCGGCATCATAAGATGGAGTCGTCTTCGGCGAATTTTGTGGGCAGGCAGGCATCATGGAGCCCTGGGGGTGACTGGTGTGTCGTCGTCGGTAGCTCGAATACCGCACTATTACTGCAGCGCTGGAGTCAAAGGCAATAGAAACAGAACCCATGGAGAAGAAATCATTAGAAGTGCAATAGCATGCTATATATAAAGCATAGCAACTGTTAGAGCAATACTTAAAAAAGCAACTATACTGGATTTAGATATAGCTATAAGTAGACTATAATAATATTCCTTTATTTATAGAAAATAAATTACTTAATATATAGTTTTTATATTTTATTTAATAGAAATTAGACTCCTTAAGAGATATAAATTAATTTAATATAATAAACTCTAATAACTTTTATTATATATATATATATATTATTATAATTTATTGATAACTTATCTACTATAATTAAATTGAAAATTCTAAAATAATAAAATAAATAATATATATTACTAAAATAAAATATATAAAAAGAATTCTAGAAAAATTAAAATATTAAAAGATAAATAATAATTCTTAATATTTTAAATTATTTTATAATAAGTAATAGGCCAAAGGTCTATTATAGGTTTAAAAAGTAATAAAATTAAAAAAGGTTATTAGCTAGAAATTAAATAATTTAAATAAATTAAATATAATTATATTTTATTATATTAAATAACTCTTTAATAAGCTAATTTATTTTCTTATATATTTACTATTAATATATTTTTATATATTATAATTAAATAATATTAATAGACTATTATAATAAATTTAAGATTTTTCTCTTATAGATTTTATAGCTATTATTATTATTTTAATATAAATTTATTATAATTAATAATAATAATAGACTTCTTCTATTAAAATTCATATAAGTATTTTAATCTATTAAAAATATAAAATTTTAAAAGTATTATTATAATATAAAGTAATTTTATTTATATTAATATAAATAAGTTTTATATATTATTATTAAATAAATATAAAATTTTTATATTACTCTTCTAAAATATTATTTTAAAACTTTATAATTACTTTAAATTATAATAGAATTTTAATAGGCCTCTCTATAAAAAAAAGAAATAATATAAAGAAAAAAAGCTTTTATTTAAAAAGAAAGTAAATAATATTAATTTATATTTATAAAATTAAAAAGGGAATTATCTTACTATAAGAAATTTTTAAGAATATTATTATTATTATTTAAATATAATTTCTATTTAATAATCTAGAATAAATATCTAATAGTTATATAAAATTTAAATTTTTAAAAGCTAAAAGTATAATAAAATCTCTTTTTATAATTTAATAGTTTTATATATTTTTAAATATCTTTTTTATATTTATTAAATTTTATATTATATTTAATTTAATTTTTAAAATTAATAGAGAAAATATTAATTTATTATTTTTCTTTTTATAATTATATATTTTTTTATATTTTTAAAAATTTAATTTTTAATTTAATTTTTTTATTAATTTAATTAAATAATTTTATATAATATAGATTTTTTTAAAATCTTTTATAGCTATATAATAGTAAATTATACTAAATAATAGATTAATAATTTAATTAAATTCTCTAATAAATATTTCTCTTTTTATTTATAAAAAATATATTAAAAATTATAGAATCTATTTAAAATAATTAAATAATTTATAATATTACTTAAACTTAAAGTAATTATAAATAATAAAAATTTTAATATTTAAAAATATAGCTTTATAAGAATTATATTATTATTTATATATTAATTTTAAAATAAATTTAATTATTTTTTTAATAACTTTTATTATTTTAATTTCTAATAAAGCTAGAATAATAGAAAAAATATTATTAATAAATTTCTTATAATAAAATATTTCTAAATAATTTTAATATATTATTAATATTTTTTAATATAAAAATTAATAATATTTAGAAAATAATATTTATTATATATAAATAAATAGTTTTTTATATAGAATTTAAAAAAATAAAAATATTTTATAAATTTATTTATTAAAAATAAAAATTTATAAAAGATTTTTAATAATAAGCTTTAATAATTTAAATAGTATTTTACTAATAGATTTATATATTATTAAGTAATAAAATATAATAAATCTAAATATATAAGATTTTTTATAAATTTTTAATATATTAATAAATATTAAAAAAAGTTTATATTATTTAAATAATTATAAAAATTATATTCTTTTTATTTTATTAATCTATATAAATTATATAAATATATTAAATTAATATCTAAAATTAATTAAATATTATATTAGATTTAAATATTAATAGCTAGAATATTATTTTAAGGGATATAATTATATATATTAAAATTTTATTTAAAATATTCTTTTATTTTTTATAATATTAAAATAAAAATATAATTATAATTTTTAAATTTTTATTAAATATTATAATTAATAATTTATTACTAATTAAATATTTATAAATATATTATATTATAATTTTATTTTTAATAATTTCTAATAAATTATTAATAGATTTTAATTATTTTAAAAAATTAAATTTTCTTTATTAAATATTTTATTTAATATAATATTTAATAGTAAATAATATTTTATTAAAAAAATATTTAAATTATAATTAAAATTATAAAGTTTATTTTTAATATTATTAAAATAATATTTCTAATAAATATATTTTTTAAGATTATTCTATATTTTAAAAAGAATAATAATATTAATTTTAATATATAATAAATATTATATTATTAATATAAAATTATTTATAATATTTTATAATATAATTATTTCTTTTAAAATATAAATATTTTTTAATACTTTTAGCTATTAGTATTTCTTTTAATATATTAAAGAAAATTTTTATTTTTATTTTTTAAATAAATATATATAATATATTATTTAAATATATTAATAGATTATTCTATTAGAATTTTTTCTATAGCTAGACTATTTATAAATCTTTAATTTTTTTATATATATCTATTTATAATCTAAGAATTAGCTTTTTATTTTATATTTTATTTTTCTTTTATTTAAATAGATTTATTTAAGATTTTTTAAGAGATTTTTTTTTCTTAATTAAATTTAAATTTATAATTAATTTTAATAAAATTTTAATTATAAAATATTTTTAATATTTTATTTTTAATTAAAGCTTATTAAATTAATTTTTTAATATATTTATTAATATTATTATTAAATATTTTTAAATATTTTATTACTTTACTTATAGAAAGAATTATTTTATTTTTAATTTTAAATTTAATTAATAATTTTTATAAATTAATTATATTTTAAAATCTAATAATTTTTATAATTTTTATAGCTAATTTATAAATATTTTCTTAATTAATAATAAAAATAGCTTTAATTTAAAATAAATTTTTATTTTTAATATAATAATTTTATAATTTATTTAATATTTTAATATTTTTTATTATAATAGAAGTAAATTTATTATTTATAAATATTTAAAATATTAATAAATAATTTTTTATTATATATTTTAAATTTAAAATATTCTTTAAGAAAAAATAATTTAATATTTTTAATTCTAATTATAAAATTTAAAATTTTATTTTTTATATTAAAAAATAAATTTTATAATTATTTATTAGATATATTATTATTATTATTATTTAATTTTAAAATATTTCTTTAAATATTAAAATAATAATTTAATAATATATTAAATTTAAAATAGAAAAATATAAGAGTTTTTATAAATATAAAATATTTAAAAGATTTTTATATATTTATTTATATTTTTTAATAATATTAATAAAAAAATAAAATCTAAATTTAAAATAATCTCTATATATAATAAATATTACTTTAATATAATTTTTTATAATTATAAAAGAATTATAAATAATTAAATATTATTATTTATTAGATATAATTATAACTAGAAAAGTAATTAAAAGAAAAAAAATAAATAATTTAAATATTATTATAATTATAAAGATTAATAGTTACTTTTCTAAGTAAAAGATTTTATAAGTAATAATAGATTAAAGATCTATTATAAGCTTAAAAAATAATAAAATTAGAAAGAGTTATTAGCTAGAAATTAAATAATAATCTAAATAAATTAAATATAATTATATTTTATTATATTAAATAACTTTTTAATAAGCTAATTTATTTTCTTATATACCTACTATTAATATATTTTTATATATTATAATATAATTAATAATAATATAAAATATTTATTAAAGAATTTTAATTATAAATTTAATTAGTTTAAATAATAAAAATATAATTAAAAATAAACTAATTATTAAATCTATTAAATATATTAAATTAAATAATTAATATAATATAATATATTTTTATATAATTATTAAGGGTTATATAGTTATATAACCCTAGCCTATAGTGGCCTTATTATAGAGATCTTCCCTTCTTTCCCTACTTTAGTCTAGCTTCTAGTATTATTATATTTATATATATATATATTATTTTATCTTTATTTTATCTTTACTTATAGAGCCTTATATTTATCTTTTTAATCCTAATTTTTATATTTATTCTATTATATAATAGTATTATAATCTAGTAAGCAATTATAATAAATTAAATATTTAATAGAATATTATATTTCTATCTAAACTAATTATAAAAAAGATTTACCTTTAAAAATAAGCTAGAAATAAGCTATATAATATCTATAATAGTAATTTATTTCTAAAAAGTAAGCCTAAATAAGCCTTATATAATAACTAAATATATAAAATTTTATTTAAATTATTTATTTAATTTAAAATAGCTAGTTAATAATATAGTAATAAGACTAGATTTAGCTATTATATATATAAATTATATAATTATTATTAAGATTATATATATATTTAATTTAATTTTCTATTAATATAAATTATTAAATTAAAGATTTATTTCTTAAAAATTATTTATTTTTATTAATTATAAAAATTTAATTTATTATATATTAATAATTTCTATTTAAATAATTATTTTAAAATTTAAAATAGTATTTAATAAAATATTATATACGCTATTAAGTTTTAAATAGTAATATAAATAGTAATATTATAAATCTAATTAAAAATATTAATAGAAATATAAATAATTAAAAATAATAATAATAATAGATAATTTCTATTGATCTATTAAAAAATCTCTATACTATAGATTTAAATAATATAATAGAAAAAATCTAAATATTAGATATAATTATTATTTAAAAATTTATTAAAAAATTATAAATTAATAAATTATTAATTAATAAATTACTATTATTAATAATTTAAATAATTAATTATATTAAAATATATAATTAATTAACTTATCCCCCCTTAAAATAAACTAAATAGAGGCCTTCTACTTATTCTAACTAATAGTAATACCCTAATCTTCTAATATATAAATATTTTATAATTACTATTCCTTTTTAATATTCCTATTTAAAAAGTATAAAGTTATCTACTCTTTAAATTAATTATTAATTTCTAAGATTTTACTAATAAATATATTTAGAAAATATTACTATTAATAAATTTCTAAGCTTCTATTAGTAAAGGTATTTAGAAAATATTACTATTAATAAACTTTTAAATTCCTATTAATAAAAATATTTAAAAAAAATACTACTATTAATAAATTTCTAGATTTTATTAGTAAAAATATTTAAAGAATATTACTACTAATAAATCTCTTTATTAGATATTAATAATTTATAAGAGCTATTAATAAAACTATTCTAGCTAAACTATTAATAATAGTAGAAAAGCTATTAATAAAACTCTTTATTTAAGATATTAAATATAATTATAGGATTATTCTAATGATTTTTAATCTATTATAAAAGATATAAGCTAAGCTAATATAATAAGAATTTTAATCTAAAAGAGCTTTAGTTTTTCTAATTTTATTACCTTTAATACTAGATAAAAAGATATAAATTAAGCTAATATAATAAAAGCTTTAATTTAAAAAAGTCTTAGCTTTTTAAATCTTATTATCTATAATATTATATAAAAGATATAAATTAAGCTAGTATAATAAGAGCTTTAGCTATAGATTTTTTAATAATAGTTATAAGGGAGCTCAGTCTTTTTATATAATTTTTTTTTAATAGATTTTAAATAGCTTTAGTACTATTTTCTATAATTAAATTTCTATTATAAAAATAGATATATATATATATATATATATTATTATATTAAATTATTAGAAGATTTTTTTAAATATAGTTTTATTAATTAAAATATATTATTCTTACTATTTAATTTCTTTAAATTCTTATTCTTAAATAATAGCTATATAGTCTTAGATCTATTATCTAGAATTAATAATATAATATTTCTTTAGACTTAAGATATAATTTTTATTTTTAAAAATTATTAAAAGATTATTAATATAAATAATAATATAAATTCTATTTTTTAGAAATATTCTATTATTTAATAGAATAGGCTAAAAATCTAATATAATAAGAAAATCTATAAATATTTTATATTATATTAAAATATTTACTTAAATTTATAAAATACTTTATCTAATTTATAGACTCTACTTATTCTATTATTAAAATTAATTAATTATTCTATATAGATTTCTTCTTTTATTAAGCTATAGAAAAAAGCTATATATTTATTTATTTAATTTCTAAGTCTAATATTATTATTATTATAAATAGAGCTTTATATATTATTAACTTAATTAGTAATATAAAAATCTTAGAGTAATTAATTCTAATAATTTATTTAAAATTTCTAATAATTTAATATATTTTATATCTAATAATTTAATATATTTTATATCTAATTATTTAATTATTTAAGCTCTATTTAAACTTATATATTTATTTCTCTCTTAGAATATCTATATTAGAGTTTATTTCTATTAAAGTCTATATTTTATTATCTTATAATATTTAGATTTCTTCTAATATTCCCTTATATTATTTTTTCTAGAAAAAATTAAATTTTACTTCTATAAAGGATTTTAATTTTATATTAAATATTATTTTTATAAATATAACTAGAGCTAATATATTAAAGAGTAAAAAATAAATCTTTTAAAATATTATAATTCTAAATATTTTAATATTTTATTTATTTTTTTATTTATTAATAATATTTTTATTTATTTAATAATATTTTTATTTATTTAATAATATTTTTATTTATTTAATAATATTTTTATTTATTTAATAATATTTTTATTTATTTAATAATATTTTTATTTATAGATAGAATTTATATTATAAATTATATTAAGTCTAACTTTTAATAATATTTTAATTAAATTAATTATTTTATTTATATTCTAATTAAATATATCTCTAATTTTTATTTTATTACTTTTTCTATTTTAAAATAAATATTAAAAAAGCTAATAACTTTCTTTTCTAGAGTAAGTAATTAATAGATTATATTATTAATAAAGTTAAAAAAATATATTTAAATTCCTTTTTATTTAGCTTTTTTTATTAAACTTAAAAAACTAAATATTAAATAATTATATTAATTATTTAAATATTTAATATATTTAATTATTAATTAAAGGCTATTTTATAAGAGATTTTTTTAAGAATATTATAGGAATTATAATTCTATAAAATAATTAATTATTTTAAATACTTTAAATTAATATTCTTATAATATTTCTTTTTTAATTATTATAAGAAATAATTTATTATAAATTATAATATTAAAGTTTTTAGTAATACTATTAGATTAATATTATTCTATAAAGGAAATTTTAAGGATTATTAGTAATTATATTTTTTAATTAATTTAAGCTCTTTTCTTTTAAATATTCTATTCTTTTATATTAAATATATATCTCTAAGATTATTAAGTAAGATATAAAAGCTTAAATAAATAGAAAATCTATTTAAAATATAAAAAAATTCTTAAAATATTAGACTATAAGCTTAATATTTACTTTTTAAATTATTTATATATTTCTAATAATAATTATAATAGTATTTTAATTAAGAAGCTATATAATTAAACTTTTTATTCTATTATAATTATTAGAATCTTTCTTAATATAATTTAATTATATAACTTATTATATATATTATTCAGAGCACTACTAGAGATAAATAGTATTTATTATACTATATAATAAAACTACTAACTTAGCCCATCTTATTTATGCCATCTCGCGACTCCTTCGGTAAGTGGCCTGGTTGAAATCGTGATATATATAAGCTTAGCTCTCATATTATAGTGCTTAGAATTAAGACATATTGCGTACTTCTTGTTCTGCTTGTAGGGCCTCAAGAATAGGTGTCAGTTCACTTAAAATCTCGAAGGCCTTCTTATGATAATCCGCCTGCGCGGTAACCAACTCAGCTAGATTGCGCAGTGGCTCAGGCGTATCCAAAACCTTAATTCGTTAATCCTGACAACCCTCCAGACAATAAGCGCGGTAGAAACTCACATTCTTCATAACACTAACAGCTTCTTCCGTTTGTGTGACAAACTCGTCTTCTGCCTTCTCAATCTCTTCCTGAGCGTCAGAGCTTAGCTCAGCTCCGTCTGAAATGTCAGATCGAGAATGACCACCGAGCCGAAAAGTTGTTCCCTTTACACGAGCCTTCACAGCGTCGAGGGTCAATCTAGAATTTTCCACATTCTTTCTAGCGCGTGCAGCGAATGTGAGGTTTGTATTGAGAGTCGTATTCCACCCCGCAAGGAAACGACTTTGTATTTGTGAATCTTGAGCAAGTCGGGCATCGCCTACCCGTTCCATAGCAAGTGCGTATTTTTCGAGGGCCGTCGCCAAAGGATCCTCACCAGCACCTGTATGGTGCTGATGTAGAAGCTGGCTGCTAGACAAACTCGCACGGGAGATAGCATGACTAAATGTCTTTGGCTGAGGCTTCGCGGACGGTGGAGCCACCAAAGCTGCCTGGGCCTCGGCAGGTGATGTGGCAGAGGATAGAAGGCTAACTTTTTCGCTCACGGTTCGACCAAGATCCTGAAATGTCTCTTTGATGTTGGGTGGATAATCATAGGATTCAGTGGCGTATTGAGAGCTGTTGGAAGCTCGCATTAGCGCAATCAGGGAATTTTTCTGAGTGGAGAAGTCACAGACGTCACCGCGAGGATTTTCTGGTGCGCTTGCTTCAGAGCATCAACCTTTTTCTCAAGATCGATATAATCTGCGGGCAGCTGGGTCTGAGTTTCACAGTCAATTGTTGTCTTACTATAATGCAGTATAATACAATGAATCACATGCCTTGTCATCTGCTTGGCCCAATTGCTCCTTCGTGAATTGGAAAGTACGGGACGCGAATGGAGTTATCTGCGCACCCAAATCACTATAGTGTTTCCAGTAAAAGCGTCAGCATAAAAAGTTGCCATATAGCCCCTGGGACGACCTGATTTTAATTTTTCATTTGTCTCTCTGAAACATAGGGCAGGAAAAAAACTAACGAGAGATTTTTGCCGAACTTGGAGAAATCCATCGTGAAATAGCGTTCTATTCTAAATATATAGAGCAGGTGGTGTGTATATGGTGTGGGTTGAGGAGTTTCCGGGGTGTTGGAAAATAATTGTCTCTATAATAACCGCCAGTGGGTTGACTAAGCCTACTATAAGGAGATAGGCTTATTTTATATATTATATAGGTATATTATAGCTAAAGATTGTTAAAAGCCTAAAGTATATTACTTTTAAAATTAAATTTTATAAATTAAATATATAATTATATAAGACTATATTAAATATATATATTTAATTTATAGGTAAAATAAAGACTAGACTAAAGATATAATACTAAACCTTAAAATAGAGTAGCACGGTGAAGCTCTTGAACTGCAAAAAGAAGATAATAATTATCGACTAACTCCTAGGCATTAATAATAAGTAGGTCCTTATTATACTATTTATTATATTTAATAGTCTAACTAAGCTATTTAATTAAATATTATAGTTAATTATAATTAAAGTATTTTATAAGAAGTTTTTTAATTTTAAATAATTATTACTTTTTATTATTTCTTTTAAAGTAAAGAGCTTAAATAGAATTATAAAGTAAATAATAAAATAGATTATTATTTAATATTAATTCTAATTATATAATTAAAATTATTAGATAGATTTTCTAATAAAATAATAAATCTAGTTTATAGATATATATATTAATTTTTTATTTTATAATTAATTAATTAACTTTCTATTATTTAAATTTATAGATTTATTTAGAAAGTTTATAACTATAATAAAAATAAAAGTAAATTTAATACTTTTTATTAAATTTAATTTATTTATATTAATTATTAAAATAATATTTATATTAAATATTAGTAAAATTAATTTTTAATCAAGCTTTATACTATTAAAATTTATATAGAAATTTAATATTTAAAGAGTAATTATTATTAACTTAAATAAGATTATCTTTAAGAATAATTAAAGATATTTATAAGTAAAAGCCTATAATAAATTTATTAAATAAATAATTAATAATATTTATAAATATATTATCTAATATTAATTAAATAATAAATAATATTAATAGCTAATAATTATTTAATTAAATTAAATAATAATAATAAATAGTAATTTTAATAATAATATTTATTAATTTAACTTAACTATTATTTATTAAATATTATATTATTATTATAATAATATATATTTTTAGAATATAAAAAATTTCTATTTAAAAATTATTAATCTAATATTAATCTCTATTTAAAATTATAATTAAAAGTAGTCTCTAATTAATAATAAATTAGAATATAAGAATTATTTTTATATAATTAAATACCTTATATATAGAATATTTAAATAATATATTATATTTTTTTAAAGATTTATAAATAATATTAAATATTATATTAAAATTATTAAAGCTTTTAATTTTAAAAGAAATATTATTTATTAATATATATAATAAAATAAAAATAAAATCTAAATATTATATTTAATATAATATAATTATTAGAATAATTAATTAAAAATTATTTAATTTTAATTATTATAATTATTAAAATATAATATATTTATAATAGTAAATATAAATTTTTATTTACTATTATATATTTAGAAAAATATATTTATTAAATTTCTTTTATATATAAATATTATTAAAGTATTATAAGTTATATATTATTATAATAATTATTTATATTATATTATATAGAATATAAAGGTAATATATAATATCCCTTATAATATAAAGGAAAAGACTATTTTATTATAATTTAAAAGTAAGATTTTAATAAAATTTAATTTTATATTTATTTATTATTAAATTTCTAATATTAATTTAATAAATAATATTTATATATTTAATATTTATTAAATATCTATTTAAAAAATTTTAATAAATATTATTTATAGTAATAAGATTTATTAATAAAAAATAGATTTTAATAGTATTAGAATATTATCTAGGAAATTATTATCTTATATTAAAATATATTATTAGTTATTATTAAAATATAATAAATAAAATAATATATCTAATAGAATATTAAATTTTTTAAAAATATATATAATATAAAATAAATATTAAAAGAAAAAGATATTTATATTAACTATTTTTAAATTTATTTTAATTATATCTAATATTAATAGAATTTTTTAATAAATAATATTAATAAAATTTAAATAATCTATTAAAATAATAATAAAATAAATTATATTATAAAAAATAATATAATTCTTAATTATAATTTATATAAAATAAATAAATTTAAATTTAATTAATTAGAATTTTTCTTTTAATAGATTAAGAAATTTACTCTAAAAATTAATATAATTAATAAGTATTTTATTAAAAGTTACTATTAGTTATTTAGAATTAAAATTATCTTTATAATAAAAGAATATTATATTAAATTTATATTCTTTAAATATATCTAGCTTAATAAAGAAATATTAATTACTATTATAATAAATAAACTTTAATAAAAGATAATATATTAAATTTTATTATATTAAATTAAAATATTATTTCTTTATATTAATAAATTTAAATATTTATTATTAAATAGAGTTTTCTTTTTTCTTTTTATAGAGATATACTTTTATTATTTCCCTATATTAAATATTATTATCTTATAATACTATAGTAATATAATTTTTTAGAAATATAATAAAATAAAATTTTAAATTTAATTTATAATAATATAATATTTTTCTAATTATTTTAATATTATTAAATATATTTATTTTTAAAATATTTAAATTTAAAATTTAATTAATAATATTTCTTTATTATTAATTTAATAATTAAATAAAATTATAAATATATAGCTAATAAATAATTTTTAAAATAAAAAATAAAGTTTTTCTATATTATATATTAAAAAGATAATTTTAAAGTAATAATAATATTTATTAAGTAAGGTAGAAAAAATAATTATATTATTAATATATATATAAATAAAATATTAAAATAGAAATAATTTTTAATCTATTTATTATTAAATATATAATAAAAAGTTTTAAAAGCCTATAAAAATAATATTAAGTCTTTTAAAATTTCTATAAATAATAAAAGAAAGTTTATTTTAATAATTTAAATAAATAAGAAATTAATAGAAAAATAATTAGATATTAATAATTAAAATATATTTAATATTATATAAGCTTATTATAAGATCTTTCTAATATAATAGTAAGTATATATTTAGAATAGTAATATTATTAAAATATTAGAAATTAATAATAATATAATCTTTATTAATATTTTTTTTTAAATAATAAAAATAAATATAATAAATAATATTAATATATTTTCCTATAATATTTAATTAATATTATAGAGAGAATTAAAGATTTATTTTATAATTTAATAATTTTTAAAACTTAAAGAATATAATTTAATATTTAATTTTACTAATTATTAGCTATTCTTTAAGAAACCTATTATCTATTAATTTTCTAAAATATTTAAAAGATTATAATTATATTATATATTATATTTATTAATTATATTAATAAATCTTTAAATAGTTTATTAATTAATTATATTAATATAAATCCCTTAAATAATAATAATTTTATTAAATAAAATTTAATAAATATTAAAGCTTAGATATTTTATTAATAATAATATATAATATAATAATAGTCTAGAAATATATTTACTATTATTAATAGAATATTAATAGTAATAATTATTATTATAAATTATAATAATTAATTTTATATTATAAGTAATATATTATTAAAATATTTATTAATATTATTAATATATTTTATTAATAATAATAAAATCTAATAATATAATATTATTTAATATAATATTATTAATATTAATTATATAAATATATAATATATTATATTTATATTTTAAAATAATATTAAAATATATATTATATTTAATAGAAATTAAAAAGATATTAAAATTAATAAATATAATATAAAAAATATTAATATTAATAAATATATATATAATATTAGAATACTTAAATATAAATATAAAAGCTCTATTTTTTAATAATTATATAAAATAAATAAATATTTTTATTATTTATTATAAAGATATAATTATTATTATTAATAATATAATTTTATAATAAAATTAAAAGATTATTTTATAATAAATTTATATTAAGAGCTTTAGATTTTAATAGAAATTAATTAATACTATTTTATATTAAAAATTAAAGGTAATTATATATAGATATAATTAATAAATATTAAAGAAGAGAGTAAGACTTAAATTTCTTATAATTTAAGCTTAAATAACTATTAATACTTAATATTAATTTCTATTAGCTAATATTTTATTTTAAAAATAAATTTTAAATATAATTTATTAGAAAAATATAATTATATTATTAAAACCTTTAATTAGAATAAATTAAATATTTTTATAAGTAATATTAAATTAAATTTTAAATTATTATTTATTTATAATTAATATAAAATATCTAATATTAATAATTATATAAATTATTAGACTTTAAAAATTTAATTAAATATAAATATTAAAAAAAATATATAAATATATTATAAAATTATAAAGTCTAATTTCTTTATATAAAAGTTAAATAATAATAATTTAATTATTAATTAATATAAAAGCTAATTTAATTAGATAATACTTATTATTTCTTAAATAATTAAAAAAGGCTTAATAAATTATAAATTAAATAAAATATATTTAATATTTAAAATACTTTAATTATAATATAAAATTAATATATTTATTAAATTAATATAAATAATATTAAAAAATATTATTATTATTAAAAAATAAATAGTAATAGTAATATTTTAAATAAAGAAAATAATTTAAAATAATATTAAGAAATAGATAATTAAAAAAAGCTTATTTTTAAATATAAAAGTTATTTATATTTTATTAAAAAAGTTTAATATTTTATTTTATTAATTTATATTTTAGATTATTATTATATTATTTAAATATTTTTTATTATCTATTAGAATAAAAATATAAGAGTTATTATTAGCTATATTAGCTTATTTTATATAATAGTAAAAATATTAAAATTAAAATATAAGTTTTCTTTTAAAGATCTAGCTTTTAAATATAATTAATTTATTATTTCTTTAAGTTTTAATTATATATTTATTATTTTATAATCTATTAATATCTCTATTATATATAAATAAAATAAATCTCTAAAAATAAATAATTCTATTATTATTAATTCTAATAATTATTTTATTTTTAAATATCTATTAGCTTATTAATTCTATAGAAATTAATTTATTTATATTAAATTATAATTTTATTATTAAAGTATATTAATTAATAATAAATTTTTATTTTATAATTTAATTTATTTACTTTTAATTAAAAATATAAATTAAATTAATTCTAAATATAATAAAATAATATTTAATTAATTTTAAAGCTATAAGCTTTTTTAAATTTTATTATTTATATAATAAATATTTATATATTATTATTATAATAATATATAATAAAATTATATTCTATTTAATCTATTTTTTATTATATAATAGATATATTTATTTTAAAGTATAATATAAAGATTTTAATTTAATATTAAAAAAAAGCTTTCTTTTATAATATTTAATAATATTTTTAAAAAGTTAAATATAATACTATTTTAATATTTCTTTATAAAATAAAAATATTATATTTTTATATATATTTTTTAAAAACCTATAGTAATATAATCTTTTAAAATATTAATAAAAAGATAGATATTTTTATAGAAATAGTTTTATTTATAATAAAAGATTTCTTTTATTTTATTTATATTAGACTAAAAAAAATTAATTATTTCTAATTTAAATTTAATTATTAATTCTTAAAATAATTTAAATAAATTATTATTAGATATTTAAAAACTTATATTTAATATATTACTAAATATATTATAATATTAATATCTATTAAAATAATACCTTTATTAATATTATCTCCTATTAATTAAAGATTTAAAATCTAATAATAAAAAAAATAAATATAATTAATAATAATAGTAATATTTTAAGTTTTTATAATAATATTTAAAGAAATAGCTATAATAATAATTCTAATATTATTTATAATTTTAATAGATTATTTTTTAATTTAATTTAAATAATATTTAATTACTATTATCTAGCTATATTAAAATTAATAAAATATATTTATATATAATAATATTAATATTTTTATTTTTTAAAAGATTAAATTAAAATATTATAAAATAATTATTAATTATTTCTTTAAAATTAATAAGTATAATATTTTATTTAAAGAAAAATTAAAATATTTTTTATTAATTATTATTAATAGAAAATTAAAATTATATATTCTCTATAATAATACTAATAAAAAATAAATTAAATATAATTTATTTAAATAAAAATAAACTCTATTTAAATAATAATTTAAAATTATTAAATTTAATTATATTAGCTAATATAAATATATATATTAGAATAATAAATAATTAGATTAAATTTAATATAATATTCTTAGAATATTTTAATAAAAGAGAAAATTATAATAAAATATATAAATCTAATAAATATTTAATTTAAAATATTAAAAGAAAGAGAGAATATATTAAAAAAATATTAAAAAAATAAAAAAAAATAGCTTTTAGATTAATAATAAATAAATAAAATAAAAATTTATTAGCTATTTTCTATTTTTTTTAATTATTATTAATAGGATTTTATAAATAGTAAATATATCTATAAATAATTTATTATTAGAGAAAGTAAAATTAATAATAATATAAAATTTATTTATATAAGGAAAATATAATCTTAATATTATTAAAAAAATTAATAATTTATTATTAATATCTATTATATAGAAATATAAGAGCTTAATATCTAATAAAATATTATTTAAAGAGAGAAACTTAAAATCTAATTAAATATTATTTAATAGCTATTAAATAAGAAGTTATTAATATAGAAATATAAGTAAAATATAATTAATAGCTTATTTTAGGGGAAAAGGCTATTAAAGGGGTCTTTTTAAATATATTTATTATTATCTTATAATAGTTAAATAATTTATATTTAATATAATATAAAAATAAAAAAAATAATATTATTTATTATTAATAAATCTCTTTTAGAGAGAATAATATTCTAAGTAAATATCTAAAAAATATTATAATAGTAATATAAAGGAGCTTATATAAATATTAATTCTAATTTATTAATTTTAAACTAAAATATATAAAATTTATAAGATATATTATTTATAATAAATAATAGGCTAATTTTCTATTATAGGCTTAAAAAGTAATAAAACTAAAAGACTTACTAGCTAAAACTAGATAATAATCTATATAATATAGTATAATTATATTTTATTAAATAATATTAAATTAGCTAATTTTTTTCTTTTATATTTACTATTTATATATAATAGTAATATTAATATAAATATACTTAGACTATTCTTATATTTAAACTTCTGATTACTATTTCTTATTATAAAAACTATAATTTAGGTCAGATATAGCAGTATATAATAAAAGGAGATAAAATACTATTCTAGGTCAGTATAAGATACTGCAGTCATAGCTAATATATATTCCTCGTTCACTCTTATCATCTACACAGGCCAGCAACTAATAATACTTTGCCACTACATTTAGCAGGATGCTTGAAATATGAAATCATGAATAACCATAAGCAACAACCCTTTCCATATATGGCAAGCAACGCATTCCTCAGACCGAAAAGTGAGCAGCAGAAGCCAAGACTACGGGATGATGATCGCAAAGGCCATTTAGATATTCTACTACGTGTAGTAGAGCAGTTTCTCGCCCAAGGCGAAATTACAAAAGCTGCCAAAGCTTTTGGAGTTATTCTACAGCTGTGTCCCAGGACGCAGTCCATTGATACTCGCCTATATAATCTCTGGCATATTGGAGCAGAGATCCTTCTGCGCCAGGGAGTAAAACAGCATGCTGCTAGTGAAAAATTCTCTAGTGCATCAACCCTATGCAATAGATATATCAAAGAAGATGGAAAATATACAAAGAGCATAGGAACTCCTCCGATAAATCCATTCCAGTGGAATATATCTAGTACCTTGAGAGAAATTAGCTCATATTTGGGAATTCTAATACGACAATATGCATACGATCCAAAATCGCCGCATAAGGTTTCCGCCGTCGACTTTCAGCTTGCATTACTTATCTACGAATTATATAATATCTATATAAACCATATAGCAGGTCTTTCCGATTTAGAGAAGGGGAATATAAATCAGCATATCACATCTAGGGAGAAAGACGCTATTATGGCAACATTAGTGCAAATTGGTGGATCTAGTGATAGCCTGTTCTATCCAGAAGTTATTACCGCTGAACCGCAAACTTCTTTAAAAGGGCAAGGTATTTTAGAACGCAAGGAGATAATCTGCCAATCCACTATTATCTCTCTGCGGGATATAGAGCAGAGACTCGGAAAGCTTCTAGATCAGCAACCTTATTTAAAAGACAATAGATTTTTGCAATTAAGAGAGTTAGTATTATTAATCTCACTTGATCTATATCACTCTATTAGAGATAGGAAGTATATATTGTAATAATTAATTACTAAAGTAATTGATTATTTTCTATATAATATATTTTCATAAATTTAAAAACTATATACTTGATATTAATAAATTAACTAGCTAAAGATCTAATCCTCTACTAAGTCTTATATAACTAATATATAGTTATTTAAGCTAGTAGTTATATTATATAATAGAATAAAGATAAATACTTAACTAAAGAAAAAATCTATATTTATTATTAAATTTAATTTATTTATATTATATAACTAGAAGTATAATAAAGAAATCTTAGTGCTATAAGATTTAAGTAATATAAAAAAGTCTTATCTTACTATTAGAAGAGAAAGAGAGTTTAGAGAGTAATATAGTTATATTAAATTTTCTAATTATATAAAAGTTATTAGTTTATTATATGTTATTATTCTTCTATTTTTAGATATTTTTATAAGGTTATTTTTAATAAATCTAGTTTTTTATTTTATTAAGATCTCTATTTTATATTTCATAATATATTAATAAAGAATAATAATTATATAAATATAAATAAATAAATTTTTACTTTTAATAGTAATTATTAAAAATCTAAAAGTCTTATAAAAACCTATAAAAATATAATAAACTATATTCCTATAGTTAATAAGAACTAGAGTTTCCTAAGGGATAAACCTTTAATTTATAGATTTATATTAGCAGAAGGTTAGATTAGATATATAAATAATCTTATTAATAGCTATATAGCTTATAGATATAATAATTAAATCTAATCTTATTATTATATTAATAATAAGCTATTTTAAATTATTTAAATTAATAATATAAATAAATTCTTATATATTTAATTATCTTATAAAATACTTATTATTTATTAATTCTATAGATTATATTTTATTTATAATAAGTAATAGACTAAAGGTCTACTATAGGCTTAAAAAGTAATAGAATTAAAAAGAATTATTAGCTAGAAACTAGAATAATAATTTAAATAAACTAGATATAATTATATTTTATTATATTCTCTTTAATATATTAATTTATTTCCTTATATATCTATTATTAATATATTTTTATATATTATAATTAAATAGTATTAATAGAATATTATAAGTTATCTAAGATTTTTTTTATTATAGATTTTATAATTATTATTTTCATTTTAATATAAACTTATTATAATTAATAATAATAATAGACTTTTTCTATTAAAGTTAATATAAGAGATTAAAATATTATATCTTATAATAATTTAATCTATTAAATATATAGAATTTTAAAAGTATTATTATAATATAAAATAATTTTATTTATTTTAATATAAATAGATTTTATTTATTTTAATATAAATAGATTTTATTTATTTTAATATAAATAGATTTTATTTATTTTAATATAAATAGATTTTATTTATTTTAATATAAATAGATTTTATATATTATTATTAAAGAAATATAAAATTTTTATATTATTCTTTTAAAGTATTATTTTAAAATTCTTTAATAGCTCTAAGCTATAATAAAGCCTTAATAAGCCCCCTTATAAAAAGAAAAGTAATATAAAAAGAAAGAGTTTTTATTTAAAATAAAAATAAATAATATTAATTTATATTTATAATATTAAAAAGAGAATTATTTTATTATAAGAAATTTTTAAAAATATTATTATTACTTAAATATAATTTTTATTTAAGGATTTAAAGAAATTTCTAATAATTATATAGAATTTAAAGTTTTAATATTATTAATAATATCTTAATATAAACTTTTTAAAAATTTAAAGAACTATTAATATTTTATAAATAAAATATTAAAGATTTTTAATAAATTATTAAAATTCTTTATTTTTTTAAAAGAAAATTAAATTCTTTAAATTTTTAAAGACTAATAATATAATAGAAATTTTTTATAATTTAATAATTTTCTATATTTTTAAATACTTTTTTTATATTTATTAAATTTTATATTATATTTAATTTAATTTTTAAAATTAATAGAAAAAATATTAATTTATTATTTTTCTTTTTATAATTATATTTTTTTTATATTTTTAAAAATATAATTTCTAATTTAGCTTTTTATTTATTTAATTAAATAATTTTATATAATATATTTTTTTTAAAATCTTTTATAATTATATAAAAGTAAATTATATTAAATAATAAATTAATAATTTAATTAAAGTTTTTAATAGATATATTTTTTTTATTTCTAATATATATATTAAAAATTATAGAATTTATTTAAAATAATTAAATAATTTATAATATAATTTAAATTTAAAATAATTATTAATAATAAAAATTTTAATATTTTAAAATATAATTTTATAAGGGCTATATTTCTATTTATATATTAATTTTAAAGAAAATTTAATTATTTTCTAATAATTCTATTATTTTAATTTCTAATAAAATTAAAATAATAAAAAAAATATTATTAATAAATTTTATATAATATAATATTTTTAAATAATTTTTAATATATTATTTATATTTTCTAATATAAAAATTAATAATATTTAATAAATATACTATTTCTATTATAAAATCTTTCTTTTAGTAAAAATATTTAAAAATATTATAGAAATAAATTATTAATAAGATTTCTAATAGAATATTTATATAATAGAAAATAATATTTATTATATATAGGGTTATAAAATTTATTAGTAGTTAATTATTATTTATTAATAAATAATAAATATATTAATAAAATTAGTAATAAATTCATTAATTTAAAAAAATGCTATTTTTAATTATATAGCTTATTTATATAATAATTAAAAAATAGTAGCTTTATTATTTTTAAAATAAGCTAAATAGAAGCTATAAGTCTTAGAACCCTATTTATAGGCTATATAAATAGCTATAGGATAGTAATATAGCTTATATTATAGCGCGCTAAAAATAGTATATAGTACTATTAAAATATATATTATTTATATATAAAATAAATTAGAAAAACTAATATTTACTTTAAAGGCTTTAAAATAATTTAAGTAGTCTTTTAATTTTAAAAGTAATTTTTCTTAGTAATAGGATTTTTATATTCTAAATATAATTACTATATAATATAGTAGTAAATTTATATTCTATTATAATATAAAAAACTCTATATATTATTTATCTAGTTATATAGTAAATTTATATATAAGTATTCTATCTTATTATATTTAAAATCTACTAAATAGAGCTTTAAAACTTAAAGGTTTATTTTTAAGCTAAATAAAATAGCTATAGGGTAGTATTTTAGTATATATTATAGTGCGCTAAATATAGTATATAATAGTATTAAAATATATTTTTTTATAGATAATATAAGCTAAAAAATCTAATATTTAATTTTAAGGCTTTAAATTAATTTAAGTAATTCTCTAATTTTTAATTTAATTTTTCTTAGTTATAGTATTTCTTTATTATATATATTTTTAGTATATATTATAGTATAAAATTTTTAGATTAATATATTATTGAAAAAGTATATATTCTTTATTTAATCTCTTAGTAAATTAATATATAAGTGTTTTATCTTATTATATTTAAAATTGCCTAAATAATTTAGTTATATTAAAAGTAACTATTTCTTATTAATTTAATAGTATTATATAATATATAATATATAGTTTATTATAGCAATTTCTATTTTATAAAAATACTACTAGATACCTAGAAAAATTAAAAAAACAATATATTATTAAGGTATAAGTACTAGTTTTACTATATTTAAATTAGCTTAAAAAGATTAGTTATAATATAGCTATTATAAGCTTATATAATTATATGAAAATATATAATATTAATATATAATATAATAAATATAATAATATAAAAATATATATATATTTCCTAATAGAATAAATAAATAAATTAAGATTTATAGTTTTATACTAGTTAAAATTAATATATTAGTAATAAATTTATTTTATTATTTATTATTTATTATTAGTTAAAAATTACTAATAAAATAATAAATTTCTTTATTTTATTTTTATTAGCTTATTAATAAAACTACTAATAAAAAAATTAATAATTAAAAAATTCATTTTATTTTCTTCAACCCACTAATAAAACTATTAGTAATGAATTTATAACCCTAATAAATAATAAGTAGTTTTATTATTTATTAATAAATAATAATTAACTACTAATGAATTTTATAACCCTATATAAATATAATATAGAAGATGAATAGGAATACTAATTAACTATAGGGTCCTTAATATATTTTATATTAGATATAAGACTAGACTTTATTTATATTATTTTCATAATTAGCTACTATTTAAATAATTTAAATAAATTATATAAAATAGTAATAAAATAAATCTTTTAATATTTTAAAAATATAATAGATTTATATCTAGAGTATTAAAGAAATCTTTAATTACTATAAGAATATAATAATATAAATTAAATAAATAATCTAAATATTTATAAATTAATATTAGATTATATTTTTAATATTAGAAATAATTAATAAAATATATAATAATATATTTCTTAATTTCTATAAAATATATTAAATAAAGGCCCTTTACTTATACTATAGCTATAGAAAGATTTTAATTACTTTTATACTATTATTTAAATATTACTATTTCTTTTAGTACTCCTATTTAGAAATATCTATAGTATCTTCTAGAGATTATTAGAAATAATTAGTATATAGCTTTTTTATTAAAGAGTTAAAAATTCTTACTATTAAAAAGGGATAGTAATTATAAAGTACCTATATATTAAAAGACTAGGGTATTTCTAGTAATTAGAATAAATAGAAAGTCTCTATCTATTCTATTCTAAGAGAAGATAAATTAATTAATTATATATTTTAATAGATTATAAACTTATATTTATATAAAATAAGTAAATATTCTTATTTTAAATTAAATAATAGCTAATATATTTTAATAGAAAATATAATAAATTAATATTAATTAATTAAAGGGAGAAATTATATATATTTTAATTAAAATAATAAATAAAAATTTTATAATTTTAATTAATTAATTAAAATATTTATAGATCTATTAGCTAAAAATCTAATTTTTTAAAGATCTAATTATAAAATTAATATTTTTTTAAATCTATTACTATTAGCTATTAATAATAAAAATATTATAAAAAATTTAAATAATTATTAAATATAATAATTAAAATAAATTAAATAGTAGCTTTTATATAAAGCTAATAATAAATTTAATTTTTAAAAAATTTAAAGAAAATAAAACTCTTATAAATATTTTTTTATTATTAAATAATATTATTATTTTTAATTATAAAATATAAATATTATAATTATAATATTTTTAATTATAAAATATAAATATTATAATTATAATATTTTTAATTTTTTTATAATATATTCTAATATTAAAATAATTAAAAATTTAATATTACTATTTAAAATATTAGTTTAATATTAGGGCTAAATATTAAATTAATTATAATTAATATTTTTAATTTTTATAATTTTTTAAATTTTAAAAAATAAAAGAATTATTTCTATTAAATTTATTATATAAAATTTATTATAGATTCTATTAAGATAATAGATCTAATAATTATTTATAATATTAAGAAAAAAAAATTAATAATTTAATTAAAAAATTAATATAATAAATAGTATTAATATATAGAAATTTTAAATAAATTTCTTTTATTTTTTTTAAATAATTTAATAAATATAGAAAAAATAATTTTATATATTTTCTAATAAATAAAAGAAAAATTTTAATTAATTAAATTAAATATATTTTAAATAATATATAAAAAATAAAATAAATATTTATTCTTTAAATTTATATTAATTAGAGATTTTACTTAAAGAATTAAAATAATATAAAAAAAAATTTAAATAAATTAAAATAAATTATAAATTATTAGCTAATTATTTTATTTTTAAATTTATAAATAATTTAAATAAAAATTATATTATTTAATATATTAGCTTTTAAATAATATATAATATTTAAATTATATTTAAATTAAAAGATATAATATATAATATTAAAATAAAGAAAATTAAATAAAAAAGTAATATAATAATAAATAATATTTTTTATATTAGCTTATAAAAGTAATTAATAATTAATATATAATTAAAAGATTTTTAAATTATTATAATTTATATTTTATATTATATCTATTATAATAAAAGAGAATATAATAAAAATAGCTATTAGAATCTATATTTAAAGAAAAAAATAATAAAAATATTATAAAAAATAAAAGCTATAAATAAATATAAATAATAAAATATTATTAAATAGAATATTAAGCTTTTTTATAATTAATTTTAATTAAAAGGCTACTAATAATTATTAGATTTTATTCTAAATATTATATTATAGTCTTTAAGCTATATAAATTTTTAATTTAAAATATAAATAATATATTATATATTAAAAAGAAAAATTTAATTCTAGCTTATTATAGCTATATAATAATATATTAAAAGAAATTAAAAACTCTAAAGTAAAAATTAATAAAATAAATATAATAATAAAATATTATATTAATTTAAAATTTTATATTATAATTACTTTTATAAATATATTTTATACTTTAAGTCTTAAAATAAATTTTATATTAATTATATAGCTTTTTAATTAAAATACTATTATAACTATTATTAGAAATATATAAATAATTTAAAAAGTAAATATTAAGCTTATAATTTAATATTTTAAAAATCTTTTTATACTTTAAATAGATTTTTTATTTATTTAAACTCTTATATTTTAATAATTTTAAAAATATAAATTTAATATAAAAAAATAAAATATTTAAAAAAAAATTTAAATTAATTAAAAAATATAATTATTAATATAAATATAATTTAAAAATTTTATATTTATAAAGCCTATATATAAAAATATATAAGAGAAAAATTATATTAAAGATAGCTTTAATAAATAAAATATACTAATAATATAATATATATTAATATTTATAGATCTTTTTATATAATTAGCTATAAGAAAAAAAAATATTAAATAATTCTAATTAATAATTATAATAGATTAAATAAAAGTAAAATAATTAAAAATAAAAAGAATATTTAAAAATTTATTTATAAATTTATATAATTTCTTAAAAAAAAGAGAATTATAAAAGTAAAAATATTATATAATTTATATAAATAATATTAAAGAATTTAATAATAAAATATTTAACTTTTAAATAAATAGAAAAGAAATAATTTTTAAAATCTCTTTTATAAAATAATATTAATTAAATAGTATTATTAAAAATTTTAATATTATAATTTATAATAAATTATTTTTTATAATAATTAAAAGAAAAATATTATAATAATATTAATTTAAAATATTTAAAATAATTAATTACTAATAGAATTATAATTCTTATAGTATTTTTAAAAAAATCCTTTATAAAATAGTTTTTAATTAATAATTAAATATTTTAAATATTTAAATAATTAATATAATTATCTAATATTGAATTTCTTAAATTTAATAGAAAAAGCTAAATAAAAAGAGATTTAAATATATTTTTCTTAGTTTTATTAATAATATAATTTATTAATTATTTATTTTAAAGAAAAAAGTTATTAATTCTTTTAATATTTACTTTAAAATAAAAAAAATAAAAAAATAAAAATTAAAAATATATTTAATTAAAATATAAATAGAAAAGCTAGCTTAATTAAAATACTACTAAAAGTTAAGCTTAATATAATTTATAATTTATATATTATCTATAAGTAAAAATACTATTAAATAAGTAAAAATAATAAATAAAATATTAAAATATTTAAAATTATAATATTTCTAAAAGATTTATTTTTTATTTTTTAATATACTAGCTTTAATTATTAGGGTTATAAATTTATTACTAATAGTTTTATTAGTAGATTAAAGAAAATAAAATAAATTTATTATTAATTTATTAATTTTAATTAGTATAAAATTATAAATCTTAATTTATCTATTTATTCTATTAGGAAATATATATATTTTTTTATATTATTATATTAGTTATATTATATATTATATAAGAAAAGTATATATAATTATATAATACTATTAATTAGCTAGAAATAGTCACTTTTAATATAACTAAGTTCTTTAGGCAATTTTAAATATAGTAAGATAAAAAACTTATATATAAATTTACTAAGATATTAGATAGATAATATATACTTTTTTTAACTATATAATAATATATAGATTTTATGCTATAATATATACTAAAAATATATATAATAAAAAAATATTATAATAAAGAAAAATTAAATTATAAATTAGAGAACTACTTAAATTAATTTAAAGCCTTAAAATTAAATAATAGGTTTTCTAGCTTATATAATTAATATAAAAAATATATTTTAATAGTATTATATACTATTTTTAGTATACTATAATATATATTAATTTACTACCCTATAACTATTTTATATAGCCTAAAAATAGACTTTTAAATTTTAAAGCTCTATTTAGCTTATTTTAAATATAATAAAGCTAAAAATTTAATAGTTAAATATTAGCTTTATAAAAATTAATTAAATATAATCTTTTAGTATATTATATAGAATATATACTATTAAAGAGTATATTATAAGAAAAAGCTATATATTAATTTTTAATAAGCTAGAATTTTTACTTTTAATTTAAGTCTATTACTTAATTTATTTAGTAAATTCTAAGCTTATAAAATTCTAAAAATTCTATACTTTAGTTTTTTTAATTAAAATCTAATAAAATAAATACTTATTATAGTATTTTATATGAGTATTGCTACCTAGGCAGTATATTTTTGCTAACTAGGCAATATTCCTACTTAGTCTAGCCTAATTTAGGCTAGGTTTCTATCTCCTAGGCCAGCCTACTAAAATATAGTATAAAATTATAGTAATTAGGAATAGTATATATAAGTTAAATAGTATAGTTATAAGATATATAGAAAAATAAAGCTATTATAAGTTTTTATTCCTTAGACTATATGGCTAGGATAACCTTAATAATAGTACTACTACTAGATTAAGTAGCTATAAGGCTGCTACTACTACTATAGCTACTGCTTTATATAAACTTTATTATAATTAGAATATTTAATAATATATAATATATTATATATTAATTCTATATATACTATAGTCCTATATTATATTTTAGTATAAGATACTAGAATCTACTAAAGCTTACTATAATAGGCTAGACTAAGTAGGAATACCGCCCAGTTAGTAAAAATATACCGCCCGGGTAGCAATACTCTTTTATATATATTATAAAATAACTATTTATAATATATAACTTTAAGATTTTTATTTTAATTATATAAGCTAATAATAATTAATTTAATTTATTTTCCTCTAAATATTTATTTTTAAGTATTACTACCTAGGTAATATATTTTTACTAATTAGGTAATATTTCTATCATATTAAGCCTAATTTAGACTAGATTTCTATCTCCTAGACTAGCCTACTAAAATATAATATAAAATTATAGTAATTAGAAATAGTATATATAAATTAAATAATATAATTATAAGATATTTAGAAAAATAAAGCTATTATAAAGTTTTTATTTTTTAGATTATATAGCTAAAATAATCTTAGAGTCTTACTATTTATATAACCTAAGTTAGATATCTATATAACTTTATTATATACTACTAGCTATTTTAAGTTAATATAGAACTTCCAATAATATAATATATATTTTATATATAAATCTCTAGTAATAATAGAATTAATATAAACTAATAATAGTATACTATCTCTTATTACTTTCTTATATACTTTATTTATTACTATTTACTTTTTTATATTAATATATATAATTCTCTTACTATCTTATATATAATATTCTCTTACTATTTAAAAATACTATTTAATAATCTAAGTAAAGATTTAATTTTTTATATAGCTATCTATAAAAGGATCTAGAAACTTTAAAAATACTAGTAAAAATTAGAGTTAAAAATATAGAAGAGAATATAACTATAGAGGCTTAAAAGCTCTATAATACTAAGATAATAGAAATAAGCTTATATAGACTTTAATTAGCTATTTTAATTATATAAATAGTTTTAAAGCCTTAAATAGAAATTAATTTATAAATAATATAAATAGTAGAATTCCCTCTACTTTATATTTTTTAGTATACTATTATAAGCTAGGACTTTATATTATAAATTCTATATATATAATAGTAGTAGCTTTAATAGAAGAATCTAATTAGTAAATCTTATTTAAGGTTATATAGGCAGGGTTGTAAAATTCGTTAGTAGTTAATCGTTATTCGTTAACAAATAACGGAACTACTCGTTATTCGTTAATGATTAACGAATTTTATTCGTTTTCTTCAGCTAGCTAACGAAACGAATTTTTTTTCGTTATTTGTTAACGAATAACGAATTAGTTTTCGTTAATGAATAATAAATGCATTAACGAAATTAGTAACGAATTCATTAATTTAAAAAAAATGCTATTTTTAATTATATAGCTTATTTTATATAATAATTAAAAAAATAATAGCTTTATTATTTTTAAAATAAGCTAAATAGAAGCTATAAGCCTTAGAACCTTATTTATAGGCTATATAAAATAGCTATAGGGTAGTAAAATAGCTTATATTATAGTATACTAAAAATAGTATATAGTAATATTAAAATATATATTATTTATATATAAAATTAACTAGAAAAACTAATATTTAATTTAAAGGCTTTAAAATAATTTAAGTAATCCTCTAATTTTAAAAGTAATTTTTCTTAGTAATAGGATTTTTATATTATAAATATAATTACTATATAAGATAGTAGTAAATTTATATTCTATTATAATATAAAAAACTCTATATATTGCTTATCTAGTTATATAGTAAATTTATATATAAGTATTCTATCTTACTATATTTAAAATCTGCCAAATAGAGCTTTAAAACTTAAAGGTCTATTTCTAAGCTAAATAAAATAGCTATAGGGTAGTAAGCTAGTGTATATCATAGCGCGCTAAAAATAGTATATAATACTATTAAAATATATTTTATTTATAGCTTATATAAGCTAAAAAATATAATACTTGATTTTAAGGCTTTAAACTAATTTAAGTAGTCCTCTAATCTTTGATTTAATTTTTCCTAGTTATAGTATTTTTTTATTATATATATTTTTAGTATATATTATAGTATAAAATCTATATATTATTATAAAAATAAAAAATCTATATATTATATATTTAGTTTCTTAATAAATTAATATATAAGTTTCTTATCTTACTATATTTAAAATTGCCTAAATAACTTAGTTATATTAAAAGTAACTATTTCTAGCTAAATTAATAGTATTATATAATATTATATAGTTATATTATATAATATATAATATATAGTTTATTATAGTGATTTTTATTTTATAAAAATACTACTAGATGCCTAGAAAAATTAAAAAATAATATATCATAAAGGGATAAGCACTAAAATCTTACATCATATGATAATTTATTATCATATGATTTATAGTATGATTTATAGTATGATTTATAGTATGATTTATTATTAATTTAATGCTACAATTTATTATAAATAATTAAAGTTTTCCCTTCTTCTTTAAATTATCTTTTAACTTATAATAAATAAAATAAGATAAATTACTCTATTGCCTATTATAGATTCCGACTATAAAGATTTTATAGATATTATTTCTAAGTATTACTGCCCGGGCGGTATATTTTTACTAACTAGGTGGTATTCCCACTTAGTCTAGCCTATTATAGTAAGCTTTAATAGATCCTAGTATTTTATACTAAAATATAATATAGGGCTATAGTATATATAGAATTAATATATAATATATTATATATTATTACTAAATATAAGTATTAGATATACCTATACTACTATAGAGGTTAAGGCTAGAAGTTAAAAATAAGTTTTATAACTTTTATAGCTATCTATAAAGAAATTATAAATAGTAGAGAATTCTAGGGAATAAGAATTTTATAGAGAATAAGATAGTAGCTATAGTAGTAGTAGTAGTAGCCTTATAGCTATTCAATCTAATAGTAGTACTATTATTAAGATTATTCTAGCTATATAGCTTAAGGAATAAAAACTTATAATAGCTTTATTTTTCTATATATCTTATAACTATACTATTTAATTTATATATACTATTTCTAATTACTATAACTTTATATTATATTTTAATAGACTAGTCTAGGAGATAGAAATTTAGCCTAAATTAGACTTAATATAATAGAAATACTATCTAATTAGTAAAAATATACTACCTAGGTAATAATACTCTTATTTCCTTACTTAAAGATTCTATTATAAATATAGAATCTAATTCTTTTAATAATTTCTCTATTATATTTAAAGAAAATAATAGTATTAATTCTAATACTATTAGTAATTCTATATATAATAAAGAGAAATTTAAATTAGAAGAAAATAAGGCTTTTAAAATCTATTTATTTTAAAATAATTTATTTACTAGAATTTTATTACCTATAAATCCTAATAAAGAAAGAGAAATAGAAATAAAATATATAATATTAATTATATTTTATTTATCTATTATTCTATTACTAATAATAATAGATATAATTTTAAAATTATAAATTAAATTAGAGAATTTAAATTATTTAATTTAGCTTAGTATTATTAATTTAAATACCCTATAATAGCTTATAATTTATAATTAGAAAAAATAAGAAAAAGAAATATATTTTATTTATTTATTTTATTTATATATATAATAATTTATATATATTAATATTTAATTATAGAAGCTAATATTATTCCTTTAATAAATACTATTTTATTTAATTTAAATTTATAGTATAAAAGGTCTAAAAATACTATATTAGGTTTTAATAAGGATAAGATATTAAATAAAATATTATTTTTTTAGAGTATTGCTGCCCGGGCGGTATATTTTTACTAACTGGGCGGTATTCCCACTTAGTCTAGCCTATTATAGTAAGCTTTAGTAGATTCTAGTATTTTATACTAAAATATAATATAGGGCTATAGTATATATAGAATTAATATATAATATATTATATATTATTAAATTTTCTAATTAAAATAAAGTTTATAAGGTAGTAGCTGCAATAGTAGTAGTAGCTATAGTAGTAGTAGTAGCTATAGTAGTAGTAGTAGCTGCAGTAGTAGTAGCAGCCTTATAGCTACTTAATCTAGTAGTAGCGCTATTATTAAGGTTATTTTAGCTATATAGCCTAAGGAATAAAAACTTATAATAGCTTTATTTTCCTATATATCTTACCTAGTATAACTATACTATTTAACTTATATATACTATTCCTAATTGCTATAACTTTATACTATATTTTAGTAGGCTAGCCTAGGAGATAGGAACCTAGCCCGAATTAGGCTTAGTATAGTGGGAATACTACCCGGTTAGTAAAAATATACCGCCCGGGCAGTAATACTCTTTTTTTAATAGAAAATAATATCTCTTTTAATATTATATCTTTAAATTTATTTAATAAATTATTAATTTATTATAATAAGTAAGTTATTTATTTTATAATATTAATAATTATTTACTAATAGTTATTTTTATATTAGTAAGTATATTATAATTAATTAAATTAATATTAAAAATATATTAAAAGATAATTATAATAAGGCTTTATTAGATTTAAATTTATATATTAAAGCTAATTTAAAGACTTATAGTACTTTTTCTATAATCTTTAATATTTAAACTTTAAATAATTAAATTTTCTATTTAGGAATAATATTAATATATATTAATTTTAATTTTAAATTAATATATAAATTAATAAATATTTTTTCTATTTTATTTTATATTTTATATATTATTTTAATTACTAATTTAATTTATTATAGTTTATCTAATTAATAGAAAGCTATATAGAAATATATATATTTTAATAATTTAATAAGGCTTTAAAGTAATATTCTTATTTATTAAATTTAAATAATATTTTTAAATAATTATTTTTATTTTTATTATTTTAAAATTAAATAATTAAATAATTAATTATTTAATTATAAAATAAATAATTATAATTATAATTATTTACTAATATTTTATAATATTATAAGAAATAATACTTATAATAATAATATATTTATAGATTCCTTTAAAAAAGCTTATAAAAAAATATAAGAAAGGAATTTATAAATAATATTAGATATATAGTATATATTATTAATTTAATAGTATAAAATATATTAAAGGACTATATATCTAATATTAATTCTAATTTATTATTATCTAATTATATAAATTTTAATTTATATAATAATAATAATAATATAGAAAATAAGGAATTTAATAATCATAATTTTAATAGTAAGTTATTTATATTATTTTATTTTAATTATTAATACTAATAAAATAGATTTAATAAATTAATTATATAGAATTATAGCTTTAGTTAAAGAGTCTTACTATTTATATAATCTAAGTTAGATACTTATATAATCTAATTATATACTACTAGCTATTTTAGATTAATATAGAACTTTCTATAATATAATATATATTTTATATATAAATTCCTAATAATAATAGAATTAATATAAATTAATAATAATATACTATCTCTTACTATCTTTTTATATATTTTATTTATTACTATTTACTTTTTTCTATTAATATATATAATTCTCTTACTATTTAATATATAATTTTCTTATTATTTTATATATAATTCTCTTATTATTTTATATATAATATTCTCTTACTATTTAAAATATTACTTAATAATCTAAATAGAAATTTAATTTTTATAATTTATATAGCTATTTATAAAGAGATTTAGAAATTTTAAAAATATTAGTAAAAATTAGAATTAAAAATATAAAAGAAAATATAGCTATAGAAAGTTAAAAGCTTTATAATATTAAAATAATATAAATAAGCTTATATAGACTTTAATTAGCTATTTTAATTATATAAATAACTTTAAGGCTTTAAATAGAAATTAATTTATAAGTATTATAAATAGTAGAATTCCTTTTATTTTATATTTTTTTATATATTATTATAAACTAGAGTTTTATATTATAAATTCTATATATATAATAGTAATAGCCTTAGTAAAGGAATTTAATTAATAAATCTTATTTAAGGTTATATAAGTATTTAATTTAAATTATATAAATAGTAAGACTCTAGTTAAATATATATAAGAATTTAATAATTTATTAAGTGAAGGTATATTAAAAGCTAAAAAACAGAAAAAAATCGCTATTAACTATAATAAGGAAAAAATTCCTCTAGGAAATTATATAAGTCTTACTATTTATATAACCTAAGTTAAATACCTATATAATCTTAATTAAAATTTACTAATTAAATTATATTACTAAGGCTACTATTATTATATATATAGAATTTATAATATAAAGCCTTAGCTTATAATAATATATAAAAAAATATAAAATAGAAAGAATTCTATTACTTATAATACTTATAAATTAATTTCTATCTAAGACTTTAAAGCTACTTATATAATTAAAATAGCTAATTAAAATCTATATAAGTTTATTTTTATTATCTTAATATTATAGAGCTTTTAACTTTCTATAATTATATTCTCTTTTATATTTTTAATTCTAATTTTTATTAATATTTTTAAGATTTCTAAATCTCTTTATAAATAGTTATATAGATTATAAAAATTAAATCTTTACCTAGATTATTAAATAATATTTTTAAGTAATAAGAGAATATTATATATAAGATAATAAGAGAATTATATATAAGGTAGTAAGAGATAAGGTAGTAAGAGAATTATATATATTAATATAAAAAAGTAAATAGTAATAAATAAAATATATAAGAAGGTAGTAAGAAATAGTATATTATTATTAGTTTATATTAATTCTATTATTATTAGGGATTTATATATAAAATATATATTATATTATAGGAAGTTCTATATTAATCTAAAATAGCTAGTAGTATATAATTAGATTATATAGGTATTTAATTTAGATTATATAAATAGTAAGATTTAATTATATTATTTTATTATCTAATTTCTATTTTATAATTTACTAATTTATTATAGATAATATAACTAGATAGAACTTAATATATTATATATTTAATATTTCTATTAATTTAAAAGAAGCTTTATATTATTACTATAAAAATACTAATAATAAAGAGTATAAAAAGGTATTTATTATATTATATTATATTATATTATATTATATTATATTATATTTTATTATTATAATTATTAATTAATTATAGTTATTTTTTAAAAAATAGAATAGGAGGCTTTAAATAAATTAAGAAATATATTTCTTATTTTCCTAAAGCCTTCTTTTAAATTATAAGGCTAGCTCTATATTATAATTCCTATTACTTTATTATATATATATAAGATATATAATAAATTAGGGAGCTTATATAATTATTATAATAATATAGAAAAAGATTCTAAGTTAGTATTTTATTTATATTATATTATTTTTTTTATTAATTTACTAATTTATTATAGGCTCCCTATTTTAATTTATATATAAAAGCTATTAAATTAGATATAGTTAAATTAGAGAAATATTTCCCTAGGAAATTAAATTCCTCTAATTTAGTTAATTATAAGCTTTTTTTATTTAGTTTATTTTTAGATCCTTAATTTAAAAATATTTATTTTAAAGAAAAAGGCCTATTATTTTTTTATAATAATATTAATAGGAATATTATTAATTTATTTAAAATTAATTATAATAAGTAAGTTTATTTTATATTATTATTATTATTTTATATTAATTTAATTATAGATTAAAAGAGGAAATAAATAGCTTTAAAATAATTAATAATTCTATTAATTTATCTTTTAATAAATTAGCTAAGGATTTTAATTATAATATTAATAATAATAGCCCTAAGGAATATTTATTAGATTTTAATAAAGAATTTTATTTAGATACTAATAATAATAATAAAGATAAAGAATTATTATTATATAAAAATAAAAACCTTATAAAAGAGAATATAAGTTATATTATATTTATATATATTTTTATACTAATTATTTTATTATAGGAAAATCCTTTAGAATATTAGAAAATAAATAATAATAGATTTCCTATATTATCTATTTTAGTAAGGTATTATTTAGCTATTCCTATTATATCTACTACTATAGAAAGTACTTTTTTTATATCTAATAATATTATTACTAAATCTAGAAATAGGCTTAACCCTAATCTAATTAAAGAAATAATATTATTAAAAAGCTAATATAGGGATTTTAAAGAGCTTAAAAATAAATATTTAGAGGAAAATAAGTTAGATTAATTATTATTAGCTTATATAGTTTATATAAAAATCTTTAAGTTATATATTATAAATCTTTATTTAATAATATATATAAAATACTATTATAAGTCTTTATTTAATAATATATAGGGTTATAAAATTCATTAGTAGTTAATTGTTATTTATTAACGATTAATGAAACTACTTATTATTTATTAATGAATAATGAAATTCTATTAGTTTTCTTCAACTAGCTAATAAAATAAATTAGTTCTTTATTAATGAATAATAAAAAAATTAATGAAATTAGTAATGAATTCATTAATTGAAAAAGGCCCTATTCCTAAATAGGAAGGTCTATAAGAAAAATAGCTAAAAATAGCCCTTTTTGCAAGCTATTTTTAGAAATTTTAATTAGTAATTTTCTTATATAGGAATAGGTCCTTTTTAAATTAATGAATTAGTAATGAATTTGTTTTATTTTTTGTTATTTGTTATTAGTTAGAAAATAGGTAATGAATAATGAATTTTTTCATTTTATTTTCTTCAATTTAATAATAAAATAAATTCATTTTCTTCAACCTACTAACAAAACTATTAGTAATGAATTTACAACCCTAATAATATATATAAAATACTATTATAAGTCTTTATTTTATTAGGTTTTTATTAAAAAAAACTAGATTATAGAATTTTTAGAATTTTATAAGCTTAGAATTTACTATATAAATTAAGTAATAGACCTAAATTAAAAGTAAGAATTCTAGCTTATAAAAAAATAATATATAGCTTTTTTTTATAATATACTATTTAATAATATATATTCTATAGAATATACTAAAAATCTATATATAACTATTTTTAATAGAGCTAATATTCTATTTTTAAATTTTTAGCATTATTATATTTAAAATAAGCTAAATAGAGCTTTAAAACTTAAAAGTCTATTTTTAGGCTATATAAAATAGCTATAGGATAGTAAACTAATATATATAATAGTATACTAAAAATAGTATATAATACTATTAAAATATACTTTCTATATTACTTATAGAAGCTAGAAAACCTATTACTTAATTTTAAGGCTTTAAATTAATTTAAATAGTCCTCTAATTTATAATTTAATTTTTCTTAGTTATAATATTTTTTTTATTATATATATTTTTAGTATATATTATAGTATAAAATCTATAGATTATTATATAATTTAAAAATATATATATTATATATATAGTCTTTTAGTAAATTAATAAATAAATTTCTTATTTTACTATATTTAAATTAGTTAAATAGAGCTTTTAAGATTAAAAGTCTATTTTTTAAGCTATATAAAATTACTATAGGATAGGGAATTAGTATATAATATAATATATACTATAATTAATATATTCCTATAAAAATTTATATATATTTCCTTATAGAATAAATAGATAAAATAAGATTTATAATTTTATATTAGTTAAAATTAATAAATTAGTAATAAATTTATTTTATTATTTATTATTTATTATTATTTAAAAATAACTAATAAATTAATAAAGAAATTTATTTTATTTTTATTAGCTTATTAATAAAATTACTAATAAAGAAATTAGTAACTAAAAAATTTATTTTATTTTCTTTAACCTACTAATAAAACTATTAGTAATAAATTTATAACCCTAATCTAGTTATATTATCTATAATAAATTAGTAAATTATAAAATAAAAATTAGATAATAAAATAATATAATTACCTAGAGGAATTTTTTCTTTATTATAGTTAATAGTAATTTTTTTCTTTTTTTTAGCTTTTAATATACCTTTACTTAATAAATTATTAAGTTCTTATATATATTTAACTAATACTATAATTCTATATAATTAATTTATTAAATCTATTTTATTAGTATTAATAATTAATAAAATAAAATAAATAACTTACT